>CM033791.1:16111186-16711186 GCA_019656835.1 Rhododendron ovatum | reverse complement strand
TTTTTGGTTTGTAATTTTTAATCTTGCCATTTTTCTACTTTGGTTTGATGGGTCTGTAATTTGATCAGTTTCTGCAGTAGGTTTAGACGGTGGCTTTCGATCTCATCTTCTCTGCGTGAATTCATCTTCTGTTTGGTTTCATCGCTTTCTTTAGTGGAGAATTTAGATGGATACATTTTCTGAAAATCGATCTTGGTTGGAAGATTGTGCAGCAGCGGAATACCATGAACACAAACACTTTTATTTGATTATGAACATAACAGTATAACACATTATTTGCTCACGTACAACCAATTCAAGGGTTCTCTCACACCACTCTCGGCGAACTCTGACGCTTGGCACTCTCCAATGCACTCTTCGTCGTCTTCGAAGTGCACACCCGCATAGGTGCTCTCCCAACCTAAGAAGCACCAACACTTGAAAGAAGGATACAATGAACATAATCAAAACATCTTTAGAATGAGAAATCCAAATCAAAATTGGAAATTTGCAGGTTCCTTACAATCCCGTGATTAACATGATGCATAAAAAATTTAATACTTGCTGTAATGTTGCGCGACTGCTGACTAGCTTATGATTGAATAATGTAGGTTGCGAACAATACACTTGTAAAGCAATTGATATTGAAGATGCATGGCAAGGGAAGGTTTGGTTGGAGGTTTAAAATCATTAGGGGATAAAGACATGCATATGGAATTTGAAGTCAAGAGTTTCAGTAGTTTGCGACAGATAAGTGTGTGCCATTCTTTACTACCTAAACTAGCCTTTTCAAATGGAGTGACAGGATGAGGTGGAATCAGTAGTTATGAATCTGTTTTCTAACTGTTTACGATCTCTCTGTCAGTATATAGTTTTCCCCATTTACTTTTCAAAAGATAAATAAATAGTTTTCCCCATTTCTAGACGACAAAAGATACAGTTAGTTATTCTATATTACTTGGCTCAAATAGAGTCAATATTCTCGATTTGAATACTTAATGCACAGTCCAAAATTATGGTCTGATTATTGGTCACTAAAATGAACTTTGCATTTGATGTATCTTCTTTGCTGAGGTCGATCTGAGGATGTTAAAGAGTTAAGCTAAATTTTGGTGCTCATAAGAATAGGGGTTGATACAAGTTATTTGTGGGTTCATTTCTTTGCAGCACAGTCCCAAGGAGTTGCCCATGTGCATTGACATTTATGATGAAGTTGGCATTGGCATTGGTGGGGGTGCATCTGGAATGGCCAGAGGGCTCCTTCATCCATATTCCCCTTAAGGTTCCCATCTAGCCATCTCGTACCCATACAATATATTCTTATCCTACTAGGTTTTACTTAATTTTAATCATTTTCCCTAGTTTTTTTTAGAGATATCTATGTTCCAGATTGGATTCTTTTTGGGCTTATTAGTTTGATTCTAGCAGTTAAGCTTCTTTGGCAGAGTGCAGAGTGCTGGAGTGAGAGTTTAAAGCTTTTTGGCATTGCTGAAGCAACAGTGGTGTCCAAAGAATTGGACTCAGAAACTCCGGATTTTGCTGAAACTTGTAATAGGTTCATATTTAGGAGAAGGTTTGCTTTCTCTTTCTTGTGGCATTTCTTTCTGTTGGCACATAAATTTCAACCAAAGATTAATGAATATTATTAATATATCAAATGTTGGGCTTGCGAACTAAAAGGCATATAAAGAGCCTAAATGCATGTTGACCCAGTGAATCAAAGAACACATGTTGACCCAGCAAACCTGCGAATCAAAGAACACATGTTGGCCCAACGAGCCCGTGAATACATGTTGGCCTGACGAGCCCGCTAATCAACAAACACGTGTTGGCCCGACAAGCCTAACGAATGTATGAGCCTGTGGAAGAAGTGGCAGGACTACATATTAGTTGAACTATGTAGGCCTGCATTTCGCAGGGCCTACAAATCAAATATTGGTTTAAACCATATAGGCCCACATTTCGTAGGGCCTACAAACCAAATATGGGTTAACGTCTCAAATCAAATAAAACGTAGAGTCCAAGAAAATACTTCTGTGCAAGCAGAAGAATATTATAAGATAGATGTCATCTGACGCAACCAACATTCAAAATTTGAAGAGGCTGAGAAGATATGATATCATCTATTCTCTGGCAACAACTATTCAAATTCAAATGAGTTATTTGGCGGCCAAGCATCTGATGATGAATGAAGCTCCTATAAATATGAGGTCCGTCATCAAAGGAAGGGGACCTCAATCTCAGATCAGACCTAACATCTCTCATCTATCTTTCATCGACCCCAAGATCTCAAACCTCAGATCTTATACTTCATCTCTCAACTCTTCACCATCACACCTCTTTTCCCTCAACGTAGAAAATATACGGAGAGAAAGAAGATATACCCCATTCATGCAAAACCACTACGATCTACAACCATCAAAGCAACCTACTCGCTCACTACCACCTGCAATCTTCAACAAATTTCGAAGACCAGTAAGAGTAAGCATATCAAGCGATAGGTAAAGGGTTCCAATCCCTCTAAATGTATCCAGTATTCTCTGTTTTGATGTAAACATGGGTTTTAAACCCCAATCATCAATAAAGTTAAATTATTCCAGTCTATTTCCTATTCTTTATTCTTTATTAATCGGAGGTTTTATTTTTAAGTATGTAATTAACGATTTAAAATCCAAATCGGAAATAGGAGCCTGCATATAAAAAAAATCAACACTGTTCGCTTGGACAGTGGATATTTGAGATATAGATTTCAAAGCGTGGGTAAATTCTACGGTTCAAAATTTATGTCTACAAATTTCTGGCATGCCCAGTGAGACCTATTTCTCCTCCTATCTTTTGAAGAATAAAATAAATTATAAAACTCATTATTTTAACAGTGTCCCTTGCTTCAACAGATTCAAATATGGAAGCTGCAATCATGAAGGCCAACAACGGACTCGCTGTGAAGACACCAATGAATCCTACGATGGGGATTCAAAAAATCCTAGAGGGACGTGTTAGTCTCTTTGGCACCTGCTTACTGGAAGGCTCGAGAGCGCAAGCTCTTGGCTGTCTCACCAGAAGTTCCTGCTTACTGGAAGGCTCCAGAGCGCAAGCTCTTGGCTGTCGTACCAGAAGTGCCTGCTCATGGGGAGGCTCCAGAGCGCAAGCTCTTGGCTGTCTCGCCAGAAGTGCCTGCTTACTGGAAGGCTCCAGAGCGCAAGCTCTTGGTTGTCTTACCAGAAGTGCCTGCTCATGGGGAGGCTCCAGAGCAAAAGCTCTTGGCTGTCTTACTGCGAGCTTAAACAAAAAATAGCACTTCGCTACTCCAAAAGGCTGAAAGCCTCAAAGGAGTAGCCGAAGATCTGTTAAAGGCTGCCAAACAATATATGGCAGTATGAGCAACAAGGTGCTCTTGGGACTTCCTTGGAAAAGCAAAGGATGCTAAGGAAGCAATAGCAGTCGCTGTTACCCTGGCCAAGGCCCGCACAACTCAAAGTACACTGGGTCTTTTGATTACACAGACGGAGCACTCAATTATGATTGCGAAAAAAGTTCAAAAGAGGGCATCTGTGGAAAACTGTTCCATCATCAAGAACATTGGCAAGGAGATGATCAGCCAAACCCGAAATCACATTAATTCGTTAGCCCAACCGAAAGTGGTGGATTCGTTGGCTCAACAAAAGACCAACAATTCGATGGCTTTACATAATTCATCCATGACGAATCATCGACTCGTAAGTCCAATTGTGAGAAACGCTGCATCAATCATAAAAATCCAGGAGACACAAGTTTCCTCTTCCATGCCTGTAAGGGTTCGACCAAAAACCCCTACTAAAGCCTCAAACCCAAAAAGACAGAGGCAAAGGAGGAACAAAACCCTCAAAAAGGGAGAACAGAAGTCTGTAGCAGCCAACGTTATGGGAGCAATTGAAAAGGCTCTTGGTAGTTATAATGATGACCTTGAGTATTCCACAAAATCAAGTGAGTCAGAGTTGAACTCTTTTGATGGTGAGAGGGATTCTGTTTCCACCACCACCATGGAGGAACAATTTGCCAAGTTGGTTGAACAAGAAAAAAGAACTGCTACTTCGATGCCTATGCCAGGGACAGTAACAAGGTCTATGGCAAAGCAAGAACAACCAAAGGGATTAACTATAAGCGAAGGGAATGACTCTGTCTCAGTGTATCTGTCATCCCCCGCGAGCAGTAAATCATCATCCTCCACGAGTAAAAAGCCAAGAAGTGTTTCCGTGATGGTTACGGAAGTGGGTGATGAAGAACGTTCAAACCCTCAGTTGTTGGAAGAAAAGATAGCTTCGCTACAGGAACAGCCGGCGAGAAGGGACCAAGAAATGTCTCACCTGATGGAATAGATCAAAAGTTTGCAAGCCCAAGTAATAGGGGACAAACATAAAAAATCTGCCTTTGAGGAGGAATCATTCAAAGTCCCGAAAACAAAGTTTACTGGGGGCAACGGACATTTCTTCGTTGACCCAATGAGCAGTAATGCAAACCCGATGCTCATGGCCATGATCGATGACATGGTGAAGAAGCAAGTAAAGAAGGCTAAAGAAAAGGATGACGAGGGCTTTCGGATGATCACAAAACCCTATCCGGCATGGGTGGATACCGTTCCATTCCCACATGGCTTCTCTCAGCCTGATTTCAAAATGTTTGGAGGAACGGGAGATCCGAGACAACATATTGCCCATTTCCTCTCACGATGCGGGCCAATAGCACAGAATGAAGCCTTGTGTTTATAACTCTTTGTGCAATCTCTTGAAGGTTCTGCATTTTCTTGGTATTCAAATCTCCCTGAATGATCAATCCAAAGTTGGGATTTCATGGTTAAAGAATTCCTCAAACAGTTCTGCAATACCCAAAGACGTGTTGGGGTACCAGAGCTCATTGAGACCAAGCAACGAGATAACGAACCAGTCACGGACTTCATTGCAAGATGGCGAGCTTTAACGTTTACATTTCCACAAAAGTTCACGCAGTTGGAACTCATTCGCATGTATCTCAATAATTTTCGACATGAGCTTTCTATAGCGCTCATGGCTCAGACCTTTGAAGGGTTCAATGACTTATGCACCAAAGCACATGACATGGAACTACACTTGGGCAAACGAAGAAGACTGAGGGTTGTAGATAGGCTTGAAACCTCAGCGGCTACAATAGTTGAAACCAAGAAAAGAGTTCCTGTTGTGGTTGGAGCGCAAAGACCGAGGGAAACTAAAAAGGTCACCATGAAGGAAAGATTAGAAAAGAAGTATTCCTTTACAGATGACTTGGTAGAGGATATGTTCGAAGATCTCTTGGAGCAGAAGTTGATTACGCTCCCCAATGTGAAAAGGCCGCATGAAGAAGGCAAGAAAAGTGATCCAAAGTATTGCCCATATCATCGCCTTATCAGCCATCCGTTAAGGGATTGCTTTGTCTTGAAAGACAAGATTCAAGAACTCTTTGACTAGAGGGTTATTGAGCTTCCCTCTCCTGAGAAAGTGACATCGAACCCAATTACATCCGATGACGATAAGGAGGGTGAATGGGTTGTATATCAATCAAAAGGAATGAAGAAAAGACGAAATTCTTTATCCAGAGCCAAGGCGCCCTTTGTTCCGAAAAGGTAAAAAGGACCAAAGTGAGTAAAAACGTGAGGAATAAGAAGAAGAGCCAAAAGAAAGCAAAGAAAGTGAAGCTTGTCCCCGATGAGCCTTTAAAACAATCTCCTCGCATTACCATCACTCTTGAAGAATTTTTGCCTGAAGAACTTCAATCTCCAGAGCTAAAAGCTTATTTTGAGAAGAAGAGAGACGAGGCAATAACCCAGGTCCCATGCCATAACATCATTGTGATAAGTGATGATGAAGAAGAAGAAGAAAGTAGTGCTTCAAGTCCAATTCACATACCAGATTCCCCTATTGTGATAAGTGACGATGAAGAAGAAGGAAGCAATGTTTCATGTTCGATTCATATATCTGATTTTCCTACTTCACCAAATCTCGCGGTGGGAGAGTTCATGGTAACCCTTAAGGCTCGTGTGACTCCTGAAAGGACAATGGCTTCACCAAAGTACTCCCCTGTACTTCCAATGCTCTACATAAATACTCCAGAGTATGTAGTAAGTTCGTCTCAAAGAAACATGGGATACAGATCGGATACGGAACTTGTGAGAACTTCTCGAAAGCGGCTTCGTTTTGAAGATAAGAAGTTGAGTCTATCGGATGGCGAGATGTGGAAACATTCTACTCAATCCTCACATATCCTCGAGTCATCCGTAAACTCAAGTTTCTCTCCCAGGTACCCTTCGCCAGCAAGAACATACAATGGAGAAAGTGTGTCCAGTGACCATTTTGATTTTTCATGCAATGTAATTTCAGTGGATGTGAATTTTCAAGATGTGGATATACAAATCAGAAGTTGTCCAGAGGATGATGAAAAAGCAAGAGTTTTTGCTCAAAGGGAGGGAACAAATCAAGCGAAGGTAATTGTAGCTTTGAAAGAGGAAAAGTCTAGAATTTCCCAAAACTATGCGATTAGTGGAGAACAGATTTTAAATCACCCATATCCTGAATGGGTTGAAATGGTCTTATTCCCAAGAGGATATTCCATACCACATTTTCCCTTGTATAATGGAGTTGGATGTCCAAGGCGCCATTTAGTCCATTTTCTAGCACTATGTAGAAACACGGTGCGAAGTCAAGCACTACTTCTGCGGCAATTTGTACTCTCGTTAGGAGGATGGGCAGCTGATTGGTATTTTAGCCTTCCTCCCAATTCAATCCTTGATTGGGACACAATGGCAGAACGGTTTTATAGGAGGTTCTACACACCATGGCCAATGGAACTTGAAATGTGGGAGCCATTACAGGATGAAAATGTTTCACTTCAAACATATGAGTTGCTAGAAGGAACCGCGGAGCAAACGCTCGAATCCACATTGGACCAACGAGACATGGGAAGTATGAGACCTAGAGATTTGCTCCCTCTATGGGTTCAGCAAACACCGGTCCTTGTAGGATATGAGCTCCCAAATTTCTCTATCTATGAAGGGTACGGTAATCCTGAAAAGCATATAAAGCTCTTTTTGAGACACTGCGGGGAAACTGCTCAAAATCAAGAGTTGTGCCTGCGACAATTTCCTCTTTCTCTAGATGGGATTGCATTTGATTAGTATTGTTCTCTTGCTGGGTTTATTATACCTAGTTGGGAGGTCATGAAAAATGCCTTTATACAATCCCAATACTTTTATAGATGGGACTCACGATATCTGAGAAATGCAAAGGAAAGGCATCCCCAAAGAGAAGAAATGATCATTGATGACGAAAATTCATCTGTTGGGTCAGTAAACATGGTGCAAATAAGCGACGAGCCTAAAGAAGGGGATGGGAAGGAGGTTGTCCATGTGTGTAAGACATATCTGACTTATAAAAGACAGCCACGCAGTCAGCCAAGCCAAAGTTTGCAAGTACCAGTTACACAAGAAGAAGTCCCAAAAGAAGAAGAGTAAGTGAAATATGATGTTCTTGCCCATCTAAAGAAGATCCCAGCTCTGGTAAGCATATATGATGCCTTGATGATGTCACCAGAACTTAGAAAGTCATTGGTTTATGCCTTGTCCAATCCGGATGATTTTCGCAAGGAGGTCCGAGAAAAGGGGCAAAAGAGCACAACTACATGCCTGTCTACAGTAGCATTTGGTGATGAAGATATGTATGCAGAAACACCAGATCACAATCGACCCTTGTTCATCACTGGTCTTGTTCTTAACACCAAAATCTCTTGGGTTTTGGTTGATGGTGGGTTCGCAGTAAATTTACTACCAAAAAGGGCTTTGAGCATAATAGGGGTACGATTATCCCAACTACGGCCACGTCTTCTGGTGATCCAAGGGTTCAATCAAAATGAACAACGCCCCATAGGGAAAATCAAATTGCGAACTAAATTTGGTGGCATTGAGGAAGATACCGAGTTTCTGGTGATTGATGTAGACACTTCCTACAATGCCTTGCTTGGGAGACCATGGTCACGTAATCATATGGCGGTGCCCTCTACCTACCGTTAGTGCATCAACTATCCATTACCTCCACCTATAAATGAAGGGATAATTGTTGCGGATAATGATCCCTTTAATGGGGTTGAAGCTTACTATGCGGATGCTCGTTTTTACACAAAGGCTTCGCAAAATAGAGTGAAGGGCTCAACAGAAACAGATACTAAAAGTGTGAAATCTCTGACAAAGAGGGCATTTCGCTACATTCCAAAGTCTCAAAGGAAGCCGAGGACAAGTGCTTTAGCTCCGATAAACCCAACTTTGGAGTTAAAAGATGCATTTGTCTTGCCATTACAGAAGGCGGAATGCACATATGTGGAGAACTATCGTAAATTTGTAGTCCCTGCGAAAGCAAAAGGCATGAAGCCTATAGTGTTCCATGCACTTGGTGACATGGAAAAGAAAGTTTAGGATGATAATCTCAAAACTGTGAAGATATTGAGTCCAATAAGACCAAGTTATGCTGCAAACATTACAAAAATATTAGTGAAAGCTAGTCTTGATCCTTAAAAAGTATCCACACAAATAGTAGCACCTTTTGACTCTGTGCTAACTCATGCACAAGCCAAATCCCTTCAGCAAAGAAGTCCTATTGTGGCCACAAGGGAAGGATTGGGCTATCAAGCCGCGGAAGAAAAGCTCTCTGTAAATATGATTACAGTGGAAGGGGCCTCAGATGATGGGATTGAAGATGAGACATATCCCATACCAACACAATCTGAAGAAGGAGGTCAGGCTACATTTGACGAGCTTCGCGAAGTCAATCTTGGTGATGAAGGAGAGAATAAGCCAACTTTCATCAGTGCAAACTTGGCAGAAGGAGAGGCTCAAAGTTACATCTCTTTTCTAAAAGAGCACCGCGATATATTTGCATGGACCTACAATGAGATGCCTAGACTTGATCATGGAGTTGCAGTTCATAGACTTGCTATCCATCCTGAGAAACGACCTGTTAAACAAGCGCCAAGAAGGACGCGGCTAGAATTGACGTCCCAAATCGAGGCTGAAGTCGATAAACTCCTTACAGCCGGATTCATCAGAGAGGTTAAATACTCGACCTGGTTGGCAAACATAGTCCCAGTCCCGAAAAAGAATGGGAAAATACGAATTTGTATTGACTTCCGCGATCTCAATGAAGCTTGTCCTAAAGACGACTTTCCTTTACCCATCATCGAACTTCTGGTTGATGCAACCACAGGTTATGAAACCTTGTCATTCATGGACGGATATTCAGGTTATAATCAAATCCGAATGGCCCCCGAAGATGAAGAGTTGACAGCTTTTAGATCTCCAAAAGGGATATTTTGTTATACGGTGATGCCTTTTGGTCTAAAAAATGCAGGGGCAACATACCAAAGAGCAATGATAGTGATATTTGGTGATATGTTGCATAACATCGTTGAGTGCTATGTTGATGATCTTGTCGCCAAAACCAGAAATAAAGAAGATCATTTGGATGACTTGAAACAAATTTTTGAATGCTTAAGGCGGTACAAGCTCAAGATGAACCAGTTAAAGTGCTCTTTTGGGGTTTGTTTAGGTAAATTCCTTGGGTTTGTAGTTCTGAGCAGAGGAATCGAAATTGATCCTGCGAAAATCAAGGCTATCCTCGAAATGCCTCCCCCCAAAAATTTGAAAGAGTTGAAAGGGTTACAAGGAAGATTAGCCTATATAAGAAGGTTCATCTTTAACTTAGCAGGGCGATGCTTGCCGTTCTCAAGGCTAATGAAAAAAGGTATACCGTTCGAATGGGATCAATCATGCCAAAACGCGTTTGATAGTATCAAGGCATATCTCATGAAACCCCCGGTACTTATGAGCCCAACCAAAGGAAAACCATTCTTGCTATACATTGCTGCTCTTGACTGCTCATTGGGAGCCCTTTTGGCCCAACATAACGAACAAGGGAAAGAACATGCTTTGTATTATCTAACTCGTACTTTGGTTGGTGCAAAACTCAACTACTCTCCGATTGAGAAAACATGTCTCGCTTTGGTGTTCGCCTTGCAAAAGTTAAGACATTACGTCTTAGAGCATGAAGTCAAATTGATATCAAAGGTTGACCCTTTGAAGTATATACTGTCAAGGCCAATACTCTCTAGGAAAATTGCAAAATGGGCTGTAATTCTCCAACAATTCGCAATTGAATATGTTTCCCAAAAAGCAGCAAAAGGTCAAGCCTTAGCAGACTTTTTAGTAGCGCACCCAATCCCTGATGATTCACCTCTAGCAACTGATCTACCAGATGAAGAGGTCATGCAAGTTGAAGTTCAAAAAGCATTGGAGATGTACTTCGATGGGGCCACAAGGAGTCCGAATGGCCAAAAGCAAGAAGATCTAAAAAATAACAAATCTGGAATCGGTGTTGTGTTCGTCACACCAAATAATGCCATAATCCCTCATTCCTTTGCCTTGACAGAAGGATGTTCAAACAATGAGGCAGAATATGAAGCTGTAATTGTTGGATTGGAATTGGCATTGCAAATACCGATCGAAGAGCTCTTAGTCTATGGAGATTCTGAGTTGGTGATAAAACAGTTGCGTGGAGAATATATTGTTAAAAAGCAAGCTTGGCCCCATACCACGAAAGGGCTAGCCAGTTGCTTTCACAATTCAAGAAAGTTAACATTTTTCATGTTAAAAGAAGAATAAATGCTCAAGCAGACTCCTTGGCAAGTTTGGCTGCCTCACTCTCCCTGCCTGATAGGGAGACAATAACTGTTACAGTTGGAGAAAGAAGAGTTCTACGGCCCTTAATTGAAATCTCAGAAGTATTGCCAGTTTTTGCAGCCACAACAAAAGAAGATGATAAAGATTGGCGTGAGCCCTTTATAAATTACCTCCAACATGGTAGGCTTCTAGAGGATAAAGCAAAAAGGGCAGAGGTAAGGCGTCGAGCCACAAAATTCATCATGTGGAAGGACGCATTATACAAAAGATCCTTAGATGGAATGTATATGCGTTGGATAGCCAATGAACAGGCTCATGAAGTTATGATGGAAGTTCATAGTGGTGTATGTGGAGCACACCAAAGTGGTCCAAAGTTACATATGCAATTAAAATGCCTTGGATACTATTGGCCAACCATGATTTCTGATTGCATTAATTATGCAAAAAGTTGCCAAGTTTGCCAATATCATGGAAATTTTATCCATCAGCCTCCAGAGCCTTTACATGTGACAACATGCTCTTGGCCATTTGCAGCATAAGGCATCGATGTTATTGGGCCTATCAAGCCATCATAATCTGCGGGTGATAAATACATCATAGCTGCCACTGATTATTTCTCAAAATGGGTAGAAGCAATTGCTTTGAAAGAAATGAGGAGTGGGAATGTCTCAGATTTCGTCCGAACCCATATCATCTATAGGTTTGGGGTCCCAGATAGTATCATAGCTGATAATGGGCAACCCTTCAGAAGTGGTCCATTATACAAGTTATATTCCAAGTACAACATAAATATCAACCATTCTTCGCGATACCATGCGCCTGCTAATGGTTTAGTGGAGGCTTTCAATAAGACTCTATGCAAAATTATCAAAAAGATGGTTGAGCGAAATAAAAGAACTTGGCATGAAAAGTTACAAGAAGCATTATGGGCCTATCGAACTTCGCATAGAACTCCAACTCAAGCAACACCCTATTCTTTAGTGTTTGGGGGGAAAGCCGTATTGCCACTCGCAGTACAAATACCTTCTTTAAGAGTAGCAATACAGGAATCCCTAACGGAAGAAGAAAGTGCAAAAATAAGGATGGTCGAGCTTAAAGCCTTGGATGAAAGAAGACTATATGCTCAACAAAACTTGGAGATATACCAGCAAAGAATGGCCAACGCTTTCAATAAGCGAGTCCGGCTTCGTTCATTTAAGAAAGGGGATTTGGTGTTGATGGTTAGAAGACAAATAGTCAAATCTCGAAGGACTAAAGGAAAGCTTGAGCCTAAGTGGGATGGGCCCTATGTCATTGAGAAGATTTATTCTAATGCGGCTTATTTGCTGATCACAATGGATGGCGAGCGGATCATCCCTCCCACCAATGCAAGGTTTTTGAAAAGGTATTTTCCTTAAATAAAGGCCCGCTAGGTTGAAAACCCGCAAGGGCAGCCTAGGCAAAAGTTAGGGCATAAAAAAAAAAAAAAAGAGCCCGCTAGGTTGAAAACCCGTAAGGGCGGCCTAGGCAAAAGTTAGGGTGTAAAAATAAAAAGTCCGCTAGGTCAAAAACCCAACCTAGGCAAAAATTAGGACAAACAAAAAATGGGTGGTTCTAGGAATGCACGTGATAGGCTGGGGTGTATGTGCCAACCTAGTTGGGATATACATCTTTAGTAATGATGCAATTAATCCTATATCCTTCATAAAAAAAAATAATAACAAACAAACCACCAATGGTGCAGTTTGTGGCTAAACTGCTAAAACACCTCTCCGAAATCCAAGGTGATAAATCTAAGGATACTCCTGGCCCACAAGAGTCTATACTGTGAACGGCAAAACAACCCCAACAAACCAAACAAACCATACTCCTGGCCCGCAAGAGTCTAAACTGTGAACGGCAAAATAATCTCGACAAACAATTTCAATAAATAAACAATGCTCTTGGCCCGCAAGAGCTTAAACTGTGTACGGCTAAACAAAGTCTAAAAAAACCCAGAATTCAAATAGACAAAAAATCTAGAGTTCAAATAAACCAAAGCGGCATTATTCAAGGGTGCAAAACTATATGCCTGAAAGAAGCTCAATTCATCAAAGAAGCTCTAGCAACATCAAGTGCTTCTTTCACAGCATCATAATGCGCACTTTTCTTCTTGCATTGCTCAACAACATCCAAGGTGACATGAAGATCCTTCTCAGATTTAGAAATAGTCTTGGAATACTTGGATAAATCACTTTGGGAAGAAGAATGCTTGGCTTTGCATGAAGACAATTCGGACTCAAGTTTTTTGAGTAACTCCTTCGTACGAGCAATCTCCCCTTCAAGACTGGTGACATGCTTTGAAAGTTGGGAGACAGAAGAAGCCATCTCCCCATAAGAACTGGCCATTTCTTCAAAATTAGTCCTTTTAACCTCATATTGGGCCTCAAGTTCTCCGAGAGAAACATCCTTATTAGGAGTACCTGATACTTTGGTCCACAAAACAGAATATTTAACCAAAGCTTTCACCTTCTCATAAAGAGAACTAAGGTCCACTTTAAAACTCTTCAAAAGGGAAATAACTCCATTGGATTGAGTAATAATGTCTTCAATGCTTATTGTGGATGACTGGAGTGAGATAAAAAGGCCTTTCTGGATGTGGACAGCAGCCTCGCTAGAGGAAAGAGGGATGGACTGAACAGGAGGTTTCTCGATCCTAGCAATTAACCCTTCTAGTTCAACAGGATCCATCAAGTCGTCAAAAGAAGCTTCTCCTATAAAAAGAAGCATCATGTCCAAAAAAAAAAAAAGGTCAAACATTTGTAAGGTAAATAGATTAGTAAAAAATTTACCAGTGCTTTGGACTTGTGGGGTTGATGAAGGCAACAAATTTGAAGAGGTGGCTTGCCACGAGTTCTTTGAAGAGGCATGATCTAAGATAGAAAAAGAAGACGACCTTTATACAAGAAAGAGGCATTAAAAAATTTTCTTTGTTTCAACACAAGAATTGTATACCTTTGAAGGTAGCCATAGCAGCAGAAGATGTGGCAGACTTCGAGGGTAAATATCCTGAAAATGAAGGACACAAATAAAGTCTAGAAAAATGGGGACAGTAAAATAAGTGACCAAAAAAAAAAAAAAAAGAGGGTGTTATACCAGTAGGTTTGGGAGATCCGCTAGGAGCTGTTGATATTATGGAATGGCTAGGAGGATGACCTGGAAAGAGAGTAAAACAAAGATGAGCAAACAGTATCAATAAAAAAAAATGATTCTGTATGCAAGCAAGATGTAATACCCTTAAAAGCACTCTTAGGAGAACAATCTGACAATGGGGTATAATTATATAACTCGTCAGCTTCATCCTCACTCTCATCATCCTCATCCTCCGTTTCTCCTTGCGAGTCATGCTTTGATTCGCCTCGCGAACGATTAGATGCTGAATTTGAATATTCTGAAGATAAAGAAAGGCTAAGGGCCTCTATGCTTGCTTTAACTCTACCCAAGACAAGCAATTCACGTCCCTTCTCAAATATATAGCTTGTACATCTTTTCCTTCGAGAATGGAATCTTTGCCCCCAAAGAGATAATCAATTTAAGCTCTAAATTGGTCCAAAGAGGAAACAAACTCTCGTGAGGAATGATCAAAATTCTCGGGAAACATCGTCTCAATGGGCAAAGCACAGCCTCAGGATTCTCAAACTTAAAATGAACGGGTGTACCACATAAATGGCGACACTTGGACTTCAAGATCTTAAAAAGATATCCTTGAGGGTATCTTCTTGGAGAAGATCTCGCTGTTTTATCAGAACCAAGTAACATACCAGAAGACTTTGAGGATTTACCAGAAGAAGAACGTCTCAAAGTTGAAACATCTGGTCGAGACGATGAAGGAGTATCGAGAATGATAGGAGCAACAGTCTTCTTTATTCTCTTCTTTGAAGTCTTAGGCTGGCTACTTTGTTTTCTTTTCAAATCTGAGGAAAACTGAAGAACAACAAAGGAAGAAGCTATCCACCAACGAGCATATGGCTCTGTTACAAATGCGAGATGTCGAGTTAACGGGAGCTCAATAATAATATTCGTACCTTCACGCAACATTTCGTACCAATAATAGAAAAATGTGGCAGGGTTGGATTGTCCGCGTCAAGATGTATCTAAACTTCTTGGGCAAGCTTGATAAAATCCAAACTGACGAGCATATCGACTTGGGGCATAAGGCTCACTAAGAAAAGAAGAGCCCACCTTGAATGTTAGGATTCCCGGATGGAGGCATACTAGATAGCTAAGGAGGAATGGAGAAATGTTTTTATCATCATGAATCCCACCCTTAGGCTCATCATCATGAGTGAGAGCCTTGGGAAAATAGTTATCCTGTGAAACAAAAAATTGTTGCGCAAAGGGCTCCTTAGTCAGATGGAAGTCACCAGTAGCTTGAGTGCCTATAAACCCAAGATATGGAATGAGCTTGTCAATGAGCTCACCATTTGAAGGATTGCTATGAGAATAAGTCTTTGGAAAGTAAATGGACATCCATCCAAAGAAATATTGAAAGGGCTCATAAACAGCTTTCTTTCCTGGGATAGAAGAGTTAGCCACTCTATTAAAACAGTGATAGAGATATGCAAGGACGGGTATAGCCAAGCTAAGTAACAAACCCCTTGCCATTTTGCACTACAACAAAAAACACCAATGGTGACACCCTTTGGTGACAAAAAATTGGTGTTGACACTGAATATACTTGACAGTGACAAACAATTTTACTGTTTGTCACCGAAAATCTTTGGGTGACCAGGGTAAATAATGAGGAGATTTGGTGACAAAATATTTGTCACTGAAGACAAATTTCGGTGACAAGTACAAAGTTGTCACCGAAAGATCATTTGGTGACAAAATATTTGTCACTGAAGACAAATTTCAGTGACAAGTATAAAGTTGTCACCGAAAGATCCCAATTTTCGCGCGCACTAATAAAATCTGGGGGATAGTTTTTCTTTTTCCAAAGGTAACTTGAAACTACGTAGTTTCATTGGTCTTAAACCCTAAAGCCAAAAGTTTCCCTCTTTCGTGTTCTCATTTGTCACGCCACTGCTGTGAACCAAGAAAGACCTAGCTCCTCTTCTCTACTGCTGTCGCCGTCCGATCTGTCTCTCCTGGTAAGTTTCTCTCTTTTGCTCTTCGTCCTCCTCTTTCTCCCTCTGCTTTTGATGTTTTTCTTCGATCGGCGACTCACCATACTTACGAAAGTTGGACGACGACTCCCAAACTTTTGAAAGTTGTACGGCAACTCCCAACTTCTGCTTTTCTATTCCGTTTTTCAGTTCTTTTCTACGATCTTAGGTTGATGGATAAAGGAGGTGTTAATTTAGTGTTTTTTTTTAAGATTGGGTAAAACCGTACTGATTTAGGGTTTACCTCTCTCTCTCTCTTTAATTTAGGGCTACCCTTGCTGCTAGTCTCTCTCTGCTCATTTATCTTTCTCTCCCGATGCCTCTAGATCTCTGATTTTTCTCCATCGGGTTTGGGTTTTGTTAGTCGGTGTGAGATTTTGGTTAGGGCAGTCGATTCAGGGAGGGAGGGTGTCGTGGCCCGTGGGGAAGGAGGGTTTGGTTGTAGGAACTAGTAAAGCCCTTTGTTGATTTTGTTAATTCCTCGCAAAAATTGTTCTTTTTGTGTGGAAATCTAACTCCATGGTATCAATTTCACTGGTCACTGTGGAGGTACGAAATCGAAATTTGACTCTAGGCACTAGTTTATGTTCATTATATAAACACAAGGCGTCTTTCATACCCTGTCCCTAAAGTTAAAATGCTAGCTTTCGGAATTAGTTTTAGTATGATTCATATGTAGTTCAGGGTTCTTTAGAATATCGGCAAAATTACAAAAATTCCAAATTTGTAAGTTGAATTGGTGAGATATGTTTAGGGTGATGTGTTTGTGTGTTATCATTTCGTAATTTTCTAGGATAGCTTGAGTAATTGTTTATCTGGGACACTATAATTTTTTGTATCACTCACCCAAACAATGACTTAGAGGTTCTATACTGGAATGAATCAAGGTAGTTGATATTTATCAAACTGATCTTACCTTATCAATTTGTTACATGAGTACCTCGTTATCACTTCACTATTTCTGAAATTGTATTATTAGAACCTGAAACTGTATATAAGTGCTGAAATTGTGATTAGGTTTTGAAATTTGGTGATTAAACATGGAAAACTTAATTTTATTTGCTGAATAAGGTGTTCAATTGCTGAAACTTTAGTCTAGAATGTTGAGAATTATGTGGGATGATTTGATATTGCTGAATTTTTGTTGTAAGTTGAATTTTTAATGAAGCTAGTGTTGCTATTTTTGTAAGTTGAATTGTTGATCTTATGTGATACGATGGTATAGTTCCTATTTTGTGCAGTCACCCTTGAGAGTTGAGACTTCCGGTGGCGGATGCATGATTTGTGTCTAGCAGGGGTCCAATCACATGCATTTTCATATTCATGATAGAAATATGTTTTATGAGTGTATATATTGCTACTTGTGAGATACGAGGAAGAAACCATATGTGGGATCCACACACACCTCACTTTCAATGTGTGGGGCCAAAGTGTGTGTGTGTGTGTGTGTGTGTAAGAGTGTGATTGTAGAGTTTTTTATTCCATAGGCAGCAGAGGTATGTCCTTTTATGACGGGTACATAAATAGCAAATGCATAGTAGTGATGATTGATTAAGGAAATGGTCCTAGGAGAACTAAAATTATGAAGCAGGACAGTTTTCCGGTTCTTGATTGCCCTCTATAATGGAGACAAATTTATGTGAACCTACCTTGAATGTGGACATAACAAGTATCCAATGTGTTTTCACTTAATTATAGAATCTTGACATTGATTTAAAATGGGTCAATGTCATGTTAAAAATTGGTTTTTATTTTGTTTGATGCAGTTTTGTGTTTTGTCAATTGCATTTTGTATCACAGGGGATCAAACATTACAAATAGTGTTTCCAAGTTTCAATTATCTCGGGGTTTTTTTTCTCTTCCTTTCGGCATTTGAAGTGAACTTGCTTCACTGCTGCTTTTAGGTACTATATTCTCTTGCTTGGTTTGGGTTTTGATTTGTTAACTCAAAACTATACAAGTTCCCAATGGGGTTTCTTTGGGTTCGCTACTGTGGTACTTACAAAGACCTGAATATCAATATAACTGGCCTAGAAAGGATACATTTTTGGGTGGGTATTGGTTCCAAAGTTTGTTTGATTTTTTTCGTTTCATTGCAATGACGATCATGTGCTTTGGCAATTGCGTGCACACTTTCTCATACATTCTTAGTGAGTTTTGATAGACTGTTGATTCTGCTACTAAGACCTTTTTCCAGCTGGTCTTTATGTGCAACTGAATTCAGTACTCCCTGGTTGACAAGTATGAGTGCTGGTGACTTTTGTCTAGGCTGATGCAAGACCGATTGGCTAACCCACATAATTTAGGATATTTACCTCTAGCTAATCCAAGCAATTTTTAAACTTCAACTAATTTTGGTGCATTTGTGTGTAGTTTCAATCAGATATTGTCAAAGATGTCTCTACCTAGAAATTATTTTGTATTTTACCCAAGAAAAAAAGAGATATACGGAAAACAACTTTATGAATGGGCCTATGCATTTGTGATGACTGATGATTGATGCATGTGTATGTGGAAAGTTTAGGATGGATTGCATGTTGCTAAGTCCTTGAACCTTTTCAGGAGTTGATAGTGTAGGCATTGATTTTAGCATCTCTTGTGACCTATGCTTCTATCCTCGAGTTGCAGCTAGACCTTATCATAAATGCTGGCACTGCTGGTGGCTTTAAGGTATAATATGTGCAGCCATGATTGTTTTCGTATTTCGTCCATGGTTGCTTGAATGGAAATCATCTTAAGCTTTTGTATTTTGTTTGATTGCAAATAGAGTTATTCTCAAATTCTAAGAAATTGTATGATTTGTTCATCTTGGAGCTCTTTTATTTTGTATATTGCTGAAGGAGGTTCTGAGTTATATATACACATCTAGATTGCTTTATCCAAATGGGCATATTCTAGTCATGGGGTGGCTGGGGAATAAATTAGATTGGTCCCCAATCTAAAGTTAGGCCCATAAGTGGATTTTTTGTGCCAGTTATCTTCTTGTTTATTTCTCTTGATTCCTTTTATGACTTCTCTTTTAGACTAAGCTTTCATTTCCAGGTGCTGAATTGTCATTTTCCTTGCTTATTGTCTGTTCATATGCACTTTGTTTTTCATTTGTACATGGTATCATTATGTGTGTATTCTGGGGTAAGAGATGCCCATATTATGAGTGGCCGAAGAATCAGGATGTAATGATCCTTCTAGCAACCTTTTTCTCTGGATATATACTTCAGGATGTTCAAGATTAGCTTGTGATGCAATCCAAACTTATCACAATCTGAAGGATGTTAAATTCTTATATGAGCTTGATTTGTGTTCAATGGTTGAAAGGTTTTTTTTTTTCAAAATTAGCTCGTGATGTAGACAATCAAACGTGTCACAATCTGAAGGATGTAAATTTCTTTTAGAAGTCAGTAGGATGCTTCGCTGTGGGGTCACATTTGTCATTGTTGCAATTTTCATGTGCTTATAAAAGCTGTACAATATAAAAGCTATACAACTAAAAGATGGGCGGCTTAGTTTTGAACAGCCATGCAAGTGTGTTCGGAGCGTGTCCATGTGTCGGACATCGTTACATATATAATTAATTAATTTTTTTTGCAATTTTGTACAGGTAAGTAAGAAGATGGAGTTGCTTTTTAGAAGAACGAAAATGGAGTTGAAGACTTTTTGGTAGTTATGTTTGAAAGCTAAGCAAGATGGAGTTGAAGACTTTTTGGTAGTTATTTTTGGAAGCTAACCAAGATGGAGTAAATAGAACACTTGTTTTGAGTTCTTTTTGGATATATGGATGTTTTGTAGTTTCGTTAATGTTAAGTTTGAAGTGGTTATTGTTAGAGGATGAATGTTTGAAACGTTTTGAAGTTGGATGATGAATGTTGACTTCATGGATATTTGATTTGAATGATATTTTGTTTCTTCGCAATTTAAGTTTTGCTAAGTTGAGTTATAAGATACAAAAAAATCTGAAATTTAATTTGTAAGCAGGTGAAAGCAATATATAGAATAAATTGTATTGCTGCGAAAGTCCTCTTTTTGGTGACAAAAGAGAGTGTCATTGTTGTGTGTCTACTACTACAAAAGGTTATTGGTGACACCCAATCGGTTATCATGGTAAGTACTTTTAGTGACAACCTTTGTCACAGAATAATCTCTCTTCCGTGACAATATGGTGCTGTCATTGTTACTGTCTGTGACAAAATCACCTTTGTCACAGAAAATCTCTCTTTCGTGACACCATATTGTTGTCACTGTTACTTTCGGTGACAATTGTGTCACGGAAAATTTGTCTTCGGTGACACCAAATTCTTGTCACTGTTGATAACATTCCGTGACAACTACATAATTTTGTCACCCTTGACTTTCAGTGTCATGGATACAACGACACCTCTTCTTATGTCACCAAAGACAATAGGTGATAAAATTTGGACATTTGGTGACATTTTTGCATGTCACCAATGGTGATTTTTGTTGTAGTGTAATTGCTTGCCATCACAAAAGTGGAAGAACGCACTTCGTTGGAAGAATGCGGAAGGACAAAACCGCTGAGCCAACTGGAAAGAAAACCAGCAAGATACACTTCGTTAGAAATATTTTGCCTTCGTTGAAAGAAATCCGCGTGAGGCTCTACGAAGTGGGAGGACCAAAGACTTAAGTTTTTGGATTTTTCCTGATTGGCATATATATCAAATAAAGCACGGCATGTAGAACAAGTCCGATCAGAATAGAGGATATCATTCGTTGGAGTATACTCTTCATAAAGTCCTCCTAAAATGGGTAGGCCACTAATGCGATGAAGATCCCACAAAGAAAAGCCAACCTCCCCATATGTTGCATGAAAAGTATTGGTATCCGGTGACCAACGTTCAAGAAAAGCTTTGAACACATTTATATTTCTTGTATACGGAAACTGGGAAATATAAATAGCAAAATAAATGCCAGCCTTTTCTAAGATGGGAGCAAAGGAAGAAAGTACGTCTCTTAACCAGAAAAGCCATATGGGCTCTTGAAGATGCGAGGAGGTGCCACGAATGTTAAAAGAAGAATCCCACACAACACCTTCGTTCTTCATCTTCTTGATAAGAAGATTAAAATTAGAGCAGGAAACTGAATCATCTACTTCGCTCTTAGAAAAGGGACGGAGCAAGGAAATAGGAGATGAGACTCGGTCTTTGGAAAATCCTCTTCCATCTATCTCGGAGCATTTTCGCACCCCATTATAGACTAAGTCGTCAATGTTGTCAGGAGGAATATATGGGAATCTTTGAGTTGAGCTCAAACTGTCATAAATAGATTGGTGCCTGGCAACTTTGGGGCCAGATTTATCTAGAACATCTTCCTGATCACGTCGAAGGTATTCGATTGTTTTCGAAGTAAAATCCATAATGCTGAAAAAAAAAAGAGAATTGGGAATCAATTCAATCTGCATAGCCTATGTGGAGCAAAAGACAAATAAAGATGAATATCCTCAAAAGACTTTCAACAAGGAGGACAAAAGAGGATGAAAACCCTCAAAAGCCCTAAATATAATTGGATCTCAACACAAGCCCCCGTAAGGAAGCAGAAGTCAGGAACAGCTTCAAACCCATAGAAAGGGGGATCAACACAAGCCTTTGGGAGCTAAAGCCAAGAGAAAATTCCTTTGAGAGCCTCTAAAGACAAATGAAGAATATTCTCTCCGACAGAATCTTGGCAATGCAAAGATAAAGCCATTAAGAGAAATATCAAAAGTCTAAGAGAGACAAATAAAGGAAAATTCCCTTTCAGCAAGACCTTCTTCAAGACAGATGTTGACCTTTTCCCAGGAATCTTTTGCAAAACCTTTGAAGGAGAACGAGCCAGCAGAATCCCCAAGTTCAATAACATGATCAAACCTCTCAAAGGCCTTAATAAAGACGAAAATGAGAGGAGAATCTGTTAGAAAATTCAAGGACCAGTTGACAAAATCCTCAACAACAAAGGAATCATAGAAGAGTCCAAATGGGTTTGGAGATAAGCCTGACAAAAGCCTCTTATAAGAGACTAAAGCCAAAAGTGACAAAAAATTTCCCGAAAGGAATTAGAGCCAGATAAGGAGCATAAATACATGAATTAAATTGAGTAGCAACAAATTTGTTACCTTGCAATCAACAATAAATAGAATTGCGCAAATAGGCCCTGAAAATCAAGAAGAGGAGCAAAAATAAGGGCATTAAAAAAAAAAAAAAGAGTCTTATGGCAATAATAAAAAAAAGTGAGACTCAGCCTTTTAGCTTGAGTTTTGGGCCTAGCTTTTTGTGGAGAAAATATGTTTCAGTACAATATACCATGCAGGCCGTGGAACATTATTATTCAAACAAGGAAAAGTTAAGGCGACTTGCTGGAGATTAGAAAAAAGAATGGTGTTTGGATTTTAACCAAGTAAAAAAAAGATGTTTGACATCTTACTGAAAAGCTTTGCACAGCTACAAAGTCAAAGAAAAAGACTTGTCGAAAAGAGAAAATTGCAGCAAATGAATGGAAACTACTGCAAAAAAAAAAAAAAAAACTATAGCAAAAAAAAAAAGAATTACTGTAGCAAAAAAAACGATATTACTATGGCAAAAAAAAAATGAAGAAAAAAAAAAAAAAAAACCAACTTACCTGAGCAAGGAATTTGTTAAAGCTAGAAAGGGAAAGACCTGGTATTTGCTTGATGAAAAAAAAAAAAAAAAAAGGAAAAGCATCAGCAAAGAAGAAAGTGTTGTGAAAAGAAAAGAAATTGAAGTTTGAGGAAAGAAGAAAATTCCGTACTGCAAAAGATGAAATCTGTAGATGTGTAGAAGTTTTTTTTTTACAGAGGCAACTCTATATATAAGATGCCAATACGACTTATTGGGTAAAGAGAAGTCATCGTCAAAACAACTCTACATGGGATAAAATTTGGGAAGTCAGTGCAAATCTTTTGACTTCTAAATGAGTCAGGTCTCTCAAGAAGCCTTAATGAAAGAGTTCTTTCCAAACCAACTAGTCAAAGACTCCTATAAGGGGAAAATTCGCAGCTTTTATTAGAGTTGTTAGAGCTTTCTTATTAAAAAAAATCTTGGCATCAATCTGATAGGCCAAGGCAAGAGTCCAAGAATGGGACAAGACAAGAGAAACAAGTGTCCTTTTCAAACTCTATTGGAAACAAGAGTATGCAGATTTTGGAATCCTATTTCGATTTGGATTTATACAAAAAAAAAAAAAACCAGTAAAAAAAAAGGAGTTGCTAGATAATTTATAAAGTTCTACTGCAAAAAAGGGAACCTGAGAAGAAGTTCTACTCAGACTTGAATTCTTAGCAAAGATACATGAGCGCACGCGCGCGCGCGCACACACACACACACACAAAAAGTTGTTAGCTGCAATGAAATACTGGGCTTGGTCCACACCAAAATATCAAAAAAAAAGAAAGAAAGGGGTAGCCTGCAGATGCAAAACCCTCAAAGAAGTTATACAAAAAGAAAAGGCCTACGAGGCTTACAAAAAAATCTACACACAATATCCATGATATATGGAAGTACTACATGAAAAAAAAAAAGGGTAGCCCATGCAAAACCTCAAAAAGGAGAGGCTATATGAAAAGCCTATAAAAAAGGGGGTCAGCACAAAAAATAAAGTGCTCATGAAAATGGTTGTTAAAAAAAATGCGCCCGCTAAGTTGAAAACCCGTAAGGGCGGCCTAGGCAATAGTTAGGATGTAAAAATAAAAATCCCGCTAGGTCAAAAAAAAAGAAAAG
The DNA here is from genome assembly GCA_019656835.1 of Rhododendron ovatum. Lineage (NCBI taxonomy): Eukaryota > Viridiplantae > Streptophyta > Magnoliopsida > Ericales > Ericaceae > Rhododendron > Rhododendron ovatum. Next base: position 16,687,649 of record CM033791.1, on the reverse strand, counting down.
AAAAGGTACATGCCTTGTAAAGTCAAAAGACTAGAGTTCAAGTAAACAAGGACTCGAAAAAAAAAAATGAAGCACATTTATAGATATGAAAACCATCTTACTAGAAGAAGTGCCAAGAGATCGTGACTCGTGCAAGTCAAAACTTGCTTGCACGACTCACGAGGGGCATTTGTTGGCACATAAATTTCAACCAAATATTAATGAATATTATTAATATATCATATGTTGGGCTTGCGAACTAAAAGGCACATAAAGAGCCTAAATGCATGTTGACCCAGTGAATCAAAGAACACATGTTGACCCAGCAAGCCTGCGAATCAAAGAACACATGTTGGCCCAACGAGCCTGTGAATACATGTTGGCCTGATGAGCCCGCGAATTAACAAACACGTGTTGGCCCGACAAGCCTAACGAATGTATGAGCCTGCGAAAGAAGTGGCAAGACTACAAATTAGTTGAACTATGTAGGCCTGCATTTCGCAGGGCCTACAAATCAAATATTGGTTTAAACCATATAGGCCCGCATTTTGCAAGGCCTACAAACCAAATATGGGTTAACGTCTCAAATCAAATAAAACGTAGAGTCCAAGAAAATACTTCTGTGCAAGCAGAAGAATATTATAAGATAGATGTCATCTGACGCAACCAACATTCAAAATTTGAAGAGGCTGAGAAGATATGATATCATCTATTCTCTGGCAACAACTATTCAAATTCAAATGAATTATTTGGCGGCCAAGCATCTGATGATGAATGAAGCTCCTATAAATATGAGGTCTGTCATCAAAAGAAGAGGACCTCAATCTCAGATCAGACCTAACATCTCTCATCTTTCTTTCATCGACCCCAAGATCTCAAACCTCAGATCTCATACTTCATCTCTCAACTCTTCACCATCACACCTCTTTTCCCTCAACGTAAAAAATATACGGAGAGAGAGAAGATATACCCCATTCACGCAAAACCACTACGATCTACAACCATCAAAGCAACCTACTCGCTCACTACCACCTGCAATCTTCAACAAATTTCGAAGACCAGTAAGAGTAAGCATATCAAGCGATACGTAAAGGGTTCCAATCCCTCTAAATGTATCCAGTATTCTCTGTTTTGATGTAAACATGGGTTTTAAACCCCAATCATCAATAAAGTTAAATTATTCCAGTCTATTTCCTGTTCTTTATTCTTTATTAATTGGAGGTTTTATTTTTAAGTATGTAATTAATGATTTGAAATCCAAATCGGAAATAGGGGCCTGCATATAAAAAAAATCAACACTGTTTGCTTGAACAGTGGATATTTGAGATATAGATTTCAAAGCGTGGGTAAATTCTATGGTTCAGAATTTATGTCTACACTTTCTGTCTCTTTTGTCCTGAATATTGGTGCCTACTGTCAGCTTTCGATTCATTTGTTAGTGCTTCATTTTTTTTTCCTCTCTGAAAGTCTTATGCCGCCACTGAAAAGAGCAAAATAAGTTGCCTTTGGCCCAACGACATCAAGGGGATGCACTTAGGTGCTAGGAGTAAGGAGGTCAGGAGTTCAACTCCTCCAAGGTGCTATTCTAACTATTCTAACAATACTAACTTTCGCTGAGCAAAATAAGTTGTACTGGCTTTCTTTTGTTCTTGAGTAAACCATCAGGTAGTTGTGCTTTCTTGTGTTCCTTTCATTGGGGATCCAGTTAATCAGTTTAGAACCCTTGGGGGTTGGTTTTGAATTTTTGTTTTCTATGAGAATCACTCGATATGCAAAGACTTAAGACAAAGTTTATTCACTTACAGAGGCATTCTGAGACCAGCAATCAGTTTGAAGCATTTGAACATATTAATTGATGTATGTTCCTTTAAACTTCCGATAGTCCTGCAGTGTTTACGAAGTATGACTTATGCATTAATGATTCCCTTTTTTGTTTCATTGAGTAGAATGCTACCCAAAATCTTGTCCCCAGTTTGTGTGTACCTTTGAACTTGGCCTTTTACATGCCTGAAGCTATAAATGTTCATCCTCAACGTTATCTCAAGGTCTGAGCAAACAGTTTTATAATTTCTCTTTGACAAAGTTGTATTCTATTTCGTTACATTTTCTCATCAACTGGTATTTTATGTTAGGCACTTCTTTTAGTGTGTGAAGACCTGGCAAAAGACTTGTCAACTTCTGGTTTAAACAGAGAAGAGTTGCACCTGCACAAGATGTCTGTTAACAACCTTCTTGAACTAGTGGGTACACAAACTTACTGTTGTTTCAGTTTCTTGTAGTAGCAATCAATATTTTAGAAGATATGAGATGAATATTTCTTCAGAAATATACTGTGCTAGATATTGTGTTCTTGTGCTTCCCTGGAAATGTTGTGTGAGCATGCTGCTACCAGTACCAGAAATCAACTACTTAAAATGGGCTGACGGCTGACTTTTAAACAATTGACTGCTTACCTGATCTGCCTTTCCCCAGTGGGGTAATTCCTAATACCACAGTCACAATAGTCAATTCTGCATCAGCAAGAGAAGACTACGAAGCTTAGTTACCACTCTATTCGACACGAAATGGAAAGTAGAAACTTAAGGTGTTTTTTGGACTTGAAATGTAGATTGAAATCATGCTACCCATATGATTTTGGCATTCTAGATGGACCCACAGTTGCCAACATTAGTTGGAATGAGTTTGCTTGTTTGGAATTTTCCCACTCACTAGGGATCTTATGCTTTGCTATCTTCTGGTCTGACTTGTGACATTGGCGGAGAAAAATGAACGCCTTATAGTTCCTGGTTATAAGCATATGCATAAGGCACAACCTGTTCTACTGCAGCATCTTCTCTTAGCATATGTTGAGCAGGATATAATTGGTTTCCTTATTGTGGCATTCTTTGTTTCCATGATAGTATGTATGTTTGCTTGTTGCTCTTTGCTCTTTGCTCTGGAGCCTGGACATTATCTCATTCCCATTATTGCATGCTTACACATTGGACGGAAAACCATCCCAATCTTTTCTTTTGAATGTTATACACAAAGTATGCATGCATGCTTTAGAGAGTATGAATGCCAAAAGGAAGTGAACTTGGATTTTTAACTTGTATGTACTCGTCTTTTCTTTCGAATGTTATACACAAAGTATGCATGCATGCTTTAGAGAGTATGAATGCCAAAAGGAAGTGAACTTGGATTTAACTTGTATGTGCTCATCTTTTCTTTCGAATGTTATACACAAAGTATGCATGCTTTAGAGAGTATGAACGCCAAAAGGAAGGTGAACTTGGATTTAACTTGTATGTACTCACTGGTTTTTGACCTAACCACTTGATAAAATTCAAAGCGGTATGTGGTCTAACCATCATGGGATATCGACGTTTTTTGTTGGGTGTATCAACTTTCTTTTGGAAGGTTAGATTTCCAATTCTTATTAATATGCGTGCACACATTGGAATCGGGGTGATTAAGTGTTGGGCTAACACTCTCGTGCTTTTTACAACTTATCCGCTTTTTCGAACCGCATCTTTTTTCGATAAGTCATAGCACCTCAAGATCTCTGCATTTTTTTGTTCAAGGTGCTGGAAGATGGTAAGTTGACGTTGAAACACACTACGAAGCCACCACAACCCAGTGTCTTTTGTTTCATGGAGCCCTGACAACACGATGTTGCTCACATGCAGAAATGTGGAAGTCCTCAAATTATGGGACTTGGAATCAGGTACATGCAAGCACACCTTTGGGTGCCATGGGTTCACGGTTAGCTCATGTGCCCGGTTTTCCATTCATTTTTTTCCCTTCATTTTATGCCATGTAGTTGTGATACATGAGCCTCATGTTTTCTTTGATAGTTTATTGAAGAAGTTGTGCCTTGCATATTTGACTCATGAATCATATGATTCTCATTTAGCAGTCCTTGAGTCATGACTCTGTAGCTATGTCTTCACATGCTCTTTCCAACTACATGCTGTTTGCTTGAGTAGGATCCTTATGGGCCCGTTCAGTTGCACGAAAAGGATGGACAAATTAACTTTTATGTGGTTTTCTGTGTGTTCAGTTACTAAAAAAGTTGTAGGATTCACAACTTCAACTTCCTATTGAGAAACACTTTCTTGCAAAATAGGTCTTGCCAAAATGAAGAATTCTTGTTTCAAGAAATTCTTGTTTTCCTGCAAGATTTCTGTCAAGAGAACGCACACAAGAAAATAAATTTTATTTTTCTTTACTTCCCCTCACTTCACTTTTCAAGGGAACTAATTATCCACATAGCATTCCCATCAACTAAACGGAGCCTTTATGAAGGTTTTCTTACTAGGAAGTAGGAAGCATTGATATGGATCTCATTACAACGACTGGGGTCTCCACGAGTGAAAGGATGAGAAGCATAGTTTTAAATATCGGCAGATACGGTTCGTATCGGCCGGTTCGTACCGGTATTTGAGACATCCGGTTCGGATATAGGCCGGTATAACGGGGAGACTGAAATTCACAAGTGAACTGGCCGATTCCCGATACGTATCGGTATGTAACCGATTTGTGGACCGGTTCGGCCGGTTCGTATCGGTTCGGCAAAAAAAAAAAACAAAATTGATGAGGAGAGAGATGATCATTTTAAATTTTTAATCCCATTAATCTTGATTACATCTTTGACGAGGATGATCCATTAGCTGAATGGTTGCAAGAGGAAGAGCACGCGATATTGGATGATGTAGACAATTCAGAATGGTTGGATACAGGTGATACGCAGAATCCCCAAAATGTAGACCTATCTGAAAACAGTTCAAGTGGAGGTTGTGGTTTGAATCCATCTGGTAGTGGCAGTGAGGATGATGATGGCCCTAATGGTTGGGAAACACAAGATAATATAGTGAATCGCACTACTTATCATGAGGAGGATGGTGGAATTAGGGATTCTACACAACAACGACGACACTCTGTATCATCTGGTGATGGGGAATTGAATAGGATTAGACGTTCACATCCTATTAGTGACATTTATACTAATCATAATCTCAGAGACCAATTTGGACAGCTTGAAGTTGGGCAAGATCATGGGAGAGCACATCATTGGCAGCAAAGACCCATATATCCATATTATCCCCCTCAAGAACAGCAATCTTATTTTAATCAACCAGAACCACCATTTATGGGGATAGGATATCCACATCGATCTCACCAGCATTCACATAGTGCGAGCTCTTCATATGGTAGTAATCCTATGGTCAGAGAACCATCAACATATGGGTATTCACAACAACAATCCGATAGTAGCGGCACCACCAATAATTTTGAGCACTATAATTTCACCAACAACTTCTACGGATATACCTATTTGGAGTTGTTGGGCAAAATAGTCATGGCGATAATCAATTTAATGAGGAATATGTAGATCCTTCGGTACCTCCACGCCATTCATTCTGGCATTAAAGTTGTATTAGCAAAATTATGTATGACTTAAAAGCTATGAGCTTGAAACTAGTTGTGACTAGTGATTATGTAATGTAAAACCTCTATGGTGTGTTTATTTTAATGTCTTTATCTTATTTTTGCTATTTATGTCAATTATATCGAAACTCATAATGTTGCATTTTTCTCATATTTGTAAAATCTTATTGACTTGCAGGTTTTGATAAATTATCGGATATTTCACATAAAGAGAATGGACTATTACATGTCTTAAATTAATTAAAAATTAAAATGTGATAATTTAAGCCAATGTTGGGGGCAAAAGTATACTTTTTAAGTTTTATACATATTGCTGACGATTTTTAAAAATTCACGACCGTGACACCCGATTCCCGCGACGTATCACTTATATGTCCCGATACCGATATACCGTGACCGATACCGCGACGGCGACCGATACCACGATTTAAAACTATGATGAGAAGAGAAAATCTGTTATCAGCAACTCGCAATGTAATTACGGAGAAGTTGCAGATTGGAGGACCTTCTTCTCGATTGTTGGAGGTGCATTGAATTCAATTTTAGTGGTTTGCCTCCTCTCTCCTATGTTATGATATGGTGATACGCCCTGGACATTTATTTCTATTCAGAACTTGAATGTTGTTATGTAATATGCTATAAAGGATTGAGAAATGCGCTTGAAAATTAACAAGTAGAATTGAAAACATCGATGATCGTCATGTCCCATCTGTGTGTGAAGGTTAGAAATGTTTGTAACAAGTATGAGCTTTTTTCTCCATGTATGATCTTCATGTCCCAAGTGTCTAAAGCGGATACGTGCCAAACGCATATGCTACACCCTTCCCTAATCGCCGGGTATCACTCAGGGTATGCGACACAGATACTTACATTCATATTAGAATAGTCCACATAACATAGCCTCTCCCTCTCTCTCTCTCTCTCTCTCTCTCTCTCTCTCTCTCTCCTGTGAGTGCGAGTTTTGTTTGTGTACTGATGGGTTCCGCTTGAATGTTTTTTTCCAGCTGCGAAATTCACTTCATACCCTTGCAAGCGAGGGATTTGTTTCTTTCCACGGTGACACTGTAAAAAGAATATGATGAAGACAACAGCAGATGATCAGAGCAGCGGCAGCCTGAGTCAGTTATGGCCAGGAACTTGTCTTCTTATGCAGAATGAGAAGGAAGTAGCATTTGGTGCCTAAAGAAAAATGTATGATTTGGAAGATATTCATCTCTCCATCCCCTGTAATCAGTTATTAGTATGCTATGTGGATTCAGAGACTGATTATTATAAGTATGCTATCTGGATTCAGAGATTTTCTTATTTTTTCAGGAGTTGTATGGATTATTGGTTTGTAAAGAGATTTATGCCCAAAAACAATAAAGGAAACAAATTTGGAACTTGGACCGGCCCTGAGCTAAGGTGGAGGAGGCTGCCAACTTTAGCCCCTGTCCAAATAATTAAAGCCAAAGTTCACAACAAAAAAAAAAAACAAGAAAGACAACGATGGGCACGACAATTTTGTTCGAAGCGTGTGCATTGCCACTAGTAAAGTTGATAAGATGATGTTTGCCACTAGTAAAGTTGATATGATGATGATGTTGTTCATCCGTGTTAAAAGTGCACGGGCAATCCAATTCGTATCACCATCATGACCAAAGTATCAAAGGGAAGGTTGAGAGTAGGGGTGAAAAATTGAACCCAGATCTATTAATAAATCCAAATCCATCTATTGAAAAATAGACACAATCCAACTCATTTATTAGTTGGGTTTCAATTGGGTAAACTTAAATGCCCAATAGGTCATGAACATTACCAAAACAAAAAGAGAAAATGACGGCCAAGGACGTGTTTGATAATTAATACCTTTCAAGGTCATTTTCAACATTAACAAATATTCTCAAATGTTCTCAGCATGTCCTTGACGGAGATCAGGAACGAACGAAAAGCAGGGACTGGAAATCAGGCGCGGAGGTTTTCTGAGTGCTCTCCAGTCGATGGTGACGGAGATATATATATATATATATACTAATAATAAAAAGGGAAAATCAATAATCTTAAAATAAAATAAGGACTTTCGATAATACTTAACGTGAAATCTTAGCAAATTTTTTTGGCGAGCTTTATATAATACGTGTATGTGTGTGTGCATGCTGAAAGTTAAGAGAGAGAGAAGCCCCGTTCGGCTAAATAAGTCAATTGGCTTATTTTTTGTTCTTATTTGTTAGTTTTTCGTCAATTTTTTGGGAATTATTGCATCGTTATGATGAGAGGAATCTAAAAAGTAAAAAAAATTTATTGAATTCCAATTTTTTTGGAATAAAGACGAAAAAATTGACTTATTGGCTTATTTTTATTTTTATTCAAAAAAATTAGGTTATGATCGTAATTTTTTACTTTTTAAATTTCTTTTGTCATGATGATGCAATAACAGTCATGATGATGCAATAACCTCCAAAAAATTAATGAAAAACTAACAGATACGAATTTTTTTTGAATAAAGACAAAAAAATAAGCCAATTAGCTTATTTAACCGAATAGGGATGACTGACTTGGTGGGGGGGGCTTGCTAAAATCTCCATTTGGTTTAGTAATTTTAGTATATGGGGTAATTTGGTCATTTTAGTATATAGGGGTATTATGGTAATTTTAATATGCAAGGGTAATTTGGTCATTTAAATGTACAAGGGTGATATGGTCATTTCAGTGTATATGGGTATTTTAGTCATTTTTAATTTAATTGGGTTAATGGGCGGGTTGAGTTTAATTTTAAAAAAATGGGTTGGGTTGGGTATGGATAATTGAACTCCTAACTAATCGGGACTAAATGGGTCAATGACCTATTAAAGGCCCAACCCACTTATAACTTACCCAATTTGGCCCAAATCCGTCTTTTTGACACCCCTAGTTGAGAGATATAAGGGAAATGACGGTCAATGACGTGTTTTGATAATTAATACCCACCAAAAATATTTTCAGCATTAACAATTGTTTTTAACTTATACTAGGCGGATATTAATTATCAAAACACGTCCTGGGCTGTCATTTTCCCGAGATATAACCCATAATACTACTACCACAACAGTGAAAAGAGAAGTACTCCTACTATGCACAAGGAATTAAGGAAGGAAGTAAAGAATCACAGAACTAAAAGGTCGATCGAGAAGTTTAATAAATAGCCGGTCATGAAATGGCATGTATTGCACAACAACGTCTAAACCAGTAAGGAGAGATCGAATATTATAAGGGCAAATTTTCGTAGTCGGATAGTTTTATAGTTATCTCAATTTCATCCCTCCAGTTTCAATTGTAACCAAATAAATTCTGTAGTTTGTTTTATGTTCCAAATTGGTAAAATCATTCACACCATAAATGAAACTAACGGAAAAATTAGTTTTAGTTTCATGGCTCTCTTAGGGTGTTCATTAAAAAGCCTTAGAGCCAAAAATTCATTACGACTACTTAAGATAAAATGATAAGAAAAATAAGATCTTGGTATCAGTTCAAACAGATTGAAAATTGGAACAATTAATTTTTTAATTGATTGAAAATTGGAACACTTAATTTTTTAACTGATTGAAAATTGGAACACTTAATTTTTTAACTGTATTTTTAATATATAAACGGTGTAAAATCCATTATGACCATTTAAGATAAAATGATCAGAAGAATAAGATCTTCGCACTGGTTCAAACGGATTGAAAATTGGAATACTTAATTTTTAACTATATTTTTAATATATAAATGGTGTAAAAATCCATTATGATTTTATGGAAGGAGGATGATTTTAAGATAAAACGCAAGCGCTTGCCAATTTTTATGGAAGGAGGATGATTTTCGCGATCCAATTTTCTCCAGAGGCAGCCTTTCTTTCTCTCCATTAGGGTAAAGTTACTATATTACACTTTTTTTTACACCGTTTATATATCAAAATATATAGTTAAAAAATTAAATGTTCCAATTTTCAATCTGCTTGAACCAGTGCGAAGATCTTATTTTTCTGAACATTTTATCTTAAATAGTCATAATGGATTTTTGGCTCTAAGGCATTTTAATGGACACCCTAAAAGAGCCTTGAAACTAAAACCAATTTTTTCGTTAGTTTCAGTCACGGAGTAAACGATTTTACCAATTTGGTACATCAAACAAACTATACGGTTTATTTGATTGCAATTGAAACCGAAAGGACGACTAGAAAAATTTGTCCATACTATAATCCATATACTTTTCCATACATCCACACGCACACATCAATGGATTCCTCAAGCCCCCGAATACTATAATCCAAAACTTTTCCATACATCCACACACACACATCGATGGCTTCCCCAAGCAATATCAATACTAGTTCCCATACTGAGAAGTACCCATGCCCGACAGTGTTTAACGTCCTGGACTTCGTCCCCAAGCTGTTGTCTGAAAGAGACTACAAGAAGTGGAAGAAATTGATGGAGGACTTCATCGAGAAGCGAGGTTTGATTGGTTTCATCCATGGCACAGAGGAGGAGGAAATTGACAACCAAGATTACTACAAGGCCTGGAAGAGATCAGACAATCTTGTACAGGGATGGATACTGGCAACCCTCACCGAAGATATCCGCCTAGACATGTTGGGCTTGGAAACCGCTCGAAAATTGTGGACGAATTTGGAGAAAATGTTCGTTCCGACTTCATCTCTATGGCAATATGGTAATTAATTACTTTTTTTTTTTTAAGAAGTTTTAATTTGATTTGAGTTGTTCGAGTATTAGACTTGGGTTTGGTAATTAGTGTGTTAATTGTGTGTGTTAAGACTTAACAAATAAAAATGCATTTTTTGTGCCACAATGCTTGTGTGTTAAGAGTATGTTAAATCTAATAGTATGTTAACATGTGTGTCAAGCTTGGCAAACAAGCTAACAAATAATAAGTGAGTCTCATCTCTATGAATTCAAACTTTAACCATAAAACATAAATGCCCACTACTATTTTTTTGAAAACTTCTATTTTTTTATTTGTTTTTCTATATATGCATTTCTCTATATTTTTGTTATTAATCAAAGTCTTCAGCATTCTATCACATCACAGCTAAACAAAGTGTTGACTAAACATATTGAAATGGACTAACATTTTAAATTGCATGATCGGGTAGACGTATGGTACACACCCCTTAATAAGTGTGTACCTTACGCACCCTATATATATTCCCTTGGATTTGAGATAATCTAATCTTAATCGTTCAATTTTTTAATTAAAAAAAGGACCACCTGTCTAATCGGTCATCACTTATTCTATTGTCGAGTTTCTCTATCTTCTATCTTTAATGGACTTTCAAATGTGGTCTAATATTAATTTGGGTGGACTAGAAATTGAGGTTTTTAGGAATATTTTTTTTTACTTTCTAAACTATTAAATTTCAAATTATGAAAACAATAAAATAATGTAAAACTAATTTAATAAACCAATAAAGTTAGACTATTTGATATGATCAATTTTTTAGTTGAATTTGATCAACATGACATTATTAAATAATAATGTCTTCTGATACGTGCTTGTCAATATTCGATAATCTTTGATTTTAGTAACAATGTTGAATATAAGACTTGATCTCCTAATGGTTTAGATCGATCATCCTAACAAAAAATTAAAAAACAAAACTGAAGTTAAAATTGATTATACTTTTGATAGTCATACTCAACCCATTTCACTTGAAAGGTTGAACCCAAATCCTTATCTTGAGACAGTTGAATAATTAATTTTTTAGTGAACTCTCATTTATCTATGAAAAATTGGAGGGATTTTGGTTTTTTGGATTAAATTTTTTAGAGAGAGAATCTGATTTCGAGAAGTATTTTTTAGAGGAAATTGCAATTGTATTAAAAAAATTTGGGTATAGTACTTATTTTTTGGTGAATTTCTTGGATGAAAATTTTGAGCGAGAATTTCATTTTTAGTTAAAATTTTTGAGGTATGGTATAGGAAAAAATTAAAATTTCAAAAAAATAATATGAATGGAATTGAAAATTAAGATAATATGGCAAAAATTTTAAAATTTAAAAAAATATTGTAGCAGAAATTAAAAATAATTTTAGGTTAAATTTCATACAATATATTGTGCTAAGGTAACGACAATGTATGGTATTGTTACTGAATTTGTGATTTTTTAGACATTTATTTTGCTTGGGTATAATTATTATTGATAGTGGTACGACATATTTTGGTCTTATTACCGAATATTTTAATCAATTTCCTTTTGTACGATGCATTGTGGTAAGAAACAATTTATGGTATTGTCATAACAATTGTGGTTTGTTATATAATTTGTGGTATTTATACATGTTTTCTTTTGATAAAACACGTGGTAAGAAAATGACAATTTTAGGTATTATCATAACAATTGTGGTTATTTTATAAAATTTGTGGTATTTTACAAATATTTTTGGCTTGGGTATAACAATTGTTGATTTTGGTACGACATATTTTGATTTTGTTACAGAATATCATACAAGTTAAAGAATTTTTTATACGACTCATTGTGATAAGATAATGCCAATTTATGGTGTTGTTATAACATTTGTGGGTAGCATTATTTAATTTTTGATATTGTACACATATATTTAATTGGGGTACAAGTATTATAGATTCTGGTACGAATATTTATGGTTACATAATAATAATATTTTTTAATTATGGGTAACCTGTTATAAATTTTAAAGTACAAGTCATACCTAGCATCATAAATATGCATTAGAAAATCAAAAAATGGCATAATGAAAATCACAAATTGTCATAATTTAGATATACGGTATACCTTGTGTACCATAGCTTTTTTCTGCATGATCACCAAAATTTGAATAACATTTCGCTCAAGCTTGAATGTCAAATAGAAATGCCGTTGTAAGTTTTTAAAGCTGTTGCTTTTGACATTATTGTAAAGAGTTAATATCAAAAAATAACTCAATCCTAACTAACCCATTGAGGTACTCATATATATACTAACACACTCCTAAGTTAGCAATGTCTAACACACACTTGTGTGACCCATTTTTTATCCCAACACATACCTTAACAAACATTTTAACACACAAATATAACACACCCATTGCGGACGCTCTTAGCATTGTATAACATTACTCATGTTAGTTTGATACATGCGAGCCGACGTGCATCCAATGATTTGGGAGATTATTGTGCTCAAAATTGTGTCGCAAAGTTACACATCTTACCGTAGAAAATAACTTATCTTTGCATTCTTTGAAACAAATTCTTCAATTGAGTCATTGTACTTTACTTATCCAAGAACTTGGAGTCCATTCGGCAAACTTGTGGTTTTTTTTTTTGGGGCTTTTTAGTTGACATATGTGAGAATGATCTTTCTCGAAAAACCTAAAAGGTCAAAAAGCTCCAAAACTCCAAAAATGCTCTTAGAGGAACTCAATTTATTATAATTAACACATTGTAAGATTTTATTTTTTTAAAGAAAAAAAAGAAAGTTTGCTTCATATTCTAACTAAGATTTGTATGGAAAAAAAAAATCGTGTTAGCTCGCTCAATTTATTTTAACTATGAGTTGTTATTAATCAAATATAACAACATACCACTTGTACATTAATGTTGTGTTTGTTAAATCTAAAATTTCCAACAAAGTAATTTAGTAATTTGATTTTGTAATGTTGTTGATTGGGAGAAAAACCAAAAGATCCAAAAAAAAAAAAAATAGAGAAATAAAAAAAAGAGGGGTGTAAAAGTGGTTGCTAGGAATCGAACTTAGCTCAAGTGGAACTTAAGACAATATCTGTTGTGCAGAAGCGTTAACAAACTTAAAGGGACGTGATTAATTGCTTTGTAATTAAACTAACCTAGAGAGAGAGAGAGAGAGAGAGAACACAGAGATATATGTGGTTCGGTAATGAATACATACTCCACAGGTAGTTAGACGAATAAGGGTTTCACTATACAGAAGTAATCTGATGTCCAAATGGCTACAAATGAGAACTCTCAGAATTCCTCTCTTTGCTTCTTACAGAAAAGCTGCTAGTATTTGTTATTGCCCGTCGTGCGTAATACATTGTAATCCACTTGGTAAGTAACAACAGTATGGTAGTATTTGTTATTGCACGTTGTGCGTAATACAATGTAATCCACTTGCCTATATAACTGCGGGCTTTCATTTGCAGACGACGAAGAAGAAGAGAATAGGGTAACACGTTATCTGCCCCTGCACAAAGCTGTAGTGAAGGGGGACTGGGACGAAGCAACGAGAATAATACAACAGGATCCAGTTGCTGTTAGGGCTGCCATCACCCCGTTCTCCCATACAGCACTTCATGTCGCCATCCAGACTGGGGGGAGGACCCATTTTGTGAGGATGCTTTTGGAGAAGATGACACCGCATGATGTTGAACATCTAGTTGACGACTTTGGCTGGACAACCCTTCACTGGGCTGCATTCTGTGGCACCATTGAGGAAGCCCAAATGTTAGTCAACAAAAGCTCGAGTACTCTTCCAAATGTTTTGAACGAAGAAGGATTTACACCTCTCCATTATGCTGCTCGATATGGGCGTAGAGACATGGTTCTTTATTTACATGGAATCACTGGAAAAGACATTCTACTGGCGGAAGAAACTGGTTCTCAATATCTGCGTGATCTTGCATCGGGTGAACTGTATGGTGAGTATTATTACTTCCACTGTCCAGATTTAATAGTTATTTTTTAGAATTCGTATCATTTTTTAATCGATTGTATGTTTTATGTAATTTTGAAAACATTGCCTTATAGAACTAGTTGAGATCTATTAAATCTATTAAACAAGATCCATATTTGATATAAAATTCATTATCAATTTAAAAATAAAACTCATTTTTTATCCGATTACAATTGAACCAAGGACTATTAAATTTGATTTTCCGTTTGACCCAAAAAAAAATAATGAAGGACTATTAAATTCAAACGGAGGGAGTAGTAGTTTAATTGTTATGATCATTAAGGATGCATGAGTTTTTACTCAAATTAGTTTTTTCAAAACAAAGTTTCTATATAAAGCGTATGTTTGATTCAATGGAATCAAAGTTGGAATGGAATGATCATTCTAATGACATACTTATTCTCATATTTAGTTCACCATTAAATGATCATATAATGTTCATTCCAAATGAAATGAAATCACTATTTACCTTAGTAAAGGAATTGTCATTCCATTAAAAAAATAAATTAAGGAATTGTCATTCCATTTCTTTGTCATGCCATAATTACTAGTGTCGCTCCATGATTCACTATTAGCATACCAAAAATTACTATTACCACACCATTTCATTGCAGATGAGAATGATTATTCCTAAGCACAACAAAACTTGGAAATGAGAATGGATATTCCAATGTCATTTTCTCCAATTCTATTCCAACCTCAATTCCATTCCATTGTCAACTGTATTTCATTGAACCAAACATAACCTAAGTATTTTTAGTGACCCTTTGTTTTGCATGTTTTTGGTCGAATTTATCTGGTCAAATTTATTGAGTTCAATAACTTGTCTCAACGAAAATAATTAGAAGAGTATAAAAACATTAACCAAAATCAACAGAAGTTTAGGTAAGATCACACTAAAGACAATTAAATAGATATTTCAATTTTTTTTGTTATAGTGTTTTTTTTTTTTTACTTTTTTTTTTTTGTATATTTTGGATTCATCTCGCGCGGCTCTAATGAACAAATTTAATGCACATTAAAAAAAATCAAGAAAGAAAATCAAATATACTGACAATAATTTAGCCAAGGCTTTCCCTATTGTATACCTATATTTCGGTAGGTTTTTCTTGTTTTCGCAGTGAATCTGGACAATCCATTTCTCTTTAATGGAGATTTTCCTAGAAAGTTTTTCTGGATTCTATCATTTTTTATATTTTCGACGTGCTCGTGCTACTTTTTTTTTTTCTTTTCGGAATAGGTTTCCGGTTATTTACTTAAGGAAGCCACTAGAGAGAGATATTTTAAATGTGGTGAGAAAAGTGTCGTTGTTCCACTTCTGTACATATGCTGGGTCTTTTTTTTTGGCTGAGCTCTGCATATGGTGAACATTATGGTGAGCATTTAGTATTATTAAATAGAGAAAATTAAAGTTTTATTTTAAATGCAGCCCCTATAGTCTAGTTCATGGCATCATTATGGGTTGCTTTTTGATCTGAAATTGCATCAAAGTCTCCTCATATCCCACTAACCAAAAAAGGAAAAAGACTCTCCTTAATTATATCCGTTTATTACCGCACATTTATTATGCTCTATTTATTACCTTACCTCTTTTGGAATGAGATAAATTTCAAGAATTGTGATAAATTTTTTGTGTGATAAGTTTGTTATTTTTAATTTTGGATTTCGTCATATTATACAAATTTATAAGGAGAAAAAATATCTTTTTTACTTTTGTTTGCGTTTATGGTACATTTATCATAAGGGGCATTTGTAAAATTATTTGATAAATTTGTTATTTTTGATTTTGCGTTCATGGTTGATTGTGTCCATTCATTTGCATGTTTGTTAAAATTTTAGTAAATTTGTAGTGAAATTTGATAAATTTCTAATATTGAAACAAAAAACTTACCAAAAACATACACAATAAAGTAGTTCAAGTACAATAAGTTTACAACAATTGAAATACAAAAAACAAAATAGTTGGTTTCTTTGATAAACATTGGTATCCGTATGTATACAAGAAATTTCGGGATCCGCACATGATAAATTTCCTAATTTGCATGTATACACCAAATTTATCATATTCCACAAAATTTTCTATTAAGAAAAGACAATTGACATCTTAGTTGGACTTAACTCAAATATCAATTCATCTACTTGGCATGTCATGTCAAATTATTGGTTGGAGGAATTTTTCTTTGGTATTCCATAATGTTTTACTGTATGTATCCCAAAAGTGAGTTGTGGTAAGTATTCTATATGGAGTGCAAAGTTTTCCAGTGCAATTGTAAGTATTCAAGATGTAGAACCATACACAAAAATTTTGAAGTGCTATAAATGGACTCTAGTTGGAGATGTTCTTTCTTACTTTCTATAAAATTAGCGTATCAGGGGACCCTGCAGTGAACAAAGTTACTACAAAGTTGTAGCCACATCTATCTCAGCATCCTGATTTTAAACTCTTTCGAACTATTTTAAATATTTTTAGACAGCTGAAATTGTTCACTGCAATTCAATAGTAACTTTGCTCAATGCATATCCGGAATCCTAGCACCCCATATTAAATGTAGAACAACATTTGAATGCCTAACTGTTATCTACCATCAATGCTTCTACAGACATTGCTTTAACTTTGCTTGAGCAAAAACCCGAGCTGGCAAGCGTGGACCCCACTCCTTTTGAAGAACTTCGCAGAAAGGGGTCGTTTCCGAGTGGAAATTCCTTCAACTTCTGGAAGAAGTTAATTTATTTGGGTTAGTTTCTCCCTCCCTGTCTCTCGGGTTTCTATAAGTTTAATCTTTAAGGGGACCGATGAAATTCATATCAATGGGATATCGACGGGCATGTGGGGCGCATTTCGAGTCATGCACGGATGATTCAAACTTTTCAATAATTGAAAAAAAAAAATCATGAGTGGGCCCGTGAGAAATCAATTCAATTCGATATGTGTAAATGCTCAATTCAATCTTCCATTTTTTTTTATTCAGATTTCAGAATCTAGTAATCGCAGGCCCACTCGATTTTTTTTAAATTATTGAACGGCTTAGATCATTCATGCAGGACCCAAAGTGATCCATGCGTGCCCTTCGGTACCCCATCGGTATGGGTTTGGTCGGTGGAAGAAGCATGGCTCTTTCTATAAAGGGTGTTTTCACCGACCAAAAACTTGTAGACGACAACTTTAATTTGGACTTTGTCCTTATTCAATTTTTTTCGTGTTTGTTAATTTTACGCCAAATTTTTATATAATATTGGTTCGTCTCGACAAGAGGAATCGAAAAGTATAAGTATTTTTATTTTGAGATTAACTTGTTTACAGGAAAGTTGTAAACTTGGAGTTTACACCCTTGTCATGTGTGGGTCCCATCAACAGTTTATTGCAATATTTGAATCATTCATTTTGTAGAGCCCACAAAATAGTGCATGTAAGTAAAAAATCAAATTGACCAAATATCGATAGGTATACCAAAAATCAAATCTTGGTTTATAAAATTGACGGCCTGGATCATTTTAACTTAAAAAATGTTGACAGAATCAGACTCAGACGCTCGGGCGTTACATTTGCCAAATAAAACGTTACACTAGCCGAATAAACCTTAAATTACATAAATCAGTCTCAGACGTTCGGGCGTCAAACAATTCGGCCTCAATAACCAGAACCAAAATGCACCTCAAGCTGGGCCGGTTCCTGAACAATATGATCTAGCCCTTGGCAGCGAACAAGTGTTGGAGTTTGAGAAATGAGGGAAAAGAATAGATAATCCTTTTATCATTGTTTGGTTTTGTATGAAAGAGAGAAGAAAATTTTTTTAAAAAAAAATTTAGAGTATTTAGTATTTAGGTGTTTTCCTTACTCTTTACAATTAGAGTAAATTACATTAAATCCCCTTCAACTATTACTCATTCCCGAGTTTCCCCCTTAACTTTGAACTCAGACACTTAACCTCCTTAATGTATTTGGATTTTATCATTTATCACCTTCTGTTGAAAATCTGTTAGGGTTTAGGATGGAAAATGTCATGTGATCAGCACATGGCATGTTTAACCAAAATTCTTTGACAAAAATACCCTACAACATTTGGGGATGAATTAATCATATATCCTGCGGATCAAAAAGAAAAAATCATATATCCTGTCTTCCTTGATCAAGAAAAGAAAAAAGCAAGAACAATACTGCTTCCCAAATGATATACACATGTATTTGTAAAGATTCTTCAACTTTCATCCATTTAAATTTTTTTCGCCGGCGGTGGAAACAGTGGATTTTTCACTGCTAGCCATTGTGGACCCTATCATGCATTTATTATTATAAACCAAAATTTAAATTTTGTTAAGTTAAACTGTCTATGGCCCTCCATTTTATAAACTAAAATTTAAATTTTGATACACTTATTGATATTAGGTAAAGCTAAGCTAATTTTTTGAATACTATTCTGCAGACTACAAGATGAACAGTTTAGATAAAAAATTAATACATTGTGTGACCCAGAATGATAGTGGTGTAAAACACCCATAATAATGGCATATAGGAGCAGAAGCTTGAAGTCTTGAATAGTTAATATGAATTTTGAAAAAACTCAAATAAACTACTCCATTAATACTTATCATTACGAGTCAAACACTAGCAATCAATTCATTGATACTGAATTAAAATTCCGACCCAATCATCACACAACTGTTGACGAAATGGCTCCACTTCATTGTATCACAAGCTCGGTCGACGCTTTCGGCGAAGAAATCGTATGAGAGTTGACGATGGTGCGACCCCAGTCTTCGGCGGCGGCGAGTTGGTGTTTCGCGGCAATAGTGTGGTGGTGTGGAGCTGCACAAGAGTCCTGCTTCGTAGATTTGTGGTCGGAGAGGGAGAGTCTTGTTTATTCTCCTCCCCCACCCCCTCTATCTCTCCATATATATATACAGTTCCGATCATTTTTTTTTGCTGATTTGTCACGGGTACCCTTAAAATCATGTTCTGCACACTTTAAGCGGCTCGGATCATTGCAATTCGATCGGAAAAGGGGAGTCTCGCACCGTAAGGGATCCCTCATTGGATCCGGACTCTATATATATATATATATATATCTCTGTGTGTGTATACGTATGTAATTTTTTCTGCAGAAGGTGAATTAATTTGTGAATGGATAGGCTCTTCTTCTTGATTTTTGGATTAATTTTTGAGGTAGGTAGATTGGTTGAGAAATGGAATTGAAGAGAAACGAAGAGACTTTACTTGTTTCCTACATTTTTGTGTTCCCACCAGATCGGTTGTGCTTTCGATCCAAGGATTTGGTGTTTCATAGAAAGAGTTTAGGGTTTTGCTTTCATGAATTTTGTTGAGTATGGGTTGTGGTGATTCTGGTGAAGGTAACAGAGTTCTGGCATAGGTTGTAGGTAGATGATGATGTGTTGGTTAGGCTAAAGGGTAGAAATGTAAATGTGAATTTTCCGTTAACGACATCCATTCTATTTTGGATTCACATACTTTAAGGAGGGTAAGTGTCTGAGTTTAAAGATTAAGTGGGCAACTCGGAAATGAGTGATAGTTAGAGGGGGTTTAATGTAATTTACCCTTACAATTATTTCCATAACGACCAAACGAAGTTTCAGAACCCAACCCAAATATGTTTCTCCATGATCACCGCTACTGCATACGCCACACAACCACCACATATTTTCCCAACCTCAATCGAGTGCTAAACATTTAAGATAAATTTTATTTTGGGTGAGTAACTTTAATTTAAGTTAGTTGGGAGTACAGCTTAACTCTAATTTTAAGATTATAGGGGACGATTTTTGATTGATTCCCCCTAGGCCCTAGTAATGGGAAAGATGCATACTGTCTTTTCTTCAGCAAATCTAAGTTTATCGACAAAATTAAAGCCCAAAATGCAGTTTATAGCATCATTGAGCTAACTCTTTATTTTTATGTTTGCATCACATGTAGGAGTTCCAATCAAATCAGAAAGCATTGCGAACCGCCATAATGGAGGAGGAGGAAGAAGAAGAGGAGACATTGAGAGTCCTAACAATTGCTGCATCTCTGGTTTGGCTATGACAATGCCTACTTTTTTTTTTTTGCGGCCAAGAAAATAATAGTAATAATTAATTAGTGTCATATACTCCAAAAAAAAAAATCAGAAAGAGATTAAACGGAGAAATCGGGGAAAGAATGACAAAATTGTTATAAGGATGACATCTTCCATCCTTACAACCACAATAGTTGTTTAAAGCGCTAATAGGCAATAAAAGACAATCTGTGATACACTCCTTCCGTCCATTTTAAAGTGTCACAGTTTGACTTTCACGCAGTTTTAGGAGTCAACATAATTGTACCTCCAAAATATTACTTTTCATACTTACCCTCTATGGAGATATCATTATTACACTTTTACTCATCAAACTTTTCAAAAGAGAATCTACTTTTAGGGACAAAATAGAAAATGTACTAACTTTTACCTACTAACTTTACAAAATGACACTTATTTAGGGACATCCCACAACGAAATACATGACATTTAAAAAGGGACGGATGAAGTATAAATTTACGAGTGTTAACTGTAAATACATATTATTAATAAGTAACAAATTCAAAGTGCAAGCATATGCAAAAATCATGTGAAATACTAAGTGGGCAAGATCTTTCTTTGATGGGAGGAAAGGTAGGATCAATTACTCATACCAAATTAATAACTCAAGAAAAAAATTAGGAATTTCACAAAAAAAGCAACAATCATAGAACCTCAAAAAAGAATACCTTTATTTATGAGCTAATTAATTTGTTTCTTATGGGAGATGCTTGAGCTATATAAAAGGTTGATTTCGTAAATGTGGAAAGCTTGTTGCTGGCGCAAACTTTAAAACACAAGTTAGTACAATTTATAAGACGTACGAGTACATGTTGAATTCGGTTAGAAGTGAACACGTAATCCATTGAGTACTTGACTCTTTATTGTGCAGTGAAGCAAAGATTGCACTTTATGTTTTGGGAAGTCGCCGAGAAACTTGGTAAGGGTTGATACTGTGAATATACATACCTTTTAACATCAATGATAGTTAGTATTCATTTCATTCAACCCCAAGGAGTTTGGCCTGGCTGATGGTCTTTGACTTAGACATGGTAATCCTGACAGTCTACTATACACCCTCTTAAAAGTGTATACCATATGCACATATTTTATGATATATTCATAACATTTTCGTGTGTTTCGTAACTTTTGTTCTAGTTTTCATAACCTTTCAGCAATACGATTCGTAATATTTTCATTATGATTCATAACATTTTGGTACATCTCGTAACTTTTATACTAAAAAATTATAATTTTTTAGCAATACAATTCGTAATATTTAGATTCGTAATTTTATACTAAAATTGTAACTTTTTCACTATACAATTCGTAACATTTTCTCTACGAATCATAACATTTTGGGGATGCATATGATACACACCCAAATAAGAGGTGTATATTGTAGTCTTTCCTTATTAACTAAGATATGATTAGGTTCAAAATCATTCAAGTGCTGTCAACTTCTTGGGGTTTCTTGTGACCTAATTGTATGCAAAAATAATAATGCCCCAAGCGTAAGGCTAGGTCGGTTGAAAGCATAATGTCCAGAAGTTCGGAGTCGAATCCACAAGGATCCAATAAAGCTAGGCCGGAAGGTTTGATTTACGAAGGGTTTTTAGCGTTAGGACCGCCAACCTTTGGGTTCAGCTTTAAGACGGTTAACTTTTGAGTGATTGAAATTCTCTCTACCTTCTAACTTGATTGGAAATGAAGTTTGTCTAGAAATTAAAAGCGGCAATGTCTAAGGGTTCACTCCGTCCATAACTTAGGCCGTTCACTACAAGAAAAATTGCATTGGGTGACGAATGAAAATCGTCGCAAATTGTATGTTTTTTGTCACAAATAATATAGGTGACGAAAAAAAATTTGTCGACTAAAGGTTGTCAAGGATTCCTACCTGGTGACGAAATCTATTTTTCGTCACCTATAGTGTCTTTTGGTGACGAAAAATTTCGTCACGGAAAAATGACTTGGTGACGAAATTTTCTTTGTCACCTATTGTGCTTTTTTGATGACAAAAAATTTCGTCACAAATTATTCCCTTTGGCTCGTCAAAAGTGACCTATCGGTGATGAAACTTTTCGTCCCGAAAGACATTCTTAAATGTGAAAAAAATCTCACTTTCTTGCTCCTGCGGGGTTTCGAACCCGAGTCTTCTAAGTTTTGCACGCAAGTTTTAACCAACTACACCACACTAACTTTTCAGCATATGTTTGAAATATCTAATATATAACACATACATTGAACATTAAAATATATTTTGAACGGCATTTTGAACTATTAAACATTAAAATTAGCAATTTTAATAAACATGAAAGTCGTAGCTCTTTATGTTATTGTTCAAACCCAATTTAAATTATCTCAATCGGAGTTCTGAGCAAAGAGTTATGCCCGAAATATATTTGGTGACAAAACGTAATTCATAAATTTCGTCAGCAAAGGATAAATTTTTCGTCACTGAAAACGTAAGAAGAAGACGAAAATATTTTTCGTTGCCAAATTGGTTCATTTGGCGACAAAATATTTTTTCCGTCACCGAATAGTTATCTTTGGCGACGAAAAATAATTTCGTCTCCTTTTTTACTCTTTTGGCGATGAAAATTTTATTTCGTCGCTAAATAGTTATAATTGGTGACAAAATAATTTTGTCAAGGAAGTTATCAAAACAGTAACGAATTTATTTTTTTGTCGCCAAATATACTCATTTAGCGACGAAATTAAATTTTGTCGCCACTCTTTCGTCACTAAATATATTTTTTCTTGTAGTGGTTCAACGCTTCTCTTTAATTACTCAAGTGAGATTCAAAGTCATTTGATCTCACTCGGAAGATTTAACCATGAAAATCGAGTTTAACTCATACAATGGGATTTGAAAATGGATGAAAACTCATTTAGGTATTTTATTGAACACAAAGAGAGCCTTGGTTCCAAGCATTGGGTATGCCAAGAGACTTGTTTATATAAAAGAAGTTAACATCTCTAGGTTTAAACCAAAGATTAGAGCTTAACAAGTTTTTTAAGGCATTTTGGCAAACGCTTAGAGTGATAAAGCTCCAAACATTATATGTGGCAAGCGATCAAGTCCTTGCCTACATATAATCAAAGAGGTTAACAACTCTAGATTTTGTTACATAAAGAAAGATCGAACTTAATCCATTCACAAACCACATTAAGCACAATAATTGAGAGAAGCCATTAAACTACCAAAATTATGGGGTAGAAATCACCCCATGACCAAGCCTTGATCACTACTCACCCATAGTGGGTGTAAACACAAGGGAAAACATAGAGAGAAATGAAAACATGGATGAAACTTGAAATAAAAGCTATATTAATGAAGAATACAAGTATACTTACAACATTAATAAAGGAAAAAGCCTCAAAACCTTAGCAATCCTCCTCCTTTGAAGAGAGAAGGAGAGCTAGAGAAGAGAAGAGGAGAGGGAGGTAGAGGGAGAAGTCCTAAAAATGGACTAAAATCAGGCTAAAGGTGCTATGTATACCCCCTTTATAAAACAACTACAAAAATGCCACTGAAAGTTCGTGAAGGGCTTTGGGAATCGATCCCCATACATAGGGGGATCAATCCCCTTGCTTGCTGGATTCTGCACAACTTCACGGGTTCGCTCCGGACACTTCCAAACTCGGATTTGGGTGTTTTTCGAACCATTGGAAGGTTTGTTAAGCCTATTTTCTAACCAAAGTGGTTGGATCAAAAATATTTTGTACATCAAAAGATATGACAATTTTACCCTCAGTTAGTCAGAAAATGAATTGCTTTGGATAACATCTTTGCATCTGCCTCACTTCCCTTGACCCTTGGACATCCCGAGTATGCTTTAAAGCTTCTTTTCATGACTTTTGGGACTCGGTCGTGAAGTGCCACGTGGTCTTGGGTACTTGGACACCCTCGGGGCTATTCATGGCCTTCAAATGCGTTTTATTCACACGATTTATCTGAAAATACAAAAAACACATATTTCGTGCAGTATCGTTTAAATCAAGCAAGTTATGTACTTGTGTATGACAAAAATGAGTGGGATAAGCCATATTATTTACACTATTGAAGGCTTATCAGGAGTTCAGATCATGGACAATGGGATTGGTTCTCAAAAAGTAATCGAGGTACATGTAAGCTGGCTCGACACCTGAGTAATCGTGAAAACAAGACTAGCATTCATTCATTCAAAGTATGTTATTGTATTCTCAAAAAGTTGATGATTTCACAGTGCCACATATCAAATGCATTCGAGAAAAGAAACTGAAGCATCATCATGCACTTGAGCTACTCAAAGTCTTCTGCACGGAAATCGCAAAATTAAAATTGTCAAAAGTGGTATGCATATTTAAGCCAGCAATGCAAAATGCAACACGCATGGGGATACCTGAAATTGTTGAACAGATTGTTCTTGCATTTCCCGCGGCAATTTATTTTAGGAATCCAGATAGTCGACGACTCATATTCCAAGAAGCAATTTTGTGGCGTCGTGAATGTGTGTTCAACCTCATATATCAAATGGATGTTGGTGCTGGATTAATGAGATTAATACCTCTGAAGGACAGGTCGTTGAACCATGGTTTGCATTTGGCTGCACTTCTTGGACATGAGCAACAAATCAATCTCAAAGCCAGTGTCCCTGTTGCAGTTCTACAGATGCAGCGAGAATTGCAATGGTTTAAGGTCAGTTTCCTCCCTCCGCACCACTTGTATTGGAAATTTAAAGAAAAAACAATCTACTAATTGATTGAGAAATGCTTTTCTATGACTATGACTAGACTTTTATAGCAATACCACTTGGGTTGGATGCTCGTGATTGCTTTCGTATTTTCTTTAAGTACGTATATATGTCAATGAAAATCATCAAATCCTACTTGCCCTGTATGTGGTGAACTAGATTTGCGATAAAAGAACAGTTACATCTTTCTCAACTTATTCAGCTAATATGTAGATGATGGTTGAGTACAAAATTTTAGGGCGCTGCATTCAAATCTAATTTTGTAATTCTTTAAGAACAATAGGATACTATGTGACATCAAATCAAGTTGTTTTTTCTAACCATGGGGTCACTTCTTTTTGGTCAAATTGAGTAAGAGGACATAATATAAGGGTTTTTGCTATAATAAGGACATAAATATTTTTTCGTAAAATCTAAAGGACATTCTGCTCAGGATTTACAAAAACCTCCTCCCAAGATTGACCGACATCGACCAAGGTTGACCAGCATTGATAGAGAAAGACGAAATAGTTCTTTCGAACGATGAAATAATTTTTTACTAATTTTTGATAAATAATTGCCAATAGGAGAAATGAAAATGAAAGCAAGCCGTGAACAAAATACCTAAACGAAGAAAACAGAAGCATCTCCAATAAAATACTCAAACGCGTAGTTAGCAAGATGTGAACAAAATAACTCCACTAACAGACCAGAAAACTAGAAAATAAAACAAAACACCCCCACTTAACTCTACCCCATTGCTCCAACACCAAAACCTACAACAAACTTGGTGAGAATATGCATATGG
Organism: Rhododendron ovatum; assembly: GCA_019656835.1. NCBI lineage: Eukaryota > Viridiplantae > Streptophyta > Magnoliopsida > Ericales > Ericaceae > Rhododendron > Rhododendron ovatum. Next base: position 16,662,002 of record CM033791.1, on the reverse strand, counting down.
TAAACAAAACATCAAAGCAAAACTGCAAGACAGAAACGACATGTGGGCCAACAGGCTTGAAGCCTAATGACACTTCCTCACCTCTTTCACATGGAATGTGAGGGTTCAATTCTTTCTAGAATCGCGAGTGCTTAGTGTGGTAGTTGATGCCAATTGGGTTTGCCCCATCCATATGCCACTTAGCGGTACCCCTTCTTCATCCCCTTATAATTAAGCTAGACATCTATCGTGTGACCCAAAAAAAAGAAAAAAGAAAAAGAAACGACATGTGAAACCATATGCACATTTTACTTTCTCCAACAAAAACCCTTATAAAGTCTCCCCTAATTCTGCCCCACCTGCTTGTTTGAAATTGCCTCCATTGCCAATCAACCTTTAATTTTCTTAGTGTTGATTAAAATAAAATAAAACCTTTAATTTTGTTAGTGCATGGGTTAGTCGGAGCCTGGAGGTTAACAAAAATACAAACCGCCAGCATATTGGTTAGTTGAAAAAAGAACCTCATTCCCCCTTGGTGAAAATGAACAATGATATTTAACCACTTTGAACACCCAAAGGCCAATGTATTAGTAACACTTAAATGCCTACATCATTTAGGTTGTGGCATTAGCTCCCCCATTTGGTCAGGCATACCTCAAGAGTCGAGATGAGTTATCTGTCGCGCACAGTATAACAATCTAGCAAGAACATATATATTAGTTTGTTTTATATATAACTGTTACTATGGCCATATATATTGCACAACCAACACCAATTCAGTTTTTATTTTTTATTTTTTGGTATCAGGACATCCTCTAGAAAGTAACATGCAAACCTTTGATCATTGATCTTTTGAAAGTTACGTAGAAACACTGGTTTCTCATTCCTAATCAACTGATACTGATACAGGAAGTGGAAAAACTTACACCTTCTGCTTTCAAAGAAGTAAGGAACGCAGATGGAATGACACCTGCAGAAGTATTTTCTAACACACACCAAGATTTGATAAAGGAGGCTCAGCATTGGATGAAAGATACAGCCACATCATGCACCATTGTTGCTGCCCTCATTGCCGCTATGGCTTTTGCAGCTGCTATTACAGTGCCAGGTGGAAACAACAATGACAATGGCCATCCCTTACTTTCAAAGCAAAAAGCGTTCATAACTTTTGGCATATCTGATGCACTTGCCCTATTCTCATCCATAACTTCTGTATTGATGTTCTTACTTATTCTGACTTCTCGATACGCAGAGGAAGATTTCCTACATACCTTACCCAGTAGGTTAGTTATCGGTCTCATAACCCTATTTGTCTCCATTTTATCCACGATGGTAGCCTCTGGTGCTATACTCTATCTTGTATTCGGAGACAATAAGGCCTGGATTCTTATCCCTATTGTCGCATTGGCCAGTATTCCTGCAACCTTGTTCGGAGCTTTGCAATTTCCTCTTCTGGTAGAGATGATCCAATCCACACATGGCCGAGGCATTTTCGGTAAGAAGAGTGATCGTGCTCCTATCGGGTAAACATCAAGATTTGGTAGCTAGTATTTCAACCATATTTGAGTATGTGCTATGTGTTCAATGGTATTTCACCAGACATGAATTCCTTTTGTGTTTCGTGTACCTCATTGAGTGCGAATCTTTCTTTGCTTAGTATCAATCTGCTTGATTTTAGTGTGTATCTTAATTTCACTCCCTATATACAAACTGGGATATATAGCAACGTTGATCACTCATTGTACACCTATGATTGGGAGGTCATAAAACTAATCTTTCGTCGAGTAATGATTTAAGATTTTTCCTCTACTTACAGTGTTTTAATTGCGTCGGTTGTCGGGCTTGTAGTACGTTACATACATATGGCTATGGGCTCATGGTATTCGATCCTCTTTCTGCATTGTGTTTTATTTTTCACATTACACATTCTTAAATGTGTAATGTGACAACCCGGCCATCTCAATGCATATTTTTTCTTATTGGATTCATTTCGGTTTTTGATTTTATGGTGGTAAAGGAGATGATATAAAAATGTTGTTGGGCTCGGAGTGCCCCCATAGATTTGGTTACACAATGCCATTTCCTGCGACCGCTCTGATACTACTTGTCGGACTGCTTTTCCGGCCACCATTTCTCCTAAAACCAATTGGTAGTGGAAAAGTGGTCCGAACAAATGGTATCAGAGCCAGGAAGTCATGGGTTTGAGTTGCGGGAGCATCATCGTGAGGGAGAGATTGTTGGGCTTGGAGTGCCCCCATGGATTTGATTACACAATGCCATTTCCACCGACCGCTCTAAAAACAGACTTGCGGGTTCAATGTCGAATATCATAAAAGACTTAATTAAAACCCTTTCTACCACCAATTGATTTTAGGAGAGATGGTAGAAAAGCAGTCCGAGAATTGTGGTTATCATAACAATATCTGCTACGAAAATAAAGAAGTATCCGTTGAACACTTGAACTGATGTTAAGAATAACTATCCCACTGTAGTACTGTACAGATATGCTAGAATCTAATTAGCATATCCAAAAATTAAGGGGATATGTACTTCAAGTATTAATTGATTCTTTATAATATATTGATCTTGATTCCTAACATTTTCTTCTTGGGTGCATAGTTAAGCAAAAATACTTCTTCCTTTCTTTCTTTTACTTAGAAAGTTTTTTTTTTTCCCTTCCCCTTTATCTTCTTCAATTTCTTACTTCAAGTTTACAAAAATTTCATTTTGTTCACATAAAAAAGAAAGGATATATACCTCACAGTATAGTAGTATACCAGCAAATTAATGATTCCTTGTGTCCGTCACATATGTTGCTTCTAATCTTTATTTTCTTTTTGTGAGGGCCAATGAATTACTACCACCTGAAGCTTCTAGAATACTACACTAAAAGACCCTTTTAATTTAATGTACAATAGAGAAAAACTTCTTTACAGAAAAATAAAGATTACGGCGCACAATCGCGTGCATACAAAAGTGTTTTGGATGGTCTGGATTGAAAATCAATTTTGACCGATAAAAATTAATTGTTACCGGTCAAAATTGAAAAGCAGGTTTCAACCATTGATTGGTGAAAGGAACGGCCGAGATTGTGCGAAACCGTGAATAAGTTTCTCTCTATAATGTATATAGCTGTCAAAAATTTGACTGAGTTGAGCCAATGCGTTTCCCTAGAATAAATGTGCTACATTTCGATGTAAAATGTTTTACACCTAAAAATATTTTTCACGATTTTTTCATTTGTTTTATGGTGTTCGGTTTGGAGTCCAATTTTATTTTCACAACTCAATAACTCATCTACTCAGCCTACTATAGCATTGGGTATTTTGAGAATGTTTAGGAGAAAGATGGAGAAATTTTTTGCTCGGGAATGTTACATACACACCTATCAACCACATTCCTCTCACTTATATGTGAGCTCCTCTCACAATAGTTGGATGGGACCCACCCATATGTGAGAGGGGTGGCGTCCGGGATTAGTAGGTGTGTACTTATCATTTGTGTTTTGGCTCTGCAAGCTTCGTGCAATTGGGTAGAGGCAGTCTTCTTCTTATTTTTTTTATCGGCAAATTTTTTTATTAAAACTCGACAAAAAGTACATCATGGGTTTTTAGAAGTCATATTCAAGCCTCATTAAGAAGATGATCGAACAAGGAAAATGACAAAAAGAAAATAACAAAAAAAGGAAATTACATCAAGCAAAAAATTGAAACCGATGCTCACAGCAGAGAATACATCTTGATGTTGAAGTGACATGCAAGTTAATATTTTCCAAATTCTTGCTTGTTCCACGAGACGAGCTTCTTCTGCATCTCCTTGAGCTTCTTAGATATTTGGCAGCCTGCCCATCCATAGGTTGGTGAATTCTCCCAAGCTTCTTTGGTAATCTTCAAACATGTAGGGTGGGAGAGCCATTGACTTTGGGCCCCAATCCCAACTATTATAAGAGATTAGAACCGCAGGAGGTCGAATCAGTTGGTTGATCTGCCCCTTTGGAGTGGAGCAAATCTGTTCTTTTGGAGTAGAGTGTATTCCTTGGCTTCAAGTTCAATCATCTTTTTCATTGCAGAATCACTTTCGGAGGCAGAATTACTTTTGGTAAAAGGCAGTGCTGGTTGTTTAGCTAGTTGGCAAGAAAGACAATCAACATGTTTATCTTTAACCGATCCTAAATGACCACTTGAAATTAACATTCGTAGTCGACCAAAAGAAGCATGACCAACCGGGAATGCCAAACACCAAGAGAAGTTGATGGATTTGTGGTAATAGAACACTGAAAACTACTCACAGGACGAGTGGGAGGAGCTGGAACAATAGATTGAGCAATGGAGGCCATTTGGGATGGAATGTGAAGATTGATGAGCTCGTACAGACGTCCAATTTTACGGCCTATCCCAATAGTATGTCTTGTTCGAGGATCCTGTACCTGGCAACCGTTAGAAGAAAAGGTGATAGTGAGACCAAGTTCACATAATTGACCAATTGAAATGAGGTTCAAGGCAAGGTTTGGAACCAAGTAAACATCAGAGAGAGACATGTTAGGAGTAGAAACATGGCCGACATGAGTAACATGCATCGTAGATCCATCAGCAGTATGGATGGCTGGGGTACGGGAATCAGTAGGTTTTGTGGAAAAAATATTAGGATCAGATGTCATGTGATTGCAACATGCAGAATCAAAGTACCAGGAAGATGTACCTGAGGTGGTAGACAAAATGGTGGAAGAATGCATACCAGATTTGGAGAGAAGACTAGATTTGGATAGAATATGTGTAAATACCGATGTAAGGTCGCTTTTATTAAACCGTGTAGATGATGGGTATTGCTTGAGACCTTCTAAGATGCAATGAACATATGGTGTTATGTCAAAATGCTCCATAGAAGAGAAACAGTCGGTTCTGAAGCAAGATTGCGGAAACCGTGAGTTGAATATGGAAACGAGTTGGACAACTTGGAAAATGATATGGTGATAAATGACGATTATGATGATGATGATATAGCTATGCAAGGATTAGAAGTATATTTTCCTAGTGGCACTACTACAATAAACCATAAAGATCACAGCTATTGACCGTGATTGTAAGTTTTTCATCACACTCTTGCTACCGTGATGGATTTGAGTGTGATTGTAAGTCACTCTCTTTTATCACAGTTATAAACCGTGATTGAAAGAGAGAAACAATCACGGCCAAAAAGTGTGATCGTTTCTCTTTTATCACGGTTATAAGCCGTGATTGTTTCTCTTAGGCGTGATCGTTTCTCTTTTCTTGCTGTAATTGTATGTCACATTAGATCACGGTCTATAAGCGTGATAGAAAGTTCAAAATGATCACACCACCATAAACTGAGATGAAAAACTTGTATCTACTAGACCATCTTTTCTTGTCATTGCTAAGTTTCGAACCCACGCACTCTTAGTTGATTTCCCAAGCCCTTACCACTAAGTTAGCCAAGAACTTCTGTTAGATTAGGAAAACAAAAATATTTATACTTACTTCCTAAAGTGAGGAAAAAAAATCTCTTAAAATTTGCTGAATTTTTTGGAATGCAATTAACATGATATTAAAATATATAAAAATACATATATAAACATTGTTTAAAAAAATTTAAAAATATGACAACAGATTTTTTTCCCATCAAAATTAGTTGTTGTCACCAAAAGATTTTCTTGGAGTGAAAAATTTAGTTTTAGCTAGCTAGTAAATTTAGTTGACAATAGTGTTTTTTGTTGTTGTGTGCACTTTGTATTTTTATAAAAATTATCACAACATGCAGATTGTAACATTATGGACAAACTTTAAATTTTTTTTTCATAAACTAACCATTTTATATGGATTTTAAGCTGCATTGACTATCGAATGGATGAACATATCCGTATTAATCCTCCTGAATAAGCTCAAAACAGCATCGTACGGACTGTGCTCCATAAGTGTGTCGTCGAGTAGGTACATTAGCTGAAATGAACAGTTAACAATAAGCACCTCACCTTTTTCAATTCCCAAAGTTTTTTATCACGCTACAAGGGTGAGGTCATTTCTCTTTTATCTCGCTATAAGAGCGAGATCTTTTATCTCATTCTTTTCCTCCCTAAAATCTTTTATCACACCACAAGGGTGAGATCTTTTCTCTTTTTTATCACGCCACAAGGGTGAGGTCTTTTCTCTTTTATCTCGCCACAAGAGCGAGATCTTTTATCTCATTTTTTTCTGCTCTAAAATCTTTTATCACTCTACAAGGGTGAGGTTGTTTTTCTTTTATCTCACCGCAAGAGCGAGGTCTTTTATTTTGGGCTAAAACCCACTTTTTATCTCAGTTTTGGACTTAAACTGAGATAAAAAAATTTAAGCATCACTTTTTATCACGCTTTCACTGAAACCGTGATCTTTGTGAATCTCCTTAGTGTGACGCATATCTATTATTGTAGTAGTGTGGTAGAATGTAAGATTGTGGTTGGGCAATGAGGAATATAGGATTTGTCTTTGGTGTACCAGCGACACGTGAGAGTCGATGGGGGAATTGATTTGTGAGCAACTGCCGACAGGAAAAAAAAATATGACAGTAACTGTGGAGAGGCTAGGCCAAGAACCGTAGCTCTGATACCATGTAAACTATAAGAGAGGAAAGATTGTATTGAATTCGATAATGAAACTGTACAATGAGGTCCCTATTTATACAAGGTGAGAGAGCCTAACTATGGAAAGAAAATCAACCTAATTATAATCAAATCATAATCAATTACAATAAAAATGAATCCAGAGAATCATATAATATCATAATCAAATCAAGATATGATTACGATATTTATATGATTTGATATTCTAACAGCCAAAACATCAGTGTCTACATATTCTATTCCCAGCGTTGTCCCTGCTTCTATGGTATGCTGAAGTTCCTCTTCAATCATGTATTGTTCCTGCCTTTGTGAGTTAGAAATGAACGAGTCTTCATGCACACTTTCACCTGAGGTCATGCATTCTTCATAGTTTTGGCTTCTTATAGTTTTCCTAATGACACTTTGACTTGGGTTGAGATCTACTAGGAGTTCAATACCTTTCAGTTGAGATGGACGAAAGTTGCAGTCAGATCCAATCACTGTTGGGAAGTTGTCCACTAGCTTGTTGATCTAGTTGGTTACTAAAATGGGCTTCTTCATCTTGGGCTTTAGCAGTAGAAATTTCACTTTCAGAAAATTCCTTTGTAGAGGAAGTCTTCTTGGGGTGTGTGTATGTGTGAGAGAGAAAATCCTACTTTGCGCGCTTACACAGAGAGAATTCTACTTTGCAAAGCTTTTGCAAATGTTTTCACGTGGCCATGCGAGAGTGAACAGAATTTTCAAGCAACCAATCCAATAGGGACGAACTTGTAAAATAACTTACGGGATTTACTGCAGTAATTCATTTAACGCCGAAAGTGGTAAAAGATTTTCCCAAAAAAATTGATTTTTCAGATTTTTCAACAACCAAACATTGGAAACCATAACATTAATTTTACATCCAATCAAATGGAGCCATTTACTTAACCACGTGTAGCTTATATATACCTCATTGGTCTGGGGTCATATTTTGGGTAATAGTATTAATTATACGGGCTCTAACGGCCAGCTGATGAGTTCATGCATGCCTAATGCTCACCCTGATGATTGCTTACGTGCAATATTGTTGTAGAGTAACTTGCCAAGTTCTTGAATTTGTAACCAATCCCTAAATTTTCTTGATTACTAGTAGTATCTATCTGGTCAAAATTTCAAATTGGCCCTCAAATCAATATAAAATACATCTACAGTCTCTCAATTATGATTTTCATGTTATTTTAATCTCCAAAGAAACAATTTTCACAAACTCTTCCCCAACAAAAAGGGAATGTAAACAAAAGGAAAAAATCATGAGCACAATACAGATAATCAAAACTTTTGTCTGATTCGGTAAAAAATATATTTTATTAAACTCGATAAGAGTACATCGAGTATCCAATGAAACATTGGATGAAACACCCAAAGGGCAAAGCCCATTCAACCAAAGGGACAAGCTCGATAAAAACACCTATTTTATAGATAGTTACGGATAATCAAAACTTGAAGAGACCAATGTGACACCGAATTCTAACTTTGGGGACCTATACAAAGTGTTACCAAACTACTTGAGAGACTATTGGTGTATTTTATCAAGAAACCTATTAGTATATTGCTTGTTGTTTCCTAAACCAGGGTCTTTACTAGGTGAATTATCCCCGAGAGTTGACTTATACATTCTATAAGTGCTAATTTAAATGTTACAACAAGAAAGGTAAATAGTAGCAAAGATACTACATAAGGGCTAAAATGGTCAAAATAAAATTCAAAATCTCTTCTTTAGATTAAACTTTCAAACACTACTCTATTACAAACTCTGTTCTTTACTCATTAAGCCAACACATCCTTTATATACAACACATAATTTTTAAATCATACAATCATATCAGATTAATTCCAAGTCCTTGAGAGTTGACAGTGATCCTAGGATTAAATAATAATGCCTGCAATTTTTGACAGAATATTCAAAGTGAGGAATAAAAATTAGGACCTGGTTTTTCTATACTCCAAACTCAATTGGAGGAAACAATCGCATATCGATGGTCAATATCGACAATGGCCAATGGTCTAGATTTGTTAATGACTATTCCCAATAAAGCTCACCGTTAATAGTTGTTAATAATCTTTTAACAATTTAAACCATTGAACTTTTGGATGATTGGATGATTAGGCCGTTCAAATCAACAATGCAGTGAAACTATTTTCTAAGGATTATCTAGTAATTAAAGAAATCCATTTAGATATTGGGCCGTTAACTGGGCCAACGTATCTGCCCGCGGCAAAACCCTACCACATTTGCAAGCCCAACAACATGACCCTACAAAATCTCCTCCCCCCCCCCCCGCACTACAAGAATTACACAATTCCCGACTAAATAAAATTTAGTCGGAAATATTTACACCATTGCCGACTAATTACTATTTGGTCGGAAAATAGTAAAACTATCATAGACTAATTATTTTTGGTCGCCAAAAACACTATTTTTCCTGACTAAAATTATTTTTTAGTCGTTTAGCATGTGGCGCGAAGGAAGAAATTTCGCGCGTGATAGGGGGAATTTTTGGCCGACTAAAAATTAGTCGGTAATTGATAAAAATAATGCTGACTAAACTAAATTTAGTCGGTAATTGTTTTGTTTACCGACTAAAAATAAATTTAGTCGGGAAATATCATTTTTCCCAATTTAATAAAATAGAAAATGAAATTACATTTTTCCGACTAAATATATTCGAGTCGGTTAATATCATTTAATCTAAATTAAAATATTAAATACATTTAATATGAAATAAAAATAATGTCGACTAAACTAAATTTAGTCGGTAATTGTTTTGTTTGCCGACTAAAAATAAATTTATTCGGGAAATATCATTTTTCCCAATGTAATAAAACAGAAAATGTAATTACATTTTTTCCGACTAAATATATTTTAGTCATGGAATAACTACTTTTTCCCCTTTTTTAAAAATTTCAAAGAAACGAAATATTTGTTCCAACTACATTGATCACGATGCAACCTTTCCGATCACTACCGCTCATTTTTTTTCCTTCTTAATCATGAGATTCTCATAAAATTTTGGCTCGATCGGGCCAAGAAAGCCCCTTTATCAACACAGAAATTTTTAAATGTAAAGAATTTTGTTCTCCGATTAAGTGTCTATCCATTTTAGCTCCGAAAACCAGCTGCAAATGGTGTATAGCAGGGACATCATATGAAGACCTTTTAAGTAACATAGAATTTACACAACGAATCAACCTGGATTCACTACAACAAAAAAGGTCTATGACGACGAAAAAAATTCGTCGCCAAAGAAGCCAAATTCATCGCTAAAGCTTTTGGCGACGAAAAATTTCGTCACCCTATTTCATCGTCTTTTGTTTCACGCAAAAAGGGTTGGCCCCTTCGACGACGAAAAAAATTCGTCGTCAAATGTATATTTTGCCGACGAAATTTATTTTCGTCGCCAAAAACACCCAAACTCAAAAAAAATTTCCACTTTGCTGTTGCACAGATTCGAACTCGAGGCCCTCGGGTCCTTGAACAATGATTCCAACCACTCAACCAACCAACACTTTGTTGATAGTTATGCAAAATCAAATATATATAGACATTTTTTGAGAATTTTCAAATAAACCAATGTGTGAAATATATGTAATATACACAGAAAATATAATTATTCATTTAAATAAATTTATTTTTTTTCTAAATTTTTAATTTTTTTTTAAGAATTGGCGACGAAAAATTAATTTTGTCGTCAAATTGTACCAATCAGCGACGAAAAATTAATTTCCTCGTCAAATTGTAGTAATTGCCGACAAAAAATTAATTTCCTCGCAAAAATGCCCCATTTGACGAGGAAATTTTTTTTTCGTCGCCAATAGGTATCGTTTGGCGACGAAATTCAATTTTCTCGCGAAAAAAGTCCCATTTAACGACGAAATCTGATTTCCTCACCAAAAAGTACCATTTGGCGACGAATTTTGGATTTCGTCGCCAGTTTTCGTCGCGATAGACCGTTTTTGTTGTAGTGATTAGGGGCTTTTCGTTTGCTATTAGGTTGGATTCAAATCAGGCACGTTCTTTGTTGGAGAAATTGATTGTTGGAGTTCAAATGAGGCATTTTTCTCCTCAATCATTAGAGACTTATAGTCTGCCCCTTTTTTTGTTGGGAATCATCCTACTTTGTCAAAGAATCATGAGACTCCATATTTATGTCAAATTATCGAGATTTACATTGTGCAATTGTATGTAACTAACTGTAAGTCTTGCTATCTATATTTCTGAAATCTCTCATTGTATCAAGTCCTGAATTTTCTCGGAGGAGAGGCTAAATTCACCCCTAAAATGAAGCTCGTATCACAATCCTCTACGGAATGGGTACGCTGCTATAGAGTTCTTGATGACAATGGTCAGCCAATTACCAAATTGCAATTTTGTTTAGGTAGTCTTTTATTTTGGCCCTATCATAACAAGGCTCTATCATTGGTTTAGGATGTATAATTGTGCTGAGCATTCTACGTTTTAGTAACACGCGGAGACTGGGAAAATATGTATTATTTTGGGTTTGCTCCTATGTATTTTGAATTATGATTGACTTTCTCAGTTATGCATGAGTTTTTCAGACATTGATGATTTTTTAATCCTTATGTCCCTTTGTTTGTAAACCACCTGATTGGTTAGATTCCTTTCATGGAAATTTCAGCAGCTAAAGAAAATTATTTGACACCTTCAAATTGCACCTTAAAACATCTCTTAAGGCAATAAGAATGAACTTGCTACCAAAGAAGGCAATAATAGCAGTAGAAATGAGCACGAAAGAGCCCAATAGCAGCAGAAAGTGACACCATATGGAAGTTCATTAGCAGCAACAGTGACAGCCAAATTTGAGACCAAAGAGTAACAAGAACAACAGCACAACAATGTCACCTTAACAACATACTTTGCAGAAAAGGTATGATTGTCACATTTATGGTGTGAGTTTCTCCTATATGAGCAAGTGTTTTTGGGTATCATTGTGGCTACATGATGTAGTTAACTTATAAAGATTGTTCCTTGGGGATTTATTTGTTACTCAAAGCTAGCTAGAATCGTGTAGGTTCAATTGTTGGCTTCAAAATGGGGAGGAGATGTACCTTGAGGCTTCAGTCATAGTAGAATATTTGGTGTTTGCTTATTGACCCTTTTGTAGCTTTGTCAAGTTGACCCTTTCATTTAATTATGTTCTCTCTATTGGAATTTGTAGGTATTTCATGTTAGTCGTTTATCTTTCTTCAATCGTGAATTGAAACTATCTTAGGTTGGTTGATTCATGTACAAAATTGTCAGGCGTCATCGTGATCAATGTGCCAAGTTGAATCTTTACATCCTTTAAGTACTACACTCATGAATTAGATGGCTTAGCTTTAAATTTGGCATTTTTTTTGAGAGTTAAGTACTAGCCTATACTTATAAATTACAAGAATATCTCCCCGTCATGCCTTCAGGCTCGGGCGATTTCATGAATATGCTTGGGTCATAGTTTTTTGCATAGTTAAATTTGTTGGACAGGGGTTGAAATATTGCGCGAGTCCATATTTATTTGCATGTGCTGGTCATTCGAGCCATGCCTTTAGTCACGGGCATGCACTAGGAAGGTGGACTCTCAATGACTGACATTAAAAGCCTCTCAGAAGGTGGACTCTCAATGACTTTGGCAAGGGAAAAGAGGGTCAGTGATCTTGACTTCTATTTTATGTGTTAGATATGCAAAGTTTCAAGGTTGGACCTTTTTCTCATTTGAGTATGTGTTACTTTGTCATGTATCGGTTGGTAAATATTGCTTATCTCCTGAAATTAATTGTTTGCTAGCTCCTTAGAAATCCTAACGAAAATTATGATATTTGAACTCTTTTACTATTTAAGGTGTTCAACGTGACTGTGCAATTGTATGTGTTAATTTTTAGCTAATGGGCAAATTAATCTATTTTATTCTGGACAGAGCAATCACATTTGGCACTAAGGTGCTTTCCAAGAGCCAAGGGGTTGCTAGGGAGTCATATTGGGTGAATGTAGGAAAGCCACAACAATATCATATTATCGGTTCTAAGGTATCTATTTCGATCATCTCAGGCGACGGGACTAGTTTTTTTTCTTGATGTTCATATCTTAGGCAGCAGGACCATTTTTTTTTTCTGTTGTTCATGTCTGAGGCGGCGGGACCATTTTTTTACTTTGTTGTGGTTTATCTGTGTCTGGCCCATTTGTAATTTTGGATAGCTGCTATTACGTCGCGTGCAGGGGAAATTCGATCCTACGAATATGCTTGGTTTTTCCTGTTTTTTTTTTCGTAGTTGGGTTCGTTGGGCAAGGGTTGATATATTGCACGTGAGTCCAATGTCTATTTGTGTGTGCAATCGTTTAAGCTGTGGCTTTAGGCACGAGCATGAACCTAATTTAAGAAAACAAATCTTCCTGTATAAATCAGCTTCGTTGGCGGGGGTGGTTAATAGTTTCATAATTCATTTTAATTGTATTCAAAATTCATTGCGCCGTGCCTTCAGGCACGGACATTCACTAGTATTTTGATATAATAAAACAAACATTTGGTTACTTCTGGTGGAAGAATAAAATAGCAAGATTAACATATATAGTTGTTGAACTTACAAATTAGATGACTCTCTTCATCCTTATACCCATAATCAAGAAATGTTGTTGTATGGGCATATATCAATATCATGATGTTAGGTTTCTTTTCTTTCCTTGATGTACCAATATCATGGGTCTTATTATTGTGTTTTGTTTTTTCCACAGATATTGGAGTATCTGGCTTCTCGTTAAGGACTATATATGAAGAAATTGGATTTTTGCCGTGGATTCTACCATAATCTAATTTTCTTGCTGTTGAACTTTCCTATTATTTTGCGTTTTAGGGCTTGGATATGATATGTTTGATGCTATGTACATTTTTCCTAGTACGATTTTTTGTTATTTTGTACCTCGTAAATTCGGATACTGTTTATTCAGTATTTGGTGAACACTCTTTATTTATTGAAGTTATGTATGAATTGTTCTTGAATTTCAATACTTGATTACAGTAGATAGGTGAATAAATGTTGCTTAATTTAATTTACTGTGAAATACCAAAAAAAAAATCTAAGCAGATTTTAGAATTAATTTTAAAATATGTAATATTATATTTCCCGACTAAATAAAAGCTGTAATATGCCAACAATAAATGTTACATTTGCCAACTAAATAATTAGTTGGTAATTGATTAAATATTTCGGTAATTTATTTAACATTTGCGGATTAAATAATTAGTGGGTAATTTATTTAACATTTACCGACTAAATAATTAGTCGGTAATTTATCAAACATTTACCGACTAAATACTTTGTCGCCAATAATTCAAATTAGCCAACTAAATAACTAGTCGGGAAAAGCAAACATATGCCGACTAAAAGATATTTAGTCGGTAATTACCTTTGCCAACCGCAATTCCCCAACCAAATCGCCGACCAAAGTTTTTAGTCGGGAAATACTATTGCCAACTAAATTCCTACCTTTTGCCGACTAAATTGTTAGTCGGTAATGATGTAATTTCTTGTAGTGTCTCTCACTCTCTCCATAAAAAACTTCCCACGTAACAACATTGATATTGATAGTATCGACCAACATGTAGGTAGATAATGGTATCGGATGTTCGAAATCCAGCTACGTAATACGTAACGGCTTTTATTTAAAACTCTGCCGCCACCGCCATGCAATTGTGCGTAGATGGCGTGGTTGATAACCTCGATGCCCTAAGCTTCGAGTCCACCGTCACCACCGCAAGCGGCAGCTCCGAGACTGCCAATTGGGCTGCCCCTGCCAGCCTGGCACTGTCATCCACCAAGCCCCACATGAAATCCGGCGACCCGGGTTGGGACGCCATCCGCGCACCCGGTCCGCTGACCCCAACCTTGGTGGGCTGAGGGTAATCCGGCAGCTCGAGAGCGGGGACATCGGGAGCGTGTACCTGGTAGAGCTAAAGTGTGCCGCGGAGGGTGCGTTTTCGCGGTGAAATTGATGGATAAGAAAGAGCTCGAGGGGAGGAACAAGGAGAGAAGAGCGAGGACAGAGAGGGGAATACTGAAATTGTTGGACAATCCGTTTTTGTCCACGCTTTACGCCACACTGGACTCACCCAGGTGGTGTTGCTTGTTGACTGAGTTTTGTCCTGGCGGTGACCTCCACATTCTCTGGGAACGACAGCCAGAGAAAAGGTTTGATGCCGTGGCTGTTCGGTATGGCCTCTCTCTCTCTAGAACAGTGCCATGATGTGTGTACTCTAATTGATCTACTCTGTAAAAAACCGTGATATTTTGGTGTATTTCCTTTGGATTTTTCATTCACATCAACTTAAAAAATCTGAATTAGTGATTCCTAAACTTAGTGGAAATAAATTTAAAACTTTTATGAAAGATTTTTTATTTTTTCTCAAAAAGCGACACGAAATTTTGTAGTAATTGTTATTATGAACGGAAGGAGTAATAATGCATGTATACGTGAAGAAATGTGTTCTAGGAACATTGCTTGATGAGGAGCAAGGTTTTAAATACGCCCGTTCATAGTGTATTGGCTTACGTGACGGTTTTTGGGTCTTTGATGCCGTTACACGTACACCCCGTAGGCTGAGAGATGGTAAATCGCAAGCGTATCGGCCAGGTTTTTTTTTTTTCCTTCATGGTCGGTAATTTCTTCGTTTTTGATTCACAAGAATCACAATCAATACTAAACCATTAAAAGGGTGTTTTTACCATCCAGTCTTGTTTAATTTGGGCTTTTATGGGTCCATCTTGGGTCCAAAAGAAAGTCGGAACAATTCATTTTTTAGAGCTCTTAAACATATTATCAACATAACAAAATTAGTTTGATCGAACATCAAATTCTGTGAGAATAGAACAAATTTGGGCTGAAAGTTTAAGTTTGCAAAGTGTATATATATACACACACACACACTTAGGATCCTATAAGGGATCCCACACGGCGTTACCGTGCGGTACTCCCCTTTTCTGAGCAAATTTTGACGTCCGAGCCGCTCAAAATGTGCAGAACATGATTTTAAGGGCACCCGTGAGAAATCAGCAAATGAAATGATCGGGAAGGGCTTGATCCAAGCAGTTGTTTACTGAACCGTTTAATAAAAAACTGTTCGGATCAAGCCCTTCCCGATCATTTTTTTTACTGATTTCTCGCGGGTATATTTAAAATCACGTTCTGATCACTTTGAGCGGCTCGGATCGTCGAAATTGGCTCGGGAAAGGGGAGTCCCGCACGGTAAGACCGTGCGGGATCCCTTATAGGATCCGGATATATATATATATATATATATATATATATATATATATATATATATATATATATATATATATAAAAGTCCGGCTCTTATGAGGACCACCTCATTTTAATAAAATGCGGACCTCTCTTTTCCAATTGAATTTCAATGATCCGAGCCGCTCAATGTGTTCAAAACGTGATTTTAAGGGTACTCGCGAGATATCAGCAAAAAAAATGATCGGGAAGAGCTTTATCCGAACAGTTTTTGTTTATTTTTTATCGAACAGTTCAAACAAAAACTACTCCGATGAAGCCTTTTCCGATCTTTTTTTTTTGCTGATTTCTCGCAGGTACCCTTAAAATCACATTTTGAACACATTGAGCGGCTTGAATCATCAAAATTCGATCAGGAAATGGAAGAAATGAGGAGGTCCACATTTTAACTAAAATGCGAACTCTCTCATTTAAGATTGACTGTGTGTGTCTCTCTCTCTCTCTCTCTCTCTCTCTCTCTATATATATATATATATATATATATATATCATTTGTATTTTGTTTTTGTTGCCCAAATTTGTTTTGTTCATGAAGCTATCTATCGATATTTAATCAAGTTGATTTCTCATGTGAATAATGTATTTGATGAGTTTTACAAAATGAACGGTTCGGATTATAGTAGTGGGCTCATGCTCATCTCACAAGGCCCAAACTCAACCGGACAGATGGTAAGGAAACCAAACAGGACCTTGGCCTCCAATTGGCAACCCTCTGTTCAGTTTTTTGAATTTATATTTTCACTAATTTATGGGTATTTCCCACCCGATTTATTTCATGCCAGAAATTGAGGGGATTTAGATTGGCTTTGGTTTTTCATTTAGCTGTACTAGCAAATGTATTTGCGTTCGTGCTATGCACATAATTTATTAATTTAATTACTAATCACAATCTTACATAATTGACCTTACTGGTTCAAGAGAATAAATTCTTTTTATCGCCGGTGTAAACATTTATTTTCTTCAAATCAATTGCATTGCGACATGTATCAAAACAGTGGTCCCAATTAATAAAATATGGAGATGTGGTGCAATGCAATTGATTTGGAAGAAGCAAATGTTTACACCAACGGTATAAAAAATTTATTCTCCTGGTTCAATGCTTTTCTCTACGTAAGCCTGCAGACCCCATTAAGATGAGATACCGGATGTAAACAAAATAGAACCGTACGTATAACAATAACTTTTAAAAAAATCTTATACTATGAATAGCCTTAATTAGGAATTTAGGATGTAGTAATTTTTTTGCTCGGCAAAAAAGATAATATTAAAATGAGTTTACAACGATTAAAAAGGACCAACAATATGACAACATCACAACAGAGAAATTGACATCCGAACTAAGTTGCCGCCATAGACATCTCATGATCTAGACACTCAATAATCAAATGCTCCACCTTTATACTGTCATCATAGTCCAACTTTTTAGAGCTAAATTATACTATCTAACCATGCAAAATTTGACAAAACACCAAACAATTACTCGGTGACCAAGTTAGGGTGTGTTCCACTAACTAAAGTATGTTCTACTTTTAAATGTAATGTATTGTGAGAGAATAGCCTGTCACGTAAACCAAAAAATAAGAACCTTAGTAGAACGGGGTAGGATTATTAGTTGCTATCTAACTCTCAACAATAACAAATAATACTTGCAAAAACCAAAACTAACACTCGACAATTAGATTACCACGATACGACAAGAAAATTTCTAAAACTACAAAATCAAGGGGGGGAAAAAAAAAAAACAACTCAAATGTAGAAAGATACTCAAAGATGAGGCTTTTCAGATTTCAAATTCAAATATTAGGACCCAATTAATAAAAACTAATGCTCTTGTTTTCAACTATTTCAGAATTCTGGAAATTTCAAATTCGATGGGGAGTCCTAAACAGAATGTTCAAATTTAGTTGACATAGAAAATTAGATATATTAGATATATAGATGACCGTGGTTGGAAGTTTGAATTTAATAAGAGAGTCCTAGCAGATTTGGTTATTGTAGATTTCGCTACACTATGATACAATTCCAGTTGTAAATCTTTTGTGCAAAAATCAATGCCAAGAAAAGGCGAACATTTTTATTTATTATTTTGATTTAATTAAGTGATTAATAAATCACCGGAAATAGTACTATCGTACACATCCTAAATTTGGGTTGTATTTATGCATCCCATGAATTATATGAAAATGCATTATATCTGTACACAAATTCAATATTTGTACATGAATAAATAACATCGACCTTGAGTTCACGACATTTATTTAAAAATTTGTAACTTTTTTCGTAAAGTGACAACATATTTATGCGAGTTTTTATCATAATACAAATAATTTTAATGTAAAATATCATAAATGCTTCTTCGTACTCCCTTCGTCTTTAAATAAGTATCGGACACGCAAACCTAGGCCTTAAGAAAGATGCATTTTACGTTAGAAAATTTGAATTTTTTTCCACAATTTAAAAGAACTCATTACTATCTATTGATTTGTAAAAAAAATAATTTTTTTAACATAACAAATGCATCTTTTTAAAGGCCTTAGTTTGCGTGCCGAACACGTATTCAGGACGAAGGAAGTATTTTGTTTTTTTTTTGTTTTTGTTTTTTGTATTTTCCGGACCAATGTGTTTTTTGTACTAGTTTGTTTATGGCTACGAACATATGAGAAATTTTTGGGTGCCGAGTGGGCACCATGTGGCAGTACCAGTCGGCGATTCCAACAAACACCCAAACGTGTTTTGGATGGTCCTAATTTATTTTCCCTCTCTCCTGAATAAGTGTTCGGCGCACAAAAATTTATCATGAATAATACTTACAATTGTCTTTCCAGCCAAAAGAAAGAGCGGATTCAAGACGTCTGTGTAAATTTCTCACAGGCCAGTACTAACAAACGTATAATTGGTTAGTATTAATTTGCAGGTTCTATGCATCAGAAGTGATGGTTGCCCTAGAATACCTCCACATGCTGGGGATAGTCTACCGCGATCTCAAGCCCGAAAACATACTTGTAAGAGCAGATGGTCACATCATGTTGACCGATTTCAAACTCTGCCTAAGTTCAACATCAATGGCCCATATTGTCTCTGATCATCAGCACAAGCAAATCCCGCGCTTGTCAAGCGATCGTGGTTCGATCGATCCTTCCTCTGCCAATTCAGATTGCATGCCGCCCAGTTGCATCGCCCCTGCCGTCTCGTAGTTCCGCCCGAAACGCAAGCGCCGCCGGAGCCGGCTGGGTCCTCGTGGGAGCCAGCAGCTTGCCATAGTGGCGGAGCCGATGGATGCCCGGTCGATGTCGTTCGTCGGGACCTACGAGTATTTAGCACCGGAGATCATACTCTGGGAGGGGCATGGTAGCGCAGTGGATTGGTGGACCTTGGGGATATTCATTTTTGAATTCTTCTATGGCGTGACGCCGTTTAAGGGTACGGACCACGAGCATACCCTAGCAAACATTGTGGCTCGAGCGCTCAAATTCCCTAAGAAGCCACCCTAGCTTGGCCGAACCAGCCAAGGACTTGATCACTGCACGCTGCTGTTGATCAAGGACCCCAAGAAACGGATGGGGTTCACAATGGGAGCCACGGCGATCAAGCGCCACCCGTTCTTCGATGGAGTCAATTGGGCACTTTTGAGAGGTGTGATGCCGCCGTTCCTTCCACGGCCGATGGCTTATCAAAAATCTGTTGCCGGAGATGATTTTCCCGATGCTTCAATTGAGTACTACTAGCTATATATATAGTTGCAACTAAGTTTACAAGGCCAAGATTTAATAAAATGTGTGACACTTTAATAATTCATGCATACATATGAGAGGTCAAGTATTTTTTTCCCAATGTAATAGGTACTGAAATAAAAGTTATGTAGTGTTGGAAATAATTTTAATGTATTGTCAAAATTATTAACTAATCATTGAGAAATTGAATTTCCATTTATTTTCAATTTTTCATGGAGTTGTGTTTTTTCATTTGACATCCTTTCGCCGTTGCGTTCCTTATGAGAACATGTGACCCTTCCCTTGGTGCCTATTAGACTATTATGAATAGTCACCAATTGATTTATAAATATTGTGCCCCTTATTCATTTAAGAGAGTACACACACAAGTTTGATTTACCAGGCCCATCAATTGTTGTGTTGCTTCTGTGAGAGCATTCAATCAAGTAGTGCTAGAAGACAGATTTCCTTGCCAACCATAAGCATTTTAGTGGGGACGAATCCGTCTTAAGTACAAAGTGCAAAACTTGCATTGATCACCGATTTGGTTTCATCAATTTTGAGGTTCTGAGTTCTAATTTTATCGCGTTACAATATTATTGATTATACTTCTTTTAACATATAGTTATTGAGTATATCACCTATTAGCATCACTCTGCAGCTGCCTAATAATCCAGTTTGTCGATCAGGAAATAAAAATAACGAAACTACTCCAATTAAAGCTAGATTTGGCTGGTAATTAATCTGCACAACGCGTACGGTTTGGTTCTCTGAATGGATGCTGGCCTGGGCTGATTCAGTTCTCAGCTTCCAAAGGAGTTACATGCAATCACAAATAATTAAGGGCCCAATAATTAATAGTGCTATAAGCATCGTTTTGCGATGGATTCGACGTCGTTGATCGATCAGATGGATAACTTCATTTCCATCGTCTCCACCAAGGATCGAGGTAAGAGGGAGTCTAGTGGTAGTGGCCGCCACGATAAGAATTTTAAAAAAAGTAATTATTATATGTAAAAAATAAACAAATAAAATCCCAACTTATATAGACATGTCACCGCTAGATTTTTTTCATTATTTTTTGCTATATATTAGTCCTTAATCTTCTAAAAAAAATTCACAAAAAGGAGACCCAAAAAGGTATTCCAAAACTAGATTCTATCATCGATACTTTTAACGACATGAAAGAGCATTAGACACAATTCAAGATACCTCACTTTAATAAAGAGATTTAATTAAAGTTCGACTTGTGATCTATATGCAAATGACAAATATCATTTATTATAGTTTTTTATTATGATATTTTAATTTTTTTTCTAGAGTCGATGATATTCATATTGTAATGCATCTTTTTATATATTTAGAATACATTTCGTCACTGCTATGATAAATCTTGACTTCATCTCTGGTCTCCACTTCAATTTCCAGTCAAAATAGTAATGTTATTATGGAGTAGATACAGTACTTACAGGCTTACAGCCCATTACGCAGAGCTAGCCCAGCATATATTTCAACTGCAAGGCTGTAACAAAGCCCAATTGTTTCTTATGGAAACCTACAGACCCAAAGCACAGTACGGCTAGAATTCGAGAAGGTATTAGTTGTGGGCCCTTTTTTGAAAAATTACGGCCAATGACGTATTTTAATAATTAATATTCATTAAGGATATTTTAAGTATTAACAAATCTTCTCAACATGTCTTTGGCGGATATATATTAATTATCCAAACACGTTCTGGGCTGTCATTTTCCCTTTGTAATTTTATGGGGATTAGCTAGCACATTTTGTCTGGGCCAATCTTTTCTTTTCTTTTTTATATATAGGACTTAGACTTATAAATAAGGCCTCCTTGGTGGAGCCCGAAAAGAGCAAGTTCGTTGTCAACTTTCAGTCAAAGTTGATAGTTACAGAGTCGATATAAAATTAAAAAATTTATGATCAATTTACTTGAAAGTAAGAGGTACCAACCAAGGACTAGGTATATATCGACAAATCATATGGAATTTAAGATTCATCATTGATAGTTCATCCTAGCTATAAAGAATTGTCATTTACCAAATTATCATGTGCAAGGAAGGAATGATACAACATTAATCGAACTACCAAATTAATTAATGTTCTCAACATGTTTTTGGCGGATATATATTAATTATCAAAACATGTTCTGGACTGTCATTTTCCCTTTATAATTTATGGGGATTAGCTAGCACATTCTGTCCGGGCCATTCTTTTCTTTTCTTTTTTATATATAGGACTTAGACTTATAAATATGGCCTCCTCGGTGGACCCCATAAAGAGCAAGTTCGTTGTCAACTTTCAGTCAAAGTTGATAGTTACAGAGTCGATATAAAATTAAAAAATTTATGATCAATTTACTTGAAAGTAAGTGGTACCAACCAAGGACTAGGTATATATCGACAAATCATATGGAATGTATGATTCATCATTGATAGTTCATCCTAGCTATAAAGAATTGTCACTTACCAAATTATCATGTGCAAGGAAGGAATGATACAACATTAATCGAACCACCAAATTAACTAATGTTCTCAACATGTTTTGGGCGAATATATATTAATTATCAAAATACGTTCTGAACTGTCATTTTCCCTTTATAATTTTATGGGGATTAGCTAGCACATTCTGTCCAGGCCATTCTTTTCTTTTCTTTTTTTATATATAATACTCAGACTTATAAATATGGCCTCCTTAGTGGACCCTGTAAAGAGCAAGTTCGTTGTCAACTTTCAATCAAAGTTGATAGTTACAGAGTCGATATAAAATTAAAAAATTTATGATCAATTTACTTGAAAGTAAGAGGTACCAACCAAAGACTAGGTATATATTGACAAATCATATGGAATGTATGATTCATCATTGATAGTTCATCCTAGCTATAAAGAATTGTCATTTACCAAATTATCATGTGCAAGGAACAAATGATACAACATTAATCGAACTACGTGCCATGTCCAAGGAAGCTAGGAATGGTACGCAACAATTACACGACTTGGTCCATCCCATCGCGCTAGCTCAATGCTGACTTTCCTCAAGATTAATCAATAAGTCATGCGGCCTGCCTCATATCTTAAGGCCGGGCAAGGAGTAGTTTGCTCCCATCTAATCCCCTCGGAGTTTAACGCGAGGGGCATCCATACTGCCCGGACAAGCAACTAAAAAAATGTTGCATTATAGATTAAATAATTTTGAAGAGCTTGGTTTTAACATCAATGATTTGGGCACTTCAGGCTTGCTTTGAGATCTTTTTTTTTTTTTTTAATGAAACAGCCAAGCAATTTCCATTGCAAAAGCTTGAAGGCAAAAGATTACATCACGATAGACAGAAATGAAAACAAAACTACTAAATCTAAAACTAACGAACACCCTGCCGAAGCAAAACCAACAATAGGTTATGAGAGTCCTGTCCCAGAATACGTGTCAATGGTTTGAGCTGGGGTTCCTCTACTTTGAGATCATTGATGGCACAATTTTTGCAGTCTTAGAAAAGTTTCCCAAAGCAAGGACTGACATTTTCCAAAACAAAATATTCCTTTCTTTAAAAAAGAAAAAAAAGAGCAAAATTTCAATAATTTAATCAAAGTAGTAGATGTCATGGACAGAAAGCAAAACCATTTCATCAATCCAAGTATCTTCCTCTGCAGTAAGGCAAATTTCCAAAAACTCTTTAATTCAAATCCCTTATGATTTCGTGACCGAAAGCAACTTATTCAACGAAAACATAGGAGAAAACTATATATGCTATACACCTAGGGTGTACTTTTTTGGTGTATGTTACTCATAATTTTGGTGTATTTTACACATGCTTTTGTTTAGTTACAAGAGGGGTGTACCGTTTGACCCCAATATACAAGTGGGAGGGAAAATCTCATGCTTATTGGCCAGTTTCCGTTATGTGTCGGTCCATTTCCAATTCACATACCGATTCACGACCGTACTTTACGGGTGATTTTGGCACTTAATATTTAATCATTCTGAAAGATAATTTTAAAAATTCACGACCACGACAACCAATTTCCGTTACGTATCTTTCGATACTCCCGATACCATTACACCTCAACCGTTACCATTATGTGTCCCCAAGCTGTTATTTAAAACCATTACCATATTTTTGGTGTGAGGCAAGCGCACATTATTCTGGTAACCAAAATTTTCTGTTAACGAAGTTTTTTGATGTGTGTACCATAGCCAAACCGTATATAGGGCAGATTGCACCTATAAGTGAAAATGTGCTGTCTGATTGCTTATTTGCTTATCTTCATCAAAACCAGACGACCGTGTGCTGTCTTAGACTCTTGGTATATAGGGCAGACTGCACCTATGAGTGAAAGTGTTGTATTGCCAAAATTAGTTAGTTTTGGCTCTCCACTAATAAGCACAGTTTTCTGTCTAGGTATGGAGACTTAGGATTTGACTTAGGTAGTATAAGGTGAGATTAATATTCGATAGTTAACAATATCCAATTAACTTGAATTTTTACAGAGTAAGTTCTACTTGAGGACGACAGAGATGAAATTTTCATTTTGAAGATCATTAATTAGGAATAAATCCATTTTGGGAACCCAAAAGCCTAATGTGCCCCAAGGCACAAACAACCCCTGAACTCCCATTTAACCGAGGCTAAGACCACTTTATCAATCTTCTCCAGGAAAATTGCCGAAAGGGAAAAACATTGTTATGCTGTTCGAATTTGAGAAATACATAAAGATGGAAACGTCTGATATACTACTATATATTTTTGGTACAAATTAAAGTTGATATGATGATGTTGTTCATCCGTGTTAAAAGTAAAAAGTGCATGGGCAATCCAATTCGTATCACCGTGACCAAAGTATCAGAGTGAAGATTGAGTGATATGAACCCTAATACCACAACAGTGAAAAGAGAAGTACCATGCACAAGGAATTAAGGAAGGAAGGAAAGAATCACAGAACTGAAAGGGTCGACCGAGAAATTTAAATAGCCGATCATGGCATGGCATGTATTGCACAACAACATCTACACCAGTAAGGAGAGATCAAATACTATAATCCAAATACTTTTCCATATATCCACACACACACATCAATGGCTTCCCCAAGCAATATTAATACAAGTTCCCCAACTGAGAAGTACCCGTGCCCGACGGAGTTTAATGTCCTGGACTTCGTCCCCAAGTTGCTGTCTGAAAGAGACTACAAGAAGTGGAAGAAATTGATGGAGGACTTCATTGAGAAGAGAGGTTTGATTGGTTTCATTGATGGCACAGCAAAGGAGGATATTGCCAACCAAGATTACTACAAGGCCTGGAAGAGATCAGACAATCTTGTACATGGATGGATACTGGCAACCCTCTCCCAAGATATCCGCCTAGGCGCGTTGGGTTGGGAAACCGCTAAGGAATTGTGGACGCAGTTGGAGAAAATGTTTGATCCGACTTCATCTCTATGGCAATATGGTAATTAATGACTTTTTTTTTTTAAAGAAGTTTTAATTTGATTTGAGTTGTTCGAATATTAGGCTTGGACGTAAGTTTGTAAAACATTATTCATGCATGTTAGGTGTAAAACATTACATTTGTTAGTTCTATACATGTGGGCTAACGTGCATCGAATCATTCCGGATATTATTGTGGTCAAAATTTTGTTAAAAGATTATATATGTTTTTAGCATTGTATAACATTACTCATGTTAGTTTGATACATGCAAGCCGACGTGCATCGAATGATTTGGGACACTATCCTGCTCAAAATTGTGTCACAAAGTTACACATCTTACCATAGAAAATAGGAAAAGACTACAATGCACACCTCAAAATGTTATAAATTATAAAGAAAATGTTATGAATCATATTGCTAAAAAGTTACGAATCGTATAAAGGTTACGAGATACACCAAAACGATATGAATCATAATAAAAATATTACGAATCGTACTGTTGAAAGGTTATAAATTCTAGAACAAAAGTTACGAAACACACTAAAATATTACGAATGAATCATAAAATAAGTGCATATGGTACACCATTTTAAGGGGTGTGCATTGTAGACTTTCCCTAAAAAATAACTTATCTTTGCATTTTTTGAAACAAATTCTTCAATCGAGTCATTATACTTTATTTATCCAAGAACTCGGGGTCCGTTCCGCTAACTTGAGTTTTTTTTTTTTTTTTGCTTTTTTTGGCTTTTTAGTTGATATATGTGAGAAGAATGATCTTTCTCGAAAAACCTAAAAAGTCAAAAAAGCTCCAAAAGTCCAAAAATGCTCTTAGTGGAACTCAATTTATTTTAATTAATATATTGTAAGATTTTATTTTTTTAAGAAAAGAAGAAAGTTTGCTTCATATTCTAACTAAGATTTGTGTGGGAAAAAAAAAACTGTGTTAGCTCGCTCAATTTATTTTAACTATGAGTTATTTTAATCAAATATAAGAACATATCACCTGTACATTAATGTCGTGTTTGTTATATCTAAAATTTTCAATAGGGAAATGATTTTGCCACACCATTTTTTGACAATGTCACACCCTGCAAGTGTATTTTTGCACCAAAAAATACACTTGCAGGGTGTGGCATTATCACTACCCTTTCCAATAACATAATTTAGTAATTTGATTTTGTAATATTGTTGATTGGGAGAAAAACCAAAAGACCCCCCAAAAAATAGAGAAATAAAAGAAAGAGGGGGTGTAAAAGGGGCTACTAGGAATCAAACTCAGCTCAAGTGGAACTTAAGGCAGTATCTACCGACCACAACATCAAGCAAATGGTTAATTTGGACTATTTAAGGGAACATTTCTTGTATTTATATCAAAGTTAAAATTTCTGTTTTGGTTGCCCAGACCGCAGAGTTTATGTCCGTGTATTTATATCCTATGTAGGACTACAAGAGGACACGGACATAGGATCTGAGATTTTATAAATAATGAAGACACGAACACGACAGAGGACAAGAGAATATATAACATAAAATTATGATACGTGTATAAATAATATGCATATATTGGTCAAACTATGACATAATTAAATAATGGCTTATAAATATACACCATTATTTATTTACTACATATACATAACCCTTAAGGCTAAAGGTCTTGATCTAGCTATTCTAGCAATACTAACTACCACCTATCAAAAAAAAAATTTATATGATAAACTTTAAACAAGACAAACTTAGAAAGGAGCAAACCCTTACAGCTTGTTTGACGAGCGGATAAGACTTTGGGAATAAGGAAGAAGGGTGGATATATAAAAGAACTAGATATGTTATAAGGGGAAATTATATAGTTAAGAAGAAGCGATTAACTAATTAATAAGGAGTTTGTTTGGTATATAGTTGAAATGGATCAATAAACTTTGGGAGAAAGAAATCACGTGAGAGTTCATTTAATTTCCCCTAATGAGAATACAAAAAGGATTTGGAGAGGTTTGAGGGGCAAGCCGGTAATTATGCCCACCTGAATAAGTTTATCCTGGGATGTGGGGTGGGTTTCGCTAGGATCCCCGGCTTATCATCTGTATAAGCAAACTGGGTGCAAATGGGGATATATGAGAGTTGGTCCAGATTTGCTTACACTACTACAATAATAGATCAAGGGCACACCAAGGAAGTTCACAAAGATCACGATTTTAGTAAAAGCGTGTAAAGAATTGTAGGCCAAATTTTTAATCTCAATTTAAGTCAAAAACTGAGATAAAAAGTAGTACTTAGTATATTTTATCTCAGTTCTTTAAAAACTGTGATTGTAGATAAAAGACATCGCTCTTGCGACATGATAAAAAACTGACACGTGAAAAATAGCAAGATAAAAGACTACGCTCTTGCAGCATTATATCAACTTTATTTCTTATAAAGCTTGAAATTTGTTTTGGTAAGTAACAAGAGTCTGGTAATATTTTTTATTGCACCTCGGGCGTCATACGTTGTAAACCACTTGCCTATATAACTGCAGGCTTTTATTTATAGTACTAGTTAATTTTGTTTATTGAAAAATACTCCGGTTAGAATGCAAGCTAGCTTGGCAAACTAAACAATTAATACTATATACAATCACAATTCATATCTCTCTGATTGATCAGTCCCAGAAATTAATCTAACAGATCGATCATGATTGACACATGCATGCATGCAGACGAAGAAAAAGAGAATAGGGTAACCCGTTATCAGCCCCTGCACGAAGCTGCAGTGAAGGGGGATTGGGACGAAGCAATGGGAATCATAGAACAGGATCCAGCTGCTGTTAGGGCTGACATCACTTTGCTCTCCGAAACAGCACTTCATGTCGCCATCCAGACTGAGGGGAGAACCCCTTTTGTTAGGAAGCTTTTGGAGAAGATGACACCGCATGACGTTGAATATCGAGTTGACTCCAATGGCATGACAGCCCTTCACTGGGCTGCAGTATGTGGCACCATTGAGGAAGCCCAAATGTTAGTCAACAAAAGCTCGACTACTCTTGCAAATGTTTTGGACAACTATGGATGTACACCTCTCCATCGTGCTGCTCGATATGGGCGTAAAGACATGGTTCTTTATTTACAAGGAATCACTGGAGAAGACATTCTACTGGCGGAAGAAACTGGTGCTCTATATCTACATGATCTTATATCAGGTGAACTCTATGGTGAGTATTACTACTCATTCTGTCCAGATTTAATAATTATTTTTGGGAGTTCATGTCAATTTTTAATCGATTATATCTTATAGTAATTTATTATGTTTTATGTAATTTTGAAAATATTGTCTTATAGAATTAGTTAAGATCTATTAAACAATATTCATATTTGATATAAAATTAATTATTAATTTAAAGATAAAACTCATTTTTTATCCGATTAGTATTGAACTAGAGACTATTAAATCTAAACGGAGGGAGTAGTAGTTTAATTGTTATGATCATTAAGGATGCATGAGTTTTGACTCAAATTAGTTTTTTCAAAACAAAGTTTCTATATAAAGCATATTATTGATTCAATGGAATCAAAGTTAGAATGGAATGGTCATTCTAATGATATATTTATTCTCATATTTAGTTCACCATTAAATGATCATAGAATGCTCATTCCAAATGAAATCCCTATTTACCTTAGTAAAGGAATTGTCGTTCCATTAAAGAAACAAAGAAATTGTCATTCTATTTCTTTGTCATGCCATATATAATTACTAGTGTCACTCTAGATTCATTATTGTCACACAAAACATTACTATTGCCATACCATTAATTCCATTGCAGATGAGAATGACTATTCCTAAGCACAACCAAACTTAGAAATGGGAATAGATATTCTAATCCCATTTTCTCCAATTTTATTCCAACCTCAATTCCATTCCATTGTCAATTCTATTCCAACCTCAATTCCATTTTATTGTCAATTCTTTTCCATCGAACCAAACATACCCTAAGTATTTTTAGTGACCTTTTGTTTTGCATGTTTTTGGTCGAATTTATTGTGTTTAATAACTCGTCTCAACGAAAATAATTAGAAGAGTATAAAAATATTAACCAAAATCAACAAAAGTTTAGATAAGATCACACTAAAGACAATTACATAGATATTTCAATTTTTTTTGTTATAGTGTTTTTTTTTTTACTTTTTACTTTTTGTATATTTTGGATTCATCTCGTCTCTAATGAACAAATTTAACGCACATTCAAAAAAATTCAGGAAAGAAAATCAAATATACTGACAATAATTTAGCCAAGGTTTTCCCTGTTGTATACCTATATTTCGGGAGGTTTTCCTTGTTTTCGCAGTGAATCTGGACAGTCCATTTCTCTTTAATGGACATTTTCCTGGAAAAATTTTCTGGATTCTATCATTTTTGATATTTTCGACGTGCTCGTGCAACTTTTTTTTTGTTTTCGGATAGGTTTCTGGTTATTTACTTAAGGAAGCCACTAGAGAGAGACATTCTACATGCGGGTGAGAAAAATGTCGTTCCACTTCTGTATATATGCTGGTTTTTTTTTTTCTTTTTGTCTGAGCTCTGTATATGGTGAACATTATGGTGAGCACTTAGTATTATTAAATAGAGAAAATTAAAGTTTTATTTTAAATGCAGCCCCTATAGTCTAGTTCATGGCATCATTATGGGTTGTTTTTTGATCTGAAATTGCATTAAAGTCTCCTCATATACCACTATCCAAAAAAAGAAAAAGACTCTCCTTAATTATATCCGTTTATTACCGCACATTTATTACGCTCTATTTATTTCCTTACCTCTTTCGAAATGAGATAAATTTCAAGAATTGTGATAAATTTTGTGTGTGATAAGTTCGTTATTTTTAATTTTGGATTTCATCATATTATACAAATTTATCAGGAGAAAAATTATCTTTTTTACTTTTGTTTCCGTTTATGGTCACTTATCATAAGAGGCATTTGTAAAATTATTTGATAAATTTGTTATTTTTTATTTTGCGTTCATGATTGATTGTGTCCATTCATTTGCTCGTTTGTTAAAATTTTAGTAAATTTGTAGTCACATTTGATAAATTTCTAATATTGACATGAAAAACTTACCATAAACATACACAATAAAGCAGTTCAAGTACAATAAGGTTACCACAATTCAAATACAAAAAACAAACAGTTGGTTTCTTTGATAAACATTGGTATCAGCATATATACAAGAAATTTTGGGATTCGCACATGATAAATTTTCAAATTTGCACGTATACACCAAATTTATCATATTCCACCAAATTTTCTATTAAGAAAAGACAATTGACATCTTAGTTGGACTTGACTCAAATATCAATTCATCTACTTGGCATGCCATGTCAAATTAGGCATATTGGTTGGAGGAATTTTTCTTTGGTATTCCATAATGTTTTACATGTATCCCAAAAGTGAGTTGTCGTAAGTATTCTATATGGAGTGCTAAGTTCCAAAAGTGAGTTATGGTAAGTATTAGGGCTGTCCAAAAAACCCACCCGACCGACCACCCGACCCGAAAATTCAGCCTCGGACGGGTTAAACTGAGACATTCGGTCGGATTCGGGTTGGCTTAGTTAGACCCGAAAGTTTTTCGGTCGGGTTTCGGGTTGAATATATTAAATTTCGGGTCACCCGACCCGACCGAATTTAACCGAGTATAAAAGAAAAAAAATCCTGCCTGTTTTCATTTTAGGGTTCTGTCTCTTCTCCTCTCGCCCTCCGCCGATTTCTACCCCACCCCACCCACACCCAGCCGGCCAGCCCCACCCCACCCATACCCAGTCTCCTCTCCTCTCAGTCTCCTCTCCTCTCTGACCGGCGACCGCCAGTCCTCTCCGCTCGGACCTCTCCTGCTCTCCAGTCTCCAGACTCTCCACATCCGCTCTCCTCTCGGTCTCGCAGCGACCCAGCTGATCGAGTCGATCGACAACGGTCAACGGCTAACTCTGCCACTACCGTGGTATGTCTCTCTCTCTCTCTCTCTCTCTCTCTCTCTCTCTCTCTCTCGCTTGCTCACGTCAGTCTCCGATCTCCGATTCTCCATAGTTTTCATGATTTCATTATGATTTAATTTTTTAACTTTTAGTTTTGAATTTCTAGATCTCCAGATTCTATGGACCACTCTCTCGTTCTCGTTCGTAGCCGATTGCAGCCGATCGTCGCCTAAATCTGGTACGTCTCTCTCTCTCTCTCTCTCTCTCTCTCTCCCTCTCTCCGGAAGTGAGTGTCGGCGCGGCGGCGGTGGACTGGTGGTTGATGTTTACAGTGAAAGGCTTTACGAAACCCCCTTGTTTAATTTTTTTTCCCCCCTTTTCGGCTATAGATCAATCATCAGTGAGCTGGTTTTGAACTTTTTTCTGACTGGTGTAGATAAATTTTTGACTGATAAAAACGTAAAGCAAAAAAAAAAAAAACAGTTTCTGATTCTATTTCGATTTTCGACTAGTGTAGCACTTAATTTTTCCCCCTTTTTGGCTGTAGATTACTAGATTAGTGAGTTTTTGGCTGATTTTTTCCGAGTGGTGCAGGCTGTGTAGTAGCTAATTTTTTGACTGATAAGAAGCAAAAAAAAAAGAGAACAGTCTGCTCTTCAGTGCTGCCTTTAAAGATCCCTTTACTTGCTTGACTCATTTTTTTGTTATTTGCCCAGATTTTGTCTGTAATAGACTAATAGTATGATCATCACCCATTCCTCCCATCTTGTGTTAATTACCAGTAGCTTACTATAAAAGAGGGAGGGCTGCTCAGTGCTCAACCTTTCTGAAGAATTTGTGAACCTTCTTGAGAGTTGTAACTCATTTATGCCAAAATCAAATGAAAATCTAAACTGAGAGGAATCTTTTTAACTGTGACCCTTCCAATTGCCATCCCCACTCAATGTTCTGATTATCCTTTGCTCCTGTGAATCCGCTGAATTCGCTACCAACAACACTTACCATAAAACCTTTAACAACTCGATGAAAACGAACTCCCTGAAATTTCGTGAACAATCGTAAGGCACTTCCCATGAAAAGAGCCCCAATGGGGTAGACTTAAACTCAAATACTCAATACGTTGTCTCTAAACGTCAGTCTAAATAAATCTTACGATACGCATACAAATGAGATGTATCATATCCTACAATGCGGTTCGTTCAGAGGTATGTGGGACACGTATCTCTAACTGTATCTTATTTTAAGCAAATATTCTTGCACAAACTAGGACACAATACAGGGTACTTTTTCTTATTAGAACATGTTAGCGGATAACTTTTGTTCATTGGAGCGTCGGAGTGTGGGGGTTGTTCCCATCAGAGAAGTCAGAGTCCTGGATTGAGCGTTCGTAGAAGAGAAAAACTTTGCATCTTACGACATGATAAATCTTCTATTCTGTATTGGGTATAACTTCTATTTAACTTGTATTTACACTTGTTAACGTATCTTAAGATATGATACATAAAATGACGAAAATGATACATGATACGTATCATGTTTTGACAACCTTGTAATGCTTAATATCTCAAACCTATACTAATATTTGCCCTGAGATGAAGTTTATTACGATATACATAGCAAAATCATACAATTAATTAACACAAAATTTCACTATCTAAACTGTAATTGCACATTTTGCCAACTAATCTTACAATTTGCACAATTTTAGGATGCATGTTACGCAGCTACGCTTTCAGTGATGGTGGGCCTAACTACTTAGATTTATACTGCTCTTTTCAAAGATTTTCGACTGGTTAGCACTATATCTATATGCATTGGCTGCATTTCAGTTTATTGATCTTGAATTCTTGATTACACTTATTTGTAGGTGATGGATTCAAGCAATTTTGATTTCACGCTTGGTAGGGAACTTGAGGATGATGTTGTAGATGTTGAAGAAGTTGAAGAAGTTGAAGAAGTTGAACTTGGAGGTAATTCCAATCCTCCTGTGTCTACGAATGCCGATGTTATTGATGTTCAAGATGATACAGTAGTTGAAGTTGGACAAAATACTGAAAATAGACTCAAAAGAAAGGTTCCACCACGAGTGCCTAAACCTAAAAAAGAGCCTGGAAAAAGATATAGATCTCCTTATTGGGATCACTTCAATGATATTAAAGAGGAGGGGGTAACCAAATGGGCTGAGTGTAAGTATTGTAATAAACGATATGCGGCTGAAAGTAAAAAACACGGCGTTAGTAATTTGAAAGCTCACATCCCCGCTTGCCCACTATATCCTAATAGAGACCAACATGGACAACAAAACCTTTCATTTCGACCCACAGACGGGGGCAGTGTTGACGTTGTGATGCATGTCTTTTCTTTTGATGATTGTAAGAGAGCTCTTGCCGAAATGGTCATCATTGATGAACTACCTTTTAGGTTTGTTGAGGGGATTGGGTTCAGAAAATTTTGTAAGGTCATGCAACCTAAGTTCTCATCGGTTTCTCGCCAAACGATAACTAGAGAGGTTGGTGCAATTCATAAACATGAGAGGGGAAAACTGAAAAAATTCTTGAAGGGTCGTAGGATTTGCCTCACGACTGATACATGGACATCAATTCAAAATCTTAACTACATGTGTCTCACTGCACACTTCATTGATGATGATTGGAAGTTACAAAAGAGAATCTTAAACTTTTGTCAAATTGAAGATCACAAGGGAGTTACCATAGGCAAGAAAATTGAGTCATTGTTGCTTGAATGGAATGTTGATGGTATTTTTACTTTGACGGTAGATAATGCAAGTTCGAACGCTACGGCTATTGAGTACTTGAAACGGAAAACAATGGATTGGAAAAGGACTGTCTTGGAGCATGAGTATATACATATGCGATGTTGTGCACATATTTTGAATCTTATTGTTGTTGAGGGGTTGAAAGATACTAGTGAGTCTATTCTCCGTGTTCGTGATGTTGTGAGGTATGTAAGATCTTCTCCACAAAGAATGGAGACATTTAATAAGTGTGTGGAGAAGGAGAAAATTAAGTCGAAACAAACTGTGTGTCTTGATGTGTGTACTCGGTGGAATTCCACTTTCTTAATGTTAGAAGTAGCCATCAAGTTTGAGAAGGCATTCCAAAGAATGGGGGAGGAAGATAGTAGTTTCATAAAATTTTTTGGCATAAAGGAAGGCGATGAGGATTTTTCATTGGAGTTGGAGGGCCTAGGTGGGAGCCATATGATTAGTGTCCCAACTCCAAGACAACCAACTATTCCAAACAAGCTTGATTGGAAGAAGTGTGGGTTGTTTGTTACATTCTTAAAACTTTTTTATGATGCAACCAAGAAATTTTCGGCTTCTCTATTTGTCACATCCAATATGTTCTTTCATGAGTTGTATGAGGTTCAAGTGAAGATAGATGAATTAATCGCCAACCGAGATCCTTATATGTCTTCAATGGCAATTGAAATGAAAAGAAAATTTGAGAGGTATTGGGGGGATCAAGAGAAATTCAATCCCCTACTTTATGTGGCAGTGGCAATGGATCCCCGGTTTAAGTTAAGGTTGGTGAAGTTTTGCTATACAAAATCCAAAGGGAAGGCGGAGGGTGAGAAAATGGAGAAAAAAGTGAAGGATGTTTTGAACCGATTGTATGATTCTTATGCAAAAGAGGGTGAAGTTAGACAACATGTGTCTAGTGCAAGTCCAATGCCGAGAGTGGAGAATGAGGATTGTGATTCTCGCTTGAATTTAGCTATGGAATTTGACACTTACTTGGAGGAGGAGTATTCTAGTGTTTGTTCCTCGGAGGTAGACAAGTACTTGGGGGATTTGTGTGAACGTAGGGACAATCCGGATTTTGATATCTTGGTGTGGTGGAAGAACAATTCCAACAAGTATCCAATCTTGTCTAAAATAGCACGTGATGTATTAGCTATGCCCGTGTCTACCGTTGCTTCCGAGTCGGCTTTTAGTACGGGTGGTCGTGTACTTGATCCATTTCGGAGTTCACTCTCACCGTCAATGGTCGAGACTCTTGTATGCACCCAAAATTGGCTTTTAAGCACGGTTCCAATCTCCCTTCGACAGGCTATGGATAAAGTTGAAGATCTTGAACGAGGTAATTTTGTTTAATTGATCTGGACCATTTGGTCTACAATTTAATTGATTTGGTCTATTCAGTCAACATTTTCTAGTATTGTATTGAATTAACTGTTTTTTTTTTTTTCCAGAACTCTTACAAACTGATGATGCTTCTTAGGGATTGATGGGGCTTTAGACCTTGGTAAAACATAACAACAGATGTTATTTGATGATCTTTGAAGTTTTAACTTATCAAAAAAAATAAAAAATCTATGAAGTTTTTAATTGTCTTCTAATTTTTCTTTCTATGTAACAGGTTTGAACTTTGAACGGACATGAGAAATATGGGGTTGGGACTTGGGAGCAGCAGCACTATGGAGTATTGACTAATTTAAATTATTATGGACTTCTTTTAATCATTTTAGACTTGTTTAGTTGTTTTGGTGGTCGTTTGAACTTTGAACTTGTAATATGGTGGTGGAAAACTGAAAATATTTTGACTTGTTGATTGGTTGTGTTTGTGTATGGTTGCTGAAAAAACAGGAGAGTAGACACTACTAGACTAGAGAGCTGCCTGGTCTTTGTAATTTTTTTTTGTGTTTTTGCTGCGTGGTGGAGATGGAAACTAGAAACTGAAAATGTGCTGAGAAAACAGGGGAGGAGCTGGAGAGTGCTGAGAGCTGGCTGCTCTAGTGCTCTCTGGAAACTGGAAAACATTTCCAGCTAAAATGTTGGCTTTATTTTTTATTTTGTGGCTGTGCTTTTGTGCTTTGATGTTTGGAATTTGGATTGAGAAATGTGAAAACTGGAAAACAGCGCTTGGACCCTCGGATTGAGCTATGGAGCATGGCCCAAAATATTTATATTAATCTTTGGGCCATTTGGCCTGCTGAAATGGTGAAAAACTAGCCCAAAATAACCAAAGAATTTTAAAAAAAAACTGGCCCAGAAAAAAAAAAACTGGCCCAAATAATGGCCCAAGCAGCCCAACAAAACCGGCCCAACAAAATTGGCCCAATCCGAGTATCCGACCGAATCCGACCAACTCAATCCGAAAAAAGTTCGGTCGGAGCCCGACACTGTTCACGGTCGGGTTCGGGTGGCTAGTACTCAATCCGACATTATTCGGGTCGGGCCCAACCCGACCCGAATCCGGAAAAAATCCGACCATGCCCAGCCCTAGTAAGTATTCTATATGGAGTGCTAAGTTTTCTGGTGCAATTGTAAGTATTCAAGAAGTAGAACCATACACAAAAATTTTGATGTGCTATAGATGGACTCTAGTTGGAGATGTTCTTTTTTACTTTCTATAATATTAGCGGATCAGGGGACCCTGTAGTAAGCAAAGTTACTACAAAGGTGCAACCATTTATCTCAGCGTCCGGATTTTAAACTCTTCCGGACTATCTAAAATACTTTTAGACAATTGAAATTGTTCATTGTAATTCTATAGTGACTTTGCTCACTACATGTCCGAAATCCTAGCACCCCTTATTAAATGTAGAACAACATTCAAATGCTATAATTACTGTTTTCTACCGTCAATGCTTCTACAGACATTGCTTTAACTTTGATTGAGCAAAAACCTGAGCTGGCAGGCGTGGACCCCACTACTTTTGAAGAACTTCGCAGAAAGGGGTCGTTCTTGAGTGGAAATTCCTTCAACTTCTGGCATAATTTAATTTATATGGGTTAGTCTCTCCCTCCCTATCTCTCGAGTTTTTGTAAGTTTAATCTTAAGGGGACCGACGAAATTCATCACGATGGAGTATCGACGGGCATGCGGGGCGCATTTCGAGTCATGCACCGATGATTCAAACCTTTCAATAATTGAAAAAAAAAAAATCTAAATGGGCCTGTGAAAAATCAACTCAATTCGATGAGTAAATGCTCAATTCAATCTTCTATTTTCTTATTCAGATTTCAGAATCCAGTAATCGTAGGCCCACTCGATTTTTTTTTTAAATTATTGAATGGCCCAGATCATCCATGCAAGACCCAGAGTGAGCCATGCGTGCCCTTCGGTACTCCATCGGTATGGGTTTGGTCGGTGGAAGTAGCATGGCTAGCTCTTTCTATAAAGGGTGTTTTCACCGACCAAAAACTTGTGGACGACAACTTTAATTTGAATTTTGTCCTTATTCAATTTTTTTCGTGTTTGTTAATTTTATGCCAAACTTTTATATAATATTGGTTCGTCTTTACAAGAGGAATAAAAAACTAAAGCTTTTACAGTATAAGTATTTTTATTTTGAGATTAGCTTGTTTACAGTAAAGTTGTAAACTTGGAGTTTACACCCTTGCCATGTGTGGGCCCCATCGTTAGTTTATCGCAATAATCTGAACTATTCATTTTGTAGGGCCCGCAAAATATAGTGCATGTAAGTAAAAAATCAGCTTGACCCAATATCGATAGATATACCAAAAGTTAAATTTTGATTTATAAAATCGACGACCTGAATCAGTTTAACTTAAAAACTGTCGACAGGATTAGACTCAGATGCTTGGGCGTTACATTAGCCGAATAAAACGTTACATTAGCTGAATAAACCTTAAATTACATACAATTAAACTCAGATGCTCGGGCGTCAAACAATTCGGCCTCAATAACCAGAACCAAATTAAATGCACTTCAAGTTGGGCCTGTTCCTGAACAATTTGATCTAGCCCTTGGCAGGGAACAAGTGTTGGAGTTTGAGAAATGAGGGAAAATAATAGATAATCCTTTATCATTGTTTGGTTTTGTAGAAAAGAGAGAAGAAAATTTAAAATAAAATAAAATTAGAGTATTTAGTATTTAGGTGTTTTCCCGACTCTTTACAATTAAATTAAATTACGTTAAATCCCCTCCAACTATTACTCATTCCCGAGTTGCCCCCTTAAACTTTGAACTCAGACACTTAACCACCTTAATGTATTTGGATTTTAACATTTAACACCTTCCGTTGAAATTCTGTTAGGGTTTAGGATGGAAAATGTCATGTGATCAGCACATGACATGTTTAACCAATTTTTTTTGACAAAAATACCCTACAACATTTGGGGATGAATTAATCATATATCCCGCGGATCAAAAAGAAAAAAAATCATATATCCAATCTTCCTCGATCAAGAAAAGGAAAAAGAAAAGAAAGAAGCAAGAACATTACCGCTTCTCAAATGATATAAACATGTATTTGTAAAGATTTTTCATCTTTCATCCATTTAAATTTTTTCCACTGGCAGTGGAAAAAGTAGATTTTCCACCGCTAGCCATTGTGGACCCCATCATGCGTGTATTGTTATAATCCGAATTGTTCATCTTGTAGGGCCCATAGTGTAGTATATTCAAGTAGAAAATCAATTTGATTAGATATCAAAAGATCAATCAAAAATTGAATTTTAATTTATAAAATGGATGGTGTGATCTTGTTAAGTTAAATTGTCTATGGCCCTCCATTTTATAAACCAAAATTTAAATTTTTATACACCTATTGATATTAGGTGAAGCTAAGCTAATTTTTTGAATGAAAATACTAATCTGCAGGTTAAAAGATGAACGGTTCAGATAAAAAATTAATGCATTGTGGGACCCAGAATGATAGTGGTGTAAAACACCCATAATAATCGCATATAGGAACATAAGCTTGAAGTCTTGAATGGTTAATATGAATTTTGAAAAAACCCAAATAAACTACTCCATTTACTGACCTGATCAAAATCTTTTACAGAAAATACTTATCAACACCAGTCAAACGCTAGCAATCAATTCATTGACACTGAATTAAAATTCCGACCCAATCATCATACAACTGTGAACGAAATGGCTCCAATTCATTGTATCACAAGCTCGGTCTACGCTTTCGGCTAAGAAATCGTATGAGAGTTGACGACGGCGTGACCCCAATCTTCGACGGCGGCGAGTTGGTGTTTCGCGGCAGCATGGTGGTGGTGTGGAGCTGCACAAGAGTCATGCTTCGTAGATTTGTGGTCCGAGAGGGAGAGTCCTGTTTATTCCCCTCCCCCAACCCCCCCCCCCCCCCCCCCCCCCCCCTCTCTCTCTCTCTCTCTCTATATATATATATATATATGTGTGTGTGTGTGTGTGTGTGTATGTATACGTATGTAATTTTTTCTGCAAAATGTGAATTTGTGAATGGATAGGCTTTTCTTCTTAATTTTTGGATTAATTTTTGAGGTAGGTCGATTGGTTGAGAAATGGAATTGAAGAGAAACAAAGAGACTTTACTCGTTTCCTACATTTTTGTGTTCCCACTAGATCAGTTGTGCTTTCAATTCAAGGATTTGGTGTTTCATAGAAAGAGTTTAGGGTTTTGCTTATTGAGTTTTGTTCAGTATGGATTGTGGTGATTCTGGTGAAGGTAACAGAGTTCTGGCGTAGGTTGTAGGTAGATGATGATGTGTTGGTTAGGCTAAAGGGTAGAAATGTAAATGTGAATTTTCCGTTAACGGCATCCACTCCATTCTAGATTTACATACTTTGAGGAAGGTAAGTGTCTGAGTTTAAAGATTAAGGGGGCAACTTGGAAATGAGTGATAGTTAGAGGGGGGTTTAATGTAATTTATCCTTACAACGGAGTATTTCCCTAATGATCAAACGAAGTTTCAGAACTCAACCCAAATATGTTTCTCCATGTCGCCGTTACCGCATACGCCACACAGCCACCACATATTTTCCCAACATCAATCGAGTGCTAAACATTTAAGATAAAATTTTATTTTGGGGTAAGTAACATTAATTTAAGTTAGTTGGGAGTACATGTTAACTCTAATTTCAAGATTATAGGGGACGATTTTTGGCTGATTCTCCCTAGGCTCTAGTAATGGGGAAGATGCATACTAAATCTAAGTTTATCTACAAAATTAAAGCCCGAAATGCAGTTTAGCTTCATTGACCTAACTCTTTATTTTTATGTTTGCATCACATGTAGGAGTTCCAATTAAATCAGAAAGCATTGCGAACCGCCATAATGGAGGAGGAAGAAGAAGAGGAGCAGACATTGAGAGTCCTGCTAATT
This sequence comes from Rhododendron ovatum, assembly GCA_019656835.1. NCBI lineage: Eukaryota > Viridiplantae > Streptophyta > Magnoliopsida > Ericales > Ericaceae > Rhododendron > Rhododendron ovatum. The sequence continues at coordinate 16,621,943 of CM033791.1, read as the reverse complement.
GCTGCATCTCTGGTTTGGCTATGACAATACCTACTTTCTTTCTTTTTTCTAAAGCGAAGAAAATAGTAATAATTAATTAGTGTCAACTACTCCAAAAAAAATAAAATCAGAAAGAGATTAAATGGAGAAATCGGGGAAAGAATGGCATAATTGTTATAAGGATGACATCTTCCATCCTTACAACCACAATAATTGTTTAAAGCACTAATAGTTATAATGCTAATCCTATAGGTATCGACGACAAATGTAGGGAAACCGTACCGCGGTCATCTCCGGCCACCGGATGGCCGATCCGAGCCGTCCAAAAATTTTAAAAAAAAAAACCGAGGGGCCCAACGTGGGAATCAACGGCATCCGATGTACATATACACACGAAAAATAGGGTGTTTAGATCAAGCACCCTACGCACATCGGATGCCGTTGATTCCCGCGTTGGGTCCCTTGGTTTTGTTTTTAAAAATTTTTGGACGGCTCGGATCGGCCGTCCGGTGGCCGGAGACGGCCGCGGTACACCGTCGGTATGATTCTGTCGGTGCAAATAGCACCACTCTAGTTATAAGGATGACATCTTCCATCCTCACAACCAATAGTTGTTTAAAGCACTAATAGGCAACAAAAGACGATATGTGATATACTCTTTCCGTTCCTTTTAAGTGTTTCAATTTGACTTTCACATAATTTTAGGAGTCAACATAATTGTACCTCTAAAATATTACTTTTCATATTTACCCTTTATGGAGATATCATCATTACAGTTTTACTCATCAATTTTTCAAAAGGGAATCTACTTTTAGGGACAAAATAGAAAATGTACTAATTTTTACCCACTAACTTTACAAATGGCACTTATTTAGGGACACCTCAAAATGAAATACAGGACACTTAAAAAAGAACGGATGAAGTATAAATTTACGAGTGTTAACTGTAAATACATATTAATAAGTAACAAATTCAAAATGAGCGCACATGCAAAAATCTTGTGAAATACTAGGTGGGCAATATCTTTCTTTGATGGGAGGAAAGGTGGGATCAATTACTCATATCAAATTAATAACTCAAGAAAAAATTAGGAATTTCACAAAAAAGCAACAATAATAGCACCTCAAAAAAGAATACCTTTATTTACCATGCACTAGAGCTAATTAATTTGTTTTTTATGGGAGATACTTGAGCTATATAAAAGTTGATTTCGTAAATGTGGAAAGCTTGTTGCTGGCACAAACTTTAAAACACAAGTTACAATTTATAAGACGTATGAGTACATGTTGAATTCGGTTAGAAGTGAACACGTAATCCACTGAGTATTTGACTCTTTATTGTGCAGTGAGGCAAAGATTGCACTTAATGTTTTGGGAAGTCGCCGAAAAACTTGGTAAGGAATGATACTGTGAATATACATACCATTTAACATCAATGATAGTTAGTATTCATTCAACCCCAAGGAGTTTGGCCTGGCTGGTGGTCTTCGACTTGGACATGTTAATCCTGAAAGTCTACAATACACCCCCCTTGAAAGTGTGTACCATATGTACCTATTTTATGGTTTATTCATAACATTTTTGTGTGTTTTGTAATTTTTGTTCTAGTTTTCATAACCTTTCAGCAATACGATTCGTAAAATTTTCATTATGATTCATAATATTTTGGTGCATCACGTAACTTTTATACTAAAAAATCACAGCTTTTTAGCAATAAAATTCGTAACATTTAGATTCGTAACTTTTATAGTAAAATCGTAATTTTTTAACAATACAATTCGTAACATTTTCTCTATGAATCATAATATTTTGGGGATGCATATGATACACACCCAAATAAGGGTTGTGTATGTAGTGTTTTCCTATTAACTAAGATATGATCAGGTTCAAAATCTTTCAAGTGCTGTCAACTTCTTGGGGTTGCTTGCGACCTAATTGTGTGCTGAAATAATAATGTCCCAAGTGTAGGGTTAGGTCAGTTGAAAGCATAATATCCGAAAGTCCGGAGTCGAATCCACAGGGTGCCAATAGAGCTAAGCCGGAAGGTTTGATTTACGAAGGGTTTTTAGCGTTAGGACTGCCAATATTTGGGTTCGCCTTTAAGACGGCCAACTTTTGAGTGATTGAACTTCTCTCTATCTCCTAACTTGATTGAAAATAAAGTTTGACTAGAAATTAAAAGTGGCAAGATCTAAGGGTTCATTCCACCCATAACTTAGGCTGTTCAACGTTTCTCTTTAATTACTCAAGTGAGATTCAAAGTCATTTGATCTCACTAGGAAGATTTAACCATGAAAATCAAGCTTAACTCATATAACGAGGTTTGAAAATGAATGAAAACTCATTTAGGTATTTTATTAAACACAAAGAGAGCCATGGTTCCAAGTAATTGGGTGTGCGAAAAGACTTGTCTACACCCAATCAAAGAAGTTAACATATCTAGGTTTAGACCAAAGATTAGAGCTTAAGAAGTTCTTTAAGGCATTTTGACAAACACTTAGAGTAACATAGCTCCAAGCATTATATGTGGCAAGTGATCAAGTCCTTGCCTACATATAATCAAAGAGGTTAACAACCCTAGATTTTGTTACATAAAGATAGGAACTTATTCTACTTACAAACCATATTAAGCACAAGAATTGAGAGAAGCCATTAAACTACCTAAATTATAGGGTAGAAATCACCCCATGACCAAGCCTTGATCACTACTCACCCATAGTGGGTGTAAACACAAGGGAAAACATAGAAAGGAATGAAAATATGGATAAAACTTGAAATAAAAGTTAGATTAATGAAGAACACAAGTATACTTACAATATTAATGAAGAAAAAAGCCTCAAAACCTTAGCAATCCTCATCCTTTGAAGAGAGAAGGAGAGCTAGAGAAGAGAGGAGGAGAGGGAAGTAGAGAGAGAAGTCCTAAAAAAGGAGAATGCCCTAAAATCGGGTTAAGGGTGGTATATATACCCCCTTTACAAAACAACCAAAAAAATGCATTTGAAAGTTCGTGAAGGGCCTGGGGGATCGATCCCACTGCTTGCTAGATTCTGCACAACTTCGCAGGCTCGCTCTGGACACTCCCGAACTTGGATTTGGGTGTTTTTTGAACTGTTGAAAAATTTGTTGAGTCCACTTTCTAACCCAAGTGGTTTGGATCAAAAATATTTTGTACATCAAAATATATGACGATTTTACCCTCAATTGGTCGGAAAATGAATTGTTTTGGGCAACATCCTTGCATCTCCTTCACTTCCCTTGACCCTTGGACATCCTAAGTATGCTTCAAAGCTTCTTTTTATGACTTTTGGGACTCGGTCGCGGTGCGCCACGTGGTCTTGGGTACTTGGACACACTCAGGGCTATCCATGACCTTCAAATGCGCCTTATTCACACGATTTACCTGAAAAAGCCAAAAACACATCTTTCGTGCAATATCGTTTAAATCAAGTAAGTTATGCATTTGTGTGGGACAAAAATGAGAGGGATAAGATCTATTATTTATACTATTGAGGACTTATCAGGGGTTCAAATCATGGACGATGGGATTGGTTCCAAGAAATTAATCGAAGTGCACGTAAGCTGGCTCGACACCCAAGTAATCATGAAAATAAGACTAGCATTCATTCATTCAAAGTATGTTATTGCATTCTCAAAAAGTTGATGATTTCACAGTGCCACATATCAAATGCATCCAAGAAAAGAAACTGAAGCATCATCATGCACTTGAGCTACTCAAAGTCTTCTGCACAGAAATCGCAAAATTAAAATTGTCAAAAGTGGAACGCATATTTAGGCCAGCGATGCAAGACGCAACACGTATGGGGATACCTGAAATTGTTGAACAAATTTATCTGTCATTCCCTGAGGCAATTAATTTTTGGAATGTGGGCAGTCAACAATTCATATTCCAAGAAGCAATTTTGTGGCGTCGTGAACATGTGTTCAACCTCATATATCAAATGGATGTTGGTGCTTCATTAAAAAGATTAATACCTCTGAAGGATAGGTCGTTGAATCATGGTTTGCATTTGGCTGCACTTCTCGGACGTGAGCAACAAATCAATCTCAAAGCCTGTGTCCCTATTGCAGTTCTACAGATGCAGCGAGAATTGCAATGGTTTAAGGTTAGTTTTCCGTTCTGCACCACTTGTATTGGAAATTTAAAGAAAAAACAATCTACTAATTGAGAAATGCTTTTCTATGACTAGACTTTTATAGCAGTATCACTTGGGTTGGACGCTCGTGATTACTTTCATATTTTCGTTAAGTACATACGTCAATAAAAATCTGATGAGTGCATCATATCCTACATGTCCTATATGTGGGGTGAACTAAATTTGCGATAAAAGAACATTTACGGGAAAGACTACAATACACACCATTTATTTGGATGTGTATCATATTCACCCCCAAAATATTATGAATTATAGAGAAAATGTTATGAATTGTATTGCTAAAAAATTATGAATCGTATAAAGGCTACGAAATACACCAAAATGTTATGAATCATAATAAAAATGTTACGAATCGTACTACTGAAAAGTTATGAATTCTAGAACAAAAGTTACGAAACGCACTAAAATGTTATGAATGAACTATAAAATAGATGCATATGGTACACCCTTTTAAGGGGTGTATATTATAGACTTTCCCAACAGTTACATCCTTCTCAACTTATTCAGCTAATATGTAGATGCTAGTTGAGTACAAAATTTTGGCGCGCTGCACTCAAATCTAATTTTGTAATTCTTTAAGAACAATAGGATACTATGTGACATCACATCAAATCATGTTGTTCTTTCTTTAGCAGTCCCGACCCCCAAATCTAACCATTGGGTCACTTCTTTTTTGGGCAAATTGAGTAAGATGACATACTATAAGGGTGTGAGAAGAATAAATGTATTTATCATTTATTGTTTTGTGTTAGGGTAGTTTAATCTAAGTCAATGCAATGCAGATGTTTGTGTATGCAATGTTTCTTCTCTATCAACTCTTTGTTCTTGTGCTTCCTTGAAAAGTCACATGGTATTAGAGCCTATCCTAGGCTATTTTGTTTGTCACCCACAGTAAACCTTTGCATCTGTCTTCTTCTTCCTAAGTTGAACCTCTCCTCTCTCTCTCCTCTCTGAAAATTTGTTCCTCCTAGTAGCAGCTGCAAGTTATTGTCCAACCGTACTGTTCGTCGCAGTACTATTCCTCGAGCACTGTTGATAGAGCATTATTCACGCTCTATTTGTACTCGTTTTGCAATGGGTTTCTTGCAATATCTATAGTCGCCGATCTCCGTGCGACACCATTCTGAACTTCGTTAGTCTTCGATGACCCTCGGCAGAGCTCCGTCATCCTCTGGCCACCACCAACGAGGTTACCAAGTACATCTTCAACCTCCTCTGAACTCGTAATCTCTGCAAAATGCATCTCCAACGATCGCGGGCCCTTGTTGTACCCCTGCGACTTACGACGACCTCTGTCTTTGCTCCTGCGAGCCCTCCTGATCTCCGACGAACCTCCACAGACCTCTGATGGCTTAGATCTGTATTTTTTTTAAAATTGCATTGCCAATCCCTCAAGTTTAGGATCATTGCAGTTTTGTCCCTAAGTTTTGCATTTCTTTCACTTCAGTTGCATCTGCACTTCTATTTTGTCTACTCCCTCTATTCTGGATATCTGCATTTCTGTTTCGTTGCATAAATCATTGCATGAAGCTTCTTCTAGAAAGTTTTATCTATTCTTCTGTCTATTTGGCCCATCCTTGGGCATTGGTTTTGATGGGTAGGGTGCGTGTCTCTCATAAAGTGCTGCCTAGTGAGCATTTTGGGCGTGAGGAAAGAGTATAATGCAAAGTCCCACATCTCTCTTTGGTCTCTTCTCTCTCTTGGCTGTTCATCTGCACTGTTTTTGGCTATTTGGCACTGTTTAGTACTGCACCTCTAGTTTTGTTTGGCATTGTTTGGTTCTCTAACTGGTATTCTGCACCTCTAGGTCTCTCTCTGTTCTGAATCTGAACTTTGTTTGTCATCTGTATCTTTCTCTAAATCTGCATATGAATCTGTATCTGACTTTATTCTGGATATCTACATTTCTCTTCTATTTGTTCCCTTGCATGAAGCATTGCATGAAGCTTGTGGGAAGTTCTAAATTGCATCTGGTTGTCCTACACCTTATGTTAGATTTTGGGTCTTCGGGGTGGTAGTTCGTGTACCTCACTTGTTCGGCTTTGCTTTTCGATGGTTTGAAGCTACAGTGGTCGCTAGCATGGGCCTTTGTTGGTATTTTGGTTCTTGTTTTGGCAAACTCACACTGTTCACTGTGTTCACATCAAGAGTTTGAGGGGGGGGGGGGGGGGGGGGGGGGGGGGTGTGTGTGTGAGAAGAATAAATGTATTTATCATTTATTATTTTGTGTTAGGGTAGTTTAGTCTTTGTGCTAATTAGGGTTTCCTAGGTTTTGTCTATTTAAGTTCATGTACATCTTATAATCTTTAATCCAAGTCAATGCATGTAGATGTTTGTATATGCAACGTTTTTTCTCTCTCAACTCTTTGTTCTTCTTCTTCCTTGAAATGTCACAAAGGGTCTTTGTTATAATAAGGACATAAATATTTTTCCGTAAAGTCTAAAGGATATTCTGCCCAAGATTTACAAAAAAAAAAAAAAAAAACTCCTCCTAAAGTTGACCGACGTTGACCAAGGTTGACTGGCATTGACAGAGAAAGACGAAATAGTTTTTTCGAACGATGAAATAATTTTTTACTAATTTTCGATAAATAATTGCCAAGAGGATAAACGAAAATGAAAGCAAGCCGTGAACAAAATACCCAAACGAAAAAAACAGAAGCATCTCCAATAAAATACTCAAACGCCTAATTAGCAAGATATGAACAAAATACCCCCACTCACAGACCAAAAAACCAGAAAATAAAACAAAACACCCCCACTCAACTCTACCCCATTGCTCCAACAACAAAACCTACAACAAACTTGGTGAGAATATGCATATGGTAAACAAATCATCAAAGCAAAATTGCAAGACAGAAACGACATGTGGGCCAATGGGCTTGAAGTCCAATGGCACTTCCTCACCTCTTTCACATGGAATGTGAGGGTTCAATTCTTGCTAGGAGCGCTAGTGCTTGGTATGATGGTTGATGTCAATTGGGCTTGCCCCACCCATATGCTGCTTAGCGTTACTCTTCCTTCATTCCCTTATAATTAAGCTAGACATCTATCGTGTGACCCAGAAAAAGAAAAGAAAAGAAAGAAACGACATGTGGAACCATCTGCACATTTTACTTTCTCCAACAAAAACCCTTACAAAGTCTCCCCTAATTCTGCCCAACCTTCTTGTTTGAAATTGCCTCAATTGCCAACCAACCTTTAATTTTCTTGGTGCTATGGGCAAGTGCCAAACTGAGAGAGTAATCTCTTTGATCTGGGATTCGATTTCCCACAGAATAAGTATACTGATATTTAAGTGCAGGGCCGCGGCTAGTATGCTGTTGCTCACTCTTCCCGATGTTTGGGTTGCGCAATCAGGTCCATTTAGTGATCTGAATATAGGACTAGTCCTCTTTTTCTTTTTTTTTAAGGCAACACAAATTTTATTAAGAACACCTAACAAAGGATACATCGAGAGGGGGAGAGGAATCCAACCAAGAGTTGTTCCTTGGTTACCCAAAAAAACCATCTGCACATATAATTTTCTCCACAAAAACCCTTACAAAGTGTCCCCTAATTCTGCCCAAAAAACACTTATGATCTAATACCTTCTCCCCACCCAGTTTATGCTTTTTCTTAGAAAAATATTTCCATTTCAAGCATTCGACATATTCGTTGAGATCTATCCTAACTAGATCCCTAGGAGAACTAGTTCCCATTTCTTTTCCCCGCGCGAAATCCTAATTTCGTTGGATTCCCTTGTTCAAATTAATCCTAAATAATTTCCTTTCAGCAGGTTCATTAGGCATTTATAGATTTTACAAAAGTAGGTTTGATATACTCCATAGTACATGAAATTATAACAAAATTTTGCGCGGATCCTCCATGGGAACGCAATTTGCATTATGTTTGTGTACATAACATGCACCTACAGTACTATTGGCATCCACTTCCAAGAAATCATAATCCTTCTCTGCCAGACAATCAACACACTTACAAATAGGCTTCGAAATACTAGGAACCAGTACACATATATAGAGGGTAGCAAAATACTTGCCAACCAATGCTGACCCAAGCAGTTTCAAACAAGAAGCGAGCTTGGATGGACAGGTGAATTGCTAGATACCTACAGGTTGGTTCAATGGGGGATTGAAATTTCTCAATTCGTTGCAGCCTGACCTAAGTGGCTCATGTGTCATACATTTCAAGTTGTCCATTTAACCTTACCATTAATCACATATCCCAAACAAAAAAAAAAAAATGCATGTTCCTCATTTGTTTCCTTTTTAACACTTAAATTTTAAAATTCCCCATTTCTTTCTCTTTCAAAATTGTAAATTTTGTGTCTTTATATTCTGTATGTTGTCTATTTTGTTAGGAGAATGACTCTTACTCACCAACCTGCTTCTTTGAATTACTCCCTCAATTGTCAACCAACCTTTAATTTTCTTAATGCTGATAAAAATTAAAATTAAAATTAAGAAACCAATAATTTTATTAGTGCATGGGTTGGTTGGAGCTTGGAGGTCAACAAAAATACAAACCGCCCACATATTGGTTAGTTGGAAAAAGAACCTCAGTCCCCACACTGGTAGAAAATAAAAACGAATGATACAAATTTAACCACTTTGGATGCCCAAAGGCCAATGTAATAGTAGTAATTAACACTTAAATGCCTATATATCATTTAGGTTGTGGCATTAGCTCCACCATTTGGTTAGGCATACCTCAGGAGCCGAGATGAGTTATCTGTCGCAGTAAAACAATCTGGCTAGCAAGAACACATAAAATAGTTTGTTTTATAACTGTTACTATGGCCATATATATTGCACAATTTTAACCACCACCAATTCAAATTTTTTATTTATTTTTTTGTCCCAGGACATCCTCTAGAAAGTAAAATGCAAACCTTTGATCATTGATCTTTTGAAAAGTAGAAATTTTGGTTTCTCATTCCTATTCACTTGATATTGATACAGGAAGTGGAAAAACTTACACCTTCTGCTTTCAAAGAAGAAAGGAACGCAGATGGAATGACACCTACAGAAGTATTTTCTCACACACACCAAGATTTGATAAAGGAGGCTGAGCATTGGATGAAAGATACAGCCACATCATGTACAATTGTTGCTGCCCTTATTGCTGCTATGGCTTTTGCAGCTGCTATTACAGTGCCAGGTGGAAACAACAATGATAATGGCCATCCCTTACTTTCAAAGCAAAAAGCGTTCGTAATTTTTGGCCTATCTGACGCACTTGCCCTGTTCTCATCCATAACTTCTATATTGATGTTCTTACTTATCCTGACTTCTCGATACGCAGAGGAAGATTTCCTACATACCTTACCCAGTAGGTTAGTTATCGGTCTCGTAACCCTATTTGTCTCCATTTTATCCACGATGGTAGCCTCTGGTGCTATACTCTATCTCGTATTCGGAGACAATGAGGCATGGATTCTTATCCCTGTTGTCGCATTGGCCAGTATTCCTGCAACCTTGTTCGGAGCTTTGCAATTTCCTCTTCTAATAGAGATGATCAAATCCACATATGGACGAGGCATTTTCGGCAAGAAGAGTGATCGTGCTCCTATCGGGCAAACATCAAGATTTGGTAGCTAGTATTTCAACCATATTTGAGAATTTGCTATGTGCTTCAATGGTATTTCACCAGATATATGAATTCCCTTTTTTTTTGTTGTGTACCTCATTGAGTACGAATCTTTCTTTGCTCAGTATCGATCTGCTTGATTTAAGTGTCTTAATTTCACTCCCTATATACAAACTGGGACATATAGCAATGTTGATCACTCATTGTACACCTATGATTGGGAGGTCATAAAACTAACCTTCGCCAAGTAATGATTTAAGATTTTTCCTCTACGTACGGTGCTTTTATTGCATCGGTTGTCGGGCTTGTAGTACGTTACGTACATATGGCTATGGGCTCATGGTATTCGATCCACTTTCTGCATTGTGCTTTATTTTTCACATTACACATTCATAAATGTGTAATGTGCAACCCATCTCAAAGCATATTTTTCTTATTGGATTGATTTCGATTTTTGATTTTATGGTTAATAATGGAATTTTCTCCACCCTTCAACGAAGGAAAAAGGTGGTATATAAAGGAGATGATATAAAAATCGCAACAATATCTGCTAAGAAAATAATGAAATATTCATCGAACACTTGAACTGATGTTAAGAAATATAATATATATATATATATATATATAATATATATATTATACGGAACGGTTCAATGGACACCCTAAAAAAACACCCAAAAAAACACCTATAATCTCATTCTCATAGTTCCCGATCAAATTTTATAATCCGAACCGTTCAATGTGTGCAGAATGTGATTTTAAGGGTGCTTGCTGCGAGAAATTAGCAAAAAAAATAACCGGGACAGGTTTGATTTAAGCAATTTTTATTTGAACCGTTCAATAAAAAACAGTTCGAAACTGTTCGGATCAAGCCCTTCCCGGTCATTTTTTTTGCTGATTTCTTGCGGGTACCCTTAAAATCACGTTCTGATCACATTGAGCGGCTCGGATCATCAAAATTTGATCGGGAGCTATGGGGTGTTTTTTTAGGTGTTTTTTTAGGTGTTCCCGGAACCGCCCCGATATATATATATATATCCAACTGTACAGACATTCTTTATTATCATGCATTGAGCAACATTCACTACAAGAAATTTGATCAACACCAGTGCTTTTTCTACCAGCGCTTGCAAAAAGCGCTACAATAGGAGGTCTATGCCAGCGCTTTTTTTAGCCGCTGCTAGAATAGGGATTTTCCAGCGCTCAAACCAAAAGCGCTGGAATAGACCGACCCTTTCCCAACGCCCAAGCAAAAGTGTCGGCATAGGCCCATCATTTACCAGCGTTTAGAAAAAGCACTGGAATAGACTCCCCATTTCCCAGCGGCCCAAGAGAAAGCGTGAGAGTAGACCCAATGAAAAAATAAATTGATTGACCAAAATCTAATAATATTACTATATGTTATACATTTTTAATACTCTTCGATCAAATTTGTAGCGATACTCGATCAACTTCATTCTTGGTACGGTCGATGAATTACGTAAAATGTAAAAGACGAACAGTTTGGACCGAAAAATAAAGACTCTTGTGGGGGTCGGGTTGCGATCTAATACTTTAATGCCTAGGGATGCATCAAATGTTGTTTGATTAGGCAGTCGTCGATATCCAATGATCTCTGATTTTGGTGACAATGACGGAATAAATGAGATGTGAAATCCTAATGGTTCAAATCGACCACTGTAAAAATTGATTTGGTAACAACCTTTAAATTCTATACATTCAATGCAACTGTTAATAAACTAAGGGTTTGTTTGATAACCTAAATTCAGCACTTAATACTGAATCAATTAAGTAATAAGTAATTCAGTAGGTTTGATAACTACATTTCATATTACTTAACAAATTAAGTACCACTTAAAATATAGGCTAAAAAGTTGAAAAAAATTAAGTAGTTTTGAGCTACTTAATTATGGTTGAATTTTTGTGTACTTACATTCAACCGTCATACCACCACCACAACCACTTCCACCAACACCTCCACCACTCCACCACCACCACCACCACTACCACCTCCACCACTCCACCACCACCACCTCCACTACCACCACTCCTCCTCCACCACCACTCCCTCCACTACCACCACCACCACCACCACATCACCACCACCAACTCCACCACCACCACTTCCTCCACTACCACCACCAGCTCCACCACTACCATCACCACCACTACCATCACTACACCACCACCACCACCGCTCCACCATTCCACCACCATCACCACCACCGCCACTCCCCCACCACTACCATCACTACACCACCACCACCACCACTTCCTCCACGACCACCACCACCACCAGCTCCACCACATCACCACCACCACCACCACTCCACCACTACCATCATTACACCACCACACACCATTGCTCCTACCACCACCTCCACCACTCTACCACCATCACCACCACCGCCACTCCACCTCCACCACCACCATCACTACACCACCACCACCACCACTACTAGCACTCCTACTACCTCCACCACTCCCCCACCACCACTCCACCACCATTACCAAAAGTATATTGTGACCGTTAGTAAATTAAGATAGAATTGGAATAAAATTAATTCATCATTTTTTTAATTCAGTACTTAATATATTTATCAAACAGCTTTTCAACTTAAAAATTTCAGTATTCAGTTTCCAGTACTTAATTTTTCAGCTTTCAGTTTCAGTTTTCAGTTTTATTAAACAGCCCCTAAGTCTTGTGCTGTACTTGAACGTATGGTAGCCATTCAACCGCAACACAATTACAACAACGCAGACCATTAATTTTGTTTTTCTTGTTGATTTTATCATTCTCATAAAAAAATATCTCAATTGGGTTTAGAAAGCTTCTTTATCGAGACACAACCCAATTAACTTTATTTTTGGTAAGAATGATGAACTCCGTAATATGTAAAAATAGACAATTCAAATAAAAAATAGACTTTGGTGGGGGTCGGAATGCATCTAATACTTTAATGCCACGATCACGACACAATTACGATCGATGATCCAATCCGTTCATTTTGTTGTCCTTGTTGATTAAATCATTTCCGTAAAATTTTGCCTCAATCGAAATAAGCAATATTCCCCTTAGATGCATTATTTGGGGTCGTGGTGGTAGTGGTTGAAAAAAATCTTGTAAAATATAAATATAAAAATTACTAAAATAAAGCTTTTGAAATGTTAGTGGAACAAAAATAGAGCATAGAACATAAAAAATAAGTCTCATGGGAGGAGTGATTCACCTTTTTATAATAAATAATAATCTACCAAATAGTTAACAAAGAAAATAGATGTTAAACATATGTTATAAATTTAATATTTCAAAACATGTAATGGAAATGATGTTTGGTGCAGTGGGTGGAGAAGGTGTGCGCAGGTGATGGTTGTCCAGCGTTCGAAACCTGGCAACGGCACAGGGCTCCCCGCCTCCTCCATTTTGGTTTTTGGTAAATGGGGTCTATGCCAGCGTTATAAAGCACTGGGAAACAAAACGTTGGTAAAAATTAATCTATACCAACACCCACTAAAAGCGCTGGTATAGTGCTATTGCGGCGGTCATGCACCAGCGCTTCACTTAAGCGCTGGTATAGGACACAAAGGTCTATAGCAGCGCTTTACGACACCTTTGCCAACGCTTTTGGACACTGGCAAATCCCATTTTTCTTGTAGTGATTAAGAGTATACTATTAACAAGATTGATTTCTCTTGTATAAAGAAAAAGAAAGGGATGGGGCTACTTGGTTGTCCATGGATTTGCTAGAATCTAATCAGCATCCAAAAATTAAGGGATATGTACTTCAAGTATTGATTCTTTATAATATCTTTTTCACATTACACATTACACATTCTCTTCTTGGGTGCATAGTTAAGCAGTGATACTTCTTTCTTTATTTTTTCACTTAGGAGGATTTATTTTTTTCTTTTCCCTTTATCTTCTTCAATTTCTTACTTCAAGTTTACAAAAATTTCATTTTGTTCACATAAAAAGGAAATGATATACCTTCACTGTATAGTAGTATACCAGCAAATTAATTAATGATTCTTTGTGTGATACGGAACAACACTAGATACAAAAGAATCGAGGAATTAAGAAAAGTAGAGATAAGTAAGAATTGGTTCTATATTTGGTGGAGAATGTGGAATAAAAATTCAAAAGTACTTGTAATTCTTAAACCAATTGTTGTCTGATGATCAAAGCTTGAGAGTTAGAGGTTTGCCCCCTCCTCAATTTCAGGTAGTAAATTGCTTATGTAATATCTATTCTTGTGAAATTAGTACCGGGTCTCGTCTCATTCTTAAATGGGCTATCCGCTAGAAGACGGTATGAGTAATTTTCCAAAACATTATTAGGGAGCTCCGTGCTCGTAAGTTGTCTAGGATGCCTTAAGTTATTAAAAAAAAAGTAATATGTGTTTCTTTTCGTACTTGTATAAATGGCCTTCATGGTTCAAGCTTAATCCAACAATACAGACACAATGAAAGCACAAGAAGATAAGTTGAGAGAGAGAGAGAGAGAGAGAGGTACGTAGACAAATGGCGAGGCAACAAGGCGCCACAAGGCAATTAGCGGCAGAAGCAGTGCCGCCATGTGTTCTCAAGGTGGAAAGGAGGCTTGTTAGTTTTGAGAAGAGGTTGGAAACCATCCAAGAAGAGGGTGATCAGATAATTGGTCACATAAACAGCAGCTGCAAAAACAAACCACCAACCTTTGAATCTTCTAATTCCAAGGTTAATACTAATTACTGTGGGGGGCTGATTTCACCGTGATCTTCTTGAGCCTTCTTCTATAGACTGAGGGAATGTTGAAATGATCTTGTGTACCTGCAGAACTAAAGGGAGCTGTTCTTCTGGGAAAAAGTTCCAATGAGCAAGTTAGTATGCAGAGGAGGAAAAAGAAGTTTAGTCTGAATATTTTTGCCGTGTGAGAGAAGAGAGTAAATAGTAGATTTTTCTAGACCCCTTTACCGTTGGAGGTGGTCCATATTTATAGCCAAAGATGTTGAGTGCCACACAGGCTGGTTTTGCAACCCACGTGGTGTGCCACATTCAGATGACGTCATATGTCTGTGCATTTATTAGGCGTCACTTCTCTGAAGGTTGCAGAGCCGCGTGTGTTAGTGTCAGGGAAGTCACATCATACAGAGATGTCATTTCAGTTATTAGGGATGACAACCCACATATCACCGGAAGCTTCTAGAAGGTTCTACTAAGGCGGTGTCCGAACAAACTTATCTCCGGGTGAACGAAGCCAATTCGAACGAACTCATTGTCCACCGAACAACAGGAACTTATCCGAACAAAGGGGTTCTAGCGAGCACTGAACAGCTTACCGAAAAAGAACAAATCTTCATACGCTCGGATAACACTACGACGTTCGACGAAGCTCACGAGTATCTTCTTATCCTTCGAAAGACGGTTACCGTATCATGCCAATTCACGCTTAAATCCACAGATGAACTGAGACAACTACGTGATGAGCTCAAACAGGCACGACCCATTAGGACTCTTTTACCCTCGAATGTTTCGGCCCACTACAATAGCCCCTCTACTTCTTCATTTATTCGGAAATGATGGAGGAGTAGAATAAAAACGGCCAAACAATAGGTTCTACCCGAAGAAACCGCGGCTTGCTGAATAGCGAAAGCAAACCGAACGAAAAAACTTGCCTGAACTTCACTGTATGTTCCTTTGATCTGTATTTAATGCATCTGTAATTGCCGATTTCAAAAATGCCACGCGTCATGATTTTACTGGGTGGCAATACAGCACGTTTCTTCATGTGACACGTGTCAATTATCGAACGGCACATCAATCTCCTGCTCTAATCCAATGGCTGGGGTTCGACACCGCTTCGAATTCCACACTTAGTATAAAAGGCGAAGGATGGAGAGAGAAAATCACTTTTTCCCCCCATCCTCAATCGTTTTCCTTGCTTTAGCGACGTTCAAGACTGGAAAATCGCCAGAAATCTAAAGATTTGAAGGATTTGATCACAGATTTTCCTCGATTATTAGGTATTTCTCAAACTAACACTTTTCGACACATTTTGGTTGTTTTCGAATGCGTCTAGCCCCCTTAAAAATCGGTTTTTTCCTTTTCCGCTTTTCCGTTTCGACTGATACAGTCGCCTGAACTCTAACATGTTCATGTGTTCTTCCAAACACATGTTCATCTTCAATTCGTGTTCTTCCAAACACGAGGGTAGCTCCAAACGTGAGTTTTCCAAAGGAATACTCATTTAAAAGCTTGATAAATACATTATGAAAAACTTGAGAAACAAATACTAAACTTTTATCCATTGGAAACACGTAGGGTTCCCGAACGTCCATCCCCGATCACTTCCTCAAATGGTAAGGAATCCTTTCTTCAGAATTTCTGCCGACTGATAGTCGTTCGGGAAGTACCTGAGAACATTAGCGATCACTCGGAATAACATAGAACACCGAACATAGGCACTTAGATTCCTGGCCATGCAAATCGCTAACGATCTTATCCCATGCACTTGCTTGTTTCTAGGTATGGAGTCCTCAAAGTCAACCTCGTCAGGTGAGTCTTATCAGTCGGTGGATACTAGAGCGTCGGACTTCGGTAGGGTTGCTCCCCAATTAGCCGAAGTAATCAGAGAGTTTGCCCGAAGTTATCGAACTAGGTCGAGCGGAGGGGTTCCCAAAGGAGTCGAAGGGATTGACTATCCCACCAGGGTAATACCCCTCCGAACAATGGGGCCAGACCCCAATATCATTGATATAGACGAGAAATCGTCAGATAAAGAACTTCCACATGACGAAGTGGAAGAGGAAGAAGACGCTGAGGAGGCAGACGAGGCTGAGTCTGAAAGTGAAACACCTGTTGCTTCGTCAAGCTGAACGAACGAGAAAACCGGCATCGTTGGAGAGTCTACGTCCCAAGCTCCAAGGGTGAAGAGAAAAATCATACAACTGGATCCCGACGTAATCCCCGACCGAACAGGAAGGGATCCTTGCCCCTATTGGGAATGCTTTCAAGACGAGAAGAGCATGAGCCTTTTCCGAGCGGTATACGACATTCCTAATGACGTCATCATTACGCCGGTCTAGGGCCCCCGAATAAGATTCAGTGACGAACACATCACTGTACCTTTGATGGCGATCACAAAAGGGGGTCTCCGGTTCCCGATGCATAGAGTCTTAAGGGAGATCCTTCACAGCTTTAATCTCACTCCGTGCCAGTTGAGTGTGAATTCTTACCGTATTATTCACTCGGTAATCAAACTAGCCAAGGTCAAGATGTTCAGACTCGAAGCCTACCATTTCTTTGCAAATTACATGGTGTCGCGGAACGTTAGGTATTCCCGATACTACCTGTGTTCTCGAAGGAAGATGGAAAAGATCATTCCCGAGGGTATGTATGACTCGGAGAAATGGGCCCCCGATTATGTTGAGGTTCGGGGAAATTACCAATTCCCCGAACTAGAATATGGACAGTTCGAAATTGCTACACGTAGGGGGTCACCGAGTAAGAATCGCTTTAGCTTATTTTCATCATCTTGGGTGTTATATTAACTTGCTTATCTTGAACTTTTTCCTGAATCGTCTCACTCTAAGTTGTTTTTTGTTTTTTGATTTTGTGCGGCAGATACTATCAAACTCAACAAAATTCTTTTAAGGGCAGCAAGAGGTTGTGGCCTAGCTGATTCTCTTCTTACCATTCCGAGGGAAGAAAGGGACGCCCCAACAATTCTCAGGTACGAAGCTACGTACGGGGGTCGCATTCGAAGAAAAGTGACCGACGAACGGAAGCAAGCTTCTCAGGTTGGCTCAAAGGATATTCCAGAAGAACTTCTTCCAAGCTCAGATAAGCCTCTTCAAGGAACAATTCGATTACCCACCGAAGAAGAACCCTTCCTAGAGCAAGAAGAAATGCCTCCCAAAAGCATTAAGGTCGTTCTCCAAAAGAAATTGGAGGAAAATGAGAGGGAGAAAGCCGAGCTTAAAAAGGCTGGAGCTCCCGGTGCTTCGGGTTCCGTTCCGAGCAAGAAAACCCCGCCCCCCCAACTGTCTAAAAAATGACCACTCACAGCCCCCTCATCTCCGAAGGATCCTCTTACGAGCAAGGAGACAAAAACAGCTCCGAAGGGGAAGATCCAGGAGGTCGAGCTGCCGAAAGGGGCATAGGGAGAAGGGGAGAAAGAAAGGATGGAGCTCTCCTCGGATCTCGACACCCCATGGGTACCCAACTTCATCACTCTGAATAAAAAACAGATCCTGAGGTCAGACAGCCTTAAGGAGGACCCCTCCCTGGCTTTCACTCTCCACTCCGGGCTAGTCTTGCCGAGGGACATACAAAGCCCCCCGTCTCTGAAGGCAGCCTTAAGCGAGTACACTACAAGAAATTACACAATTGCCGACTAAATTTCCCGACTAAATAAAATTTAGTTGCCAATTGTCGAACCATTACCGACTAAATAAATTTTAGTCGGTAAATGTAAATTCTAACACCGACTAAAAAATTTTAGCCGGTAAATATTAATCAATTCCGACTAAAACTATATTTAGTCGGGGAATATCGATTTTTTTCTGAAATTAAAAAACCAATAAATGAAATAAATACGCCAACTAAAAAGTTTAGTCGATAAATATTAATAAATTCCGACTAAAACTATATTTAGTCTAGGAATATCGATTTTTTTCTGAAATTAAAAAACCAATAAATGAAATAAATACGCCGACTAAAAAGTTTAGTCAGTAAATATTAATAAATTCCGACTAAAACTATATTTAGTCGGGGAATATCGATTTTTTCTAAAATTAAAAATCAAATAAATGAAAGAAATACGCCGACTAAATATTTTAGTCGGTAGACGCTATTAAATGCCGACTAAAATTATATTTATGTCATGCCCTCGATTTTCAACTAAAACAATAACATATTTTCTACAAACAAAAGTCTTTCTCTCAACTATATTTACCCTTAAATGTCATGTCAATCCAAACAAAGAATCAAGGTCTCTTCAGATCTTCTCTCTAAATTTTTTTTTTTTTTACATAAAGTCTCTCAAACGTCTTCCATTAAAAAGGGCTTCTCAATAATCAAAGAGAGGAGTTTATACCTAGCTTTACATATGATCGAACCAAAAGATACAACCTTCAATTGCGAGTAAAGTACACAACATATATTAGACTAGATGATAAACATCTCCTTAATGTTTCCAATGAAGCTATCAAGAGACGTCTCAATGTGCACTCCATGCAATCCAAGCTAAGTGCCATGGTGAGTACTTGAAAGGGTAGGGTGAGCTACACTAGCTCGTAGAAATATCCATACCTAAATTATATGCAGAAGTGAAGACAAATCGCAAGGGAAAACATTTTCCAAAAGCATACTTGTTTTGTCAAACAACAGTGGAACTCAAAATACCATACTCACGCTGGAAAATACTTAACTCCATTTCTCAAGCACTGACACTCACACACACACACCTATATTCTTAAAATCTCAGCTTACCGTTACGACGTTATCCAAATCAATCCTTGCTTTTTCATTTCCATTTCAAGGACCTAAAGATTAATCTGAGTTCTTTAATAAAATGCTTTCTTTCTCTTTGCTTAAACAACTAACCAAGCTCTCACCAAATATATACACACTACGCATGTAGAGTTAAAATATAAAGTAAATAATGACACCTCGAATAGTACCGCACCTCGACGACATGGGAACTCACCCGTCATCCCCAAATCAAACTTCAAATCTTAACATCTAGCTCAACCAATCAACAATGTGTGATATGTGATGCAAGGCAATGCACCGGACAATGTTGGGCCCCGTAAACCTCGCCAAGGTCCCACCAAGAAGGTGAACCAGGCTCCGTCCATATTGACATGAATTCCGGATGGTGTTGGGTCCCGTAACCCTCATTGACATCCCACAAAGTGGATGCGACTCCACATTCCGAGCAGTGTTAGGCCCCGCAACCCTCGCCATGGTCCCACCAAGAAGGTGAACCGGGCTCCGTCCATAATGACGTGAATTCCTGGCGGTGTTGGGTCCCATAACCCTCATCGACATCCCACAAAATGGATGCGACTCCACATTCCGGGCAGTATTAGGCCTTGTAACCTTCGTCGACATCCAAAATTGGATACGACTCCATCTGTTGTCCATATGCTATGACATGTCACACCATGATACATACAAAGTTCGATCACACGTATCCATGACACTCGAATCAAATGTCTATAAACATCTTCATTATGCACAATCCATCAGTAATCAATCTCACACGCATTATCGAGTTAAAACGATTATACAACATCATTAAACAACATTCGATATCCAATCTACGTTTTCAATTTCGTTAATGTTCATTTCACTTTCGTTTTTTTGGTTCAAGGGTCAAGAACAAGGAATTCATAACTCGAGTTGAATAGATTTCTCGATGAACGTTATCAAGGAAGTCAATCAACAATACCACGGACGAGAAATGATGTAAAGGATGGCTAAAAACCAACCCGAGACCTCAAGGAAACAAGAAATCAAAACTGGGCCAAATCATGATGTAGGATCGATACCTCCCTGGGAGGTATCGATACTAACTCAAAACAGTGCTGGTTTGTGAGTTTTTGAAACAAGATAGTATCGATACTAGGAAGAAAGTATCATACTTGGAGCTATTTTTCAGCACGAAACTCA
The DNA here is from genome assembly GCA_019656835.1 of Rhododendron ovatum. Classification (NCBI taxonomy): domain Eukaryota; kingdom Viridiplantae; phylum Streptophyta; class Magnoliopsida; order Ericales; family Ericaceae; genus Rhododendron; species Rhododendron ovatum. The sequence continues at coordinate 16,601,545 of CM033791.1, read as the reverse complement.
GATTTTGATGCGAAGTTCAAATCAAAGGAAGGAGGTCTCAAACACGAATATTGGGCAACAAATGAACAATGTAACCTCAAATAACACTCCAACATGTATATCAAGTCAAGAAATCCCTACATATCCAAGAGGTGAAGTTAATCATTCACACTTCAGGTTTTGACCATATCCGATCAAATAACATAAATTTAAGAACGACATTTAAACCATTGAAAAATAGACTTTTTCTTCTTCGAAACAAAGGTCATACATCAAAAAGAAACGGAGTTCGGGTAACCTTACTACGGCCTTGCAATTATGGCTCAACGTAACCATGAAACTGGTGTGAAGGCAGAATTTGGTTCAGTTTTGGATGCAAATCTGTTATCGCTCGAACATACCCATAATGCATGGGATGTATCGTTTGGAAAGCTTTATGTGTCTAGTCTCTAAAAAAAAAAAAAGGTGCATCATTTTGAGTCCCGAGCTGGAAGTTATGGCCATTTTACCAAGGTCCACCGGTGCTGTCAGATTCTACGCGGGAATAAGTAAAATTGATTGAAAAATCATAACTCTTCATCTTAAATCCAAAAATATTGAAACCAACGCCAAAAGTTACACCACTACAATCCCTACACTCTGTAAAACTCCCAGGTTCAAAAACAAGAGGAGATTAACCCAACAATCAAAAGAAAAACAGATTCGCAACCCTTTCGCACCAGTCAACCAACCCTGCTTTAGAAATTCACCAAAAATTGTATACTTGACCAAATTACTTGATTCCAATGCCAATCTCTTCTTAACTTAAATATGCAGCTCCAGTAAAAGACCCAAAGCCACCCAAAATGTTCATCATGCCCAGAAAGTTAAAAGAAGACAGCCACGCACAGAATCGCACATCCAGCAAACAGCCAGTATTCAAAAATTCATAACTAATTGTGTGATTATCGGTTTTGCATGATCTTGGTACCGAAATCTTCGTATTGAAACGTACTTTTACAGTTATGAAGACACCAAAAATTGATTCCTAGCAGAAGGGCCCCCAAAAGACAGATTACCAAAACCCACGAAATTTTCAGCATACACTAGATTTGTTCAAGACTCAAAATAGATGAACAAACTTGATTCTTGTACATCAAACTAACACTTAAACATGTAAAGAAGGCAGGAGATCCCTACCTCAAAGGTTGAAATTTAAAAACCCAAGAATCTCCAGGCAAAACCTCTCCCGGAAACACCTCCTCCGAGCTAGAGCAAGCAATATCCAAGACCTAGAACGTGAATATATGTTGAAAAAATGGCTAAACCCTCGTGGGCTTGACTGATTATGAGAGACATAGATGAGAGAGAGTGAGAGGCCTAGAGAGAGGAGAGAACGGGAGAAAGAGAGGTGTACAGGGGAAGAACAAATCTTCCCTGATATTTTGATCATTATATAGGCTAATTCACACACCCACCCTTCAAGTATATAACTACATCATCAACTCCCACAACTTTATATTCTTATACTTTAATCCCACATACATATTATCTACATCAAATATTTTAAACACATTTTAAAATCATAAAGTAAAAGAAAATTATTCCGGGTCTCTACAATTTAGTCGAGAAATGTCTATTCTTTCCCGAAATTAAAAAACCAATAACTGAAATATCCCGACTAAATCATTTGATCGGGAAATGTAATTTTTTGCCGACTAAAATTATAATTTAGTCGGGGAATTTTTTTTTCCTTTTTTAAAAATTTCAAGAAAGACGTATTTGTTCGAATACATTGATCACAATACAACCTTCCCGATCGAAACCATTCATTTTTTTTTCCTTCTTAATCATACCATTCTCGTAAAATTTTGGCTCAATCGGGAAAACAAATTCCCCCTTTATCGACACACAAATTCTTACATAAAAAGAATTTTACTGTCCAACCAAGTGTCTATCCATACGTAGGTAACTTCATTCTTAATACGAATGATCTAATTTGTATTACGTCCAATGTAGATGATTTTGATTGCCAAAATAGACCTCAAGCGAGGCTCGGTTAGTTCACTATAACACTTAAACGTCTCTGAATGCATTAAATGTCGTTCAATCATGTGGTCGCCGATATCGAATGATCTTTGATTTTTGTGTGACAATGCTATGATCGGTAAGACGTGAAATCCGAACGGTTCAGATTGAGCATTATAGAAAGTGACTAGGCTATTACCTTTACAATATATACTTTTGATCTACTTAGTAGCCAACTAAGTCTTATGTTGCACTTGTTGTTGCAGTAGCCACACGATCGCAAGACCATCATGACGATCGAGATCATTGATTTTGTTGCACTTGTTGATTTATTCACTCTCGTAAATTTGTGGTTCGATCAGGTTTAGAAACCCCTTTTATCGAGACATTTTCTAATTAGAAAAATAGTATTTTTCTTTCAATCAATTGTCTAACGAAAGCAATCAACTATAATCTTGGTAAGAATGATCTAATCCTTAGAGCAAGTTTATCAATAAAAAGGTAAAAAAACCTTGTGAATAGTGTACATTTTTTATCTTACCTACTCACATTTCTTTCAACACTACACTAACACTATCTATTTAACCTATCATCTATTAAAATATTATTACTTTTATTTTCTTTTTTCTTTTTTGGAGAGAGAGAGAGAGAGTGAGTGACAGAGAGAAAGAGAAAACAATAAAAAATAGGGTGGCTGTTGAACAATTCTTCGCTTCTTATGCCGAAGAACTGTAGCCGAATGCACAATAGCTTCATGTTTAGCTCACCTGCTGCAAGAGAACTTTGCCCTTTTGATTACTCAAAATAACTTTTTCTCTTTTTTTACCTTCACTGATAAAGTTGCTCTTAATAAGTTAAAGATAGATAGTTCTGATCGCACAAAAAGACCTCAAGTGAGGCTCGGATAATATGCTATAAGACTTTAATGCTTCCAAACGCAATAAAAGTCTTCCGATCATGTGGTCTCTGATATTGAATGATTTTCAATTTTGGTGACACTACTTTGTAATCGTTAAGACTTAAAATTCTAACGGTTCAGATTGAACATTATAAAAATATCCATGTCGATAAAGTTTAGAGTTTGTATGCAATGGTGGCGCAAGTAGTGCCCACTAAATATTTTTCCCTAAATCCTAAATGGAACAGTTGCCGATTAACTATATTTTGGTTGGGGAAGATCAAATTTTAAGCGCCAATTCAATATTTCACGAAATGTTGGCCGCTTTTGTGGTATTATTTCCGACTATCGGGCAAATCGGCAATAGTATACTTTCATTAAACGACATCATGTGTGCTGTAACACCTGATATAAACCCACCCCCAAATCATGGTCTGTATCGATATCTTATCTCTGTCTTCGTTCGTCCATACCTCTCTCTCTTCGTTCGCCCTTCTCCCTCTCTCTCTCTCTCTCTCTCTCTCTCTCGAGTACTCCTCTCTCTCTCTCCTGCCATTGTTGATCTCTCCTGCAACGCGAGAAGTTCTGTCTATGGTATTCCTCTCTCTCTCTCTCTCTCTCTCTTTCTCTTCGATTGGTTTTTTTCCCCCAAAAAATCACGTGCCTACCCCTGTAAACTCCCAAATGTCTGTAATCGTTTTCATATCTGTTGGTCGTTTTGCGTGTATTTATGTGTCTATAATTGTTTTCATCTCTGTTGATCATTTTAATCGGTGATATTGATTCTGCAATTTTTACTGTTGTAATATGTTGTGTATTTTAGGTTTTCGTCTTTTTCTTTTGATTTTGTATTTATGAATCCCCAATGTGCAGATTCATAAATTGTTGAGGTTTTGAACTATAAGTGTCCCTGTTGATTTTTTTTTGTTGTTGCTGAATCTCGTTCTTTAGGGGTTTACCTCTTAATTTCTACTTATTCCTCTTTATTTGATCACATTCATAAGCTAGGTTCTTCTTTGTTTTTGTGTAGATAGATATTTTTGCAACTTCAGTGCACAGCCCTAGATTCTGTTAAGATTCTGATATTTTTATTTTTTCTTGCAGCTATGTCATCATTTTGTGGGTGCTTGGTATAACTGAAGGTATCCATTTTTCCTTTCATTGTGTACACGATTGAGCATGTCTGTATGAATGTGTATAAACAGGAACAGACATATCAGTTTTTGCTTCTTTGTATACCTATACATTACCTAATTCTTTGTACATAGGTAGGTATACATTACCCGATCACCACATGAGTGTGGGTGCTCTTTTTTGCATAGCTATTGGGTTTCACCTCTTCTAGCTAGGTATTGAAGATTCATAATATGAGTAGCTTGCGGGGATCTTCAATATACCATTATTTGCATGTCTGTATGAATGTGTATAAACAGGAACAGACATATCAGTTTTTGCTTCTTTGTATACCTATACATTACCTAATTCTTTGTACATAGGTAGGTATACATTACCCGATCACCACATGAGTGTGGGTGCTCTTTTTTGCATAGCTATTGGGTTTCACCTCTTCTAGCTAGGTATTGAAGATTCATAATATGAGTAGCTTGCGGGGATCTTCAATATACCATTATTTGCCATCTTTTTAACTTATATACAATTGAAACTCTTGGACTCCTGGGGCATAACTTTTTACTTTCAAAGGAAAATAAGAACAGAGAAGAGAGTTCTCTACTTGTTTTTCCTTCCGAAGGTTTTAATAATAGTGAATTAGTTTACATATTTTTAGTTTGTTGAACCGTTTTCTATGTTTGTTCACCACCCCCACCCTAGCCGACAACACATATATGCCCAACCTGATAGTTTCTTCCATCCGTGCACAACCCATGCTTTTGGTTTTTATGCATAGAAAATGGGTGATAGACTGATGAACTGGTGAACATGTGTTATTGCCTATGTGCTTCATTACTTTTCTTTTTTAATCTATAGCTTTGATCTGGTTGATCAAGTAGATGTTGTGGTCTAACTTTTAACTTTAATATCTTCACTTATTTAAAGGATTGAGCTCATGTTGATCAACTCTTTGCTATGGGGCTTCAACTCTTTGTGACGGTATTTTTTTGCTCCTACTAGCTTAGTCCCAATTAACTCTTACGTGCTCAGTCTATACAAGGTTTTATTATGCCTTTAATCAGACTTTATTACCCTACGTTTATCAAAGAAAATTCCAAAATTAATGCATTATATTCACCGTACTATGGGAGTCATGACAATTTGAGGGGCTAGTCACCTTCTTACACCCCTTTGGATAATCGATTAGTGGTTACCGAATAATTATATGATAGGGAAGAAAGAATGGGCATGGCCAATACCATTAGGCGCTGGTTGCACTGAATAATATGTTTTCAGTTAGTAAACCACTCCCTCCCTCCCACCTTTATTCCTTTTACTTATTAAGTACTATATTCTTTTAATAATCTGTTAGGGATAAAGTATGCCATACTTCTATTTTTTTCCTCCGTGTCATCTGAACATAAGAGAAAGGACCTAAACTGGTCTGGGTCACCGACAATGTTTACTTTTTAGAATGGGAAATTTAATCGTGAAAAATCTGGTATGTCATCAATTGAAGTTGCCATAAAACTATGTTTTGATAAGTGCATTTTGGCGGACCGTCATCAGTGAAAGTGGTAGTCAAAATTTCCAAAAGATTGAACTGTTGGCCTTTCTTCCGTTATCAGCAAAACAGATAAAGTCAATCTCACCCCTCGTATAAGAACTGTTGGCTTTGCTTCCTCCCTTCTTCCTTACCCACCCAAAAGGCCAAGCCCTATCTCGATTTTCTAGGTTTGTGTGTAGTGGTTCACCATTCGTTGTTTTTTTTTTTTTTTTTGTGTTCTGGTGCTTAAAGGGTGGTTCCTTTGGTATTTTAGTCCTATTTTGTTTCCTGCAATTTCTGGGGTGGTGTCTTGGATCTATATTACTGTTTTTTTTGGGATTTGCTGATGTGTGAATCTATGTTATCTTTATGGATACCTCAGTTAATTGTGATGATGCCAATCTTTACTATGCTTGATGTTGGTTTTGGATTGCTGTTGTTTTGTGCTTTTCAGATGCTTATGGAGCTTTTATTCAAGCCTTTGGATCCTATTTTGAAAGGCCTAACTTTGCCTCTATGGTTACACTTTGGAGTTTTTTTGCCGCAATTGAGTTGCTAATGTGGAGTACCTTCAATTTCTACTTCAATAGGGTGCAACACTCTAGTGCTAAGTTTTAAATCATTCTATTTCTTGCTATTTGTAAAGAACTTGATGCATATTTGTCTTGTTCTCTCTTTCTTTTTAGATGCTTAGATTTTTTATTTCATACTTTTTGAGGTACGATTTTTCTTTATTTTGTACTTTACAAATTCGGATAAAGTTTGTCAAGTATTTGGTGAACACTTTTATTTATGGAAGTTATGAATGGATTATTATTGAATTTATGTTCTTAATTACAATAAGTTGGTGAATAGTTGGAAAGAACAATTGGTTGCTTGATTTAATTTACCAAGAATTAGGGGAAAAAAAATTAGAAGCAGGTTTTGAAATCATTGTAATATTACATTTGCCAACCAAACATTTAGTTGGAAAAATTAATAAAATGCCGACTAAATCATTAATCGGGAAATAAGACATTTGCCGACTAAAATTTTAGTCGCCAAAAGTAGTAATATGCCGACTAAAAACTATTAGTCGGGAAAATAAGCCTTTTACCGACTAAATAATTAGTTGGGAAAATAAGTCTTTTACCGACTAAATTAGTCAATAATTGATTAATCATTTACCGACTAAATTTTTGGTCGACAATAATTTAAACATAACGACTAAATAATTAGTCGGTAAAAGTGAACATTTGCCGACTAATTGTATTTTAGTCGGCGGTAACATTTGCCGACTGCGTTTCATCGACTAATTTGCCGACTAAAATTTTTAGTCGGGAAATCCTTTTGCCGACTAAAATACCTACTTTTCCCGACTAAACCTTTAGTCGGGAATGATGTTTTTTCTTGTAGTGGTATTACTTTCACGTTGGAAGAGTAAGTAGATTTCTCATACTTGCAATAAATTTTTGCACGCTCGCCTAAGTTTTCTAGGATAAATTTCAATTGGTTTGACTGCAGGCCACCCAGTCAATCATGAGTGCCCAGTGTCATCTCACCGAGCACGACAAGAAGTCGAAGCTGCTGAAGCAATCGGTTGAGCATAACAAAAATGTTGCCGAGGATTACAAGAGGAGCTTGGAGCAATCTGAGCTTGTGCACTAAGGCCAGGAGCTTCAAATTTCAAATCTGAATGACCTGATCAAGGGGCTTCAGGACTCGGCCGAGCGTACCAGGGCCGAAGGGAAAGACGAGGGTCTAACAGAGGGAAGAGCTCTGGGATGGGAGGAGATGAAAAAGGAAACGGAGAAGGAGCTGCAAGAACATTATGATAAGGGTATGCCCAAGCCGAGGAAGACATGGCGGATCAAATTGTGGAAGTTCAGGCTGAGATGAGGGAGGGTCAGCACAAAGAAAGCTTTATGCTCGGATACAACAGAGGTCTTGACGACACAGGGGTTGAGCCTGACGATGAAAGAAGGACTTTGGTGGAAGTGCCTCCCCTCTTCCCTGCCGAAGCTGAAGCAGAAGAAACAACAGTTGATGCTGCCGACTCTACTACCTTGCCAGCCCCTTCAGATGCTCTTGCAAGTTGATTTTAATTTGTTTTGTTTTTAGTTGGGTTTTTTTTTTTTTTTTTTTGATATGGTCGGCGCCAAATAGTTGGGGCCTTGCCGAACCATGGGATGTAATTAAAACAGGTTTGAGGCGCCGAACGGTTTACTACCGCCATGCCTTGGTAACTGATGACTTTTATTAAAAATTTGCAAGTCTCTTTACTCATTTTAACTCTTCTCTATATACGTCTTTATTGTGAAGGAACTCAGATAGCCCAAAATTTAAAAATTTGTGCAAGTCTTTTTGTTCGGTACGAATCCTTAGGTACCCAAGTATAAGCCCCCTGTCTTAATGGATGGGCATAGTGCAAAAATGAGAATCCAGTAAGGCAAATGAATGGGTACGCAATAAATATCGTCATCCGTGAATACCGCAAGAGCAAATTTCCTAGCCGAAGGCTACGAGGGCTACGAGAATTGCACCCGAACAAACTAATTACCAAAGGCTATAAGGATTTCTCTCAAACAAATGTATCATCGAGGGCTACAAGAATTTCGCCCGAACAAATGTATCATCGAGGGCTACGAGAATTTCGTCCGAACAAATGTATCATCGAGGGCTACGAGAATTTTGCCTGAACTAATGGAGTTTTAGCACAAACGAAGGCATATGGGGTAGAAGTGCCTGGGCTCAAAGGTAAGAACTCGGGCTAGGTGGAATGCCCAACTAAAGTGATGTCGAAAAGAAGAAGAGGGAAGTAAAACCATTTTTATTCACAACTTACCCAAAAATCTACATCCCGATAAAAATGAGAAAAATGCAAAGTGAAAAGAAAGGAACGGCAAGGAAGTTATCCATGGAACTTCTTAAGCTTTTGGGCATTCCATGGGTTGGCGATTGGAGTTCCATCCATCTCTGCAAGTTTGTAAACGCCATGGCCAATCTTTTCTGTCACTCGGTAGGGACCTTCATTGGGATCTTTGAGCTTGGTGAGTTTTGCCACCTCTGTAACCAATCGGAGAACTAAATCCCCTACGTTGAACGGCCGAGCCCAGACATTTTTGTTGTACCCCTGAGCGACTTCCTGCTGATACGCTGCATGCCGAAGGTTAGCATTATCCCGTAGTTCTTCGGCAAAGTTTAACTCGGCACCGACGAGAGCATTATTATCTACGGGATTAAAGTTTTCCGTGCGGACCGTAGGAATCATTATGGACAAGGGGAGTACGGCTTCCATGCCATAGGCCATGGAGAATGGGATGCGGCCAGTGGACCATCGAGGCGTAGTACGGTAGGCCCATAAAACATGCGGGAGCTCTTCAACCCATTTGCCAAGCTTTCAATCTAAACGGCACTTGAGCCCCCGAGTGATAGTCTTATTTGAAGCTTTGGCTTGTCAATTCCCCTGAGGATACGCCACATGTAACGCCCCGAATTTTGGGTACGTTAAAAGAACATTTTATTCATAAAATCAAATGGAGTCTGGCTCGTTATTACAACAATTGCCCACAAGAGTTCAATATTTACACAAATGAAGGGAGTTCTAGGGTTCCTAACTACAGTTCCGCCTGCTCCTCCATCCTAGCCAGCTCTTCAGCTCCAAAGCTTCCACGGTGAACTGTTCGTCTTGAACAACTACAAGGTCTGACACATTATACCGGCGTCATCACCAATATAATATGTCAGGGTCACCAAAAAGGCAACACCGTGAGCTACAACGCTCAATAGGGAATCCTAATCCATCAACCTTAACTTACAAACACGACTTTAATAAAACATCAATTTCCACATGATACGTACATACACAATTAACAATGACACATCCACATTCGTTAATCAACTATCGTTGGTGTCCAAGATTCTCTTTGTTTCTCCTACGCAACTCATCGTAGACCGTGTCAACATTTTCAATTTACAAATCAACCTTTCAAAAACATTTGCATTGGCTCCGTACCGCGGATAACCAAGCTACACACCCAACCTTCCAAAATCATTTGCATTGGCTCCGTACCGTGGATAACCAAGCCACACATTTTCAAAATCATTTGCATTGGCTCCGTACCGCGGATAACCAAGCTACACATTTTCAAAATCATTTGCATTGGCTCCGTACCGCGGATAACCAAGCTACACACCCAACCTCAGTTCCGCCGCGCCGGGTTCCTGAGTATCCTCACAATGGTTCCACCGCGCCGGGTTCCCATTGGCACACAATTGCATTGGCTCCGTACCGCAGATAACCAAGCACACACCCAACCTCAGTTCTGCCGCGCCGGGTTCCTGAGTATCCTCACAATGGTTCCGCCGCGCCGGGTTCCCATTGGCACACAATTTGCATTGGCTCCGTACCGCGGATAACCAAACTACACACCCAACCTTGGTTCCGCCGCGCCGGGTTCTCAAGTATCCTCACAATGGTTCCGCCGCACCGGGTTCCCATTGGCGCACACACAAAACACACACCACACAATGGGGAAGTCCGGCCACATTGCGGTTTTCAAAACTTTTCACCCTTTTTCAAACATTTCTTTTACACACGCACACAACTCATAATGCCGCTCAAAACTGGTCATTATGTAGTTTTAAAATATTTTCTTCCTCGAAAATCATTTCCTTTCATTAACCACACCCTAGGTGTCATGTTTCTACTTTCTCGATTCTCGTGTCTCGTTCATACAAAGACTCTGCGGTAAGCATAAAACATACTAACATGATCATCCAATTCTATACTACTTATCATGCTAAATCATCACTTACAGCATAACGCCACATGTACGGACGCCTTTGGAGTGTATCATTTATGCTTTATTCAAGCACAACGCCACATGTACGGACGTCTTCGGAGTGAAATCACTTATGCTTTATCACACCACAAGTAATACAAGCAATTCATAAATGCATACTCATAATCATCTTTAAAGATCAAAATACGAATACTTAAAGTAAATAGGTAACCGTTTAGCAATCCAAAACAATAACGTTATACTTGAGTAAGTAAATACATAGGAAGTAAGTAAATAAGGAGTTAGTAAGGTTTTCCTTACCGTTCTTCTAGGCGGTAGAAACGGCTTACGGAAGGTTAGTCGGCTAGAGAAAGTACGTCGGTGGTCGGGCGGAGTAACTTCCTACGGCGGTCTCCGGTAGCTTCGAAAGAGAAAGGTTTCTCTCGAAACTTCTTCTTGACTAACACTACTCTACTTTATGCATCGAAGGGTGGTCGAGTGGCGGTTTAGTGGCGGCTTAGGTTGAGTATCTTGAAGAACTCAAGAACAAAGGAAGAACAAAAGAAAGAACAAGAATTTCTAGAGAGAAGTTAGAGCAATGAGAAGGTGTGAGTTCAATGCTTGGAATGGGGTCCTATTTATAGGAAAAATCTTGGCTCCCTCTCCCTCTTAATGGCCGCCCCCCCCCCCTCTCTCGCTCTACCTCAAATTTTGACACATGGCAAACAATCTTAGAAAGATCAAAGCCTAACCCTAGGCTTGCATGGCTAAGATTTGTCCTTGGATTGGATTATGGGAGATTTGTTGGAAGGAAAGGAGACAAGAGTACAAGATTTGTCTTGAACAAATCCTAGAAGTACAATTGGGGAGTTAAGTTTGGTTAGGAGAAAGATTCTCCCAAGGATTGAAAGATGTAGGAAGATATGGAAGATCAAGGAAGGTACAAATCTCCTTCTTTCTTCCTTCCTCTCTCTCTCTCTCTCTATCTCCCTCTCTCTCCCTCCCCTTAACACACACACACACACACACACACACACACACACACACACACATATATATATATAAACAAGGAAGAATAAATAAAAGTACCAAGTACAAGATTTACAAAATCAAATACCCAATAAAGAAATACAATTAGGCACATGATGGATTCAACTATGTACTAATGTACTCTAGGAAGATCATCTCCCCAATAAATTAATCTAATTGGGTACAAAACCCCAATACAAAATAATATTAAGGGTACTTTTAAGAATCTTAGGCCTTAAAGGCTATTAAGGCTAATAAGTACTTTCAAAATAAAATATTGGTACTTCATCACATGGGTAATTTAGGAAAAAGACTAGATTAATAAGCCCATGTACTAGTTTGAAAGAACAATCTATTGCCCAATGGATAATAAATACCCTAACTTTTATTATCCAATGGACAATAGTAACTAGGAAACTTTTTATAATAAAATAATAAAAAAGTACTTTTAAGAAATTTATAAAAATCTATAATAGTACCTTGTTCAAATCTTTTATTAAAACCCTTTTAATATAAAGAATTGAGTTTCTATTATCCAATGGATAATAGTTCCCCTAACTTTTATTGTCCAAAGGACAAAGAATAAAACCAAATTAATAAAAGAAAATAAATAAGTAATTTTTAGGGTTGAAAAGGTTGACTAGTCAAATCAACTTTATTAGAAGGTTCCCTAGTCACATCGGTACTTTATTTGGTCAAAAAGACTTATTACCCAAGGGTCACTAACTTCCCTAACGGTTATTACTCAATGGATAATAGTTTCCCTTGCGGTTAATAACCAATGGACAAAAGAGTACAAGTACCTTTTATTTTAAAATAAGATTTTAAAAAGACTACATGTACTTTTATAATAAAAAGTTTATTGTCCAATGGACAAAGATTACCCTTGTGGTTATTAACCAATAGATAATGGAGGGGTGGGAGAATCCCCAAGAAACAAAGAATAAATGTACTTTGCACATGTAAACATACACCATTAAAATACTATATCTAGTACTTTACCAAAATATTTAAATGGGGGCTTATTGTCCAATGGACAAAGATTACCCTAACCATTATGGACCAATGGGTAAAAGCAAAAGGTTCAAAAGTTTCAAAAGGTCCAAAAGGTTCATCTAGTAACTAGGTGAGTTGGTTGCTCAGTTCCTCCAACTAGTCGGTTGGAAACTAACTAAATTGGTCACGTAGGATTTCTAGTCGAGAGTTAATCAACGACCAAAATCTAAGTACGACGACTATTTACAAGAATCATATAGCCACTTAAGAGAAAATAAGTAATTTAAATAAAATTCAAATTTTTATCGAAATTTTTATTGACCAAAATTCAGGGGCGTTATAATCTATTCCCTTTAAAACAATTTCGTCCTCGAAATTGGCACGCAGCTACAGGTTAGATTAGGTTGCTAAACCGATCTCGGAATCATCGACTATCCCCCTTAAAAATTGGAGTAGGTCACCATCAATCGAATTAAGTCTCATCACTTGCTTAACGAGATGGGTTGAAGTTGTTTCTGCCGTCGAACAGCTTGCCTCGTCGTACGCTTTTGGTAAGGTCTCCACCGTAAATACTAACACCAAAATAGAACTTCTACCAAATCATCATGCGAACTCGCATCCCTCAAGCGTCTTTAATACATCCTTGTTGAACCCTCGTGCTTCTCGATATTAAACCTATTTCTAAAAGTAGGAAACAATGGGTCCATTCTTTATAATCGTAAGGCATGAGTATTCCATCGAACATCAGCAAGTAATCCCTACGATACTTCTCAGTATTCGCAAAGGTACTGAAAGAACCTTTGTAGTCCCGGGAAAATAAGACCTTGGCAGCGTCGACTTCTAGCGGCTGCTTCCAATTCAGTACTGCTTTGATCTCGATTCCATCCTTGGATACTACGTGCCCCAAGAATTTAACCACTTTTAGCCAGAACTTGTCTTGGCATAAAGTTGGCTATCTCAGAGTACTCGTAGTACCATCCGAAAGTGTCTTTCGTGCTTCTCCTAGTAAGTCATCGAGCATTGACAATTGATACCGGTTCTTGATGGTGGCTTGATTTAGCTCCCTATAGTCGATGTATAGTCGAAGTGTTCCTCCTTCTTTTTTTTTTACGAACAGTGCGGGCGCTCCCTATGGTGATGTACTCGGCTTGATAGGCCCTCATTCCAATAGCTCTTGCAATTGGGTCTTGATCTCCCTTAGTTCCGCAGGGGCTATTTGGTATGGCGCCACAGAAATTGGTGCCGTCCCCAGTTGGATTCTATGGAGAAGTTTATCTCTCCTAGGGGTGGTAAGCCAGGAAGCTCTTCAGGGAAAACATTGGCGTATTTGCACATGACGCGTGGTAATCCCACTTCCATTCTATCGGCTTCTCCTTACTGGAAACTAGCGGCCATCCAAGTAGTGGGTTCTGCCACCTTGATCTCCTCGTTACCGAACTTGTTGTCCGTCTATCCCCCTTAAAAGGAATCGAGTCCCTTCTAGGGTATAAGATGTTACCATCCTTTGATGGCAGTCTGTGACTGCTTGATGAGTTGATCGTCAATCCATCCCTAGGATTACGTCGGAATCCGTCATGTCGATTACTCTAAGATTGCAGGTCAAACGTTGGTTGGCTATTACTTGTTCGCACCCTTTACGCACTAGACTAATAGCTATACTCCCTTCAACTGGTACGTGGTCAAGGCCACACGATCTCCGTCCTGGGTGATTCCGAGGGTTTTGAGGATCATCTTAACCTCATTCAGCTACGTCTCAACTACAACAAGGTTGGTGTCCCCATGAAAAGTCAGAGGTCGGCGTTTGCAGAATTTGTTCATCGCTCGGGTTCGGGTCATGGGTCCATCGTCGCGGTTTTGGTTTTGGTGGTTAGCGTTCAAAGCAGCTATGAACACTTGCATGACTTGGGTTAGGTCAGGGTTCGCGTTTAGAGGGTTTTCCATGCTCGTATTCTAATTCGCGGCGCGTATTAACAATCTACGAGGGAAAATCGAAAGGGGTTTTTGTTTACTAAACAAATTTTCTTTTTGCAAATGGTCTATCTTTTAAAAGTCAAAAGAGTAGTTTTAACAAATAGTATGCAACGGTACTCTTTAAAAATAAGGTAAACTTTTCATAGATAAGAACATCATACAACATAAGCATAGAATTACCAACATAAACATACAATTCTACTACAAAACAAATAGATTAGAACATGATTTCCTATTACAAGCTGAGACGGTCCTACATAGTCCTATAGTTGGGCAAGCCTTATTCCATACTGCTAGTGCAATATTCTAGGGTAGTTTGACTCCGAAGACTTCCCTCAGCCACATCTCGTAGCTCCTTTCAGCTGCAGTCTCTTCCCTAAGAAGACGCTCACGTTCTTGTGCGAGCAGTTCTTCCATAGTCGGAATGTTTGGCTCCTCCATTGGTTCTCGATAGTACTGAGAGAGGTTTAGTATTGCAACTTCTAGCTCTGGGTCAAACATGAGATCCTCATTGGGTTGCTCAAAGTTTTGCACAAGCGGTGTGGGGACTAGGGTAGGCGGAGAGTTCTCGCGAACTGCAACTGGTGGAGGCATCTCCCAAGTGATTGGGACATCATAGAGCACCATGTCATCTTCCGATGGGGGTGTTGGTCGAAAGTACTCAGGTGCTAGTAACGAGCGATAATTGGCCAAAACATGCGGGGCGAAAGGTGGGCATCCTCCTCGTGGTATGTTCGACATCTATAACAATAAGGAAGGTTATATTGCTCGACTTATCGGGGCAAGGGTAGTTTTCACGCCATAAAGAGTAAGATGCAAGTCTACACATAAACAATGATCATATACCAAGGAAAACATAAGTCTCTTATTACCAAATAAAATGAGTACAACGTAGATGGCTTACTAGCCTAATCTCTAGTTACAACAAAAGGTCCACTACTACCAGTTCCTTAACATCTTACGTCCCGAAGGATTACAACGATTTACTAGTTTTATTCTATGCACGCCTAGGCAGTCTCCTTGGCCTTCACGGACCGTCTAGGGCCTCGTCCTCTTCGAGATTCTCTTCACCTAACAGGTTTTCCTCCTCGGTCACCTCATTGGCGTTCTTATCACCTTCGACTTCTTCCTCCGTAACTCCAACCTCAAAGTTCTCCATCGGGGGTAAGACACCGAAATACTCATGGAAAGCAGACAGGATAGGAAACATCGCAGGAAACCAAGGGTCTTTTTCGACGGGAATAGGGGTATTCTGTTGCATTCTTTGGAAATCTCTCTTTTCTGTAAGTACAGCTACCACAAAGTCGGGATCTTCCAGTTTCTGGGCCGTCAAGATTTCTATAGTATTTTTGGGTTGATAGGCTTCGGCTAGAATATCGACTAGATGTTTCATCTACAAGAGAAAGTTTCAACCTCCATTAGGAATATCCTACGATAGGATAATCACTTTAAGAAGATTTGAATCTATGTTCCACTTTCGATTTTTGATTTAAGTCATCATCCAATTGTTCAGGAATTTCCAGCTCGGCCGTACTGCCAATTTTCGTGCCTTGCTTCAATCCGAAGATTGTTTTGACAGAATTCCACCCAATTTGGGACGGTAAACTTAAACTCAATTCACGTTTGTGCAACGGTCAAACTTATCCCGTGGTTCAACCCATTCTACCATGGCCGAGGTTTTGAACCTAAAGCTCTGATACCAAGCTGTAACGCCCCGAATTTTGGATACGTTAAAAGGACATTTTATTCATAAAATCAAATGGAGTCTGGCTCGTTATTACAACAATTGCCCACAAGAGTTCA
This sequence comes from Rhododendron ovatum, assembly GCA_019656835.1. Taxonomy (NCBI): domain Eukaryota; kingdom Viridiplantae; phylum Streptophyta; class Magnoliopsida; order Ericales; family Ericaceae; genus Rhododendron; species Rhododendron ovatum. The sequence goes on along the minus strand of CM033791.1, from coordinate 16,585,443 downwards.
ATATTTACACAAATGAAGGGAGTTCTAGGGTTCCTAACTACAGCTCCGCCTGCTCCTCCATCCTAGCCAGCTCTTCAGCTCCAAAGCTTCCACGGTGAACTGTTCGTCTTGAACAACTACAAGGTCTGACACATTATATCGGCATCACCACCAATATAATATGTCAGGGTCACCAAAAAGGCAACACCGTGAGTTACAACGCTCAATAGGGAATCCTTACCCACCAACCTTAACTTACAAACACGACTTTAATAAAACATCAATTTCCACATGATACGTACATACACAATTAACAATGACACATCCACATTCGTTAATCAACTATCGTTGGTGTCCAAGATTCTCTTTGTTTCTTCTACGCAACTCATCGTAGACCGTGTCAACATTTTCAATTTACAAATCAACCTTTCAAAAACATTTGCATTGGCTCCGTACCGCGGATAACCAAGCTACACACCCAACCTTCCAAAATCATTTGCATTGGCTCCGTACCGCGGATAACCAAGCCACACATTTTAGAAATCATTTGCATTGGCTCCGTACTGCGGATAACCAAGCTACACATTTTCAAAATCATTTGCATTGGCTCCGTACCGCGGATAACCAAGCTACACACCCAACCTCAGTTCCGCCGCGCCGGGTTCCTGAGTATCTTCACAATGGTTTCGTCGCGCCGGGTTCCCATTGGCACACAATTTGCATTGGCTCCGTACCGCGGATAATCAAGCTACACACCCAACCTTGGTTCCGCCGCGCCGGGTTCCCAAGTATCCTCACAATGGTTCCGCCGTGCCGAGTTTCCATTGGCGCACACACAAAACACACACCACACAATGGGGAAGTCCGGCCACATTGCGGTTTTCAAAACTTTTCACCCTTTTTCAAACATTTCTTTTACACACGCACACAACTCATAATGCCGCTCAAAACTGGTCATTATGTAGTTTTAAAATATTTTCTTCCTCGAAAATCATTTCCTTTCATTAACCACACCCTAGGTGTCATGTTTCTACTTTCTCGATTCTCGTGTCTCGTTCATACAAAGACTCTGCGGTAAGCATAAAACATACTAACATGATCATCCAATTCTATACTACTTATCATGCTAAATCATCACTTACAGCATAACGCCACATGTATGGACGCCTTTGGAGTGTATCACTTATGCTTTATTCAAGCACAACGCCACATGTACGGACGTCTTCGGAGTGAAATCACTTATGCTTTATCACACCACAAGTAATACAAGCAATTCATAAATGCATACTCATAATCATCTTTAAAGATCAAAATACGAATACTTAAAGTAAATTGGTAACCGTTTAGCAATCCAAAACAATAACGTTATACTTGAGTAAGTAAGTACATAGGAAGTAAGTAAATAAGGAGTTAGTAAGGTTTTCCTTACCGTTCTTCTAGGCGGTAGTAACGGCTTACGGAAGGTTAGTCGGCTACGGAAAGTACGTCGGTGGTCGGGCGGAGTAACTTCCTACGGTGGTCTCCGGTAGCTTCGAAAGAGAAAGGTTTCTCTCGAAACTTCTTCTTGACTAACACTACTCTACTTTATGGATCGAAGGGTGGTCGAGTGGCGGTTTAGTGGCGGCTTAGGTTGAGTTTCTTGAAGAACTCAAGAACAACTCAAGAACAAAGGAAGAACAAAAGAAAGAACAAGAATTTCTAGAGAGAAGTTGGAGCAATGAGAAGGTGTGAGTTCAATGCTTGGAATGGGGTCCTATTTATAGGAAAAATCTTGGCTCCCTCTCCCTCTTAATGGCTGCCCCCCCCCCCTCTCTCTCGCTACCTCAAATTTTGACATATGGCAAGCAATCTTAGAAAGATCAAAGCCTAACCCTAGGCTTGCATGGCTAAGATTTGTCCTTGGATGGGATTATGGGAGATTTGTTGGAAGGAAAGGAGACAAGAGTGCAAGATTTGTCTTGAACAAATCCTAGAAGTACAATTGGGGAGTTAAGTTTGGTTAGGAGAAAGATTCTCCCAAGGATTGAAATATGTAGGAAGATATGGAAGATCAAGGAAGGTACAAATCTCCTTCTTTCTTCCTTCCTCTCTCTCTCTCTCTCTATCTCTCTCTCTCGGGTCTCTCTCACTCTCTCTCTCTCTCCCTCCCCTTAGTACACACACACACACACACACACACACACACACACACACATATATATATATATATATATATATATAAACAAGGAAGAATAAATAAAAGTACCAAGTACAAGATTTACAAAATCAAATACCCAATAAAGAAATACAATTAGGCACATGATGGATTCAACTAGTGTACTAATGTACTCTAGGAAGATCATCTCTCCAATAAATTAATCTAATTGGGTACAAAACCCCAATACAAAATAATATTAAGGGTACTTTTAAGAATCTTAGGCCTTAAAGGCTATTAAGGCTAATAAGTACTTTCAAAATAAAATATTGGTACTTCATCACATGGGTAATTTAGGAAAAAGACTAGATTAATAAGCCCATGTACTAGTTTGAAAGAACAACCTATTACCCAATGGATAATAAATACCTTAACTTTTATTATTCAATGGACAATAGTAACTAGGGAACTTTTTATAATAAAATAATGAAAAAGTACTTTTAAGAAATTTATAAAAGTCTATAATAGTACCTTGTTCAAATCTTTTATTAAAACCCTTTTAATATAAAAAATTGGGTTTCTATTATCCAATGGATAATAGTTCCCCTAACTTTTATTGTCCAAAGGACAAAGAATAAAACCAAATTAATAAAAGAAAATAAATAAGACATTTTTTGGTTGAAAAGGTTGACTAGTCAAATCAACTTTATTGGAAGGTTCCCTAGTCACATCGGTACTTTATTTGGTCAAAAAGACTTATTACCTAAGGGTCACTAACTTCCCTAACGGTTATTATCCAATGGATAATAGTTTCCCTTGCGGTTAATAACCAATGGACAAAAGAGTACAAGTACCTTTTATTTTAAAATAAGATTTTAAAAAGACTACATGTACTTTTATAATAAAAAGTTTATTGTCCAATGGACAAAGATTACCCTTGTGGTTATTAACCAATGGATAATGGAGGGGTGGGAGAATCCCCAAGAAACAAAGAATAAATGTACTTTGCACATATAAACATACACTATTAAAATACTATATCTAGTACTTTACCAAAATATTTAAATGAGGGCCTATTGTCCAATGGACAAAGATTACCCTAACCATTATGGACCAATGGGTAAAAGCAAAAGATTCAAAAGTTTCAAAAGGTCCAAAAGGTTCATCTAGTAACTAGGTGAGTTGGTTGCTCAGTTCCTCCAACTAGTCGGTTGGAAACTAACTAAATTGGTCATGTAGGATTTCTAGTCGAGAGTTAACCAACGACCAAAATCTAACTACGACAAAAATTTACAAGAATCATATAGCCACTCAAGAGAAAATAAGTAATTTAAATAAAATTTAAATTTTTAACGAAATTTTTATTGACCAAAATTTAGAGGCGTTACACCACAGATGAATTGTGAATAGTGATGTGGCATTTTTGATAGAAGACCTTGATGGCGGTAGCAACAAACTGATAGCCGTTGTCGGAAAGGATGGCATATGGCACGCTGAACCGAGAAATGATGTGCTTCCAAATGAAACGCTCAGCATCTCCTGCCGTGGTTTTGACCAACGGGGAAGCCTTCACCCATTTGGTGAACAAGTTGGTAGCAGTGAGCAAGTATTCAAATCCTCCAGGTGCCTTCGGCATTTTGCTGACGATATCAAAAGCCAAGACCGCGAACGGCCACGGACTAGTGATCATTTTAAGAGGAAAGGCAGGCTGGTGGATGAGCGACGCTTGCTGCTGATACTGAACACAGCGTTTCATGTAATCCTCAGATTGTTTGACCATTTTTAGCCACTAGTAACCTTGTGTCAGCGCCCGTTGAGCCATAGTGCATCCACCCGAGTGTGCGCCACAACTTCCAGAATGAAGCTTGTCCAAAACACTTTGTACTTGGTCTTTGTGAATGACTCGTAAATCGGGCCCAGTAAAGGTTCTTCGGTAAAGGTTATTGCTCGGATACAAGAAGTAATTTGCTGCACGGCAACGGATCTTGTGGGCTTCTCTTTTATTGGTCGAAAAAACTTGATCCTTTAAATATGTTATTATGGGGTCCATTTGGCTTGGACCGAACGTGATTGCCGCCACCGGACGGAAAGTAGGCTCGAAATTAGGAGATTCTACTTCACCAAACATAATGGTGCCAGCCTGAAGTCTTGTAGACCGAAGCTAGTCCGGCGAGGGCGTCAGCATGCGCATTGTGCTCCTGAGTGATTCACTCCACTTCGACACAGCCAAATCATTTGAACAAGGCCAGCACATGGCTAACGTAGGCGTTCATGTGCTGGTTTTTTGCCTGATAATCGTCGTTTAAGTGGCCGACAATTAGCTGAGAGTCATAAAAAACGTGGACTTGAATCCGCGTCAAGCCGAAGGGCGAGTTGTAAACCGGCGATGAAGGCTTCATATTCTGCTTCGTTGTTTGTCGCCGGATACCCAATAGAAATGACATTTTCGTGCACCGTCCCGCTCAGAGAGACGAGCACGACGCCCGCCCCTGCTCCATTGATATTTGAGGCTCCATCAACCGTCATGCGCCACGCGTCGCCCGAGAAAAGCTTCCATTCTCTTTTGGGTTTTTTGACACCCAAAGTATACCGAGCACGTAAGGGCTCGCAGATAGGTTCACGCTGTTCTTCCATAACTTCTTCTTCGGCAAGCCGAGCTTCCTCCGCAACAACGGCTAAGTCGTTAGCTGCGTCGTGTAATCCAGGGGGTGAGCTCGGCAAAGAAATCGGCCAAAGCCTGTCCCTTAATTGCTGTTCGAGGCTTAAACTGGATATCGAAATTTGTCAAATCTTGGGAAGACTTTAGTATGCGACTTGAAGAGTCTGTCCTCCGAAGAACAGCTTTGAGAGGAAATTCAGTGAGGACCACAATCCTATGGCATTGGAAGTAAGGCAAAAGGCTCATTTTTGCCGAAACAAGAGCTAATGCTAACTTCTCCATAGGCAGGTACCTCGTCTGAGAATCCGTCATCGTCTTGCTGGAATAAAAGATCGGTTGATGTACCATCCCCTCTTTCCGAACGAGAATTGAACTTGTGGCGTGGTCTGAAACAGCGAGATAAATATACAGGTCTTCTTCGGGCAATGGTTTGACGAGGAGTAGGGCGTGGGAAAGGTAGTCTTTCAAGAACTGCAAAGCCTCCGCACATTCTTCAGTCCATACAAACCATCGTCGACTTGTTTTGATGGCTTGGAAGAATGGACGGCAAAGATCTCTCGAGCGTCGAATGAAACGATTTAAGGCAGCCTCCATTCCTGTAAGACGTTGTACTTCCTTGATTGTGGTTGGAGCTCGAAGATTTTGCACGGCCGTAAGCTAGATTGGGTTAGCTTCGATTCCTCGGCGGCTCACCAAGGAATTTGCCGGAATTGACTCCGAACGCACATTTTTTTGCATTGAGGCGCAGCTTTCGTCGTTTCAGAACGGCAAAAACTTCACCCAAATCCTGAAGGTGGTCCCGAGCAAATTTACTTTTGCCTACCAAATCGTCGATGTAAGCTTCCAATATTCGCCCGAGCATCCCGGGGAACATCTTGGTTATGGTATGCTGAAAAGTAGCCCCAGCATTCTTCAAGCCGAACGGAACAACTTTATTCCCCGAGGAGATATGAAAGCAATCTTCTCTTGGTCTTCCTCCGCTAGAGCAATCTGATGGTAGCCCCGATACGCATCCATGAAGCTGAGTCGCTCACATCCTACAATAGCATCCACCAGTTGTTCTATTCGAGGAAGTGGGAAACGATCCATCGAGCACGCATCGTTGAGGTTCGTGTAATCGACGCAAACCCTCAGTTTTCCATTTTTCTTTGGCACAACGATAGGATTGGCGAGCCAAGTTGGATATAAAACCTCTCGAACTGCTTCAGCTGCTAACAACTGATCTACCTCTGTCATTACTGCTTCTACATGCGTCACCGCCGAACGTCGAACCTTCTGCACCACCGGCTTCCTATTCAGGTCAACGTTGAGCGAATGAAATGTAAACGAAGGATCCACGCCTGGCATTTCCTGCGGAGTCCAAGCAAATACTTTGATATTTCTCATAAGGAAGTCAAATAGTTCCCACCGCTTGGTCTCGCTCAAAGAGCTGCCGATAAGGAAGTATCGCCCTCCGTCTTCAGTTATTGGCATTTTGATAAGTTCCTCGGTTGACCTCTGGTTGGTCGGCAATCCCACTTCGTCAAGTACAGGGACGTCGGTCGTCTCAACACACTGCACCTCTAAGCAGGCTCGGTTGTTGGTAACAGTACTGATGTAGCATTTTTTGGATTGGACCTGATCTCCTCGGAGGGTTTCCTGTCTCCCATTCCACCTTACGAATTTCATAACTTAGTGAAAAGTGGAAGCGACTGCCTGCATCCCATGAAGCCAGGCCCGACCGAGGATGACGTTGTAGGGGCTCGGCGAGCTTACCACCACGAATTCGACGTCAATGACTCGGGAACCAGCTCGCACGGCTAGGGTTACCAAACTGAGTGGCCAAACCAGGGCACCGGTGAAGCTCACGAGGGGAGTTGATGCTACTCGGAGCTGCGTGGGAAGAAGACCAAGGCTTTAGAAAGTCAAGAAAAACATTACGTCTGTCAAACTTCCTTGGTCAATCAACACTCGCTGGACAGTAGATTTGTCTATTGCCAGGGTAACAACGAGAGCCTCCGTCTGAGGAAGTTGGACTCCTTTCAAATCCTCGGATGTAAAGGTTATGGGTCCATTGCAGTTCGGATCCTCCCATTTGTGTTTAGCCGAAGTACCAATATTACAAATTGAGAGAGAGGTGACAGCTCTATCAATTTCAGATTGTAGCTCGGGAATTCTTTCTTCGGATACGAGGCTTTGAATGATGCTCACAAGGTTCCGATGAGCGGTGGGGTAGGAGGCAGCGGGGTTTTTTCTGGTATCGATCCACGGGTTGAGATACTTGGCTGCGGTAAGCTCCTTTAGATATTTTTCGAACGGCCGACACTGAGTGGTGTAGTGTCCCCGCTCCTTATGGAATGTACATATCCCAGGGCCACTCTCTGCGGTTCCTAAGAACCCTGTGGGCCAAACAAAAAATGGTAACTTACCGATGGTGTTTAGGAGTTTGTAAATCGGCACCGTGAACGCAGTATGCTCGGCAACATATTCATCAGGTCGTGGCTCCTGCTTGTCTTGCCGTAGCGATTGCTGCTCGTTTTTATTGCCTAGCGCGCTCCTGGAGGTGGTTTGGTTCTCCCTTATGTTGGCCACCTATTTCTTGGCAGTTGGTGATACTTTGGAAGAGTCGGATACTTTCGGATGTTTCGCTCGGCAGCGGCTTCCTCATGCACGCAGTCTTTTTCGATAATCATCATTAGCTCTCCCATCATCTTTGGTGGATTTCGTGAGAGATCTCGAAACATAGCCGAAGAAGGGTCCAATCCATTCATGAACGATTCGGCCGCAACGCCTTGGTCACAATCGGGGATTAGGTTGTACACCTCCCAATATCGTTTCGTGTAAAGCCGAAGGGTTTCTCCTGCCACCCTTTTCATGTTCACAAGCATGGACAACGTCTTTAGCTGGATGTTACTTGTTACAAATCGTTTCGTGAATTCCAATTCTAATTCGTTGAAGCACGTGATTGATTTGGGCTTCAACTGATTGTACCAGAGCATGATTGGCTCACTCAGCGTAAGGGGAAAAATCTTACACATAAGAGTGTCAGAGAAATTGTGCAAGCTCATGGTTTGCCGAAAGTGGCATACGAACACGACTGCGTCCTCCTTTGCTTCATAACGTTTGAGTTTCGGCATGGTGAATCGTACGGGTGGCCTCTCCTGTTGAATTGAGTCAATGAACGGGGAAGCCTTCGCCTTTCCGAGCTTTGAATTATCTTCGGGAGTGGGACTTGGCCGAGCGACCGGAGGTAGTGTGGAAACACCTGGTTCGAAAATCCTCCTACGCTCTCCGTGATGATGCCGAGGGCGTTCGCTCCCCCCTTGGTGCTGATGACATCTTTCTCCCGAGGGTCCCGGGGCTTCTTCTCTAGAGCTCGGGGGGTGTTCGTTGCGTGGAATGGCGTCTTTGACGTCGATGGGTCGATATACGGTCGGCAAACCTGTGTACTGATCATATAAGACTATTGTGTTATCATGCCTCATATGACTTTCTCTGTTGATCGCTTCGTGGTGATCTTTGGAATGGATCGAACGTTGCTCCTTGCGATGGCCTTCGGAAATTGATCTTGACCGCTCGGATCGTTCTGGATATTCCCCAATGTGGGTATACCATGGTGGGTGATTCAGGTTCATGAGCTACTTCCCTTTCTTTGATTCCATATCCTGTCGTGGGAGGCGACGCGTTTGGTTTGATACCTCCACCTTATTGGTGCCAGCCGTGGAACTCGTAGCTAACGACCTTGAGCCTTCGGCATAAATGACACTCGCAAGTCTGGGGCGCGTAGTCATAGCTGTTTGATGTCCGGGTTTGAGGCGCTCGAACACGTTTCATCGTTCGGACGGGATAAGTTTGGTGGTTTTTGTTGCACGGGACATCTTGCTTCTTTTTCGTGGCTTCTTCAGTTGACTTCGTTTGGCATGATGAATGTGAGTCGGCGTAGCAACCACGCCATCATCCCGATCATCTAGTCGTTGTTGGAGCATGGTTATAACTGCCGCTTGGCGTTTTTGCTCCGCCAAGGCAATGTCCAACTCAGTTTGAGGAAAAGAGAGTTGGCGAGAAACCGGGGGAATCGTCCTAGTAGTTTGACTGGGTTCGAGATTGACAGACCCGAATCCAGCCAAACCAAGGGTGAAGTTTTCTGGGCCCGGCGGTGGGAGCCGCTGTGCCATTTGTTCTGTATAGAAGAAGAGAGAAGTGAAAGAGCACGATCTAGAGCGATATTAGGTCCACTGTTTACTTGGGAAGAGTAAACAAATAGTGCGCTCTCGATCCCCAGCAGAGTCGCCAATTGTAGGGGGCTGATTTCACCGTGATCTTCTTGAGCCTTCTTCTATAGACTGAGGGAATGTTGAAATGATCTTGTGTACCTGTAGAACCGGAGGGAGCTGTTCCTCCGGGAAGAAGTTTCGACGAACAAGTTAGTATGCGAAGGAGGAAAAAGAAGTTTAGTCTAAATATTTTTGTTGTGTGAGAGAATAGAGTAAATAGTAGATTTTTCTAGACCCTTTTACCGTTGGAGGTGGTCCATATTTATAGCCAAAGATGTTAAGTGCCACACAGGTTGGTTTTGCAACCCACGTGGTATGCCACGTTCGGATGACGTCATATGTCAGTGCATTTATTACGCGTCACTTCTCTGAAGGTTGCAGAGTCGCATGTGTCAGTGTCAGGGAAGTCACATCATACAGAGATGTCATTTCAGTTATTAGGGATGACAACCCACATATCACCGGAAGCTTTTAGAAGGTTCTACTAAGGCGGTGTCCAGACAAACTTATCTCCGGGTGAACGAAGCCAATTCGAACGAACTCACTGTCCACTGAACAACAGGAACTTATCCGAACAAAGGGGTTCCAGCGAGCATTGAACAGCTTATCGAAAAAGAACAAATCTTCATACGCTCGGATAACACTACGACGTTCGACGAAGCTCATGAGGATCTTCTTATCCTTCGGAAGACGGTTACCGTATCATGCCAATTCACGCTTAAATCCACAGATGAATTGAGACAACTACGTGATGAGCTCAGACAGACACGACCCATTAGGACTCTTTCACCCTCGGATATTTCGGCCCACTACAATTACACCAAACAAACTAGTGCTTTGTTGGCTGGGTGATCGTAAGTCCTTTCTTGTACTTTTTTTACCTTTCTTCATGGATGTGTATGTAATTTCTTTGATTTCTCCACAATTTTTTTTTCTCATTTCCTTTATCCGACCTTTAGAGAATTGAAATTGATCTTCACCAATTAGTCAAGGAGGATGTCAGTTGGCTTAGGCACCATAGATAGATATATTATACAAACAATTTATTTGTTACTACAAAAACATATGTAATGGAGATTGGATATAAAGATGAGACATGAGAGATTCGGGCTTCAATCGGATGGATAGTCATTTCTAGTACATCTAGCTTTAAATTTGGGTAAGGAAAAACGGGGCTTCCGTAAATAAAGTTTTTTGGACGATCTAGATTAAAGACAAATTATTAACGGTAAGAAATATTTATTACTGATAATAGTTTAAAAATGCATCTCAACCGTTGATTGTTAAAACGGACGGGTAAAATTGTGCTTTGCCGTGAATAAGTTTTTCTCAATGGCCATTTGGTCATTGGAACATGTGGCATCACTTTTGAAATTGTTACCCAACAAAGAAGTTCCATTTATTGGACAAGTGAGTCAAATCCATGTGCACAGCATTGATGCTTCACAAAAGAATCTTGATCTTTAATCACAAGAGTATGAGAAAATTTAATCAACATATATTGCTACATTTGCACCAAAATTTTCTGCAATTGAGAAACAGAAAAACATGTGCACGTCCATTTGTTTACGGGAGGGAATTTCCGACACGGCAAGAGAACACGATACAAAGTTAGCGAGTTTGGATCGGCTATTTTTGACACGGAACACGAATATGACACGACACGATAACACGAAAAGTTAAACAGGTCAGGTTAGATTTGAAAAAATTCTGACACGACACACAAATTTATGAAAGGACACGATAACACGACATGAAGTTAGCAGGTTAGGGTCGGCTATTTCTGACATGAAACACAAATATGACACGACACGATAACACAAAAAGCTAAGCAGGAGGGGTTAGAGTTGAGAGAATTCTAACATGAACACGAGATGACACAACACGATGCCCACCCCTACAATTGTTGTTAACTTTTTGCACGAAAAATAGGGAGGAAGCGTTATTTCTGCTTTAATTTTCCATTTTTCCTGTGTCGGACTCTGAGACTGCATTATAAGGCCTGGTGAAGTTTCTCATCGAGGAAAAATGAAGAAACGGAAGCAAGAAGAAGAAGAGTAGTCCCCCAAATTAGTCATTCCTCTAGTTTTATGGTTGTTTCAATTTTGTCCCTCTAGTTTTAATTGTCACAATTTCATCCATGTAGTTTGTTTTATGTTCCAAATTGGTAAAATCGTTAACACTGTTAATGAAACTAACGGAAAAATATGATTAAAAAATTAAGTGCTCAAATTTTCAATCCGATTGAACCGGTGCGAAAATCTTATTTTTTTGATCATTTTATCCTGGATGCTCGTAATGAATTTTTGCCTCTAAGGCCTTTCAACGAACACCCGAAAACTCCTTATTTAGTTTCAGGGCTCTCTTAGAGTACTCATTGAAAGACCTTAGAGCCAAAAATCCATTATGACCATCTAAGATAAAATGATCAAAAAAATAAGATTTTTGGACCGGTTCAAAGCGATTAAAAATTGGAACACTTAATTTTTTAACTATATTTTTTAATATATAAACGGTGTAAAAAAATAAGTGTTCCAATTTTCAATCTGTTTGAACCGGTGCGAATATCTTATTTTTCTGATCATTTTATCTTAAATGTTCATAATAGATTTTTGACTCTAAGGCATTTCAATGAGCACCCTAAGAGAGCCATGAAACTAAATAAGGAGTCTTCAGATACTTGTTTTCTTTTAACCGCTCTTCAGATACTTGTTGAAAGGCTTTAGAGCCAAAAATTCATTACGACCATCTAGGATAAAATGATCAAAAAAATAAGATCTTCACCCCAGTTCAATCGGATTGAAAATTGGAGGACTTAATTTTTTAATCATATTTTTCTGTTAATTTCATTAACGGTGTTAACGATTGTTCTTATCATTTTATCTTAAGTGGTCATAATAGATTTTTGATTCTAAGGCATTTCAATGAACACCCTAAGACAACCATGAAACTAAATAAGGAGTCTTCAGATACTTGCTTTTTTTTAACCGCTCTTCAGATACTTGTTGAAAGGCTTTAGAGCCAAAAATTCATTACGACCATTTAGGATAAAATGATAAAAAAAAAAGATCTTCGCACCAGTTCAATCGGATTGAAAATTGGAGCACTTAATTTTTTAATCATATTTTTCCGTTAATTTCATTAACGGTGTTAACGATTTTACCAATTTAGAACGTAAAATAAACTACATGGACGAAATTAAGACAATTGAAACTAGAGACGAAATTGAGATACCCGTAAAACTAGAGGGATGACTACGAAAATTTGCCTAAATAGTAAATGCTCCGGCTAAGAGCTGTAAATTGAGAAAATCAACCTTGCCAATGTGGCAATTTATCAACACCTGAATCCATTAACCGTTCTGGCAAAAAGTAAAATAAAAGCAGACTTCCAAGACAAGATGAATCAGCACACAATAACAAAGACAAACTGGAAGATCTCAATACAAGGTTTGTTCAACAGGACTTTAGTATATGACGCCATTAAGAAGGTGCAAGCTTCTTAGAATTAAGTAGAAACCAAACTCAAAGAGTTTGCAAGAGGGACAAAAGATCCTCAAATCACCTTAGAACCAATATCACTATGTGGAACCAAAGGATTCTAAGTTCCTACATATACAAATACTTGGGTATATCCCACTATCTTCCGTCAACTTAAGCTCCGGCAGCAGTGCCTGCATCATTGAAGAAGTTTGCCGCCATCTTAGATATACCAACAACTAAGATCATGTCCACAAGGCATCAAAATTTGGACACGAAATATAAAACCTCAAGCATCTTATAAATGTAAACATTTCATATGAGGAACTGCAAATGGTTTACCAGTTTACCATACGAGTATTGTCTAGAACCAAGAAGCTTTATGTCATTACCCGTCAGAAGAATAGAACTAGAGGCTAGAAATAGTTGTACTCGTTAAACTAGTATACATTACACCATAAATGCTGGTGTAGAAAGGTCCAATCCAGCTCAGGCATCATACCTTGTAACGGATTGCAACACCCACCTAGTCGACCCCTTGGTCTAGTCCACAATCGGATTCAAAGTTCGGCTTTTCAAGAGAAACTCTATGGGATTCAGCATTCAATAAAATGTCCTTTTAGCCCAAAAAACTGAAATGCCAGAAGCCCAAAATGCTGGCAATTCAACCTTTTTGGATGTAGTAATCTGTCCTAAAGTATCAAAGTTAACTCAACAAAACTGCCCTTATGCAGTTTAACATTTAAAATTAAGCAGCTTTATACTCGGGCAAACCAAACAGGTTTGGCTGCGTGTGGAAATATGCATGTGAATCATTTGGTTGTTTAGGGGAACACGTTGCTGTTGGTAAGGAAGCTAATGACTGTGCACCTAAAATTCCACTTTTGAGAGCAGCCGGATAACCATCCCGGTAGAACACAAAATATTCAAGCAATATCATTATGGTGCACACCAGTAGCTTAAATTCCCATTTAAAGGAGTCATGGCCATTGCCAAAAGTCATATAGTCAAAAACTATAATGGACTGCTCTAAAAAGGACATAAACTCTTAAAGGAATGAATATCATATAGTGCCATCCGAATAGGTTATCAACTTATCATGATGTAATGAACTTTTGTGAGGCGTTCTTTTGATTAGTGCGAAGAATTGGAGAGAATGCTGAAGTGATCACAAGTGAACAGATTTTGGGAAGACAGGTATGAACAAAATGCTGAAAAAATCTAGTACTTGCCTAAAAAACAAGAGCAGATATGTTTGAAAGGAGGGTGGGTCTCCAAGTACTTTTCTACCAAAACGTTCAGTGACCTACACTGCCATTTTCATGCCTATCTTAGTATCTTCTGGTGAGGGTCATAACCTATGAGTTCAAAGTTAGCAGCCACGAATGAATCTATATCCTTCTTCTGAGGATTGATCTTCAAAATCTGCATGCAGAAGTTCTTTTATTATGAGGTATGTCGACAAGAATTCTAAACAACTTAGGAAAAAAGGACTCGGGAGTCGGGACAAAAAAACTTCTTCCAATCACAACTAATGTTATTGGTTAACTCAAAATGCCTAAAAGTGAAGTCAGTTGATGAATTACGCTTACCGGGAAAGGTTTAGGCAGTTTCTTAAGCTGCTCCTGCAGAGGTCTGATATGATTGAGATAAACATGAGCATCCCCAACTACATGGACAAAATCACCTGGAACAAGATCTGTGAAACAGATCAAAATAAATTCCCAACTCACATTACCCGACGCGAACATAGTAACAACTACTATAAGACTAATCCACAAAGGGGTGGGGGGCACTGATACTCTGTATTATTTCATTTGACGCCGCAAGTTCTTCAATGTGATTAATACAAAAGAACTCCTTTGTGGACCAACACATCAGATGTAAGTGTGCCATGCAGACTCCTCATTTTTAAACTATTCAAAAATTATTTCCACAAAACTTTTACTAGTTGTCATGAGCACATACCACAAACGTGAGCAATCATGCATGTCAAGAGGGCATAAGATGCAATGTTAAATCGGAACATGATGGAAACCTAGAAGAGAAATGAAGTTGTAAGGAAACATTTGGGAAAAAAAAAAAACAATTATACATGTGTGTGGGTTCTAAGGCTTATAAATCACCGACATTCTCTAGTTCCATGAGTAGACTTTTGCATGTTTGATTATAAATGACTTCATGGCCTAATGGATAAGGCGCTAGTTCAGAGAACAAGAGAATTTGGGTTCGATTCCCTGTGAAGTTCTTGGCTGCATGCTCGTTTTCACTTGTAGGAAGGAAAAAGAAAGTTTCACTGTCCACATTTTACGTTGTAAGTAATGTTTCAAGTTTTTCTAGTAGGTGGCAACACAGACGAACTTACGTCTGAACTGAAGTTAAGAGTCTTAAATTATCAAAGATTCTCACTTCTAACTTAATGAGCTCTCACTTCTTTCACCCCATGAAGGGGGACGCAGAAGATAGAGAGAGAGAGAAAGGTGATGCCAAATAGGATTTTACTTTCTGTCGGCAGAAATATATCAACAGGAGAAGAAACTAGAGTAAGGAAAGAACCTACCCGGTGACACATTTGAAGAAGACGACCAAGGTTAGTTTTTCATATTGTCTTCACCCCCCCTTCCTCCCTCCTCCCTATTTCCTTCTCGTTTTTCATGGGAAAGTTGAGGTTCTATAGCCCAACGAAACTATCGAAGGAGCTTAGGGGTAGTCCTGGTTACAAGCCTAAACAGGCCAACAAAGTGCGGGCAGAACCAAACAGAAGAAAGCTGGCTACCACAACACCTTACGGTCTTCTACCTCTATCTGGGTTTAGTAGCCTAGCAGATAAGTTCTGAGAAATGGAGAATATCCCATTCTTATAAGTGTTGTCTACAGAGTCCCAGGAGTTACTATTCTACGCTAACCAAAAAAGAAGTATTTGAGAGACATGGAATCTTGTCATGTATGGTTTTAGTTGTAACTTGTATGAAGTAGATCAATCTGGCCCTTCAGACTCTCAATACCTATATATGTTTATAAATTATAAGTACCTTCCATGTACCTAAAATTATTCCATATCCAACTTCCATCAGCTCATTCTTTCCTCTTCATTAGTCTTATTTTACAAAGTTATAGCCATTTCGATCTGTGCTTGCTGTGACGTCCTTTCTCCGAGGGATCATTTGAAGATCTAGCATACTTCTAACCAGTATACTCACACATGTAGTTGGTTGCCTGGAGAACATCTGACTATTGACATATTCTGAAAGAAGTGTAGGAATCTAGTAGTCGGTATAAAATGATATTCGAGGCATTTAGGTAGTTTCCTTACAAATTTCTAGAATACCCCAATCACCTTCTGCATATATAGAACACTTGATAACTTTTGTTGAACTCACTTTTAGCATCTAAATGTGGGACATTACTTTTATTCACCGTGCAGTCTGTTTATCTTCTACTCGTCTTTTGCTTTTCCTTTTGTTTGTCTGCTTTATGAGTTTCGTTCGACCTGTACCACCAAAGATTTTTGTGGTATTTATGTTTTAGAAACAGAATCTTGTAGCTTGCAAACACGGACTCTGTTATAAATATGAATACTGTAGATAGCACTCCCGCGCTAATTTATCTTCTTTATAATGAATCAAAGGTGCTTGGGGGCAGATGAGTACAAATTCTGGCAGATCTAGGGACCATGAGGGTGGCCACTATGTTGCCTATGTGAGAGCTGCGAAGGGTAACAAGAAGGCGGATAAAGAAAGCGCAGATTTTGTGTGGTATCATGCCAGTGATGCTCACGTGCATGAGGCTTCATCGGAATAAGTTCTTAGGTGTGAGGCCTACATCTTGTTTTACGAAAAACTTTGACCAATTCTTTTTACCTTCCATTCATTAATTATGACCTCCAAATTTAATTCGGGGATCGAATTGACACCCTGTAGGAGAGAGTACAACAATTACAAAAGAATTGATACCATTTTTACCGCCTTCCTTTCTTTATGTTTTTTACATACAAGTGGGGTGAAGATTTTGCACGTTTGGCTTAATAAGCCCATTGGATTATTATTTTTTTTTGTTTTTATTCAAAATTTTTATGGGTTTGCTAATTTTTCGTCGATTTTTTTGGAAATATTAATTAGTCTCGACGAGAGGAAGCAGAAAAGTTAAAAATTATTATCGAAATTCAAAAATTTGTAAATGCAGATGAAATTGTTGGATTATTGCCCGTTTTCGTTTTCATTCACAAAAATTTGA
Source organism: Rhododendron ovatum (assembly GCA_019656835.1). Lineage (NCBI taxonomy): Eukaryota > Viridiplantae > Streptophyta > Magnoliopsida > Ericales > Ericaceae > Rhododendron > Rhododendron ovatum. The sequence goes on along the minus strand of CM033791.1, from coordinate 16,568,706 downwards.
GTTCAGATTATAATTTTTGAAATTTTCAATTTCTCTCATCAAGACAAAATAATTTCAAAAATATTGACGAAAAATTAACAAACTGCAATTTGTTTTTTAAAAAAAAAACAATCCAGCGAGCTTATCAAGCCAAACCATCCCACCCGTTGGCCGGTTTGGGTCTCACGGGAAGCGTACTAAAGGGTAAAGCCACTGCACTTGGAGATTAAGGTTTGTTTTTGCTCGGCCACTTGGAGATTAAGGTTGCCAATCAATTTTGAACTAAAACAAAGTGGGACCAAAACGTGTTTTAAGATGGATCGATCCACATAGAAATCTGTGGCGTGAAACATTTGTACATCAAGTTTTTGAGTGTGAGTGTCAGTAGCATGCCTTGAACACTTGACATGGCAAATAATACCATAAGAGTGAGACCACAAGGGAAATCAAAGCTTTGGTTGTGATTTCGTACGTGAAATTAATCATATCACAACCTTACCGTGCCCTTGTTTAATGTGATTTCTCTAAAGCTCCGGATCCTTTCTAGTCATATGGAACGACTGGAGCGGACAATCCATATCTACACCGCACGTTTGGATAATCAACGGTAAGGACTTGTTGATCAATTTTTACCCGTAAGATTTAATTTTTACCGATAAAAATTATACAGCAAATCTGAACCATTGATTGCAGTAAATGAGCAGTTCACAATTAGATTGTCCGCTCCAATCATTCTATACGACTGGCAGAAAAACCGGAGAGCATCCATTTCCTTTCCCCAAGGTTTGTTTGCTCCTAGATCCTGACTTTCAGTTGTCCTGTTTTCTATGGTTGGCTAAGCAAAACAAGGAAACACTTTCAAATTATGGCCAGGTGACAACAGGTGAGTTATCTGGTGATCTACTTCTAGAATCGAGCTATATGCATGGACGGATGTAGTCAATTTCTGGTTTCCCCACATCATGGTAATTAAATGTCTCCCATTTCAAAACAATTATTTGCCTCATTTTAATTATTTTCAAAGCTCCTGGGCTGGCTTAGAGGATATGTGAGAGAAGCATGCGCTTTGGGCCCCAAAAAGAGGTTAAAAATGAGGGCTCAAAAAATTCTAGGACCCATATATATACTAGTGCATGCCCGTGCCTGAAGGCACGGCTCAAAGAATGTGGCATTGGAACTGGCTTTTAGTGTCGTTACTCTTCAGCAAGATCGTGCCGATGGACACCCACCCACATAACTTGACCCCAACACAAATCGATTTCTAATTAGTGGGGACCACTTCGACTAATCTAAAATTCAATAGCTCCATTGAGAGTCAGTCACACTCACACTTGAAGTGAAATTAACTACAAACAATGTCATCTTAGGCTAAACGTAATGTGATTGCATGTTCAACAAATTGTATACAATAGCAATAACAAAACCAGACACAACACCAGTGAGAGACCCATCTTCGTCCTCTAACCTATTAAAACACTATCAATCGTAATAAATTTCAAACCCCAATTTATCATGACTTACATTTGAATCCTCCTTTAGATTCTCACCCGTTCTAACCCACTTCAACCCATTCGTATCTCTTTCAACTTCTTACCATAATCAAATCCTCTATTCTCATCTCCCTCTAGTAATAGCAGGAGGACCTCACATCTTGCAATATTTCTGCATGAAAACTGAAACTCATTTCATGTGATCCTTATGCACCCGCCCACCTCCATAGCTCTCTCGCGCAGTTTCTCCCATCTGCAACACCAACCCCTGCTTCATAACCTAATAAAAAGAAATTAACAAAACTAAGAATATTATCAAAATAAATATTTTATTTGTCCTACCGCATATTAATTGACGCAACATCAAAAAGCAACAAAGACACAATCTTCAATTAGAATTGGAATTCCCATAAGAAACTGGAATAGAGATCATGTTGGTAATGAATCTAATGAGACAAAAAAATTATGTTTACATAGTATTAGTTTCAAGCAATGAGTTTCACTCCATCCACAACTCGTCACTTCATATACTCTCACATATCGATTAAGCAAAGCCAAGCAAATTTGAGCCAGTATGTACATGGATGCCTATGAAAAGTTGTTTTGGGACTTTTGGTGTGCTATGGTGTGGCAATGGAAAACACAGCTGGCAAAGCATTTTGGTCATTATATTCCAACTAAATGTATAAAATATGAAGGCAAGCAAATTCAAAACAAAAAGGTTCTAAACGGTATCATACCACCAAAAGCTAATCCTTATTAGACCACCAAAACCTCAGCCATATGATTTCTCTTACACCAAAAAAAACCATTTGTAAAATAAATTCATGTATGATATTAAAACTTCGAAGTCATGACTGAATGTAAATGTAATATAATAAGGAACATCTCTACCTAATTAACTTACCGTAATACAATGGAGTCTTCGGTCAAACTACAAAATTAATGCTGAAAGCCATGTAAGGAAATATAGAATCGCAAGACCAAAACAATTCAGTCTTAATGTACACTCCAATTACTTTGTATTTAAAAGAGTTCCAAAATCCTCAGCAAGAAGTGGGCACAAAACAAAATTAAATTTCGAATTAATACGAACTATGACTACAAATTGAGTCGTCTCAATATCTACATTAGGAAGCGTTTCTCTAACAAATCCTCCAAAGCTAGATTGCCAAATCTGTTTATTTCACCAAAGCCATGATCAATAAAATAACCCTCCTACTGCAGTACGTTAATTAATTCATGGCCTTACAAATGGCATCCATTATACAGGGCCTTGCTATGAAAAAACATAATGTTTAATTAGTTGGCGACAAAGAGAAACTATATCAATAAAAGGCAGTGCACTATAATAGTGATTACATAACATAAACATAAAAATATCTCACATACTTTGTTCAAAGATAAGTTTTCGGTATATACATCTGGATTGGGTTTCACTGTAATGGTTGTTGAAGACAAATGCTAATGAAAAAATTGGAGTTACAATTGGAGATCTCTTGGAGTTGCAATGGGCAGTTCCTAAACGTGGTTTGAAGGGGATAAAACCCTACGGAGGATTTATGGATGTTTTTCTGAAGGGCAACTCTTCATTTTTCAAAAAGGGGGTGGGGGGTGCGGGGTGGTACCGGTAGTTTTTTTAAAAATACTAAGGAGTACATTTTACAAAACCGTGAAACCAAAGATGTCTTATTTCTAAGTTCATTTAGTACCTAACTTATATTCAACAATGTCCACCCCACAACTTACCAAACGAAAGAAATATTAGAGGAAGAAGAATAAAATGATAAGAAATATTGGCATATGAAAATTCTGTTCATCTTCCATTCCCAATGAGAGGTTTCAGGAGACACAAAGCATTCAGTTGTAGCTTTACTTCAACTCCGTTCTTTTTAGAACCTTGTATACCAAAACAAACATAAATTTAGCGATTCATCACAGTGAGAGTTCACACACATAAATCAAAAAATAAAGTGGGCATTGCACCTAGAGAGGTAATATGTATTTAGAACAAAAATACGTTGTTTGTTTGACTTCAGAAATTTCAAATTGATTCTCACCTAATTGCTCACTCATAGTTGTCTAATGCTTTCATTGAATATTCGGCATAATTTCACACATTTTTAAGGCACAAATAGATCCTGTTGCTCTAAATATCCTACTTGTAAAGATGAATCATCCGATTTCTAATTTGGATTTGAGAGGCTTCGTTCCAATCATAGTCTGATTTTAGATGTTTGACTTGCCCTTTTCAGTACCTAGTCCGGCTACTTTTTTCCATGATTTTAACGAATACTTTTTTATGCCCACGAAAAAAAAAAGGTTTCATTTTTAGCACGGATATCACAGTGAGATACACATCCATTCTGCCTCCTGTGACCTCGCCAAACCCTTTAAACCCTTTACTCTCTCTCATATCTATTTTTTTTTAAAAGGAAAAAAGTAGCTGATTGGAATTACCTCAGAGGGAAAAAAATCATATTCATTAGATCGGCCTCCGTCCCTTTCTTTGAACAACATCACTAAGTTTTGCAAAACGCTCTTACTATGAGAAATTCATCAAAGGTGCCTTTTATATTAAAAATCACATGCGAGTACACTTATCAAGTCTCCAATAAAATAACCAAACAAACTAACCCTTTGTTAAGGTTAGTCTTAACAAAGATAAAATTACGGAAGAAGACCACCGGTTATACTCTAATTAAAATTGCAAAAGATAAAATTAGAAAGGAAATAGAGCTAATACTACCTAGTCAAGAACTTAAATGTTTAGACAGCCAATATGAGTTCTTCACCAAGGCTTTTTATCACACATAGCGATCACATCTTTTTATCAAAGATGTGTTTTTTTTTTTGTCTACATTCAAAAAATGAAAAAAGCAGATTTAGTAGAAATAAAAAATCTCACCAAACAAACCGTCTACCTTCAATATAGTAAAAATTCATAAGCATGCGAATGGATAAATGTAAACAAAAACTTTAAGTGTACCTCAATTTTCCAATAAACTCATTAGGTAAACCTGCTGCAAAACAAACTCAAACATCATAAATTAATTTAGAAATAATCCCTACGTAATCGAGTTTTGATGCGATTAAAAAAAAAAAAGACCTGAACAAAAAGACCCAAATGGGAGCACAGGAAAAATAGAACTTTGTTGCCGACGTTGTTGGATGAACTCATATTCATGTTGCAAAAATGTGAACAAAAAACCCTAACTGAAGAGGTAAAGGACCTCTCAATTTTTGAACCATGGTTGAGAGAGAGAGAGAGAGAGAGAGAGAGAGAGAGAGAAGGTTTCAAATTTTGAACCAAAAAGAAGAAGGGAACAAAATTAGGTTTTGGAAAAGGAAACAAAATTAAATCAAAATCATACCTCGTTACTGATTCATTCTATATTAGGTAAACATTTAAGACTAAAAAAGGAATATAGAATGAAGGGTGGAGATTTATGTAGAATGAGGGGATAAATCTAGAGTGTTGGTTGTCTTTTGAATTCAAACACAGCTCTGTTTTATTATATATATATATATATATATATATATATGGCCCAAAAAAATTGCTCGAAGTCTCATTTACACAAAAATAGGTCCAATTAAAATTTAGGAGCCACAAAATAGGCCCAACAGTAGAATATACTAATTATTAACTCCCATAAGCCATAACCCATTAGAATACTTCTGGATCGATAGAATGAAATAGACAATGGAATGGAATTGAGAAGATTAATTTTCAAAGAATGGATTTTGAGATATTATAATGGTTGCATTTTTTTGGGATAACTATATACTTATATATTGTAATGGTAAATATTTTCTAATGGTTTTTTTTTATTTATGAAACTCTTTGTAGACCAACTTTTTTGTGGAAAATATAGGGAGACCTCATTCAAAAAGTTCGCTTCTGGCCTCCAAAACTTATGAGCCGGCGCCCTTAACATTAACTCTAGTTTGGAAATTAAAGAAAATTGGAGGAATTAAGTTGGAGTTGCAGATTGACAAGTGGAGTACTGGAGTAGTACAGTTGACCACTCTTACATATTCACATGCACATGAGTAAGGTTCAATCCTGTAAGCCCCATCTCCCTTTCCCAAATCTCCTAGGATAGTGTAAATTACGACTAACGAATGACAAAAAAAAGTTGGAGTTGCAGATTGGGAAAAACCTAAAATAAGGGATACTGGATGTGACGGGATTTCAATTTTCAATTTCAAATATTATAACTGAGCGAACAATCCCAACCGCGCGCGCTGTTTCTAATTAATTTGCATCTCTCTGTGTGAGTGATGTAGGAATATTAGAGACAAGTATTTATTTATCTAGAAGCATAGTGATTTGAAAAAAGAACATTATTGCACGGGATAATAGTTTAGAGATATGATAGATCAATTTTGTTGAATTTAAATTTTAAAAAATAGTTGTGGCTTATCTCTGATATATATATCTGCGCATTAGGTCACACAGATGAAATAATTTTTTTTTTGTGAGGACCAATGAATTAATACAACCTGAAGCTCCTAGAATTCTCCACTAAAAGACACTTCACTTTTTTTTTTTTTTTAATAAAAATGAGAAGTTGTATTGATATAAATCTAAGCACTTACAATACAGAATTCATTACAATATGGCTGTCAAAAAATTGACTGAAGTATTTCAATACAACCTGAAGCTCCTAGAATTCTCCTTTGTCTATTTTTTTGAAGGCCTAGTTTTGCACGTCGGACACTTATTTAGAGACGGAGGGAGTACCACATAAGGAGCTCTTAGAAAAATTAATTTTGAGCCCGGACAGAAGTTGAAAGCATCTAAGGATCCTCTTGATATTAGACATCTCCACCAAATCATTGTTACAAAATAGAACTATATCATTCGCAAACTGAAGATGCGTCATCGACACCCCATTGACCCCAATTCTCGCTCCTTTTATGATGTTCCGTTCCTTAGCTCTCTCTAGTAAAATGTTCAGCCCTTCAACTACAATATTAAAGAGAAAGGGGGATAATGGATCTCCTTATCTGATACCTCTTTCAATTTGAAATTCCTTGGATGGTGAACAATTGATCAGGACTGACATGGAGACTGAAGATATGCATTCCTTAATCCAACCACACCATTTCTCGCCAAAACCCATTTTCTCAAGAAGATCTAACAAAAAACCCCAATTGACGCAATCATATGCCCTTTCAAAATCAATTTTCAGAATTAACCCTCCTTGTGAGCTATTTTTCCAACTGTGGATAGCCTCGTTTGCAATAAGAACTCTGTCCAAAAATTTGTTTACCTCCAACAAATGCAGCTTGAGACTCTCCGATTACTAATGGTAAGAGAGTTTTGATTCTATTTGCTAGCACTTTGGACAACACCTTATACACCCAACCCACCATGTTAATAGGTTTTACCAAACTACTTGAGAGACCATTGGTGTATTTTATCAAGAAACCTATTACATTGAAGATTATTTTGGTATTCTGCCATTTTTAACTTGATACTCCGCAATTTCATTGCTTGTTTGTTTCCTAAAACAGGCATCCCTAAAATTCATGACTTGTACAGTTCTATAAGTGCTAATTTAGATGTGACAACAAGAAAGGTAGTAACTGTAAATAGCAAATGCTACATAAGGGCTAAATGGTCAAAATAAAATTCAAAATCTATTTTTTTTATTAAACTTTCAAACACTAGTCTATTGTCTATTACAAACTCTGATCTTCACTCATTAAGCCAAACACATCCTTAATTTATATACAACACCTAATTTTTAAATCATAAAATCATATTAGATTAATTCCAAGTCCTTGAGAGTTGACAGTGATCCTAGGATTAAATAATAATGTCTGCAATTTTTGACAGAATATTCAAAGCGAGGAATAAGAATTAGGACCTGGTTTTTCTATAGTCCAAACTCAATTGGAGGAAACGATTGCATCTCAATGGTCAATCTTGACAATGGCCAATGGTCAAGATTTGTTAATGTCTCTTACCAATAAAGTTAACTGTTAATAGTCTTTTAACATATTTAAACCATTGAACTTTTGGATGATTAGATGATTAGTCTCCGCCGTCTAAGTTAAAACCGCAGAGAATATATTTTCTTAAGATTATCCAGTAATCATAGAAAGAAATCCATCTAGGTATTGGGCCGTTAACCGGGCCCACGTATCTGCCGGCGGCAAAACGCTGCCACATTTGCAAGCTCAACAACATATCCCTACAAAATCTCTCTCCCCCAACTCTCTCTCTCTCTCTAAAGAAAAGTTCCCACATAACTCAAAACTTTCTCCTAATCTCCACTTTAAATTGCGGTATCGAAAAACGTAACGGTATTGATATCGATAGTATTGACTGACATATAGATAGATAACGGTATCGGAGGTCCGAAATTCTGCTCCATAACTCCGTATACAATACGCAGTGGCTTTTATTTAAAATCCTACCGCCACCGCCATGCAACCGTGCGTAGATGACGTGGCCGATGAACTCGACGTCCTAAGCTTCAAGTCCACCGTCACCACCGACAGCGGCGGCTCCGAGACCGCCAATTGGGCTGCCCCTGCCAACCTGGCGCTATCATCCACCAAGCCCCACAAGAAATCCGGCGACCCGTGTTGGGACGCCATCCGCCGCGCCCGGTCTGCCGACCCGAGCCTCGGCGGGCTGAGGGTAATCCGGCAGCTTGGGAGCGGGGACATCGGGAACGTGTACCTAGTGGAGCTAAAGTGCGCCAGAGGGTGTGTTTTTGCGGCGAAAGTGATGGATAAGAAAGAGCTAGAGGGGAGGGACAGGGAGAGAAGAGCAAGGACAGAGAGGGGAATACTGGAATTGTTGGACCATCCGTTTTTGCCCACGCTTTACGCCACACTGGACTCACCCAGGTGGTGTTGCTTGTTGACTGAGTTTTGTCCCGGCGGCGACCTCCACATTCTCCGGGAACGACAGCCAGAGAAAAGGTTTGATGCCGCCGCCATCCGGTATGTCCTCTCTCTCTCTCCAGAATAGTGCCATGATATGTGTACTCTAATTGATCTACTCCGTAAAAAACCGTGGTATTTTGGTGTATTTCCTTTGGATTTTTCATTCACATCAACTTGAAAAATCTGAATTAGTAGTTCCTAAATTTAGTGGAAATAAATTTAAAACTTTTATGAAAGATTTTTATTTTTTATTTTTCCAAAAAGCGAAGGAGTAATAATGCATGTATACGTGAAGAAATGTGTACTAGGAACATTGCTTGATGAGAAGCAAGGTTTTAAATACGCCCGTTCATAGTGTATTGGCTTACGTGACGGTTTTTGGGTTTTTTTTTTTTTATTCGAGGCCCATTTCATTAACAGCTAAAATAGGCTAATTACAGCGAATCCATCCTAGAACAGAGATAGGGAATTTCTAGCAAACCATCACCGAAAGAAAACACTAAGCACAGGTGACCTAGGGGCAGCGATAAAACCGCAAAAACTAGTGACTAAACTTGTGCACGACTCACCGTCACAAAGGGTCGGGACACGAGGGGCCAGCCATCTAATCACTAGCCGCCCAAGCTTGATAAAAGAACCCTATCAGAGATAAACTATACACGCCGATGGAAACAAGAGTAATAAACAAACAAGGAAGACAAACACGACCACCATGGATGGAATCCACAAGTACGCCGGCTGCCTCCAGCCTAGAGGAACCACCCGGAACCGACTGGATCTCGAACTGAAGGGGAAGGAGAAACATCTCTAGGCAAGTCTACATGTACACCCCGTGTAAGCTTGCCTGGAGATGTTTGTTTCGGTGATGGTTTGCTATAGGTGTACGCGGGGTGTACACACCCTGGTTTTTGGGTCTTTGATGCCATTACACGTACACCCCGTAGGCTGAGAGATGGTAAAAGGCTAAGAGATGGTAAATCGCAAGCATATCGGCCGGTTTTTTTTTTCCATTCATGGTCGATAATTCCTTCGTTTTTATCCTCAACCGATACTAAACCGTTAAAAGGGTGTTTTTATCATCTAGTCTAGTTTAATTTGGGCTTTTATGGGTCGATCTTGGGTCCAAAAGAAAGATCAGAATAATTCATTTTGTAGAGCTGTCAAGCATATTATCAACGTAACAAAATTAGTTTCATCGAACATCAAATTCTGCGAGAATAGAACAGATTTGTGCTGAAAGTTTAAGTTTGCAAATATATATATATATATTTGTATATATGTATATCGTTTGTTTTTTGTTGCACAAATTTGTTCTGTTCATGAAGCTATTGATATTAAATCAAGTTGATTTCTCACGTGAATAATGTATTTGATGAGTTCTACAAAATGAAAGGTTCCGGTTATAATAGTGGGCTCATGCTGATCTCACAAAGCCCAAACTCGACCGGACGGATGGTAAGGAAACCAAACAGGACCTTGGCCTCCAATTGGCAATCCTCTGTTCAGTTTTTTGAATTGATAGAAATTGAGGTGATTTACATTGGCTTTGGTTTTTCATTTAGCTGTACTAGCAAATGTATTTGCGTTCGTGCTATGCACGTAGTAATTTATTAATTTAATAATTACTTATCACAATCTTACACAGTTGACCTGATCACTGGTTCAATGCCTTTTCTCTACGTGAGCCAGCCTGCAGACCCCGTTAACTTTAACAAAATACTGTAGAACCGTATAACAATAACTTTTAAAATAGCTTATACTATGAATATTCTTAATTAGGATGTAAATTTTTTGCTCAGCAAAAAAAAGTAATAGTCAATGAGTTTACAACGATTAAAAGGACCAATAATATGACGACATCACAATAGAGAAATTGACATCCGATCTAAGTTGCCGCCGTAGACATCCCATGATCTAGACACTCAATAATCATATGCTCCGCCTTTATATTGTCATCATAGTCCAACTTTTCAGAGCTAGATTATACTATCTAACCATGCGAAATTTGACAAAACACCAAACAAATATTCAGTGACCAATTTAGGGTGTGTTCCATTAACTAAAGTACGTGCTACTTTTAAATGTAATGTATTGTGAGAGAATGACCTGTCACGTAAATCAAAAAAATAAGAACTTTAGTGGAACGGGGTAGGATTATTAGTTGCTATCTAACTCTCAACAATAACAAATAATACTTGCAAAAACCAAAACTAAGTAGGGGAAAAGAATATTTTGTTTTAGCTTGCAAAAACGAAAAGTAAATAGAGGAAAAGAACATTTTCTTTTAACTCTAAATGTTTCTTTGTACTCTCCATTCGTCTCTAAATAAGTGTCCGACACGCAAACTTAAGCCTTACAAAAGATGCATTTTACATTAGAAAATTTAAATTTTTTTTCCACAAATCTAAAAAAACTCATTGCTAGCTATTGATTTGTAAAAAAAATTTAATTTTTTAACGTACCAAATACATCTTTTTAAAGGTCTTGATTTGTGTGCCGGACACTTATTTAGGACAAAGGAAGTATTTAGTTTTGCTTTTTTTTTTTTGGTGTATTTTCGGGACCAATGTGTTTTTTGTACTAGTTTGTTTATTTTTGGGTGCCGAGTAGGCACCACGTGGCGGTACCTGTTGGTGATTCCAATAGTCCAAAACACCCAAACGTGTTTTGGACGGTCCAGATTTATTTTCCCTCTCTCCCCTCACCTCACCACTCTCTCTTCTTTTTCTCTCTTTAAAATCCGGACCGTCCTACGTTTGGACAGCTGGGATCACTGACGAGGTATAACGTGTGTGGTACCCGCCCTGCACACAAAAATTTCTCATGAATAATACTTACGATTGGCTTTCCAACCAAAAGAAAGAGCCGATTCAAGACGTCTGTGTAAATTTCTCACAGACCAGTACCAACAAACGTATAATTGGTTAGTATTAATTTGCAGGTTCTATGCATCAGAAGTGGTGGTTGCCCTAGAATACCTCCACATGCTGGGGATAGTCTACCGCGATCTCAAGCCCGAAAACATACTTGTAAGAGCAGATGGTCACATCATGTTGACCGATTTCGACCTCTGCCTAAGTTCAACATCAATGGCCCAGATTGTCTCTGATCATCAGCACAAGCAAATCCCGCGCTTGTCAAGCGATCGTGGTTCGATCGATCCTTCCTCTGCCAATTCAGATTGCATGCCGCCCAGTTGCATCGCCCCTGCCGTCTCCTGGTTCCGTCCGAAACGCAAGCGCCGCCGGAGCCGGCCAGTTCCTCGTGGGAGCCAGCAGCTTGCCATAGTGGCGGAGCCGATAGACGCCCGGTCGATGTCGTTCGTCGGGACCTACGAGTATTTAGCACCGGAGATCATAATCAGAGAGGGGCATGGTAACGCAGTGGATTGGTGGACCTTGGGGATATTCATTTTTGAATTCTTCTATGGCGTGACGCCGTTCAAGGGTACGGACCACGAGCATACCCTAGCAAACATTGTGGCTCGAGCGTTCGAATTCCCTAAGAAGCCACCCTTGGCCGAACCGGCCAAGGACTTGATCACACGGTTGTTGATCAAGGATCCCAAGAAACGGATGGGGTCCACAATGGGAGCCACGGTGATCAAGCGCCACCCGTTCTTCAATGGGGTCAATTGGGCACTTTTGAGAGGTGTGACGCCACCGTTCCTTCCACAGCCGATGGCTTATCAAAAATCTGTTGCCGGAGATGATTTTCCCGATGCTTCAATTGAGTACTACTAGCTATATAGTTGCAACTAAGTTTACATGGCCAAGATGTACTGGAATAAAAGTTATGTAGTGTTGGAAATAATTTTAATGTATTGTCAAAATTATTAACTATTAAACAATCACTGAGAAATTGATTTCCATTTATTTTCAATTTTTCATAGAGTTGTGTTTTTTCATTTTACACCCTTCCGCCGTTGCGTCCTTTATGAGAACATTTGACCCTTTTCTTGGTGCCTATTATGAATAGTCATCAATTGATTTATAAATATTGATTCTTGGGGATTCAAAAACTTCTATTACATACTTTCATCGAGCCAGAGCCTTTTCATTTGAGAGATTACAAACACAAATTTGGTTTACTAGGCCTATCAATTGTTATGTTGCTTCTGTGAGACCATTCGATCAAGTAGTGCTAGAAGACAGATTTCCATATCAACCATAAGCATTGTAGCGGGGACGAATCCGTCTTAAGTACAGAGTGCAAGACTCGCATTGATCACCGATTTGGTTTCATCAATTTTGAGGTTCTGAGTTCTAATTTTATCGCGTTACAATATTATCGATTATAAATCTTTTAACCTATAGTTATTGAGTATATCACCCATTAGCATCATTCTGCAGCTGCCTAATAATCCAGGTTTTCTGAATGCATGCTGGCCTGGGCTGATTCAGTTCTCAGCTTCCAACGGAATTACATGCAATCACAAATAATTAAGGGCCCAATAATTAATGCTGCTATTAGCATCGTTTTGCGATGGATTCGACGTCGTTTGATCGATCAGATGGATAACTTCATTTCCATCGTCTCCACCAAGGATCGAGCAAGGGGGTTTAGTGGCAGTGGCCGCCACGACAAGAATTTTAGAAAATGCAGTTATTATATGTAAAAAAAAAAAATCCAACTTATATAGACCCGTCATCGCTAGATTTTTTTCATTATTTTTTGCTATATATTATTCCTTAATCCTCTAAAAAAATTTCACAAATAGGAGACCCAACAAAGTATTCCAAAACTAGATTCTATCATCAATGCTTTTAACGACATGAAAGAGCGTTGGGCACAATTCAAGATATTTCACTTTAGTAGAGGGATTAAATTAAAGTTTTACTTTTTTCGTACTCTATATGCAAATGACAAACATCATTTACTATAGTTTATAATTATGTTATTTAAATTTTTTCTAGAATCGATGACATTTTTTTTAATATATATTTCGCCACTACTAGGGTAAAATCCTGACTGGATCCCTGATCTCACTGCAATTTCCAGTCAAAATAGTAATGTTATTATGGGCTAGTTACAGTCCTTACAGGCTTACAGCCCATTACGCAGAGCTAGCCCAGCATTCCACTGCAAGGCTGTTACGAAGCCCAATTGTTTCTTATGGAAATCTACAGAATTCGAGAGGGTATTAGTTGTGGGTTTTATATTCTTATGGGGATTAGCTAGCACATTCTGTACGGGCCCCTTTTTTTTTTTATATAGGGCTTAGACTTATAAATAAGGCCGCCTCAGTGGACCTCGTAAAGAGCAAGTTCGTTGTCAACTTTCAGTCAAAGTTGATAGTTACAAAGTCGATATAAAATTAAAGATTTATGATCAATTTACTTGAAAATGAGACGTATCAATCAAGGACTAAGTATATATCGACAAATCATACGGAATGTATGATTCATCATTGATAGTTCATCCTAGCTATAAAGAATTGTCATTTACCAAATTATCATGTGCAAGGAAGGAATGATACAACATTAATCGAACTACGTGCCATGTCCAAGGAAGCTAGGAATGGTACGCAACAATTACACGACTTGGTCCATCCCATCGCGCACTAGCTCAATGCTAACTTTCCTCAAGATTAATCAATAAGACATGCGGCCTGCCTCATATCTTAAGGCCGGGCAAGGAGTAGTTTGCTCCCATCTAATCCCCTCGGAGTTTAACGCGAGGGGCATCCGTACAGCCCGGACAAGCAACTAAAAAAATGTTGCATAACAATTTTTATTTTGAAGAGACTTGGTTTTAACATCAAAGACTTGGACACTTCAGGCTTGCTTTGAGATCATTTTTTTTAATCAAACAGCCAAGCAATTTCCACTGCAAAAGCTCGAAGGCAAAAGATTACATCACGATAGACAGGAATGAAACCAAAACTACTAAATCTAAAACTAACGAACACCCTGCCGAAGCAAAACCAACAATAGGTTCTGAGAGTCCCGTCCCAGAATACGTGTCAATGGTTTGAGCTGGGGTTCCTCTACTTTGAGATCATTGATGGCACAATTTTTGCAATCTTGAGAAAAAAGTTTCCCAAAGCAAGGACTGACATTTTCAAGAACAAAATATTCCTTTCTTTAAAAAAGAAAAAAAGAGCAAAATTTCCATAATTTAATCAAAGTAGTAGATGTCATGGACAGAAAGCAAAACCATTTCATCAATCCAAGTATCTTCCTCATATGCCGTAAGGCAAATTTCCAAAAACCCTTTAAATCAAATCCCTTTTGATTTCGTGACCGAAAGCAACTCATTCAACGAAAACATAGGAGAAAACTATCTATGCTACACCTAGGGTGTACTTTTTTGGTGTATGTTACTCATAATTTTGGTGTATTTTACCCATGTTTTTGTTTAGTTACAAGAGAGGTGTACCGTTTGACCCCAATATACAGGGGGGTGGAGAAATCGCATGCTTATTGGCCAGTTTCCATTATGTGTCGGTCCATTTCCAATTCACATACCGATTTACGACCGTACGTTACGGGCTAATTTGGCACTTAATATTTAATCATTCTAAAAGATAATTTTAAAAATTCATGACCGCAACAACCAATTCCCATTACGTATCTTTCGATACCCCCGATACCGTTACACCTCAATCGTTACCATTATGTGTCCCCAAGCTGTTATTTAAAACCATTACCACATTTTTGGTGTCAAGTAAGAGCACATTCTTCTGGTAACCAAAATTTTCGTTAACGAAGCCTTTTGATGTGTGTACCATAGCCAAACCGTATATAGGGCAGACTGCAACTATAAG
Organism: Rhododendron ovatum; assembly: GCA_019656835.1. Lineage (NCBI taxonomy): Eukaryota > Viridiplantae > Streptophyta > Magnoliopsida > Ericales > Ericaceae > Rhododendron > Rhododendron ovatum. Next base: position 16,553,559 of record CM033791.1, on the reverse strand, counting down.
TGAAAATGTGCTGTTTGATTGCTTATTTGCTTATCTTCATCAAAACCAGACGACCGTGTACTGTCTTAGACTTGGTACATAGGGCAGACTGCACCTATGAGTGAAAGTGTTGTATTGCCAAAATTAGTTAGTTTTGGCTCTTCACTAATAAGTACAGATTTCTGTCTAGGTAGGGAGACTTAGGATTTGACTTAGGTAGTATAAGGTGAGATGGATATATATTCGATAGTTAACAATATCTGATTAACTTGAATTTTTTCAGAGAAGGTTCTACTTGAGGACAACAGAGATGAAATTTTCATTTTGAAGATCATTAATTAGGAAAAAATCCATTTTGGGAACCCAAAAGCCTGATGTGCCTCAAGGCACAAACAACCCCTGAACAGTGAACTCCCATTTAACCGAGGCTGAGACCACTTTACCAATCTTCTCCAGGAAAATTGCCGAAAGGGAAAAACATCGTTATGCTGTTTGAATTTGAGAAATACGTAAAGATGGAAACGTCTGATATACTACTATATATTTGGTACAAATTAAACGTCTGAAATACATAAAGAAGGTTGAGTGATATGAACCATAATACCACAACAGTGAAAAGAGAAGTACCATGCACAAGGAATTAAGGAAGGAAGTAAAGAATCACAGAACTAAAAGGGTCGACCGAGAAATTTAAATAGCCGATCATGGCATGGCATGTATTGCACAACAACATCTAAGCCAGTAAGGAGAGATCGAATACTATATTTCAAATACTTTTTCCATATATCCACACACACACATCAATGGCCTCCCCAAGCAATATTAATACTAGTTCCCCAACTGAGAAGTACCCGTGCCCGACGGAGTTTAATGTCCTGGACTTCGTTCCCAAGTTGTTGTCTGAAAGAGACTACAAGAAGTGGAAGAAGTTGACGGAGGACTTCATTAAGAAGCGAGGTTTGATTGGTTTCATCGATGGCACAGTGAAGGAGGATACTGCCAACCAAGATTACTACAAGGCCTGAAAGAGATCAGACAATCTTGTACAGGGATGGATACTGGCAACCCTCACCCAAGATATCCGCCTAGTCATGTTGGACTGGGAAACCGCTAAAGAATTGTGGATGCAGTTGGAGAAAATGTTCGATCCGACTTCATCTGTATGGCAATATGGTAATTAATGACTTTTTTTTTAAAGAAGTTTTAATTTGACTTGAGTTGTTCGAATATTAGGCTTGGAAGTAAGTTTGTAAAACATTATTCATGGATGTTAGGTGTAAAACATTACACTTGTTAGTTCGATACATGTGGGCTAACGTGCATCGAATCGTTCCGGACATTATTGTGCTCAAAATTTTGTTAAAAGATTATATAACTTCTTAGCATTGTATAACATTACTGATGTTAGTTTGATACATGCGAGCCAACATGCATCGAATGATTTGGGACACTATCGTGCTCAAAATTGTGTCACATAGTTACACGTCTTACCATAGAAAATAGGGAATGACTACAATACACACTCCTTATTTTGGTGTGTATCATATGCACCTCCAAAATGTTATGAATTGTAAAGAAAATATTGCGAATCGTCTTGCTAAAAATTTACGAATCGTATAAAGGTTACAAGATACATCCCTTAAAACAGTATCTACCGACCACAACATCAAGCAAATGGTTTGGACTATTTAAGGGAACATTTCTTGTATTTATATCAAAGTTAAATTTTTTGTTTTGGTTGCCGAGACCGCAGAGTTTATATCCGTGTATTTATATCCTATGTAGGACTACAAGAGGACACGGACATAGGATACGAGATTTTATAAACAATGAAGACACGGACACGGTGGAAGACAAGAGAATATATAACATTAAATTATGATGCGTGTATAAATAATATGCATATATTGGCCAAACTATGACATAATTAAATAATGGCTTGTAAATATACACTGTTATTTATTTACTACATATACATAACCGGCCCTTATGGCTAAAGGTGTTTATCTAGCTATTCTAGCAATACTAACTATCACCAATCAAAAAAAATATATTTATGATAGACTTTGAACAAGACAACTTAGAAAGGAGCAAACCCTTACGGCTTGTTTGACGAGCGGATAAGACTTTGGGAATAAGGAAGAAGGGTACGTGGATATATAAGAACTAGATATGTTATAAGGGGAAATTATACAGGTAAGAAGAAGCGATTAACTAATTAATAAGGAGTTTGTTTGGTATATAGTTGAAATGGATCGATAAACTTTGGGATAAAGAAATCACGTGAGAGTTTATTTAATTGCCTCTAATGAGAATACAAAATGGATTTGGAGAGGTTTGAGGGGCAAGTCGGTAACTATGCCCACCTGAATAAGTTTATCCTGGGATGTGGGGTGGGTTTCGCTAGGATCCCCGGCTATCATCTGTATAAGCAAACTGGGTGCAAATGGGGATATATAAGAGTTGGTCCGAATTTGCTTACACTACTACAATAATAGAAAAAGGGCACACCAAGGAGGTTCACAAAGATTACGGTTTTAGTAAAAGCATGTAAAGAATTGTAGGCTAAATTTTTAATCTCAGTTTAAGTCAAAAGCTGAGATAAAAAGTAGCGCTTAATATATTTTATCTCAGTTATTTAAAAACTGTGATTGTAGATAAAAGATCGCGCTCTTACGACGTGATAAAAAACTGACATGCGAAAAAGAGCAAGATAGAAAACCACGCTCTTGCGGCATGATAAATCAATTTTATCTCTTATAAAGCTTGAAATTTGTTTTGGTAAGTAACAACAGTATGGTAGTATTTTTTATTGCATGTCGGGCGTAATACGTTGTAATCCACTTGCCTATATAATTGCAGGCTTTCATTTATAGTACTAGTTAATTTTGTTTATTGAAAAATACTACAGTTAGAATGCAAGCTAGCTAGGCAAGCTAAATAATTAATACTATATACAATCACAATTCATATCTCTCTGATCGATCTGTCCCAGAAATTAATCTAACAGATCATGATTGACATATGCATGCATGCAGACGAAGAAAAAGAGAATAGGGTAACCCGTTATCTGCCCCTGCACAAAGCTGTAGTGAAGGGGGATTGGGACGAAGCAATGAGAATTATACAACAGGATCCAGCTGCTGTTAGGGCTGCCATCAGCCCGCGCTCCCATAGAGCACTTCATGTCGCCATCAAGACCGAGGGGAGAACCCATTTTGTGAGGATGCTTTTGGAGAAGATGACACCGCATGATGTTGAACATCTAGTTGACTTAGACGGCAAGACAGCCCTTCACTGGGCTGCAATATGTGGCACCAAAGAGGAAGTCGAAATGTTAGTCAACAAAAGCTCGAATACTCTTCCAAATCTTTTGGACAAAAAAGGAAGTGCACCTCTCCATCATGCTGCTCGATATAAGCGTAGAGAGATGGTTCTTTATTTACAAGGATTCACAAAAGACATTCTACTGGCGGAAGGAACTGGTGCTAAATATCTGGGTGACCTTACAGCGGGTGAATTGTATGGTGAGTATTACTGCTCCCTATGTCCGGATTTAATAGTCTTTTTTGAAAGTTTGTGTCACTTTACAATCCATTATACTTTATAATTTATTATGTTTTATGTAATTTTGAAAATATTATCTTATAAAACTAGTTAAAATCTATCAAATAAGATCCATATTTGATATAAAATTTATTATTAATTTAAAGATAAAACTCATTTTTTATCTGATTAATATTGAACTAGAGACTATTCAATCCAAACGGAGAGAGTAGTAGTTTAATTGTTATGATCATTCAGGATGCATGAGTTTTGACTCAAATTAGTTTTTTCAAAACAAAGTTTCTATATAAACCGTATGTTTGATTCAATGGAATCAAAGTTGGAATAAAATAATCATTCTAATGACATACTTATTCTCATATTTAGTTCACCATTAAATGATCATAGAATGTTCATTCCAAATGAAATCACTGTAGATATCCCAATCCAGACCTTAAAGGTTTTTTGAACGCCCGAAATAAAGGAAACAATACCTTTGCGAGCTTGAATAAAAAACTCCCTCATCCAAAATAAACCAATAACCCAAAGGTCCAAAAGTCCAGAGAAGCCCAAAAGCCCAGGACTGGACTGAAATACCGCGCGGAACACATCTACAATGCGTGGTGTAATAAAGTTTATTACACCGTGCGACATCCCGAGGTCAACCGCACGGCATTTTAGGTAAAGTTCTGACTGGCTTAGTAAGCTGTCGGTCATGCTCACTTGAGCCACAACTACAAGTTGGCTTAACTGAAAAAGCATTTCTAGCCCATCCAGAAAATGCCTCCCCCATATGAATTCAAAATCTTTGGTTCTTACCTATAAATACACCCCTCCACTCAAGAGAAAATGACCTTTGAATTATTTTCCTCTCTCATCATGCTTTCACACCCACTTCTTACTCTCAAGTTTTGAGAAAGTTGCTCCAAAAACATTCTCTAAGCACTTCCTTTCTCAAGATGTCTCATTTTTTTTCTCCTCACCATTACAGTGAGCCCCCATTTTATTCTTTTTGAGATCTTACCTACCAAAATACTCAACAACCACACACACCCACACTAGTCTTTTCTCAACCGATCTTGCCCGCACTCATCTATCGCCGTCTGTCCTCATCCAAGCTCGATATCAAAGGTAAAAACCAAGTTTCCTTGGGATAGGCCCTGTCCTTATCCCTGAGGGAACTTTTTTGTTGTCAGATTTATCCGTGAGTGATAAATCACCCAATAGAGTAATCCAACCCAATCACCCCTCTTACTTTACAATTAGCAAGTAACAAGATAATATTGAATCGAAGAAACCAAATAAATATTCTCCACATAAACCAGTTCATTACTATCCATAACCTAATGTGAAATCTAAGATCTCTCTGCGAGATTTTTCCTCTCCAACCATTAGCTATGCCCTGTCCCATGAGCTTACTTTCTTTTGTTGTCGCGGATTGCACTTCATTTATGTACCTAGCGTGTATCACTCTCATTACAACAAAAGAAAGCTTATCATGCCAGAATCATAACTAGGTTCGCTTATCTTATATACCACTTCACAATCATCACTGGGCTTACTTTGCCAATTTCAAATCACATTCATCACTGGGCTTACTTTGCCAGTATCAATACATCACTGGACACCTGCCAGTTTTAATTTATCAATCAACACTGGGCTTACTTTATCAGTTTCAAACTATCACATCTAACTCATCACATCTCAAAATCCCGCCTGCAGGCATTCTAAAGAAAACAAAATTTTTCAATTCATCCATTACCTAGCATTGTCTAAGTGAACTCTATTCGCATACCACTCCATATCGCTAGAATCCCATATAGCATTCCAATCAAGTAATAGTGCAATATACAATTAAAACGAATAATAATTAAAACAAACTACAAGCAAAACAATCACACAATCTTTTATGAATGGGTCGTTGCCCTTAATCTCGTATGGCCAAGATGATAATAAGTAAAAGCTTTTTAAAAGAATTTAAAAAAAATATTTTTCTAGGCTCTCATTAATTATTTCTAAATAATTAGATTAATTAAAAACTAATTCGATGCATTAATTAGGTAAAAATATTAAAATAAATAACGTGACTTGATTAAGAGTCTGAGAGATCCTATGCAATCAGTTGAGTATCAAAAGTTGGGTTCAGAGGGTCGCGGGATTATTTTAAATAAAGACGTTAAATCAAAAATAATATCAAATTGGTGAATACTACAGAAAATGCGTGGTTAACTATATTTTTTTCATCTGGGACATGAGGTTAAGCATATAAACACTTAATATACTTGGAGAAGGGGTTGGATAGGATTATAATACCTTGAATCGGATCGAATTGATTTAAAAATAAATCTTGAATTTTGGAAAAGAAAACTTCGGTTTCTTTGATCGGGAGACTTTGGGATTGGATTGAGGCTTGTTTGAAGATGCTCTGGGTTGTAGGAGGTGATCGGGATGGTTGAATTGAATTTCGGTTGGGTGTAGCTATGAAACCCACTTTTCTTTCTCTTTCTTTCTCTCTCTAAAACTCCATGGATTGGAGCTTCGATTTCTCTTATTTTTTTCTCTCTCTTTTGGACTGGTAAGACGTGGGGAATATTGTAGTGTAAATTTCGTGGGTCAATGGGGTGGGGTTGTATAGTTGAATTTGGAAGAGGTTAGATAAGCGTGAATTAAATGGAGTTGGGTTCATGGGATTTGGAATGGACGAATTTGACTTGGTTTTAGGGCCAGGGAGGAAGTAGAGACTGAGTAGGAGAGGGAGAGACGGAAGGAGTGTGCATGTAAATTGAAAAAATAAAACTAAGATAATTAAGATAATTATATTTGTATAAATCTATTAAGGAAAAGAATTATAATTATATTTGTATATATCTATATATTAAGGGAAAAGAATTAATTTTATTATTAGCAACACTTTTTAAATAATTAATCGATTACTATAGACTATTTGATTAAAAATAATTTCTTTATCGAAAAAAATAGGGCAAAAATCCGGGTCGTTACACGATGTTTTGGAAGCTGAATACAGTTTGATAACATAATAGGTACCACGCACAGCATATCATAAAGCCGTGCGCGGCATTACAGTATGACGTGCATAAGGTCGCTATAGTACAGACAATTTGTTGAGTAATTTTTCTTTTCTTTTTTTTACTGCATCATCTTTACCATCTCTGTACAGACGGCATCACGTGCACGCCAACGTGATATACCTTCCCCTCTTATTTGTTTATTAAAAGTGATTTATTCTCCAAAAGATATACGAAATTTTTCCTCTTTGAAAATGTTCAGTAGAGACCGGCTTTGCCAGGCGAGCGGGGTGCATTTTGTCCTATTTACAAAATCTTTCCCGCTCATAACGTGGCTCCTGAACCCAAAATCTTAAACGTTATTCGCCAGACCAAAAGCCTTTCTTTTCAAAACAAACTCTCAGTTTTTCGAATCATCCAACTCAAAAATTTGGATAGCGACTTTTCGAGAGCGCGCGGGGCGGGGAGCCCACAATCACTATTTACCTTAGTAAAGGAATTGTTATTCCATTAAAAAAATAAAGGAATTGTCATTCTATTTCTTTGTCATGCCATAATTACTAGTATCACTTCATGATTCACTATTGTCATACCAAAAATTACGATTGTCACACCAATATTTCATTGTAGATGAGAATGATTATTCTTAAGCACAACCAAACTTGGAAATTGGAATGGATATTCCAATATCATTTTCTCCAATTCTATTCCAATCTCAATTTCATTCTATTGTCAATTCTATTCCATCAAACCAAACATACCCTAAGTATTTTTAGTGACCTTTTGTTTTGCATGCTTTTGGTCGAATTTATTGAGTTTAATAACTCGTCTCAACGAAAATAATTAGAAGAGTACAAAAACATTAACCAAAATCAACAAAAGTTTAGATAAGATCACACTAAAGACAATTAAATAGATATTTTAATTTTTTTTATACTGTTTTTTTATACTTTTTACTTTTTGTATATTTTGGATTCATCTCGTCTCTAATGAACAAATTTAACGCACATTCAAAAAAAAATCAAGAAAGAAAATCAAATATACTGACAATAATTTAGCCAAGGTTTTCCCTGTGGTATATCTATATTCGGGAGGTTTTTCTTGTTTTCACAATGAATCTGGACAGTCCATTTCTCTTTAATGGACATTTTCCTGAAAAGTTTTTCTGGATTCTATCATTTTTGATATTTTCGACGTGCTCGTGCTACCTTTTTTTTTTTGGATAGGTTTCTGGTTATTTACTTTAGGAAGCCACTAGAGAGACATTCTACAGGCGAGTGAAAAAAATGTCGTTGTTCCACTTCTGTATATATGCTGGTTTTTTTTTTTTTTTTTGGCTAAGCCCTGTATATGGTGAACATTATGGTGAGCACTTAGTATTATTAAATAGAGAAAATTAAAGTTTTATTTTAAATGCAGCCCCTATAGTCTAGTTCATGGCATCATTATGGGTTGTTTTTCGATATGAAATTGCATCAAATTAAGTCTCCTCATATCCCACTATCCAAAAAAAAAAAAAGAGACTCTCCTTTATATCCGTTTATTGCCGCACATTTATTATGCTCTATTTATTACCTTATCTCTTTTGGAATGAGATAAATTTCAAGAATTGTGATGAATTTTTTGTGTGATAAGTTTGTTATTTTTAATTTTGGATTTCGTCATATTATACAAATTTATTAGGAGAAAAATTATCTTTTTTACTTTTTCTTGCGTTTATTGTACATTTATCGTAAGGGGCATTTGTAAAATTATTTGATAAATTTTTTATTTATGATTTTGCGTTCATGGTTGATTGTGTCCATTCATTTGCATGTTTGTTAAAATTTTAGTAAATTTGTAGTGAAATTTGATACATTTATAATATTGAAATGAAAAACTTACCATAAACGTACACTCTAAATTAAGCGGTTCAAGTACAATAAGTTTACTACAATTCAAATACAAAAAATAAAACAGTTGGTTTCTTTGATAAACTTTGGTAACCGCACATATACAAGAAATTTCTGGATCCTTACATGATAAATTTCCAAATCTGCAGGTATACACCAAATTTTTCATATTCCATAAAATTTTCTATTAAGAAAAGACAATTCACATCTTAGTTGGACTTGCTCAAATATCATTTCATATACATACTTGGCATGCCATGTTAAATTAGGCATATTGGCAGGAGGAGTTTTTCTATGTATACCATAATGTTTTGTTGTATGTATTCCAAAAGTGAGTCGTGGTAAGTATTTGAGATACAGTGATATAAGTATTATATATGGAGTGCTAAGTTTTCCAGTGCAATGGTAAGTAGTCAAGATGTAGAATACTTACCACTTCATATGATGCAGTAGTAAGCGTTCCAAATATAGAATACTTACCACTGCATCACTTTTGGGATATCATACACCAACAAAATTGATGTATACCAAAAAAAATTGATGTACCATAGATGGACTGTAGATGGAGATGTTCTTACTATGATATTAGCGGATCCGGGGACTCTGTAGTGAGTTTGAGCAAACTCGCTATAGGGTTGCAGCCATCTATCTCAGTCATCAATGGTTCGGATTTTAAATACTCTTTCAGACCGTTCAAAACACTTTTAGACAATTGAAATTGCTCACTGTAATTCAATAGTGACTTTGCTCACTACAAATCCTGAATCGGATATTAGCACCCAATATTAGATGTAGAGCAACATATGAATGCCTAACTGTTATCTACCATCAATGCTTCTATAGACATTGCTTTAACTTTGCTTACGCAAAAACCTGAGCTGGCAGGCGTGGAAATAAAACCCATTACTCCTTTTGAACAACTTCGCAGAAAGGGGTCGTTTCCGAGTGGAAATTCCTTCAACTTCTGGCAGAATTTAATTTATTTGGGTTAGTCTCTCCCTCCCTATCTCTCGTGTTTCTATAAGTTTAATCTTAAAGGGACCGATAAAATTCATATCAATGTGGTATCGACGGGCATGCGGGGCGCACTCCGAGAGTCATGCAAGGATGATTCGAACCTTTCAATAATTTTAAAAGAAAAAATCAAGTGGACCAGTGAAAAATCAGCTCAATTCAATATATGTAAATATTCAATTTAATCTTTAATTTTTTTCATTAAGATTTCAGAATCTTGTAATCACAGGCCCACTCCGGGTTTTTTTTTTTAAATTATTGAACTGCTTAGATCATCTTTACGGGACCCAGAGTGAGCCCGCGTACCCATCGGTACCCCATCAGTATGGGTTTGGTTGGTGGAAGTAGCATGGCTCTTTCTATAAAGGGTGTCTTCACTGATCAAAAACTTGTGAACGACAACTTTAATTTGAATTTTGTTTTAATTCAATTTTTTTTTTTTGCGTTTGTTAATTTTATACTAAATTTTTATATAATATTAGTTCATCTCGACGAGAGATATCAAAAAGTAAAGGTTTCACAATATAAGTATTTTTATTTTTCTAATCTAACGGTACGTAGTTTTGGGCTAGCTTGGTGCAAAGTGCTTTGGTATCGAACCAAGGCAACGCTATAAGTGTTAACTTGCCACACGTTTGTCCAATAGATTCCATGTGGTGCACACGTGGTATGTACCTTTGCTGACTAAAATATAAACTGCGCGCGACTACGTTTTTAGTTGCTAAAACGTTACATTAGCTGAATAAACCTTAAATTACATACAGGACCGGCCTTGAGAATTTGAAGGCTTAAAGCGACTTTTAAAATTGAGACCTTAGGTTTTCTATAAATAAATAAAAATCAATATAGGTGGTTAATATAAGGTAAAAATATTGAACATGGTATTTTAGTTTCGTAATTTAACTAAAATAAAATTTTAAAATATTTTATACCATTAGAAAAAATCAAACATAACGAAATGCCACTCATACACTGCATTTTTTTAACTAATCATGTTATTAGCTTTAATCATGAGAATGTAAAATATATAAGAGCTATATATTTTTTCCTAGAGCAAAAGGAAAAAAAAGGGGAAAAAAACCCTTTGTCAAAAGAAAACTTCCCTAGGATTTGAACCAGAGATCTCCCATCCCAAATTTCACGTACCTCACGCAAACCACTTGTGCTAGAATTGATATTGTGTTGAAACATAGAACACTTATATAAATATAATATATTTGATTTTTTTTTGATGAAAATTGAGGTCCTCGTTTTTCTGAAATTTTGGAGGCCTAAAGCACCAGCACCTTGGGCCCAGGGCCAGCCCTGATTACATACAATCAGCCTCATACGCTCGGGCGTCAAACAATTCAGCCTCAATAACCAGAACCAAAATGCTCTTCAAGTTGGGCAGGTTCCTGAACAATACGATCTAGCCCTTGGCAGGGAACAAGTAATGGAGTTTGAGAAAGTGAGGGAAAAGAATAGATAATCCTTTATCATTGTCTAGTTTTGTAGAAAAGAGAGAAGAAACTTTTTAAATATTTTTTTAGAGTATTTAGTATTTAGGTGTTTTCCCTACTCTTACAATTATTTCCCTAATGACCGAACGAAATTTCAGAAACCAATCCAGATATGTTTCTCCATGATCACCGTTACCGCATATGCCACACAGCCACCACATATTTTCCTCCCTATCTCAATTGAGTGGTAAACATTTAAGATAAAATTTTATTTTGGGGTGAGTAACATTAATTTTAGTTAGTTGGGAGTACAGCTTAACTCTAATTTCAAGATTATAGTGGACGATTTTTATTTTGGCTGATTCCCCCGGGTTCGGCTCCGGTCCAACATATTAATATCCATTTTGGCCCATTGAATGGCTGGGATCAACTCTATTGCATCCAAAGCTTCACAGCATGCCATGCCATGTTCTCATATTTGCCCCCTAAAAGAAACGGAGAATAGTTAACGGAAACTCCAGACAAAGTAACTCTACAAAATCCAGATCAAACTCCACCCCAGTTCAGATTAAAAAAAAAAAAAAAAAACCCCACTCCAGCTAAACTAATATTTAATAAAAAAATCAATCTTTTTGTTACCATAAAACCTCAATTGTCAACGGGAAATGTTTGTCCACTTCAAGAACTCTTTTTTTTTTTTTTTTCCCCAGACGTCCAGCTAAGCAATTGATTTTAATTTTTTAGATTTATATTAAAAATATGATGAAAAAATTAAGTGCTCCAATTTTCAATCGGTCTGAAACAGTGCGAAAATCTTATTTTTCTGATCATTTTATTCTAAACAGTCATAATTAATTTTTGTCTCTATGGCTTTCATAATAAAGAATTTGCTTTACAGCCTACAGGGTTCCAAATAATGAGCAGATACTTTATTATGAAAGCCTTCAACACAAAAATTAATTATGATTTTTTAAGATAAAATGATCAGAAAAATAAGATTTTCGCACTAGTTCAAATATATTGAAAATTAGAGCACTTAATTTTTTCAACATATTTTAATATATGAACTCTCTAAAAAATTTAAGTTTTCCAATTTTCAATCCATTTGAACCGGTGCGAAGATCTTATTTTTATGATCATTTTATCTTAAAAAATTATAATTAATTTTTGTCTCTACACTCTCATAATTAAATATATGCTCTATAAAGTCCCAAATAATGAACAGATAGTTAATTATGAGAGTTATAGAGACAAAAATTAAGCGGCTCGATCATTAGCATGAGACTCCAAAGCGAGTAATGAGTATCACACAACTCTGTGCACATTTGTTGTAAAACAAAATATAGTGTACTCATAATTTTATTGCAAGAAATATCTGCCGAATAATCGCACAAGTGTTAAAAATATGAACCCACTTTTGCATTAATGAGGGCATGCCAAGTAAAATCTGAGACGACACATGGAGTGGAGTTTGCTTTGGATTTTGCAAAGTTATTTTGGCTGGACTTTCCGTTAATCATTTTCCGTTTCTTTTGAGAGGCAAATGTGAGAACATGACATGGCTAATTGTAGAGCTTTGGATGCAATAAAGTTGATCCCAGTCATTCAATGGACCAAAATGGATATTAACGTACTGGATTGGAGCCGAACCCGATTCCCCCTCGTAATGGGGAAGATGTATAGTGGCTTTTCCTCAACAAATCTAAGTTTATCTACAAAATTAAAGCCCGAAATGCACTTTAGCATCATTGAGCTAACTCTTTAATTATTTTTATGTCTGCATCATATGTAGGAGTTCCAATCAAATCAGAATTTATTGCAAACCACCATAATGGAGGAGGAGGAAGAAAAAGAAGAGACATTGAGAGTCCTGCCAATTGCTGCATCTCTGGTTGGGCCATCACAATACCTACTTTCTTTCTTTTTCAATAGCCAAGAAAATAGTAACAATTAATTAGTGTCAAATAATCAGAAAGAAATTAAATGGAGAAATCAGGGAAAAAATTGCGTAATTGTTATAAAGATGATATCTTCCATCCTTACAACCACAATAGTTGTTTAAAAAGCTAACAGGCAACAAAGACGATCTATCATATAATAAATTTATGAGTTAACTGTAAATATGGATTAAAAAGTAACAAATTCAAAGTGCGTGCGCATGCAAAATTCATGTGAAATACTTGGTGGGCAAGATCTTTCTTTGATGGGAGGAAAGGTGGGATCAATTACTCGATCATATCAAATAACTCAAGAAAAAATTAGGAGTTTCACAAAAAAGGCAACAATTATATATAAAACCTCAAAAAAGAATACCTTTATTTACCATGCGCTTGAGCTATTTTTTTTTTTCTTTTATGGGAGATACTTGATCAATATAAAAGGTCAATTTCGTAAATGTGGAAAGGTTGTTGGTCGCGCAAACTTTAAAACACCAGTTACATTTATAAGACGTACGAGTACATGTACGTTGAATTCGGTTAGAAGTGAACATGTACGTAATCCATTGATCGAGTACTTGACTCTTATTGTGCAGTGAGGCAAAGATTGCACTTCATGTTTTGGGAAGTCGCTGAAAAACTTGGTAAGGATTGATCGATACTGTGAATATACATATATGCCATTTAACATCAATGATACTGCAGGGTAAAGAAAGACTAGTATTCATTCAACCCCAAGGAGTTTGGCTTGGCTGGTGGTCTTCGACTTAGAGCATCTCCATTGTAATAAGTAAATGTGTGTGTATAAACAAATTTAACAACAATTCTCAAAAAAACACCCCACATTATAATAAACAAAGTTACAAGTTTTTTAGCAAATAATCAAATTTCACCTGTTTCATAATCAAACTTAACAAATTTTACCAATAACCAAAACTCAATACCCAAACTCAATAACTCAAAACACCCAACATTGGATGACACGAAAAATTTGGTATGGTTGGGTGCGTGATTGGAACTCGTTTGCGATTGGACAAATGTGCATTGTGTATTGTGGGATTTTTTTTTGTTAGGGATGTGAAAATAATAAATGTGGAGGTAAAGGTTGTTAAGTTTGATTGTGGACTAAATGGATAATCAAATACTAACATGGCACATTTTGGTTATTGGTTTTGATTATTACCATTGCGGATGCTCTTAGAGATTTAATCCTTTTGAACTAGGATATGATCAAGTTCAAAACCTTCTAAGTGCTATTAACTTCTTGGGGTTCAGATCATGGACGATGGGATTGGTTTTCAAAAATTAGTCGTGATGCATGTAAGTTAACACGACACCCGAGTTATCATGAAAACGAGACTAGCATTCATTAATTCATTCAATCAAAATATGATATTGCATTCTTAAAAAGTTGATGATTTTACAGTGCCACACATCAAATGCATCCGAGAAAAGAAACTAAAACATCGTCATGCACTTGAGCTACTCAAAGTCTTCTGCACGGAAATCGCAAAATTAAAATTGTCAAAAGTGGAACGCATATTTATGCCAGCGATGCAAGACGCAACACGTATAGGGATACCTGAAATTGTTGAACAGATTATTCTATCATTCCCTGGGGCAATTACTTTTTCAAATCTGGACAAAAGATTCATAATCCAAGAAGCAATTTTGTGGCGTCGTGAACGTGTGTTCAACCTCATATATCAAATGGATGTTGGTGCTGAATTAATAAGATTAATACCTGTGAAGGACAGATCATTGAACCGTGGTTTGCATTTGGCTGCACTTCTTGGACGTGAGCAACAAATCAATCTCAAAGCCAGTGTCCCTGTTGCAGTTCTACAGATGCAGCGAGAATTGCAATGGTTTAAGGTTAGTTTTTCCTTCCGCACCACTTGTTTTGGAAATTTAAAGAAAAAAACAATCTAATTGAGAACAAAAATGGTTTTCTATGACTATGACTAGACTTTTATACTGTTTTATAGCAGTACCGCTTGGGTTGGACGCTCGTGATTGTTTTCATATTTTCTTTAAGTGCTTATATATGCCAATGAAAATCTGATGAGTACATCATATCTTACCTACCATGTACGTGGTGAACTAAGTCTGTGATAAAAGAACAGTTAGCAAATAGTTTTCCAAGACCATTTAAGTTTTTTCTAAAATTGAATTTTCCATTATTGAACTTTATCTTTGTGAAGAAAAGGGAAAAGATGTATTATTAATTATTATATTATATGTAAACTATAACCCTAACATGCCTTTATATAGACTACAGAACTTGATGACTAAAAAACCAGCCAATTAAGTCACATGAATAATAAAGAAACCTATACCAACTACAAAATATATATTCATAACAAGGAAACATAGATATTAACCTAGCTTAAATAGGAAATATTATATTGAAACGTAGAAAATATAGTAACATAATATTTCTTAATAACATAATAATATTTCTTATACTACAAGAAATTTGGGATCTCCCAACTGTTTTTTTAGTAACGCTTGGAAAAACCATCGGTATAGATAATGTATAGTAACGGTTTGCAAAAAACATTATTAGAAACAGGACTATATCGATGGCTTCCATGTAATCGTTACTAGATTACAAGACTATAGTGACGGTTTTTAATAACCGTTACTAAAACCAGACTATAGCGACGGTTTTCAATAACCGTTACTATAAACCGGACTATAGTGACGGTTTTTAATAACCGTTACTAAAAACTCGACTATAGCGACGGTTTTCAATAACCGTTACTATAAACTAGAATATAGTATAAATATTAATAGGTGCTTCAAATAACACAAGTGCTTTACTAGCTTAGCTAGTTCGCGTGCGCGCGAGTGCAGGAGGTCTTGGGTTCGATTCCTAGGACGAGCAATATTTGTTGCGCTGCCACACAGACTCCATGTGGGCGCCACGTCAGCTCCACGCGGGCGACATGGGGTTTCCACGTCAGCACCACGTGAAGGACACATGGCCATTAAATCACAAAATGGTGATTTTTTTTTTTTTTTTAAATTGTCTTTTGCAACGGTTATAAGCATCGCTAATGAAAACGTTACTAAAATTTTTTTTGTACCAACGCTCCTCAAAACCGTCGGTATACCTCTACAGCGACGGATATCTCGCGACGCTTTGCCCCACGGTTGTTGAACTGTTGGTAAAGACTTTTGCGACGGTTTTTGTTTTCTTTAGTGACGCTTTTGACCGTTGCTAGATCCCGATTTTTTTGTAGTGCTAATATTATGTTAACAGTCTTAATTGGAGATAACAAAGAGATGAAATAATTTTTTACTAATTTTCAATAAAAACAGAGAAGATTTGTATAATGTCGACACCCAAATGAAGAAAACAGAAGCATCTCCAATAAATTACTCAAAGGCCTAGTTAGCAAGTTGTGAACAAAATAACTCCACTCACAGACTAAAAAACTAGAAATTAAAACAAAATACCCTCGCTCAATTTAATCCCATTGCTCCAACACCAAAACCTACAACAAACTTGGTGAGAATATGCATATGGTAAATAAATCATCAAAGCAAAACTGCAAGACGGAAACGACATGTGGGCCAACGGGCTTGAAGCCCGATGACACTTCCTCCTTTCTTTCATACGAAAGGTGAGAGTTTGATTATTTCTAGGAACACAAGTGCTTGGTATGGTGATTGATATCATTTGGACTTGTCCCATTCATATGCCGCTTAGCGGTACCCCTTCACCATTCCCTTAAGTTGCATGATAAAAAATAAACCACTATTATGCCACTGCCATCACAACAACCACCACTCCACCATCGCTACCACCATCATTACCACTATCGCCATCATTGCCAGTCACATCACCACTACTCCATCATCGCCACCATCATCACCGCTTCCTCTACACCACCACTACCATTATCGCCACCATTACCACCACCACCATGCCACCATCATCACAATAGGGACGGATACAAGTGGGGGCCCCACCCCACTTGATTTTGTAAATAATAAGTATAATTTTTTTAGATTTATTATTATATATACTCAATAAATTCGTGATAGTGTTTTAATAAAATTATTGAAGATTTTCTTTATGATGATATTTTTCTGGTCTATTTTTTCAAGTGCTAAATTTTCACACCATCTTTTTGTGCAAATACATCCATTTCTGCTAATCATAAGATGAAATAACAAATATACTCATCAATTTGTTATTTTACCAACAAAAAATATATTCGTTGAGGAATTATAGACGTATGGGTTAAGTTTACTAATTATTGTGCTCCCACTAATGCAAATTTATGAATCCGTCCTGGTCATGACTACCACCACCATCACTATTTCGCTGTCACCACCACCATCACTGCTCCACCGCCACTACCACTACAACCACCATGCCACTGTCATCACCACTATCACTGTTGCTACTAGGGGTGTGCAAAAAAACCGAGACCCGATCAACCCGATCCGACCCAACCTGAAGGGTTTCAGGCGGGTCCGAACATGTGGTTCGGTCGGGTACGGGTACAATTTTCCAAAAAAATTAGTTTTCGGTTCGGGGCTCGGGGTGCTATTTTTTCTTACCCGACCCGACCAAACTCGACCCGACCCGACCAACCCGACCAAAAAGGGAACGAATTCATATAGTTTACTTCGGTTTTGGTCGGACCCGACCAACCCGACCTGACCAAAAAAATCGGGCACACGGACGGTTACCCCCGCTCCTTCGGTTCGGGTTCGGGCTCCAAAATTTCAATACCCGACCAGTCGGGTCGGGTTTGGGGCCGAACCCGACCCGCCGACCCGTGCCCACCCTTAGTTGCTACAACCACTACCACCACAACCGCTACTCCATTGTCACCACCATCACCACTCCGGCCATGACTACACCACTGCTCAATATTGTCATCACTTGCACCGCTCTCAACCACAGCCGCCTCTCCACAACCACCACCACCATCGTCTTCCTTCCACCACACCATCTCTGTTATAACCACCACCGAAGCACATTCGCTATGACCATCACCACTCACTACAAGAAAAATTGCATTTTACGGGGTTTGAAAAACGCTATTAAATGATATATACAGCGTTTCTCCAAACGCTGTATTAGCTGATGTTAAAAGTTTTAGACATAAAACAATGTTTTTTTAAACGCTATAGAATGTGGACTTTAGACAGCGTTTTAAGAACGCTATAGAATGTAAAGTTTCTACAGCGTTTTAAGAACGCTGTATTAGCCAATTTTTTTGCATTTTTAAAAAAATTCTATAAATACCAATATATTAGCATTTTCAAATAAGATCATGATAATTTCATTTAAGAAATAAAATTAATTTATTCTATTCAACACCAACTACATCCAAATGTCAATATACAATAAATAATTCAACCATTAAATAAAGATTCATTACATTAGCTTGGGAAACAATTTCCCAACAAAAACTACATAAAAGAGCCCGACTAATTGAGGTCGTTGAAAAATAACTAATGTAATTCTACTTTCTTGAGAATGTAATCATGCACGAGGCCAACCATCTCATTCCGCAGATTTTCTTTACTTGAAGCTTGCTTCTTTGCCGAGCTTATACCCTTCCTGCTCCCAAAGCCAACTACATAAATTGGCTACTTGAAACCCTCCAAAATATGAGTAGCATGCCCGTAGGTTGAAGTTGTATAAGAAGTTGTAGTAGCAAAAATCATCCCCAAAAAGATGCAGCACGTAGTAGAAGTCCGAAGAAAAATAATTGCAGCAAGAGCTATAATAGACATCCACACCAAGCAAACAAAAGCAGGCATTACCTTCTTCCAATTCCTCCTCACCTAGAAGATTAAAAATTGGCTGCCTACATTTACGAAAAAAAAAATGGGCTTAAGTGTCAGATTATGTAACAAGATTCCCGGTTAAAAAGAAACTTATAACAATACTAAGCAAAAGAAACTAATGACAAACAATATGGATCCATTTGGATAGATGTAGATTTCCAATGAAGAGCTTCACATAATTATTTGACAGGAATAGAAGACTCGACAACATCATAAAATGGAAATAGCTCAAGTTTAGAATTGATAGTCTGCGTGGCAACTTTAATATTAAGTTTGCCAACTCCATTTAAAATAGTACACCAAAACCTGCTATTGTCCAACAACCAAGTAAATACAGCTCATCTAGAAAGAATAAAATAGGTATTAGAGAGTACCAATTCTGACAATACTTTGGGCATGCCCTAATTTGGTATTGATGTTTGTTTGCGACGCAACTCACACAATCCATCCTTAGTTGGAGCCATGGTGCACCTATTAGCATAAAAGAATAAAATAGGTATTATACTATGCATATAGTTTAAAAGTCAAAACTCTTTCAAAATTAGCAAACGTAACGGCAGGCTAAATATCCAACCCACACAAAGCAAAACCTATAGAAATGTTTACCCCCTCCCCAACAGATATACTTTTGCCCCTTCTTTTAACTTTGAATCCAAGTCTAGCACTTGCCATACTTCATATAAAAAGACTTTAAATACCATATCATGCTCTAGAAATCAAATCAATATCTTTCTAACACTTTCAGCAACCAACATACCTTTAGACTCTCGAAATATCAGTACCAATTACATCTGTTTCATTAGGGGTGTACACGGTCCGGTTCTCTAGAAAACCAGTAACCGGACCATTTCAAACGGTTCTAGAAAATTGGGAACCAGAACCTAACCAATATATGCATGGAACCTAACCAAAACCAAACCGCAAGACCGGTTCGATTTTGGTTCGGTTCCGGTTCTATCCAATAAGTATCAAACACTTATTTACAAAATATGAACTCATAAAATTAAAGAAATAGAAAGATAATTTCGTGAAACAGGAAAGAAAGGAACAAAATAAAAGTTTTCCTAATAAATGAAATTTCATCTTTAAATAAATTAAGTTTAGCAAAGAAAAGATTAACCTACCAAATTCGAGTACATATTTAATTACACACACATAAGTATATTTATATTTATCTTAGTTTTAAACGGTCCGGTTCGGTTCTAACCACGGTTCATTAATGGAGAACCAGTAACCGAACCAAAATTAACGGTTCTTATTTTTTTGGAACCATAACCTGACCATAGAACCACAGAACCGGACCAAATTGGACGGTTCGGTCCGGATCGGACCGATTTTACGGTTCGGACGGTTTTCTTGAACACCCCTACGCTTCATGGTCAACGTTTGATTGTGTTCACCAGAATAGAACTCAACAAGTTACTAAATGAGTCCCCAACTAGAAGTCAGCAAAGCAAGACTGCTTTACAAAGCCACAGCAGCAGCAATACATATGCTGAAATGCTTCACACAAGCACAGATTTTCTAGTAACCAACTTGAAATGCTTTCAGAAAATTTCTATGTATACAGAGTCTAGCAACACAATATCCGTAGGGAATATATCACGTAGTTTCTCTAGAAGACCATTAAAACTGTCATCAGTCCAATTTTTAAGCTTGTACTAAGTTACAACTGCTGACAACTTTGTGTAGTTTAGGCGACTTTTTTTTTTTTTTTTTATCATTTAGTTTAGGCAACCTTGGTAAAATTGAGTTTATGCATCTTCTAATGATTTTGCGAATTA
The DNA here is from genome assembly GCA_019656835.1 of Rhododendron ovatum. Taxonomy (NCBI): domain Eukaryota; kingdom Viridiplantae; phylum Streptophyta; class Magnoliopsida; order Ericales; family Ericaceae; genus Rhododendron; species Rhododendron ovatum. The sequence goes on along the minus strand of CM033791.1, from coordinate 16,533,119 downwards.
CTCGTAACTCCTTTCTTGAAGTGATGCTTGAATCTCTATTACCAATGTCTTCCCACAATATACCAGACCTTGAATTTCTGTTACCAATGTTTCCCTAACTTCTGTGCTAGTATGTTCAAGCCGATAACTAATGGAATTTTCCCGAGGTGATGCTAGAAGACAATAAGCATTCTATTTTATGACCAAAATGACAAACCATACTTAGTGGTGAAGGGAAACCACCTTAGTTAATTGCTTACCAAAACTTTTGAAGCCAGCGCCATAGCAAGGCCCTCTGTTTGCAAGTTGTTCAGTGCTCTCCATAGCAGCATGTTCTGCCAGCCAAAAGGTAGAGCAGAATGTAGAGCTCTCAAAAACTGTCTCCATTGAAGTTGACAGTAGCTTAAAATCGGGGGGCATGATCCAGACCTTCGAGGACACATGAATAAGATGACACAATATTAATATGTTCTGTATTCAAAAGCAACTAAACATAGGTCACGTTGGCGAATATTTGTGCTACAATTCCATGTTTCTGAAAACAAATGAAAGTAGAGAATAGAAGAACTCAAATCTGTACCGAAAAGAATCAATCACCCTCCGCCTCCCATTACACATGATATACAACAATTTAGAAGGGAGCATCTTTGCAAATGATCGATGAACTTTTAAACATGCGCCTTGTCTTAACTGAATTCTATGAATGTAAAGAATTGTATAAGGGAAAGAGAAAGTTGTGCTTTAATAATTTTTAAAGTTGGGCTAGAGAGTAAGAGTTTAGAAAAAAAGAAGAAGTTTCACACGTATGTAGTCAAATTGAATTCAACTGATCCCTACACAATTCAGGAAATCGAGGAAATTTATATACTAGCATTATTATTAGCGTTGCGGTTTTCTCTACATAAATTTCAATGTAGTAATAATCCTAATGAGTAGAGATCATAAGCACCAACAGGACAAAGAAACATCAGAGAGCAAAAAGATGAGACAGACCTAAAAAGAGAAACTTGAGCAACATTTGACGGCCACCACTTATAAGCTCGTAGTCAGATTGTAAAAGCTAGTAACTCCATTCAACTTCTAGGAACTTTAAACAAAATAAATGTCAGAGCTTAGTAAAAAAGCCCCACAACAATGCGACAATTACTGAACTAAGAAAACACTAAATAATTTACTCCTTTACACATTCAGTCGAAAGCCAATGGGGAACACTGGAACCTACCAAGAGATTTCTAAGTATTGAGCACTTCGCAAAAAGAAAAAAAAAACTTAATACCTAGGGAAAAGCTATATTTGTTGTAGTGAATAGCCATATGTACGCAACAAAAGCATAAGAGTAATGAGGTTATCTATCATCACATAACTTACATGTCCACAAAAAAAAAAAAAAAAGGGTTTTGTTTCAATTTTTCAACAGTAGTATACCCCTCAGAGTGCCAGAAGTGATTTCCAAATAAGATATCTAGTTAAATAGCCATGCCACAAGAATGGAGTTGGCCCCAAGTATTCTTCTTATCATTTTCTACAGTAAGGTACCTGGTCTTGCCAGTAGCAGGTACTTCTCTTTGAGAAAACTTCATCACGACCATAATACATTCAGTCTTCATTGAGATCAGACCACATATCGACTATGATATCATCAGAAACCAGCATCTCCAGAACAATACACCACAACAATAGGAGGCAATTGTTCCAACAGAGAACAACAATAGCAGTAGAAAGATAGTAGCACTAGAAATAAAAGAGGGCATTTAATGCATGTAAAGGACATTGTATGCATCTAACTGTGCTTCAAATCACATTACCACCGGTACAAAATACATGAAGTTACCCCTCAGGTCCTAAGAAACATTCAATACTTTTAGCAGATTGGAATGGTAGCCTATGTACTCAAAATAGCAGCCGATGAATCAAAGCTTTACCAATATTGATCTCCATGTGTGGACTAAACAAAGATAAACTGTAGAACTTAATAGGTTATTAACAATACCAACCACTCATATAGTTTCCCCATGACCCTACAATTGGTTGCAGATACATGCATGGGACGAATAGAAGATCACCAGCTCTCTACAACGAACATAGAAGCATAATTACTATTAGCCAAAGAATGTAGGAGTAACCTTCACGTCATCACAAATAGTTCTTTAAGACATTAATATCCCTAAACAATCTTTCTAAGTATTGCTCTTAAGGGCCAAATGATTAGAGCCTATCCATCTAAAGTTGTATTATAGAATGACAAAATAACAAAGAGAAGTCCTTTTGTTATACAAATCTTCTTGGAATTAAGAATATAGGCCCTGTTTGATAACAGTAATAGATGGATGGGATTTGTAAGGAGATGGGATTAAGATTGGGATTCGTAATGAGAAGGGATTGATAATGAGAAGGGATTGATAATGAGTATATTTGTTTGGGATGGGATTATTAATATCATGTTTATTTGAGATGGGATTAGATTGATAGAAGAAATTGGTAATAAGAAGGGATTGGTAATGAGAAGGGGTTGGGTTCGGATTATGAATACCAAGTCCCATGGGGTATTGGTAATACCCCCTAAAGTCCGGGTTCCTCATCCCAATGGACTACGAATCCGAACCAATTTTGGAAACCAAATGCAATATTGTTAATGCCTTCGACTTAGTAATCCAATCCTATCTCCTAAGAGCTTTATCAAACGGGGCCATAAAGAAAAAAAAGAGGTATGGGGACTCGAATATGGCCTTGTCCAAACGGGTTACCACTAAACCAACCTTTCACTGCTAAAAGGTGAAGAATTGTGCTTAGATGAAAGATAGGTGCAAGGTGCGCAGATTCAGACCTCACAAAAATTGTAGAGCCCACACAAACAATCCTTTTGCAAGAGATGTGTCTCACATGTTATTTCACTTCTATTCGAATATATAAAGGGGAACACTAGTAGTGTCTGCTACTATTAGAATTATTACAAACAAAATGTGTGAGGATGTATGCCCAGGACTCAAGTTGTTTACTTTAACCTCTTGGGTGCAGTTTTCAACTTTTATTAGATATCCAAAAAATCAGAACACAATCCATGTTTGCTTAAGAGCAAGACAATGGGCAGATCTCCTTGAGGGACCCAAATCTCCAAATAGATACACCAAACTGGTCCTCCAATTCAACCAACAAAAATTGTTGTGCCTTTGGGAGACTCCTCAAAGTCTGTTGACTTGCAAGGGACACTAGACAAATCACTGGTTCGAACACACTAAGCAAGCAGTTTAACTAAACATGCTATCAAGGACATAATCATTTTCCTTGTCAAGTAATGGAACAATAACCACTAAAGATGCCAAGGAAAAACCCTAAAAATCAGCCCCCAAAATTCTTTATAGAGCTCTAGATTACAAATAGCATCAATATCATTAAGAGAATCGCACATCAAGAATCTAAACAAGTCCAACCCATATGCTCAATCTAACACATTCAATGAAAGAACAAAATATACTACCAACTCCAAATAATGAATTTTGAGACAAATAGCGAGTAGTTTGGAATGAATCAACACAAAAGCCCCAAAATCCAGAATCACAAACCCCTAAAATCACATAGACAAAAAAAAAAAACCCCAATTGAAATGCTGTGAAACTCCTTCCGCTCCGCTACAGTGCCTTGAATGCCATCTTAGCCTCTAAGTCAAAGTAAGGTAAACAAATTAAGAACAAAAAACTAAATCGGCTGTCATGTTTTGTCTCCCCCCGTTTACTCAATCGTTTACTTAAACAATCACAAGTTAACATTGTAATGTTCTGCTTCAAGAGATTAGAAAACAAGGATCAGTGAGGAAAGAGCATTGGAAAGAAGAACATATACTTGCAAAAATTGGTGATCAATACAAAAGCCCCAATATTGGTTTGTGAATCAACAGTTCACCTAAATCAAAAAGATCTTGCCATTGCCCTAAACCCCAATTTCGCACCAATTAACAAGCTAGCGACAGATAGCAACAACAATTATCAATAAGACTTCATCTCAATAACTAAGCTTTATGTTTATAAGTAAGACTCCATCCCAGCTTTTTTATTTATTTCTCTCCCTAGTTCACATTCTATTTTAATCAAATAAAGACACCAATAACCAACAAATCACACATTCTCGTATACCATTCGCTACTAACTATACGACATCATTTAACTCCAAACAGCTAAGAATCATCATCCAAAGCAATATAATGACGACCCTAATTGTGGGATGGACAAAGTATGAGCGTGAACTATGACCATGACTGTTATAGAATAGGTTCTTCTTGAAGTTCGATAGAGGTAGAAACTACAACCAAAGTTGAATGATCAACGTTATAGAAATATATAGAGTAAGATCACATCAATTAGTTGGAGGAAGTCATCAGTTAAAGAAAACTGCAGAGATTAGAGGAGATACTTTCAACTTCTAGTTTCAAATACCATTCCCAAAAAGAAGAAAACATAATAGTCAATGACAAGTTTAGACTTTAGACCCTTTACTGTTTACACACCCTCTAAACAGGACCTAAACATTTATCAGGCAACTCTCAAGGTGCAAAAACTAATCTATACATAGTTCAAATACAGCCCGTTATTGACGACCTAGTTTTTTAACGCTTTAGAAAACCTAGTTAATCAGCTAGCAATTATGAAGTCTGTCGATTTGTTTGAACGAAAAAATTCCCTTTCACATAACAAAATCCAAAATCTATTCAGAAACAGTAATGAGTTAGCAAACAATACACCATGTACAAACCTAAGCAGAGGATATCACATACGAATTCAGTTGGAATCAATCTAGTAGCAGCTCGCATGGCAGTCGTCCCCCTGGTTGAAAAAAAGAAATTCAGTTCCACTTATACATCAAACATTCAAAAAACTACTCTAAAAAATAACACTCAATCCAATTATAGAAATAATCACCCAATCCTCATTCTCAACCTTAAAAAGGAAAACATTTGATTTCCAATGAACCATACTTCATTGCGTTGACCATATAAAATAAGTCGCCAACTAAATTTTTTTGAGTAATTGGCTGGAATCAATCCCATAAGCCAAAACCTTGGGTCGTGTGGTCACATCGTAAATGGGAAGTCCCTTCCACATCTATTTCATACAAGCATTCACTACCGAGGGTGATTCTAAGGATTTTGCTTTTGGTCGGAGTTGAATTAGAGACGACGCTCATAGTTACAGTAGGTGATGCAAAGATAGCAAATGATCTACTAGTAAATCGTACGGAGACTATAAGGGAAAAAAAATAGGAGTATGCAATAGATCCAAAACACGTAGGGTTGGTGTTCCTGAAATTGGGGCATGAGATTAGGGCTTGGATGAAAGAGAGAGAGAGAGTGCTATCAAGATTTATCTCATTCTTGACCAGAAATCAGCGATTATAAACCATAAAGCCAAAATCTTCAAGATTCTAGGGTTTCTCTTACCTGAGTATGCAGACGAGGAGGGAAGGGCGGCTCTGGCGAGCTTACAATCTCTCCGGGTGAAAGATTTCGATGAGAGAAATCCCAAGTCCATGGATGAAAACTGGTAATCCTATTTCTAAGAATTTTGAAACTAAATTAGGAAGATTTGGGTGCATCCACTGAGCGGAAGCACGAAAAGTTTAGGCGCCTCGCTCTTTTTGCCCTTGGAATGCTATGGAAGAGAATGGAAAACGCTATAGAAGTTGGGATTAACAACTCCTTTGGATGGAGGGGTGAGAGAAAGAAAAGAAAGGGAAGTGGTCTCCCTTATTAGTGAGAGAAGAAAAGGAAGGGTTGTGTTTTCTCACCACTCAACCAAACAATCGTGAGAAATCAGATTCTCAGGGCAATTTCCGACGACGGGAACGGTCTCCGGCGAAGCTTCGGCGACCAAGATCTCTCAACTCCCGCGACCAAACACACTGTCTCCCATCTCCGGCAACCAAAGGGGGTGTCTGTCTCTTAACCCCGGCGACTGCACATCACTCCGTGGCCGTATGCACTCTTCTCTCATGGAATCGCACCAAATCGGTGAGAAACGAAAACGGGGGTGTAAGGGGTTCTCGTCTCCTGCCCTTTCTCACCGTCTCTTGCCTGCTACACCATCCAAATGCCAGAGGTGTTCCTCTCTCCCTCAAACTCCTTTCTTTTCTCGTGAAGTTGCTCCATCCAAAAGAGGTGTAAATGAAATGCTATTGGAAGTGGAAATCAGAAACACGGAAGCCCATCTTTTATTGTGTTCCTAAAAAAAACGCTATAGTATTATTATGCTATAAAAGACCTTATTTGTTGTAGTGAGTCACTACCAACTTTTGCCACCTCCATCACCATAATTGCCATCTCTCCTCCACTTCTCCATCACAACGATCACGAACACATAACATTTTTGAATAAAATTAAATGAGAACAATCATAAACTATTTAAGCTAAATACATTTATCTTTATATATAACCAATTATTTTAGTTCAGCTCTTAAATTTTTTTATTAAACAACTTTTCAGCTTAAAATATTCAGCATTAAGTTTTCAGCACTTAATTTTTCAGTTTTATCATATAGCTCCTTACTCACCAACCTGCTTGTTTGAAACTGCCTCAATAGTCCTCCAACCTTAAATTTTGTTAGTACTGATAAAAAAAAATAGAAACCTGTAATTTTGTCAATGCATGGGTTGGTTGGAGTTTGACAAAATTACAAACTGCCAGCATATTGGTTAGTTAGAAAAAGAACCTCATCCTGGTAAAAATGAACAACAAAAACTTTGAACACCTAAAGGCCAATGTTGTAGTAACACTTAAATGCCTACATCATTTTGGTTGTGGCGTCAGCTCTGCCATTTGGTGAGGCATACCTCAGGAGCCGAGATGAGTTATCTGTCGTAGTAAAACAATCTAGCTAGCAAGAACAAAATAGTTTGTTTTATAGCTGTTACTATTGCCATATATGCACAATTTCAACCACCACAAATTCATAATTATTTTTGTCTAGGACATCCTCTAGCTAGAAAGTAGCCTGCAAACCTTTGATCTTTTGAAAAGTAAGAACTTTGGTTTCTCATTCCTAATCAACTGATTGATACAGGAAGTGGAAAAATTAACGCCTCCTAGTTTTAAAGAAAGAAGGAATGTAGATGGAATGACACCTGCAGAAGTATTTTCTAACACACACCAAGATTTGATAAAGGAGGCTGAGCATTGGATGAAAGATACAGCCACATCATGCACCATTGTTGCTGCACTTATTGCCGCTATGGCTTTTGCAGCTGCTATTACAGTGCCAGGTGGAAACAACAATGATAATGGCCATCCCTTACTTTCAAAGCAAAAAGCGTTCGTAATTTTTGGCATATTTGATGCACTTGGCCTATTCTCATCCATAACTTCTGTATTGATGTTCTTACTTATCTTGACTTCTCGATACGCAGAGGAAGATTTCCTACATACCTTACCCAGTAGGTTAGTTATCGGTCTCATAACCCTATTTGTCTCCATTTTATCCACGATGGTAGCCTCTGGTGCTATACTCTATCTCATATTTGGAGACAATAAGGCATGGATTCTTATCCCTGTTGTCGCATTGGCCAGTATTCCTGCAACCTTGTTCGGAGCTTTGCAATTTCCTCTTCTAGTAGAGATGATCCAATCCACATATGGCCGAGGCATTTTCGGCAAGAAGAGTGATCGTGCTCCTATTAGGTAAACATCAAGATTTGGTAGCTCGTATTTCAACCATATTTGAGTATTTGCTATGTGTTCAATGATATTTCACCAGACATATGAACTTGTTTTTTGTTTTGTGTACCTCATTGAGTATGAGTCTTTCTGTGCGCAGTATCTGCTGGATTTAAATGTGTATCTTAATTTCAATGCCTATATACAAACTGGATATATAGCATTGTTGATCACTCATTGTACGCCTACGATGGGGAGGTCATAAAACTAATCTTCGCCGAGTAATGATTTATGATTTTTCCTCTACTTACAGTGCTTTTATTGCATCGGTTGTTGGACAAAGGAAAAATTAAGGGATATGAAAAAGGTGGTATATAAAGGAGATATGAAAATAATGAGATATTCATAGAACACTTGAACTGATGTTAAGAATATATATATATATATATATATATATATATATATATATATATATATATATATATATAAATATGTATATGTATGTATGTATGTATGTATGTATGTATGTATGTTTGTATCCAACTGTACAGATATTCTTCATTATCATGCATTGCGCAACATTAAGAGTATACTAATAACAAGATTGATTTCTTGTAAAAAGAAAACAAAAGGGATGGGGCTACTTGGTTGTCCATGGATTTGCTAGAATCTAATTAGCATCCAAAAATTAAGGGATATGTACTTCAATTATTGATTCTTTATAATATCTTGATTCCTAATTACTGTAACATTCTCTTCTTGGGTGCATAGTTAAGAATGATACTTCTTTCTTTCTTTTTTCACTTAGGAGGATTTTTCTTTTCTTTTCCCTTTATCTTCTTCAATTTCTTACTTCAAGTTTACAAAAATTTCATTTTCTTCATATAAAAAAGAAATGATATACCTCACAGTATAGTAGTATACCAGCAAATTAATTAATGATTCCTTGTGTGATATGGAACAACACTAGATACAAAAGAATCAAGGGATTAAGAAAAGTAGAGATAAGATAAGTAAGAATTGATTCTATATTTGGTGGAGAATGTGGAATAAAAATTCTAAAGTACTTGTGATTCTTAAACCAATTGTTGCCTGATGATCAAAGCTTGAGAGTTAGAGATTTGCTCCCTCCTTGATTTCATGTAGTAAATTGCTTATGTGCTATCTACTCTTGTGAAATTAGTTAATACCGGATTTTGTCTCATTCTTAAATGGGCTATCCACTAGAAGACGGTATGACTAATTTTCCAAAACATTATTAAGGTGCTCCATGCCCGTAAACTGTCTAGGACACCTTCAGGAGTATTAAAAAAGAAGAAGAAATATGTGTTTCTTTTCGTACTTGTATAAATGGCCTTCGTGGTTCATGCTTAATCCAACAATATAGACACAAAGAAAGCACAAGAAGATAAGTTGAGTTGAGAGAGAGAGAGAGAGGTACGTGGACAAATGTCGAGGCAACAAGGCGCCACAAGGCAATTAGCAGCAGAAGCAGTGCCGCCATGTGTTCTCAGGATGGAAAGGAGGCTTGTTGGTTTTGAGAAGAGGTTGGAAACCATACAAGAAGAGGGTGATCAGATAATTGGTCACATTAACAGCAGCTGCAAAAACAAACCACCAACCTTTGAATCTTCTAATTCCAAGGTTAATACTAATTACACCAAACAAACTAGTCCTTTGCTGGCTGGGTGATCATAAGTCCTTTCTTTTTCTTTTTCTTGTACTTTTTTACCAATCTATGACAAGCTCCAAACTTCTGGATTAGTAGTTTTTGTTTGCTTTTTCTTACCTTTTTGAAACATGTAACTATATATGTCTGCAGTCCTAGTAGATGGTAAATGTCATATATGGATCTTCAGCTATGTATACATGTAATTTCTCCATGATAAATTTATGAATCTTAATCCATGTATAGTTTAATTTTGTGATTTCTACTTCTAATGGGTTCACAGTTTTGTACCTTTGGTGTCAACGACATCACAATTTTATTCGCCCATTTTAACAAATGGGCGGGGAGAGCATTTCACACTTTATACAGGCCCGTATTTGTTAAGATTATCCTCTTGCAAATCCTTTTCGATACAGAAGGACGGAAAACAAAGACAAGAAATTAAATTGGTTACTTAACGAGTGAAAACCCCTAGCTATATCAACAATAAACTGAAGCATATATTCCAATGGAAAATTCCGTTTTGATAAAACAACAAATGTTCTTCACAGTTTTGAGGATAAGAAACAAGAAACATGTACAGTGTTTAGTGGTTTAGGCATGGATTGAATCAATCAACCATTTAGAACACAAGAGAGAGAGAGAGGGGGGGATTCCGCGCCGACAGCCCGCCCCGATGACCAGCCTTTTTTTTTCCGACTCGCTCCTCCCCCGCTCAATCTTCAGGAGAGAGGTAGATTTGATCGACCCAAACCCTCTCCGGCGTCCCTTGTACAGTTTTGGTGTAAGTAACAATTAATCCATATTTGGACATTAGAATGCAAGTTATGCAGTTCTCGTGAAAACCAGTCACGGACCAGGTCAGACCTAGCGGCGCCCGCAGAATAGCTTGCGGTCATATACTTAAACAATGCAGCCATGCACTCAAAAATTGCGGCCACATACAAAATCATTGCGGCCAGAGTATGTTGAATTCAGGGAAGAGTATGTTGAAAAAAAATGTTAAGAATCATGTTATTGACGAAGTCGAGAGAGAAAAGATGCAATTATTGGGTGTATTCGTAATTATGGGGAAAGGAGGATTGATAGGAGTTACCCTGAGGATTTACAGGAATCTAAACACCAATTAAGGTGGTCGGCGACAGAAGGTCGCCGGAAAAAGTACATCGGTGACAGTGGGTTATAGTCCGGCAGAAAAACTGCGTAGCGAGGAGTTCCGGCAGACGGTGGAGGATTTCATTGCAAGGCACCGGAGTCTGTCTGAGGAAAGAGAGTTTTCAGCCATTGTTAGCTACTGAGCTCAGGCAATCCTCTGTTTTCACACTGTTTTTTATTTTTTAATTTTTATCTGCTTCTCTTTTTGTTAAAATTTTATTTTCCCCTTTCTGGAATTTGGTGGTTTTAATGACTACTAAGTATAATATTGTTTAGTACAACAAAATGCTTGGATAATGCTATATATGGAAGTGGAAGATAAATTTGTTTGTGGCTTCACGAGTGAGTTATAACATATATAAGAGCAAATACTAAGATGAGTTCGGAACCCTCGGTACCTTCCTTGGTTATGAGGTTTTTTTTTTTTTTTTTGCATCGAAAGACGTGTCTGAATCTGTTCATATAGTCTTACTTGATATTCTCATTCATAATTGTAAATTGTGGGATCCACTAGTATTGAAGTGTAAACCGTCTTATTTTTAACAAATCACCCATAAGGATAATCTTCATGGATCGATGTGTATGCAATTTCTTTGATTTCTCCGCGATCTTTTTTTTTTTCTCATTTCCTGCATGCGACTTTTAGAGAAATTGATCTTCACCAATTAGTCAAGGAAGATGTCAGTTGGCTTAGACACCATAAGATAGATATATTATATAAACAATTTATTTGTTACAAAAACATATGTAATGGAGATTGGATATAAAGATGAGACATGAGAAATTCGGGCTTCAATCGGATGGATAGTCATTTCTAGTACATCTAGCTTTAAATTTGGGTAAGGAAAAATGGGTCCTCCTGTAAATAAAGTTTACGGAGGCCAATCTCTGCCGTCCAAAAGTATTTTAGACGATCTAGATTAAAGACAAACTATTAACGGAAAGAAATACTCCCTCCGTCCCAATTTGTTTGTCCCCTTTCTGACTTTTTGAGAGCGTTTAACCTCTAAAAATATTGTCTATAACTTTCAATTTGTAATGTTTTTACTATGCAATATGAATCTTGTTTGGTAGATCTCAATTAGTTTTATTATACAAAATCTTGGAAAATATTATAAAATGTAAGATATAAATATTTTTTTGAAAGACACAAATTTCTGCAATTGGACAAACAAATTGGGACGGAGGGAGTATTTATTACCGGTAATAGTTTAAAAACGTATCTCAACTGTTGATTGTCAAAACGGACAGGTGAGATTGTGCTCTGCCGTGAATAAGTTTCTCTCAATGGCCATTTGGTCATTGGAATTTCCAAAAACATTTAGCATCACTTTTGGAATTGTTACCCAACAAAGCAGTTCCATGTATTGGACAAGTGAGTCAAATCCACGTGCACAGCATTGATGCTTCACAAAAGAATCTTGATCTTTAATCAAAAAGTATGAGAAAATTTAATCAACATATAGTGCTATAGTTGCACCAAAATTTTCTGCAATTGAGAAACAAAAACACATGTGCACGTGCATTTGTTTAGGGGAGGAAATTTCCGACACGACAAAAGAACACGATACAAAGTTTGTGGGTTTGGATCAGCTATTTCTAACATAGAATACGAATATAACACGACATAAAAGCACGAAAAGTTAAACAAGTCGGATTAGGGTTGAGAAAATTCTGACACGAACACGAGATGACACGACACGACACAAAAATTTATGAAAGGACATGATAACACACCATGAGCTACGAGAGCTCAATAGAATAATCCATACCCACTAACCCTTTAACTTATATTAGATCAGAATATTAACGATTTCCATGAAATACATGCATATCTAACAAAAACAGTTAACAATGACACATCCACATTCGCTAATCAACTATCGTTGGTGTCCATGATTTTTGAGTTTCTCCTACGCAACATTTCATAAACCGTGTCACTGGTTTCACCTTTCATTTACCAAATCAATACTTCCAAAATCGTTTTAAGACACCCAACCTCGGTCCGCCGTTTCGGTTTCCCGAGTATCCTCATAATGGTTCCGCCGCACTGGGTTCCCATTAGCACACAAAACTTTGCATTGGCAGCTCCGCGGATAACCAAGCAATATTACCAATGAGGCTACCACGTCCGACTCCATTGGCAATCTTCACAATGGGCTATCAAGTCCGGCCTCATTGTGGTTTTCACAATCCACGCAATGGGCTACCAAGTTCGGCCACATTGAAAGTTTTCATTCACACAACGGGCTACCAAGTCCGGTCACATTGCGGTTTCCACAAATCCACACAATGGCTACCAAGTCCAGCCACATTGCGGTTTCAAAACATACTTTGCCAATAACACACCCTAGATGCCATGTTTCTACTTTCTCGATTTCTGTGTTTCATTTTTATGCAACGACTCCGCGGTAGGACTTTTCACATACGTAATCATAAATTATTCATTGTAATATTGAAACTAAACTAGCAAGATCATCCAACTCTATATTACGAATCATGCTCAAATCACCACCTAAAGCATAACGCCACATGTATGGGACGCCTTTAGAGTGAAAATCATTTATGCTTTACAACAAGACAAGTAATGTAAACAATTCATTACACATGCTCATAATCATCCAAAGATCAAAATATGAATACTTCTATCAACGATAAAGTCTTATCTTTCGCAAAAGCGTTCTTTCTTCCTTTGTGGAAAATTCAAAACAACACATGTGTTTATTAGGGTAAAAATCGATTATTCTAACATGTTCATACTTCCATTAGTGAAAATAAGTTATTAACTGTCATGCATTTCAACATTTTATGCAATAGATAACCTTATATACAGAGAATCTACTTATACTTCCAACATATGGTTATACGTTATACTTGGAGTTGGTGGACAACGAGACTCTACGTATACTTAAAGATAGCATATATAGAACTCTACCTTTCTTCTTGGCGATAGTGGCGATTACGTAGAAATGTGTACGTCGGGAGGATTAACTTCCTATGGTTGGCCTCCGGTAGCTTCGAAAGAGAAAGGTTTCTCTCGAAATTAGATCTTGACTAAACTACTTAAACTTTATGGATCGAAGGGTGGTTGAGTGGCGGCCTAGGATGAATTTCTTAAAGAACTTAGGAAAAACTCAAGAATAAGGAAGAACTAGGAAAAACAAAGTAAGAACACAAGGATTCTAGAGAGAGAAGTTGAATGGGTAAAGGTGTAAGTTGAATGGCAAAAATGTGGTGCTATTTATAGCCAAACTAACTTTTATTACCCAATGAATAAAATTTTCCCTAGCAAATATTGTCCAATAGTTAAAAGGGCAAATTATGATTGAAAGTCTTCCATGACTTGTCAAATCCAATTTTTAGGCATAAGGCTATAAAATCAAGTATGATCTTAGGCTTTCTGGGTAAATCTAGGTGATCATAGTCTAGGTTGGCAAGTCTTACAAGTCAAGGGTAGCGTTTGATTAGGTTAAGGCATAGCCTTCCTTGTTTAGTCATTCATAGGTCTAGGTTGTAGTCAATTTCTAGGATGATTAAAGGCTACTTTGGAATCAAATCTAGAATGATTAGGGCTAAGATTCTATGCTAGAAATTGACTAGAATGAGTTGTCTAGTCAATTGGACTTAAGGCTAAAATAGGGCTAAAGAGGTAGCTTGTGCAAGTGTACAAACACATGCACACACTCCACCCTCTCTCTCACTCTCTCTCGGCCTCTCTCTCCTCTCCCCCTCTCGGCTCTCTCTCTCTCTCTCTTTCAATGAATATATATATATATGGTTATATATGTATATATGTACATCTAGAAAAATCTAGGAAAGTAAGTCTAGGAGGGGAATGAGGTTCAAGGCTATTCTTGCTAGGCTTGCATGCATGACAAGGCTAAGTTTGCTTCTTTTGGAAGCAAAATGATGGCATGAGTTGTCTTGTCAAATATATAAACATATTGACAAATCTAGCTTTCATTATTCAAGGGACAAAAATTTTCCTAACATTTATTATCTAATAGGTAACATTTCCCCTGGCAATCATATATATCTAGGTGTACTTAGGTCTAAATAGCCCTAATAGGTCTTAAGGAAGGTAATGATTAGGGTTAGGCTTCCAAAGGTAATCCTATGGACCAATGGTTAACCATTTCCTGGAAAGTAAGTCTATGGTCAAGTAGTCATGATTAAAGTAGGCTATGGTGCTACTTTTGGTAGTATCATGATTACTATCTTTGTCCAATGGTTCTTAAATACTAGGGAAAGGTAACTAAGTCAATTGGTACTTAGGTTTGCCTAACTAAATGGTTGGAACAAAACCTATTACCCAAAGGGTAAGAATTTCCTTAACAACTATCATTCAATAGGTAAAGAGAAAAGGTATACTTGGAAGATGTAATGATGAGAAATAAAGTCAAGAATTGACTAGTCAAGAAAGTGCAATGATTCTCTTCCTAGGTCTAAAAGGTTCATAAGGTTCAAAGGGGGTTGAAAAGGTTCTTCTAGGGTTGGTAGAATGTAACTAGGCGAAGTGATAGTTAGGCTTCCCTAACTAATCGGTTGGATTTCTAGCCAAAAAATACAATTTAAAGATTTTATTTCACTTACTAAGAAAATATACAAATGCTTCTACAAGCATACTTGTCTTTAGAAAATGACTAGATTTATTCGGTGCGAAAAGATATAATTTTATAAGTCTCAAATCTAATTATGACGAACTATTAGAAATTAAAAGAAACTTTAAAAGCAATCCGAGTAAATGGAAATAAAATTTAAATATTTAACGGAATTTTTATTTACCAAAAATTAGGGTCGTTACAAAAACTGCTTAAATCAAACCCTTCCCTGTTATTTTTCTTTATCGATTTCTCGTGGGTACCCTTAAAATCACGTTCTGAACACATTGAGCGGCTCGGATCATCGAAATCCGATCGGAAAAGGCGAGAAATGGGGAGGCCCGCATATAAGATCCTCATTTTAATGTCCTTACCTGAAGATTTATATATATATATATATATATACACACACACACACACACACACGGGGCTGTTCCAGGGGCGCTTAAAAAATCCCTTCAAATCTTAATCTCATAGTTTTCAATAAAATTTTGATGATCCGAGCCGCTCAATGTGTTTAGAACATGATTTTAAGGGTGCCCGCGAAAAAATGGCAAAAAAATTAACCGGAAATTGCTTGATTTGAGCAGGTTTTTATTGAACCGTTCAATAAAGTTCAATAAAAAACTGTTCGGATGAAGCCCTTTCCGGTCATTTTTTTTTGCTGATTTTTCACGGGCACCCTTAAAATCACGTTTTAATTACATTAAGCGGCTTGGATCATCAAAATTCGATCGAAAACTTGGGAGGATTTTTTTAAGTATTTTCGGAACCGCCCTGATATATATATATATATATACACACACACACACACACACACACACACACACACCACGGATCCAATGAGGAATCCCTTACTAGTCTACCATACGGACCTCCCATTTTCCGAGCAAATTTCAATGATCCAAGCCGCTCAAAATGTGCAAAACGTGATTTTAAGGGTACCCGCAAGAAATCGGCAAAAAAAATGACTGGGAAGGGCTTGATTTGAGCAGTTTTTTACTGAACCGTTCAATAAAAATTGCTCCGATCAAGCCCTTTCCGGTCATTTTTTTTGCTGATTTCTTACGGGTACCCTTAAAATCATGTTTTTATCACTTTGAGCGGCTCGGATCATCGAAATTTGATCGGAAAAGCAAGGTCCGCATGGTAAAACCGTGCGGGATCCCTCACTGGATAAGGACTATATACTTATATATATATATAAGTAAAGTGGAACGGACAGGGTAAATAGCACAGTATGGCAACTATTAGTAATTATGACAAATAGTAGTGAATAGGAAAAGTAAAAGTTACGTGAATGAATAGTAATGAATAGTAATGTGAATGAACAGTAATGAACAGTATGAACAGTAATGAATAGTATTTTACGTGAATAGTAAATGTAAATGAAAACAATAGTAGAAACAATTTACTAGTAAATTTAATACAAAGGTAAGCTGAACTATCTCAGACTTACAGTGAGTACAGAAGTAGAACTTCAAGATTGACTAAGTAAGGATGAACAATTGTTGAAAACCCAAACTTGGTTTACTCTCTCTTACTAGAACTTGGAACTGAAAACTTAAACTTGTGAAAAAACTTATGTTTACTTTCCTTCTCGGATCCTTTTATAGAATAAGGTCCGGAGGATTACAAGTGCTGAATGACTCAGCCATGTGACTAAAGTGACTAAAGTAGGTGACTGTTTCTGCTTTCGGTGAAAGTAGTCCGAAAAGCAAAAATGATTGCTGACTGTTTCTCCTTTCAGTGCATATGGGGCCAAAAGGGAAAATAATGACTGTTGCTACTTTCGGTGTTGGTGGGACCAAAAGTAGCAATGATTATTACTTTTTGACTAAAATTCCATCATGTTGTCTAGATTCTGCAACTCTTCATTCGTCAGATTATCCCAATAATCTTGCCCATCGTCTTCATTGTTGATGTCTGGATCGGATTCTTGGTCTTCTTCAGTCTGGGAACCCATATTGTGATCCCAATAGAGTTTGTAGTCTCTGACAAGATTTTGGAACTTTGTATAAAAAATAAATGGGACTTCTTGAATAGGATCAGTGGACTTGATTTTGTGGATAGGGTCTTCACAAATTAAATAATATCTGTCTTCTTGGAAATAATCATCATTTCCAAGATTGCTTGCAATTGACTTGGCCCTGTGATGTCTGATTTGTGCTCTAGTAGGTTTAGAATACTGCCAGGGGCATTCATCTTCAATAAGATCAATAGGTGCATGTAACCTGCTGAAAGGCCAATTAGTAGAGAGATACATGACATGTTGTGCCAGTATCACATTCCCTGTGTTTGTCCATTCGGGCATCTTACTGGTGATTAGTACTTGGCATTTCATTGCTCTGTGTTTATCAAAGATATTGTTGACACATATAGCTAACTTTCTAGTGACTCAGTCAGTTTGTTCTGGGTCAGTAAAGATAATTTGCCTAAGGAATCCATGGTCTAGTAGGGTCATTGGGCTGACTTGGATAGTTTGTCCCTTGTATGAAAGAACAAGATCTTGAAAGTGCTGCATATGGATACAGGCTTTGGGGATACTAAAAATTAATTGGCATGGGCAATCATATCTTTCTAATGGTGTTTCTAGACACAATGGATTAGTTTTTGGGCAGGTGACTCGGTCTTGGTCTTCATTATAGTGGGTTTCCCAAGTGATTGATAATCCTGGGGGTGGTTGACTGGCTAATTTAGTAAGGGTTTGAAATAGAAATTCTTGAAAATGGTGACCATCTTGTCTGGCCAAATGTTGAATGTGGCTGACAACATCTAATGGTAGTGATTTGGGAAGTAGGGATAGGGATTGTGGTAAAGCTAAGATTCTGAAAGCTTTTCTTGAAAAGTTTCAGACACACTTACGCTTTCACCATCATCCAGTGGGGATGACTGCACATGTACACCTTTACTACTATCCAGTGGGGATGATAGTTTTTTCTCCTTTTTTTCCAGTGAGGTAAAAGAGGTCTTCCGTTCTGACTGATTCTTCAATACAGTGACTTCTGCTTTGAGCTGATTATGTTCAGTTAACTGTTGGTAATACCTGCGGTTTAAATCAAAATATTTGCAAGCCATTGATTCACAATGCTTACAAGTAGGGAAGTTAGTAGACGAACTGGTGCTAACTAGGGATGGGTTAATTGAAACTCCACCCGAAGAGCTAGGGAAAACAACTCCACTAGTCTGCTGATTTTGCTGATTAAAATAAATACTTAAACAATTTAAGCTGTCTAAGAACCTGCGATGATCCCCACGCGTGTTCCAGAGATTATCTAAAAGACACTGTTGAGTATCATTCATGCTGTCTAAGTAATTTAGCTTTCTAAATTTTGTGCTAGCTCCTTCAGGGAATATTGGCAGAAGTATTTTTCCAAAGGAAATGGTTTTTTGTTGACTTTGAGCCATCTGTAAAACAATCAAGTGAATCATTAGTAGGATAAATAGAGCAATTTTGTAGCTGACTTAATTCATTTTCATCTGGTGTTGATAAAAATTCAAAATTGACTTGTTGATCAAGAGACATGATGCTGTTGCTAGTGACTGTGAATGGATAGAGTAAATAAATGAAGGGCATTCCTAAAATTACTTTGTCAGTTAGATTTTTGACTAAAACAAATGAGGTTTTGAAACTAATCCTATTTTGGCAAATATTGACTTCGGGTAATTTGTACCTAATTATCATTTTACTGCCATTTGCAGAACTTAATCGTTCAGTTGTTTTTTGATAATATTTAACAGGTATCAAATTTTCTTGAATACAATTTAAATCTGCTCCTGTATCGATGAGAGCAGTAACCTGTATTTTATAATCTCCTATTATTAATTTAATACGAGCATGCCACTTCTGTATGTTTATTTGATTGATTATATTTAATCTATGACTGTTTTGGTTGTTGTTTGGGTGGTCAATATCTTGATTACTATTTAGGTGGTTAATATCTTTTTCTTGGCTCGGATTTTGGTCCTGATTATCATCTTCTAAGGTTTCTTCAGAAGATGAACTATCTTTCTTTTTTCTAAAAAACCTGTTAGTTAATTTTGAAAGTTGGTTTTTAATATTTATAATTTCTTTTTTAATAAGATTTATTTCATGCTGTAAATCATGTAAAGTGACTTCTTTATTAATTTTATTAAAACGCTCTATAGTAGCATTAAGGCTTACTGTTGGTTTATTGTATTGGGGTTGTTTCCCTTGTTGTAACAAGAGTTGTTTGAGTTTTTAATATATTGTTGTTTTAATTCTGAATCATCTATTCTACTGATAAGATCAATTAGTAATTCTTCTTCTGGTAATTCTTTGGTAAGTACATTTATTTGCTTACAACAGTTATCAGTACAACCGATCTTAATTTGATTGTCACTTGGACTATCACTAAGAGAATGGTAATCTGAGGATGTAATAATATCTCCTTCGTCTTCAGAATTGCTCAGATTTGCAATTCTAAAAATCTCCAAGATATGCTGTTTATCAGTATCAGATATGTTAAGTTGACTGATTTTAGCTTGGACTTTACATTCAGTCTTGTAATGTCTTTTTTTGCCACAGTTATAACATGTAATATTACTTTTGTCATCAGACTTCTTTTTATTCTTTTGATTTTTGGGTTTTTCATAATATTTTTCTTTGGATGATTTGAGTTTACTATTCTTAAAGTATCTCTGACTCTTACTATTGTTGGTTGCTTTAGTATGATATTTGGGTTTCCTTCGTGATGGTGCTACCGGCGGTGGACCATACTGTTCACAAAAGTTGCCTAACTCATACTTGGCTTTATTTTTGTCCTTTTGGGCTTGTTTACTAATTTTCATATCAATGCACATTCTTAGACCTTCTTTTTGAATGGTACTAATAATGTCACCGTATGTTAATTTATCATATTCAATGACTCCTGTTGGTTGACTAAGAACATCCCTAATTTTGTAGGCAAATAAATTAGGAAGTCCATTAATAAATTTTTCTTTCCAGAATGATTTCGTACAATCATCTCTGAGCATGACTCTAGACGTAAAAACATCTTTGTACCATCTAAAATCACTTAATGTTGGACAATGCAAATTACTTAGTTGATCATGTATTCTAGAAGTAATGTTACTGGATTGTCCAATAAAATGTTTAATTATAGTATAAATTAAAGTATTGACTCCATCTGGTTCTCCCATTCCAATTTCATTGTCAAAAATTGGGAGACCATTCTCATCTAATTGAACAGCATGTTTAACTTCTTCTCGTGACTCATGAGTGAGATATTTATCCCACCATGCTTTTAACATTCCAGTGAAACCAGAAGTTAATAGATCAACTATTTGTGGTTGATTAAGGTCCGTATTACCTAAGTAGCTATTAGCAGCCATTGACATGTGGTTTAATTTTTCTAATATTTAGTGTTCACTCAAGCCATCAATATTCCATTCATATAATTTATTAGAGGAAACAGAAAATTGATTGGTTAAATTATTTTCTTCATATTGTAAATCAAGAGGGGTTGGTCTGAAATACCAATTTTTGGTAAGAGTGGTAGGGTTTGTTGAGGGACTGATAAGACGGTTAATTCCTTGACTAAAGAATTGTCTCTGTAGTTGTGTGATTTCTTCATCAGAAGAAGTTTGTGCTATTTGACTAGAAGTACTAGTGTCACAATTTTTTGTGATTGTAGAAACTTGAGGTGATTCTTGTTCTGATTTAATAGCTAATTTCGTCATTATTTCTTCAATTTTTTGAATATTTTGATTCTGGTTTATGTTAATTTTTTCTCTTCTTTTCGGAAGATGTATAAGGGGTGCTTCTATATGTTTACTAGAGGACGGGAAGCTGCAAAAAGATCTTTCGTCAATTTTAGTTTCTATTTTATCCAATTGGTTACCTATAGTTTTGAGGCATTGATTGGTGTAATTAATTTGTTCAACAATTTGTTTGCACTCTGCTCGTTCATTAGGTAATTTGAACGGAGATGCAGTTACAGATGTATTTTTGTAATCAATAATAATTGGTTCCAAAGGAGGATGATTAGAAGTTGTAGTAGTGTTATCTGATTTTTTCCATTTTGTTTTTGTAATGGTGTTGACTTTTTTATAAAACTTTTCTAAGTAATTGAAAAAATAGATTTCAGTCCGTGTATCTTCTATGAAACTTTCCCAGTGAGTAATTATTTTCTCTTGTCGAGATTGTGAATATTTATTAGCATAATCTTTTCTCTTTTGTTTATTTTTCTTTGACTTAAATTCTTTATATAATTTATCAAAATCGATTTTAAATTCTTTATGTAAAATAAGTAAAGTTGACTGTGTAGAGTAACTAGGTTTACTAAGTTGTGATCTAAATTGGTACTCATGTTCTTCTTGATTGACTATATCCGGCAACTCAGATAAAGAAGCCATTGAAGAACTGGCTGAAGAACTACACTTAAATAATCTATTCATTGTGTTCAATCCTACAAATTCTTCTTTTAATATTTTAACCCTAAAGATTTTTTAATTAATATTTTAATCCTAAATTATCATGATAAAAACATATCCCAATTGACACATACCCCAGGTTTTTTCCCAACCCCTTCACTGCCCTACCTTGGGACTTACTCACGGGGACTTTTACAGATTACCTAAGGTGGTCTTTTGCAAGGTGGTCGACCGATGACAACCGAACTAAAATACTAACTAAAATTTCAACAGGAGTAAAATACCAAAATGAAAACTAAGCAGGAGTAAAAACAACTTACAGATTACTTGAGTTTAATTCTTCAACAATTTCCTACTTGGCTCTGATACCATGAGGGGGGCGGAAGGAAGGATACAGTAGAAGGACATGAGGGTTATCAGAGTAAATGGGGTGTCGGTGAAGGAGAGGGGGAAAGATTTACTTAAAGTGGAACGGACAGGGTAAATAGCACAGTATGGCAACTATTAGTAATTATGACAAATAGTAGTGAATAGGAAAAGTAAAAGTTACGTGAATGAACAGTAATGAATAGTAACGTGAATGAACAGTAATGAATAGTATGAACAGTAATGAATAGTATTTTACGTGAATAGTAAATGTAAATGAAAACAATAGTAGAAACAGTTTACTAGTAAATTTAATACAAAGGTAAGCTGAACTATCTCAGACTTACAGTGAGTACAGAAGTAGAACTTCAAGATTGACTAAGTAAGGGTGAACAATTGTTGAAAACCCAAACTTGGTTTACTCTCTCTTACTAGAACTTAGAACTGAAAACTTAAACTTGTGAAAAAACTTATGTTTACTTTCCTTCTCGGTTCTTTTTATAGAATAAGGTCCGGAGGATTACAAGTGCTGAATGACTCAGCCATGTGACTAAAGTGGGTGACTATTCCTGCTTTCGGTGCTAGTGGAGCAAAAAGCAGAAATTATTGTTGACTGTTTCTCCTTTCGGTGCAAATGAGGCCAAAAGGGGAAAATGATAACTGGTGCTACTTTCGGTGATGGTGGGACCTAAAGTAGCAATGATTCCTGCTTTGACTGTGCTTTGGATACTATTGCTCTGGATGATTATGCAAATGGGTCCTGGGCATCTTGGAAAGCTGATCCGTATGGGTCTTGATGAGCAGTTGATTCTTCAGATGAATTGTCATCTTCTTCTTGACTAGCTTGGGCAATTAGTTGTTGAGCTAACATCAATAATTGCGCACATTTGGTTTTTGACTTCGAAGGCTTGGAGGAACTTGGTGTTGGACTTCCAAGTCTGATTGTAGAAAATGTAGGTGAGCTGGGTTGAGCAGTCGTCATTTTACTCGGTTGATTTTGAGCTGGGATTTTGACTGGGGTTGGAATTTTAACTGGAAATTCTGCCTTGACCTGTTCAATGACTCGGTGATGCTTGTATGCGTCTCACCATTTGACTAGGTATTGGCGAGTGACTGTGTTGTGGCTGGTGCAATATTTCCATTTGAATAGCCATGGAACTTTGTATTTTGCCATGAATAACAAAAGGGTTGGAAATTGACTGGTGTGGTTGGTGACTGGATACAAGGTTGAAAAATAATTGACTTGATCCATTAGCTCTAATGGTAAGATATCAGGGATGGCACCATTTTGATGCCACCATCGAGAAAACCGGGATGGGATTACTGACTTGAATTTATGGTCAAATGAGAAAAACCAAGAGTGAGTAAATGACTCATTTTCATGGAGAATGACTTTGAACCATGCATCAATATAATCATAATAATTATACTGGATTTCATGGTTGGGGAGATCCCAGAATAAAGAAGGGTGTCCCCATTCATCCAGGCTGACTATATTGTGGATGTAAAGGGAATGGTAAATGACTTTATTGGGGTTGACTCGATCATGAATGGGTTTTATCACAATTGAGTTGTGGTGGAGAAGAATATCTTTGTAGAAAGAGAGGGTTTTACTGGGGTGAGCAGGGATGAAATGCCATCCATGAGGGAAAAAGGACTTGACTAGTTCAATTGGATTGTGAATGTTTCTGTGGACTGGTTCAATGGAAAATAGGTTTGTGCTGACTCGTTTGAGGACATACTCTGTTGTTTTTGCTGGGTAAGGCATTCTTGATTGACTAGGTTGAATTGATTGGGTTGAACAAAAGGGATCAATTGGTTGACTAGACGAAGAAGGGAATGCAAGTGCAGAACTGTAACTAGGCTTGGGGATTTGCCCAAGGACTTGATACCTGTTTCCACAGTTGGCTGGAGGAAGTGCTAGTTGATTTTTTGGAGCTGGGGTTGGTTTTTTACTTTTCTCTGTGCTTTTCTCTGCCATGGTTGTGCTGCGGTTCTGCTTCTGTAAATGCTGCTAGGTTTAAATAGTTGGAAAGTACTTTGGATTCTATACTAGATGCTGCTGAAAAATGATTTTTAATAGCTGGAAAGTATTTTTAAATGAATGAGAAACTGTTATGACTTGTTAAATAAAAATTCTCTAGTAAGAAAATCAGGGATAGAATTTTGAACTCCTTTAATATATTCAATATCAAAATCAAAAATACTTAAAATTGACTGCCACCTGGCAAAGATCTGTTTACTAGCTATGTTCTTAACATCTTGTTCCAGAACATATTTTGCACTTTTACAATCAATTCTGACTAAAAACTTTTAGTTTAATACATCATCTTGAAATTTTGAAATACATAATACTAGTGCTAAAATTTCTTTTTTAAAAGTACTATAATTGCTTTGTGCTTTATTCCAAAGACCAGAATGAAAGCGAACAATTTGTTCAGGGGAACTGGGATTGACTATTTGGAGGAGTATGCCTCCATAACCAATATCGGAGGCATCAGTTTGAATAACTTTAAAAGAATTGACTGGAGGAATACCTAGACATGGCAATGTCTTGACATATTTTTTGACTTGCTGGACTATAGAAGTGTGTAGAGATGACCAAGGAGGGGGCTTGTCTTTTAATCTTTCAAATAGGGGCTGACATGTTTTCCTAAGATCTTTATAGAGTTCTGCTATATAATTTAAAGATCCTAAAAATCTTTGCAACTGATTTTTGTCAGTAATTTCATCAGGAAATTTATCAGCAAATTGGATTGCTCTACTAATTGGTACTATGGTGGACTGATGAATATCATATCTATATATATATATATATATGTGTGTGTGTTAAGCCAGAAGCATTATTAAACTCGCTTCAATAATGCCAAAATCTCCATTTGGTTCAGTAATTTTAGTATACGGGGTAATTTGGTCATTTTAATTTATAGGGGTATTATGGTAATTTTAATATGCAAGGGTAATTTGGTCATTTAAATGTACAAGGGTGATATGGTCATTTCAGTGTATATGGGTATTTTAGTAATTTTTAATTTAATTGGGTTAATGAGCGGGTTGAGTTTAATTTTAAAAAAATGGGTTGGGTTGGGTATGGATAATTGAACTCCTAACTAATCGGGATTAAATGGGTCAATGACATATCAAAGACCCAACCCACTTGTAACTTACCCAATTTGGCCCAAACCCATCTTTTTGACACCCCTAGTTGAGAGATATAAGGGAAATGACGGCCAATGACGTGTTTTGATAATTAATACTCACCAAGGACATTTTCAGCATTAACAATTGTTCTTAGCTTGTCCTTGGCGGATACTAATTATCAAAACACGTCATGGGCTGTCATTTTCCCGAGATATAAACCATAATACTACTACCACAACAGTGAAAAGAGAAGTACTCCTACTATTCACATGTTAAGCCAGAAGCATTATTAAACTCGCTTCAATCTAAATAAATCTACCATAGATACTCAACCATTTCATTACTCCTCATACTAATACCTCATTCTTTCTCAATTTTCCATTGGCGGTAATCAAACTATGTTTCCATAAAACTTCATTTTCTTTGTTTGCAAATGATTTAGAGAAATACAAAACTCAAACGTGTCAAGCTTCGTTGATTCGAGCTTAAATACCGAAATTCGTTGATTTGTGCCCAAAAACTGAAAACCGTTGATTTGCCCATGAATACCGGTGGATTTTTATTGAAAATCTTTTTTCCAAAACCCAAATCCTTTCTTTTCAAGAACCTCTATAGAATCCATCATTTTTTTTTCCTTTTTCAATAATCACAATCTCAAGTAGCAAATAATTCAAGAACTAACATGTACTTCTGATGTCAACTATACCACCCTCCATCTCGCGGGAAATTCAACCGTATTACCATCTCATGCGTTGTAGTGAACTCTCTCCACTTAGGTCTTTGCATTACCACCCCATGCGTTGCGGGAGCCTCTTGAGTCTCCACCCTATGCGTTGCGGGACTCCCCTATTCAAATTTCCAACTCACGCACACACACATGCACCATTAATCTATATACAAGCAAACAACCTTCCTTAGTCACATTCTTTCATTCACCATCATACGAGGCAATTTAGGCAAACCCCAATTAACCAACTAAGCACCCCATGATATACCTTATAACCTATGATATCAGAAACCACTCTACGATACGTTTTCTAATTCACCAATCGCCACATCATGTCATAGCACCTAACATGTCTATATCGTTTATCATATCATGCCACAATGTCCACATACTCATTTTAAGACATAGACAACGAATAGATACCATACTTATAGGATTTGACACGTTCCTCTCGTACAACGAGAGTCAAAGGAGATAGATTGATCAAAGAATCACTTAAGGTATGAACAATCAAGTTTAGAAGTGGTTTGGAGGTGCTCCAATGGTGTTAGAAGTAATTAGGGGTCAAAACAATCAAGATAACACAAGTGGTAAAAAGCTGTCCAGAGACACGGGGGATCGATTCCTCATTACATGGGGATTGATCCCTTAAGGGGGTAAAAATCTAGATTGCAGAGGGAGTGATCCCTCCTTGCAAGGGGATTGATCCCCAGGCAGTTTGGGGCAATTTTCTGTAGATTTTCAAGTACGAAACCCAAACAACAAACCTCAATCTAAGGCACGATTGAAGCATAAATCAACTCATAACACATAGAATGAATAAGAAATCCCTACCTCAAGTCAAGGATCGAAACCCACTTAATTTGAACAAGCCCTAGCTCTCCAAACCTTGAAATCAACCGAGAGCGCTTCCTCCAAACGAAAACCACGAAATACAAGCCCGAGACTACGATTGAAAGGTGGAATGGAAGTTGATTGCCAAGGGTTTTGAGCTTAGAGAGTGGGTTTTGGTGATAGAGAGAGAGAGGAGAGACATGAGACGGACAGAGAGATATGAGGATTTTTAATTCTCTACACACTCTCACACACACACATATACTAGGACACACACAAATCACACTTACACTCTCTTCACTTTCAATTCTACCACTTTGACCCCAAATCAACTAGATCCAATAAATCTCTCATTTAATCCATATTCTAGCATTAATCAAACCTTTAAACAAATTCTGAAAATACAGATCTCTACACAAAACATATATTTCTCTTGATCATTTTAATCTTTGTAATCATTTATAAAGATTATAGAAATAAATTCTTTTTACTTAGAAAAAACCTCCCCGTATATTTCTCTTTTCTTCATCTATCCGACTCAGACAATCTGATTGCTTATTTGCCTGAATGAACTTTTAAACGGGCCTACGCTTATCTTGATCAAAACCAAATGATCGTCCTGTCTTAGACTTGGTATATAGGGCAGACTGCACCTTTAAGTGAAAGTGTTGTATTGCCAAAATTACTTAGTTTTGGCTCTCCGCTAATAAGCACAGTTTTCTTTCTAGGTATGGAGATCGACTTAGGACTTGACTAAGGTAGTAAGGTGAGATATTTGATAATTAAAAATAGAGGAAAGTCCACTTTCACCCCCTGTGGTTATCGCTATGTGCGGATACCCTCCTTATGGTTCAAAACTGACCACATAACCTACATGTGGTTTTGAAAATGTGCGGATAGACCCCCTGCCGTCATGTTTTCCATCCATATTAACGGAGGTGTATTTCACACACCTCTAGAATGTAATCTGAGTCGTTCATAATGTGTTAAATAAATAATAGAGTATCTTTGTAAAAAAATCATCTCGATCAGGTATCAATAACCCAGTGATCTAAGTTTTAGTAAATTCAAATTTGAAATTTTAATTTCATAACAAAATCGATTTGACCATGAGCTTTTCATTTTTTGATTGACTTGAATTTTGGCATAGACGTAGTACTCGTCAAAATTTACAATATCAACGGTTTGGATTCAATTGTTAGTATACGGGATGGTGTGGTTAGATTTAAAAAAGAAGAAGAATCAAGGAACGTGATGGGGGTATAACGGTCTTTTAGTGTTGTGCCCGTTAATATGGATGAAAAACATGACGGCAGGGGGTCTATCCGTACATTTTCAAAACCACAGGTAGGTTATGTGGTCAGTTTTGAACCATAAGGAGGGTATCTGCATATGGCGATAACCACAGGGGGTGAAAGTGGACTCTCCTCTTAAAAATATCCGATTAACTTGAATTTTACAGAGTAAGTTATACTTGACGAGTTTTGTAACTTGGTTGATGGAGATCAAATTTTCTTTATGAAGATCATTAGGATGAAATCCATTTTGGGAACTAAGGCCTGATGTGCCCCAAGGCACAAACAACTCCTGAACTCGATCCCGTATAACCGAGGCTGAGACCACTTTATCAATCTTGTATATCCAGGAAAATTGCCTAAAGGGAAAATCATCGTAAAGCTGTTCGAATTTGAGATATACATAAAGATGGAAACATCTGATATACTACTATATAGTATTTGTACAACTTAATCCTGCCGTGCGGCCTTAATACAAAGCAAGCAAGAGTGTTTGTTTCTTGGACAAAATGTGCAATTACTTCCAATTTTATCCTCCCACAGTTGTGCCTCACGTTCATTGCTCAGGGGTATTCCTGTCTTTTTGCTTGTTCTGTGGTGGGACCTTAGCACTATTTGGCGAATTTCTAAATGACTAAATTGGGTTTTCGGACTTCGTTAATATTCCGGTTGTGTCCCAATTTTTTTTGCCTATTTTTTTCTTCTAGCGGCCGGTATTCCAAGTTTTCATTAGGGTTGATTTTGTCTTTTCGCCCCTCTCTGACAGCTTCATGCGTACTCGAGGTAGATTTGCAGAAAGAGACGTGTACGTGTACGACTCTCCTTCACACACACCCCACCACACCACCCCCCCCCCCCCGCTCTCTCTCTGTCTCTCTGTCTCCAACCGTAGATCCACAGCAACTTCTCCATCATCGTTTCTCTTGCTCCTTCTCTCTCTCTCTCTCTCTCTCTCTCTCTCTCTCTCCCTCTCCCTCCTTCCTCCCCCTCTGTGGCGAAATCGATCTCCATTCGAAACTGCCTGATCTCCACCGACTTTTTTTTTTTGGAACCAATTGATATTATAAAAGGGACTAAGCCCAACACTCAAAGAGATGGCCTTGAGAACTCAGTACAAACAACAAAAACAAACTCAACTTGGCCAAGATACTAACAAAAAAACTAACTTAAGCAGAATTAAAGACAGACTTCAAGAACCTCCATCTAACACAAAATCTAGAATTGCCATGTGATCTCACCATCCTCATCCAAGAGCATGCACATGCCCTGATTTCTCCAATGATCAAAGCCACAACTGAAGAAGGATCACTGCCAACTTGTCGAACGATTTTAGAATTCCTTTCTCTCCAAAGATAGTAAATCGAAGCGGACAAACAAAGCTTGAATGTGGTGGCTTGAATCGACAAGGATCTACAGTTCAACACCCCCACTGAATTTCAGAGACCATATCCTAGCCATGAGGGGGCACCTCACACTTCTCCCTAACTTGCCGCCAGACCAGTGTAGAAAAGGGACATTCAAAGAACAGATGGAAATGAGATTCCTGACCACCATGGGATAAGATACAACGTGAATCAACCTGCACCCCCAAGCCAGTAATCTATCCTTACTTGACAAACGACCCAGAAAAACCACCCACTGAATAAAATGACCAACGAGGAACTGAGAACTTATGCCAAACCAAACAGGATCAACCCACCTCAGGAGCACGCGACCAAAGTTCAGACCATGTAGATTTAGCAGAAAATTTCCCAGTAGGGTTCAAAAGCCAGACAACAATATCCTCCTTGACAACAATATCCTCCTTAAGTATGAGGAACAAGATCATGGGCAGTCTGAGCAACAATATCCCCAACCAGAGAACTTCTAGCACTAGGCCATCTCCAATCCCCATTACAAATAATAGAGTCAACTTTAGCATAAAGGGTCCTTCCAAAAGTAGCATCCACTCTATCACCAAAAAACTTCTAGCACTAGGCCATCTCTACCGACTTCCTCATCACAAAAGCTTCACCACGCCATGGCTGCCCACCCTCCTCGATCGGTTTGCCATGGCTGTTCGCGTGGGCTCGGCCGGCCGGAACCACCACTTCTTCGTGACTCAGGTATACCACTGTCTCTGGGTCTTGTGTTTACTACTTTATTCTTGTGGTTCTAAACACAAACATCTTCCGGAGGACCTGATTTTTGGTTTGTAATTTTTAATCTTGCCATTTTTCTACTTTGGTTTGATGGGTCTGTAATTTGATCAGTTTCTGCAGTAGGTTTAGACGGTGGCTTTCGATCTCATCTTCTCTGCGTGAATTCATCTTCAGTTTGGTTTCATCGCTTTCTTTAGTGGAGAATTTAGATGGATACATTTTCTGAAAATCGATCTTGGTTGGAAGATTGTGCAACAGCGGAATACCATGTACACAAACACTTTTATTTGATTATGAACATAACACATTATTTGCTCACGTACAACCAATTCAAGGGTTCTCTCACACCACTCTCGGCGAACTCTGACGCTTGGCACTCTCCAATGCACTCTTCGTCGTCTTCGAAGTGCACACCCGCATAGGTGCTCTCCCAAGCTAAGAAGCACCAACACTTTAAAGAAGGATACAATAAACATAATCAAAACATCTTTAGAATGAGAAATCCAAATCAAAATTGGAAATTTGCAGGCTCCTTACAATCCCGTGATTAACATGATGCATAAAAAATTTGATACTTGCTGTAATGTTGCGCGACTGCTGACTAGCTTATGATTGAATAATGTAGGTTGGGAACAATACACTTGTAAAGCAATTGATATTGAAGATGCATGGCAAGGGAAGGTTTGGTTGAAGGTTTAAAATCATTAGGGGATAAAGACATGCATATGGAATTTGAAGTCGAGTTTCAGTAGTTTACGACAGATAAGTGTGTGCCATTCTTTACTACCTAAACTAGCCTTTTCAAATGGAGTGACAGGATGAGGTGGAATCAGTAGTTATGAATCTGTTTTCTAACTGTTTACGATCTCTCTGTCAGTATATAGTTTTCCGCATTTACTTTTCAAAAGATAAATAAATAGTTTTCCCCATTTCTAGATGACAAAAGATACAGTTAGTTATTCTATATTACTTGGCTCAAATAGAGTCAATATTCTCGATTTGAATACTTAATGCACAGTCCAAAATTATGGTCTGATTATTGGTCACTAAAATTAACTTTGCATTTGATGTATCTTCTTTGCTGAGGTCGATCTGAGGATGTTAAAGAGATAAGCTAAATTTTGGTGCTCATAAGAATAGGGGTTGATACAAGTTATTTGTGGGGGTGCATCTGGAATGGCCGGAGGGCTCCTTCATCCATATTCCCCTTAAGGTTCCCATCTAGCCATCTCGTACCCATACAATATATTCTTATCCTACTAGGTTTTACTTTTAATCCTTTTCCCTAGTTTTTATTAGAGATATCTATGTTCAAGATTGGATTCTTTTTGGGCTTATTAGTTTGATTCTAGCAGTTAAGCTTCTTTGGTAGAGTGCAGAGTGCTGGAGTGAGAGTTTAAAGCTTTTTGGCATTGCTGAAGCAACAGTGGTGTCCAAAGAATTGGACTCAGAAACTCCAGATTTTGCTGAAACTTCTAATAGGTTCATATTTAGGAGAAGGTTTGCTTTCTCTTTCTGGGGGCATTTCTTTCTGTCTCTTTTGTCCTGAATATTGGTGCCTACTGTCAGCTTTCGATTCATTTTTTTTTCCTCTCTGAAAGTCTTATGCCGCCACTGAAAAGAGCAAAATAAGTTGCCTTTGGCCCAAAGACATCAGGGGGATGCACTTAGGTGCTAGGAGTAAAGAGGTCAGGAGTTCAACTCCTCCAAGGTGCCATTCTAACTATTCTAACAATACTAACTTTCGCCGAGCAAAATAAGTTGTACTGGCTTTCTTTTGTTCTTGAGTAAACCATCAGGTAGTTGTGCTTTCTTGTGTTCCTTTCATTGAGGATCCAGTTAATCAGTTTAGAACCCTTGGGGGTTGGTTTTGAATTTTTGTTTTCTATGAGAATCACTCGATATGCAAAGCCTTAAGACAAAGTTTATTCACTTACAGAGGCATTCTGAGACCAGCGATCAGTTTGAAGCATTTGAACATATTAATTGATGTATGTTCCTTTAAACTTCCGATAGTCCTGCAGTGTTTACGAAGTATGACTTATGCCTTAATGATTCCCTTTTTTGTTTCATTGAGTAGAATGCTCAGAAATCTCTCGCCTGTTGCAAAACAGAGTCCCTTGATAGAGATGCTACCCAAAATCTTGTCCCCAGTTTGTGTGTACCTTTGAACTTGGCCTTTTACATGCCTGAAGCTATAAATGTTCATCCTCAACGTTATCTCAAGGTCTGAGCAAACAGTTTTATAATTTCTCTTTGACAAAGTTGTATTCTATTTCGTTACATTTTCTCATCAACTGGTATTTTATGTTAGGCACTTCTTTTAGTGTGTGAAGACCTGGCAAAAGACCTGTCAACTTCTGGTTTAGACATAGAAGAGTTGCACCTGCACAAGATGTCTGTTAACAACCTTCTTGAACTAGTGGGTACACAAACTTACTGTTGTTTCAGTTTCTTGTAGTTGCAATCAATATTTTAGAAGATATGAGATGAATATTTCTTTAGAAATATACTGTGCTAGATATTGTGTTCTTGTGCTTCCCTGGAAACGTTGCGTGAGCATGCTGCTACCAGTACCAGAAATCAACTACTTAAAATGGGCTGACGGCTGACTTTTAAACAATTGACTGCTTACCTGATCAGCCTTTCCCCAGTGGGGTAATTCCTAATACCACAGTCACAATAGTCAATTCTGCATCAGCAAGAGAAGACTACGAAGCTTAGTAACCACTCTATTCGACACGAAATGGAAAGTAGAAACTTAAGGTGTTTTTTGGACTTGAAATATAGATTGAAATCATGCTACCCATATGATTTTGGCATTCTAGATGGACCCACAGTTGCCAACATTAGTTGGAATGAGTTTGCTTGTTTGGAATTTTCCCACTCACGTACTAGGGATCTTATGCTTTGCTATCTTCTGGTCTCACTTAATTGTGACATTGGCTGAGAAAAATGAACGCCTTACAGTTCCTGGTTATACGCATATGCATAAGGCACAACCTGTTCTACTGCAGCATCTTCTCTTAGCATATGTTGAGCAGGATATAATTGGTTTCCTTATTGTGGCATGCTTTGTTTCCATGATTATGTCTGTTTGCTCGTTGCTCTTTGCTCTGGAGCCTGGACATTATCTCATTCCCATTATTGCATGCTTACACATTGGATGGAGAACCATCCCAATCTTTTCTTTCGAATGTTATACACAAAGTATGCATGCATGCTTTAGAGAGTATGAATGCCAAAAGGAAGTGAACTTGGATTTAACTTGTATGTACTCGTCTTTTCTTTCGAATGTTATACACAAAGTATGCATGCATGCTTTA
Organism: Rhododendron ovatum; assembly: GCA_019656835.1. Classification (NCBI taxonomy): domain Eukaryota; kingdom Viridiplantae; phylum Streptophyta; class Magnoliopsida; order Ericales; family Ericaceae; genus Rhododendron; species Rhododendron ovatum. The sequence continues at coordinate 16,499,852 of CM033791.1, read as the reverse complement.
GAGAGTATGAATGCCAAAAGGAAGTGAACTTGGATTTAACTTGTATGTACTCGTCTTTTCTTTAGAATGTTATACACAAAGTATGCATGCATGCTTTAGAGAGTATGAATGCCAAAAGGAAGTGAACTTGGATTTAACTTGTATGTACTCGTCTTTTCTTTCGAATGTTATACACAAAGTATGCATGCATGCTTTAGAGAGTATGAATGCCAAAAGGAAGTGAACTTGGATTTAACTTGTATGTGCTCATCTTTTCTTTCGAATGTTATACACAAAGTATGCATGCTTTAGAGAGTATGAATGCCAAAAGGAAGGTGAACTTGGATTTAACTTGTATGTACTCACTGGTTTTTGACCTAACCACTTGATAAAATTCAAAGTGGTATGTGGTCTAACCATCATGGGATATCGACGTTTTTTGTTGGGTGTATCAACTTTCTTTTGGAAGGTTAGATTTCAAATTCTTATTAATATGCGTGCACACATTGGAATCGGGTTGATTAAGTGTTGGGCTAACACTCTCGTGCTTTTTACAACTTATCTGCTTCAACTCCATCTTGGTCAGCTTTCAAAAATAACTACCAAAAAGTCTTCAACTCCATCTTAGTCAGCTTCCAAAAAGCAACTCCATTTCCTTACTTACCTGTATAAAATTGCAAAAAAAAAATTAATAAGTATATATGTAACAATGTCCGACACATGGACATGCTCCGGACACGTTTGCATGGCTGTTCAAAACCAAGAAGCCCATCTTTTAGTTTTACAGATTTTATAAGCACATGAAAACTGCAGCAATGACAAATGGGACCCTACAGCGAAGCATCCTACTGACTTGTAAAAGAAATTAACATCCTTCAGATTGTGACACGTTTGGATTGTCTACATCATAAGCTAATCTTGAAAAAAAAAGCTTTCAGCCATCGAACACGAATCAAGCTCATATACAAGAAATTAACATCCTTCACAATGTGATAAGTTTGGATTGCATCACGAGCTAATCTTGAACATCCTGAAGTATATATCCAGAAAAAAAAGTCGTTAGAGGGATCATTACATCCTGATTCATTACCCCGATTCGATCATCATGGTTTCCTATGCGTAGAGGATTATGTTCGTGTGAGTGTCATGGACATAATCTCGTCTTTAATAGTGACAAGGTCTCTGTTCAAGCTGATGGAGCAAAACCGACCTATTTGTTGTAATTGGCTAACTACTATAATACGCGATTGCTATATTGCAACCAAAAGAAAAAACAGTACTATAAAAATGGAACACAGTGAGACTCCTCTGTTGATTTCCATGACCATAGCCTTTTAAGCCAACCTATGTAACTCATACTTGCTCTCATAATTTTGGCTCAAATAACAGGTGGAGGAAAACAACAAATTCTGAGCAAAACTTTCACACATTACAATTGACATGTAGAAAAAAACTATACGTCAATTGAACAACCCAAACTCATCTATAATCTGCACCAAAAGCCGGGGTATGAAGACAGTTAAAGACTCACATGTAATTGTAGGTCGACTGAACAACTCAAGAATGTTTAACCAGTCAATGTAATAAATCTAGTATAACTAAAATGCTCATACAAAGAAATTCAAATCTCTCTTGTGAAATAGTCTTTTCGAATTCATTAAATGAAGCTACTCAATGCCGAAATCCACATGGAAACCATCAAACCTAAGTTTGACCTATTCTCATTAGATAATCAAAGTGAAATATGTTTATGTGAAATTAATGTCTATGAAAATAGTGCCTGAGGGTTTCAGTATAAGATGCTCTTATAAAGTTCCATTTGCACGTACAAATTAGAACCTATAGTCATCTGACTCAATAGTGCTTGCAGATTGGATTATGGCAGCTGGTAACTTCCACTCGAATGCATAAAACCATCCAATTGGTTCTTGATCAGACTACCAGTCTATTATCAATACAAAAATCAGAACCTAGAACAATCTGAATGTAAAGTCTATTAAGTAATCAGGATACACTAGTCTAGAATTACCTCACAAAACGGGGAATCAACAATCTTTCAGAAGGAATACTCTGCTTCGGAGATAGGAAAATACAACTAAACAATTATAAACGACAGAGAGCACCCACCTTGCTCATTTGACGTGCGTTTTCAATGGTAGCTCGTAGCTTCACCTCTGATATAAGAGTGCTTTCTGGAGCATCTTTTTCTCATTCAATTTAGTGACTGCAGTTTGGTTGAAGTCCAAAAAGACTTCCCTGTGGATACCAAAAATATCACTGTGATCAATCGTTATTAAACTCCATCAAAAAGGGAGCAGCAATTGACACGTCGCTTTCATTTTTGAAATGCCAAATATTGCTGCAAGCAGCGAGAAATTATCATATACCTAAACGCCTTCCTTTTGTTGAGAATGGCAGGCCATGACAGTTCAGCAAGAGCAGTGGACACGACGAGCAATTCAAAGAGTTTCCTACAATATTAAATGGGAAATTTGGTTCACAAAAAAAAAAAAAAGGAAATTCCACCTGACTTAAAAGCTTCGGTGACGGTAACATACTTGTCATCATGAACAGGAACTCCCCAGCTCTAAGATTATACTAAATCATTCCCAGCTCTAGCAGTTTAATGACAATTTGCCTCATATTCCCTTGGATTGAGTATCTTGATTTTACCAAACCCTAATTTAAGGTCAAGAAATTGACAAGGGACAAAATTTTGATCGACAGATATATACGCAATGATAAATAAACAAATCTAAGTAGAGAGAGAACTAGCTTAAACTCTACCGATGCAAGGAAGGGATATTATACAGATTGTGTAATATTCTTACGGATTGAGAGCCCTTAGGTTGTGTCCCAGTCTTAATTGTAAGCTGGCAAGGAAGTTATAGGGGATATGAATCAGTTTGCAAAAATAATAAGGGGATAACTTAAAGCTGTCAATGAAAGACGCACATTTTATATAATTGAGTTGCACATGCTAAAGTACCTCGCCGAGTCAAATGTTTGCCACAAATTGCACCATATTTTTTGCATGAGTTAAACTCGGAGCGGAGTATTACATCAGCCTCGATCATCATGGCTCAACCTCGGTGTGGAGTAGCCATTAGCATGGATGTAAGGTAAATAGATGGCAAATGTCAACTAATTAATATCATCCATTGAAATATGTTAATTAAGCAATATAATCTAGAAACATGTATAAGACAAACACACTTCAGAATTGAACCAAATCAATACTATGGAAGACTTTTTTTTTTTATCGGCCTATGAAAGACTTACTCTTGTTCAAACATTCACTATATCAAAAGCCTTCATTTTAATTTCACTCTCTGCAAAAAGACATGGTGGAACAACTTCTATCTACAAACTAAATTTACTGATTCTTTTGAGAAACCATAGATACAGTTAATATACCAACAACTTATATGATATTCAAAAATAGCATACCTTGCAACTTATTAGGTCCATGAACATCAACCCAAACAAACGATTCTACATGTATTGTGGCAATACTAGAACAAAAACTTGAACTAATCATGCAGACTGAAATTAGCTTAGAGAACCTAGACTTCCATGATTTAAATGGAAACTAGAACAAAAACTAGAACTAAACATGCAGACTGAATGAACTAAAATAGCTAAACTACTCCAATTAAGGACAACCGACAGGTAAAGTTGTCTTGTGATGACTGATGCGTGATAGAATATTGAGGTATAAATGATCAACCTTTCCCTCCACGAGGATTACCGGTCAGGTTGATTGTGCCATATCGTAGCTCACTCAACGGTCATTCCGGGATGATTGTGAACGAGGTGCAACTGTTGCCAATCAAAAAAATGGAAAGATGTTTAACTGGTGAAGATGGCTTGCAGAAAATTTCATATGGCCAAAAAACTGAAAGGATCTCCATCATTTAGGCTCCTAAAAAATTTAAGAACATTTTAACTGCAGCATAAGAGATTTAAGAACATTCATCCACCAGTTAACCTAGAAAAAATTAATCAACATCTTGTTAACCTAGAAATCGTATCAAGGAAAATTAAAGAAAGAAGAAGCCCTAATTAAGCCCACACAAGAGAAATTGACAATACTTACCAGATTATGCTCTTATTCGAAGAACCAATTTGGGGGTTTTTGTTTTAGATTTCTACCCATTCAGTCTATGGCTCACACCGGCTTCGAGGACTCGTATAAACCACGGATGGATCGGTTTCATTACTTCTGGGTTTTCACTCGAACACTCTGTACTTCATGCTGTCTAGCAACTCCAGTAACGGCAGCAACAGAAGAGCTTCAGGGTTTTAAATGGCAATAGAAGACCACTGACCCCTCCCCCCCTTTAATCGACTGCCTAACAAAAACCTCACTCGAACAATGAAGCCCAAATTTGATGGAGAAGAAACAGAGATGGAGAAATATCGAGCGAGAGAGAGAGAGAGAGAGAAGGAAATGCCAAAATCGAAGGGGATAAAGTGAGACTTACAGAGATGGGCTGGTGAGAGGCATTTTGAGCACTAGGGCAAATTTTATCTCTGCGTGAGAGTAAAAAGTAACAAATCAGTCTGCAAAATCAAAAACAATGAACCCTAAATCAACCAATCGTAGACCACCCACCTTCACCCAGCCCTATCGGCCCCAGCTTCACCAATGGCGCCGTTCCTGGAAAACCCCAACGTGATTGATGAAAGTTTCAAACACAGAAGCCCAAAACTGAGAGATACTGAGAGGGATAGAAAATGACCTGGGTGATCGGAGAGACGGTCGCCGGTTTGTGGGCTGATGGAAGTCTTCTGCGGGAGCGTGGCTGCGGCAGTGGCGATCGAGAGGAAGAGTAAAGTGGAGACTGGACAGAGGAAAAAGAGGAAAGTTAGGGCTGGGTTTTGGTGACGACGTCGTTTTGCTTGTAAAAATTTTCATTTCACTTTTTGACAGCCCGCGTAAATGAGTTGGAGCAAAAATTGGGATCTTTCGGTGACAACTTCATACTTGTCACCGAATTTGTCTTCAGTGACAAAATATTTTGTCACCAAATGATCTTTCGGTGACAACTTCATATTTGTCACCGAAATTTGTCTTCAGTGACAAATATTTTGTCACCAAATCTCCTCATAATTTATCCTGGTCATCCAAAGGTTTTCGGTGACAAGCAGTAAAATTATTTGTCACCGTTGAGTATATTCAGTGTCAACACCAATTTTTTGTCACCAAAAGGTGTCAAAGGGTGTCACCGTTGGTGTTTTTTGTTGTAGTGAATTGAACCCAGATCTATTAATAAATCTAAATCCATCTATTGAAAAATAGACCCAATCCAACCCATTTATTAGTTGGGTTTCAATTGGGTAAACTTAAATGCCCAATAGGTCATGAACATCACCAAATATATATATATATATATATATATATATATATATATATATATATATATATATATATAAAACTGCCACAGTAATTTCTGGAACGAACGAAAAGCAGGGACTGGAAATCAGGCGCGGAGGTTTTCTGAGTGCTCTCGAGTTGATGGCGACGGGGAGATATATATATATATACTAATAATAAAAAGGGAAAATCAATAATCTTAAAATAAAATAAGGACTTTCGATAATACTTAACGTGAAATGTTAGCAAATTTTTTTGGCGACGTTTATATAATATGTGTGTGTGTGTGCGCGTGCTGAAAGTTAAGAGAGAGAGAAGCCCCGTTAGGCTAAATAAGCCAATTGGCTTATTTTTTGTCCTTATTTAAATTTTTTTTTCATATTTGTTAGTTTTCGTCAATTTTTTGGGAATTATTACATTGTTATGACGAGAGGAATCTAAAAAGTAAAAAAAATTTATTGAAATCCAATTTTTTTGGAATAAAGACGAAAAAATTGACTTATTGGCTTATTTTTGTCTTTATTCAAAAAAATTAGGTTATGATCGTAATGTTTTACTTTTTAAATTTCTTTTGTCATGACGATGCAATAACTTCCAAAAAATTAACGAAAAACTAACAAATACGAATTTTTTTGAATAAAGACAAAAAAAAAACCCGTTAGCTTATTTAACCGAACAGGGATGACTGACTTGGGGGGTTGCTAAAATCTGCATTTGGTTTAGTAATTTTAGTATACGAGGTAATTTGGTCATTTTAGTATACAGGGGTATTATGGTAATTTTAATATGCAAGGGTAATTTGGTCATTTAAATGTACATGGGTGATATGGTCATTTCAGTGTATATGGGTATTTTAGTCATTTTTAATTTAATTGGATTAATGGGCAGGTTGAGTTTAATTTTAAAAAAATGGGTTGGGTTGGGTATAGATAATTTAACTCCTAACTAATCGGGACTAAATGGGTCAATGATCTATTAAAGACCCAACCCACTTATAACTTATCTAATTTAGCCCAAACCTGTCTTTTTGACACCCCTAGTTGAGAGATATAAGGGAAATGACGGCCAATGACGTGTTTTGATAATTAATACCCACCAAAGACATTTTCAGCATTAACAATTGTTCTTAGCTTGTCCTTGATGGATATTAATTATCAAAACACGTCCTGCGCTGTCATTTTCCTGAGATATAAACCATAATACTACTACCACAACAGTGAAAAGAGAAGTACTCCGACTATGCACAAGGAATTAAGGAAGGAAGTACAGAATCACAGAACTAAAAGGGTTACTAAAATCTCCATTTGGTTCAGTAATTTTTGTATACGGGGTAATTTGGTCATTTTAGTATATAGGGGTATTATGGTAATTTTAATATGCAAGGGTAATTTGGTCATTTAAATGTTCAAGGGTGATATGGTCATTTCAGTGTATATGGGTATTTTAGTCATTTTTAATTTAATTGGGTTAATAGGCGAGTTGAGTTTAATTTTAAAAAAATGGGTTGGGTATGGATAATTGAACTCCTAACTAATCGGGACTAAATGGGTCAATGACCTATTAAAGACCCAACCCCCTTATAACTTACCAAATTTGGCCCAAACCCGTCTTTTTGTCACCCCTAGTTGAGAGATATAAGGGAAATGACGGCCAATGACGTGTTTTGATAATTAATACCCACCAAGGACATTTTCAGCATTAATAATTGTTCTTAACTTGTCCTTGGCAGATATTAATTATCAAAACACGTCCTGGGCTGTCATTTTCCCTAGATATAAACCATAATACTACTACCACAACAGTGAAAAGAGAAGTACTCCTACTATGCACAAGGAATTAAGGAAGGAAGTAAAGAATCACAGAACAAAAAGGGTCGATCGAGAAGTTTAAAAAATAGCCGGTCATGAAATGGCATGTATTGCACAACAACGTCTGAACCAGTAAGGAGAGATCGAATACTATAATGGCAAATTTTCGTAGTCATCCATCTAGTTTTATAGTTGTCTTAATTTCATCCGTCCAGTTTTAATTGTAACCAAATAAATTCTGTAATTTGTTTTATGTTTCAAATTGGTAAAATCATTCACACCATAAATGAAACTAACGGAAAAATTGGTTTTAGTTTTATGGCTCTCTTAGGGTGCTCATTGAAAAGCTTTAGAGTCAAAAATCCATTATGACCACTTAAGATAAAATGATAAGAAAACTAAGATCTTGTTACCGGTTCAAACAGATTGAAAATTGGAATACTTAATTTCTTAACTGTATTTTTTAATATATAAACGGTGTAAAATCCATTATGACCATTTAAGATAAAATGATCAGAAAAATAAGATCTTCGCACCGGTTCAAACGGATTGAAAATTGGAATACTTAATTTTTAACTATATTTTTAATATATAAATGGTGTAAAAATCCATTATGATTTTATGGAAGGAGGATGATTTTAAGATAAAACGCAAGCGCTTGCCAATTTTTATGGAAGGAGGATTATTTTCGCGATCAAATTTTCTCCGGAGGCAGCCTTTCTTTCTCTCCATTAGGGTAAAGTTACTATATTACACTTATTTTTTTACACCGTTTATATATTAAAATATATAGTTAAAAAATTAAATGTTCCAATTTTCAATCTGCTTGAACCGGTGCGAAGATCTTATTTTTCTAATCATTTTATCTTAAATGGATATAATAGATTTTTGGCTCTAAGTCATTTTAATGGACACCCTAAAAGAGCCTTGAAACTAAAACCAATTTTTTCGTTAGTTTCAGTCACGGAGTAAACGATTTTACCAATTTGATACATAAAACAAACTACACAGTTTATTTGATTGCAATTGAAACCGAAAGGACGACTAGAAAAATTTGTCCATACTATAATCCATATACTTTTCCATACATCCACACACGCACACATCAATGGATTCCTCAAGCCCCCGAATACTATAATCCAAATGCTTTTCCATACATCCACACACACACATCGATGGCTTCCCCAAGCAATATCAATACTAGTTCCCATACTGAGAAGTACCCATGCCCGACAGTGTTTAACGTCCTGGACTTCGTCCCCAAGCTGTTGTCTGAAAGAGACTACAAGAAGTGGAAGAAATTGATGGAGGACTTCATCGAGAAGCGAGGTTTGATTGGTTTCATCGATGGCACAGAGGAGGAGGAAATTGACAACCAAAATTACTACAAGGCCTGGAAGAGATCAGACAATCTTGTACAGGGATGGATACTGGCAACTCTTACCGAAGATATCCGCCTAGACATGTTGGGCTTGGAAACCGCTCGAAAATTGTGGACGAATTTGGAGAAAATGTTCGTTCCGACTTCATCTCTTTGGCAATATGGTAATTAATTACTTTTTTTTTTAAGAAGTTTTAATTTGATTTGAGTTGTTCGAGTATTAGACTTGGGTTTGGTAACTAGTGTGTTAATTGTGTGTGTTAAGACTTAACAAATAAAAATGCATTTTTTGTGCCACAATGCTTGTGTGCTAAGAGTATGTTAAATCTAGTAGTATGTTAACATGTGTGTTAAGTTTGGCAAACCAGCTAACAAACAATAAGTGAGTTCCATCTCTATGAATTCAAACTTTAACTATAAAACATAAATGCCCATTACTCTTTTTTTGAAAACTTCTGTTTTTTTTATCTGTTTTTCTATATATGCATTTTCTCTATATTTTTGTTATTAATCAAAGTCTTCAGCATTCTATCACATCACAGCTACACAAAGTGTTGATTAAACATATTGAAATGGACTAACACTTTAAATTGCATGATTGGGTAGACGTATGGTACACACTCCTTAATAAGTGTGTACCTTACGCACCCTATATATATTCTCTTGGATTTGAGATAATCTAATCTTAACCGTTCAATTTTTTAATTAAAAAAAAAACAACTTGTCTAACCGGTCATCACTTATTCTATTGTCGAGTTTCTCTATCTTCTATCTTTAATGGACTTTCAAATGTGGTCTAATATTAATTTGGGTGGACTAGAAATTGGGGTTTTTAGGAATTTTTTTTTTACTTTTTAAACTATTAAATTTAAAATTATGAAAACAATAAAATAATTTAAAACTAATTTAATAAACCAATAAAGTTAGACTATGATCAATTTTTTAGTTGAATTTGATCAACATGACATTATTAAATAATAATGCTTCTGATACGTGCTTGTCAATATTCGATAATCTTTGATTTTAGTAACAATGTTGAATATCGTAAGACTTGATCTCCTAACGGTTTAGATCGATCATCCTAACAAAAAATTAAAAAACAAAACTGAAGTTAAAATTGGTTATACTTTTGACAGTCATACTCAACCCATTTCACCTGAAAGGTCGAACCCAAATCCTTATCTTGAGACAGTTGAATAATTAACTTTTTAGTAAACTCTCATTTATCTATGAAAAATTGGAGGGATTTTGGTTTTTTGGATTAAATTTTTTAGAGAGAGAATTTGATTTCGAGAAGTATTTTTGAGAGGAAATTGCAATTGTATTAAAAAAATTTGGGTATAGTACTTATTTTTTGGTGAATTTCTTGGATGAAAATTTTGAGTGAGAATTTCATTTTTAGTTTAAATTTTTGAGGTATGCTATATGAAAAAATTAAAATTTCAAAAAAATAATATGAATGGAATTGAAAATTAAGATAATATGGCAAAAATTTTAAAATTTAAAAAAATATTGTAGCGGAAATTAAAAATAATTTTAGTTTAAATCTCATACAATATATTGTGCTAAGGTAACGATAATGTATGGTATTGTTACTGAATTTGTGATTTTTTAGACATGAATTTTGCTTGGGTATAATTATTATTGATAGTGGTACGACATATTTTGGTCTTATTACTGAATATTTTAATCGATTTCCTTTGGTACGATACGTTGTGATAAGAAACAATTTATGGTATTGTCATAACAATTGTGGTTTGTTATATAATTTGTGGTATTTACATATATTTTCTTTGATATAACATGTGGTAAGAAAATGTCAATTTTAGGTATTATCATAACAATTGTGGTTATTTTATAAAATTTGTGGTATTTTACAAATATTTTTGGATTGGGTATAACAATTGTTGATTCTGGTACGACATATTTTGATTTTGTTACAGAATATCATACAAGTTAAAGAATTTTTTATACGACTCATTGTGATACAATAATGCCAATTTATGATGTTGTTATAGCATTTGTGGGTAGCATTATTTAATTTTTGATATTGTACGCCTATATTTAATTGTGGTACAAGTATTATGGATTCTGGTACGAATATTTATGGTTACATAATAACAATATTTTTTAATTATGGGTAACCTGTTATAAATTTTAAAGTACAAGTCGTACCTAGCATCATAAATATGCATTAGAAAATAAAAAATTGGCATAATGAAAATCACAAATTGTCATAATTTAGATATATGGTATACTCTGTGTACCATAGCTTTTTTCTACATGATCACCAAAATTTGAATAACATTTTGCTCAAGCTTGAATGTCAAATAGAAATGCCGTTGTAAGTTTTTAAAGCTGTTGCTTTTGACATTATTGTAAAGAGTTAATATCAAAAAATAACTCAATCCTAACTAACCCATTGAGGTACTCATATATATACTAACACATTCCTATGTTAGCAATGTCTAACACACGTTTGTGTGACCCATTTTTTATCCCAACACATACCTTAACAAATTAAACATTTTGACACACAAATATAACACACCCATTGCGGATGCTCTTAGCATTGTATAACATTACTCTTGTTAGTTTGATACATGCGAGCCGATGTGCATCCAATGATTTGGGAGATTATTGTGCTCAACATTGTGTCACAAAGTTACACGTCTCACCGTAGAAAATAACTTATCTTTGCATTCTTTGAAACAAAATCTTCAATTGAGTCACTGTACTTTACTTATCCAAGAACTTGGAGTCCATTCCGCAAACTTGTGGTTTTTTTTGGGGGGCTTTTTAGTTGATATATGTGAGGAGAATGATCTTTCTCGAAAAACCTAAAAGGTCAAAAAGTTCCAAAAGTCCAAAAATGCTCTTAGTGGAACTCAATTTATTTTAATTAAAATATTGTAAGATTTTATTTTTTTAAAGAAAAAAAGAAAGTTTGCTTCATATTCTAACTAAGATTTGTATGGGAAAAAAAAATCGTGTTAGCTCGCTCAATTTATTTTAACTATGAATTATTTTTAATCAAATACAAGAACATATCACTTGTACATTAATGTTGTGTTTGTTAAATCTAAAATTTCCAACAAAGTAATTTAGTAATTTGATTTTGTAATATTGTTGATTGGGAGAAAAACCAAAAGATCCAAAAAAAAATAGAGAAATAAAAAAAAGAGGGGTGTAAAAGTGGTTGCAGAGAGAGAGAACACAGAGATATACGTGGTTCAGTAATGAATACATACTCCACAGGTAGTTAGACGAATGAGGGTTTCACTATACAGAAGTAATCTGATGTCCAAAGGGTTACAAATGAGATCTCTCAGAATCCCTCTCTTTGCCTCTCACAGAAAAGCTGCTAGTATTTGTTATTGCCCGTCGTGCGTAATACATTGTAATCCACTTGGTAAGTAACAACGGTAGTATTTGTTATTTTTTTTTGATCGGCAAAACAAACTTTTATAAAACTCGACTGGGTTACATCGAGGGGGAGGCATGGAGCACAAGACTGTTACAACTGCCAAAAGAAAGAAAAGAACAAAAAACAACAGAGAACCTCCAATTGAGAGTTGGAGGAAAAACCAAAACTCCTCAAGAACATGACTAGAGTTTCAACTTTCGAATACCATCCAAAAAGGCCTTAAATTCCTCCACCGAATAGAGCTTGATATCAAATTTGGTTTTCATCCACATTGCCACTTTCGTTTTAACAGCATCCCCAACCTCCCTAATCACTGGAGCAACGTTGTTGAATACCAAGTTATTCCTTGATAGCCATAAAGACCAGATGGTCGCAAAAAAACAAGTTTCCCAAATGTACTTCTCCAAATTACGAAACCCATTGTCAAACCACCAAACTGCAAGGTCAGCCAAAGAAAAAGGGCATACCCAAGACATATGCCACCAATCCATAATAATTGACCAAACCCTCCAAGAGACCTTACAGAACAAAAACAAATGATGGGGAGTTTCAACCTGCTTAGAACATAAAGGGCAAAGCATCAAAAGAGGATCCAAAATCAGATTTCTGTTGTGAAGCACTGATCTTGTGGCCACCCTATCTTGAATTGCTAGCCAAGAGAAGACTTCCACTTTGGGGGGGGGGCTGAGATTCTTCCAAACCGAGCCAAGAACCGGATCACTTAAGAAGTTCTGCCGTTCCCACTGCTCATAAACTGATTTCACTGAGAACCGCCTACTATCCTCCCACTTCCAAAACAAAGAATCTGGTTTTGATGGGTCCAAGGTTACATTTTGGAGGCTCTGAATTAATTCCTCCCTCTTGTCCTCCTCCCAAGGTCGTAACGATCTCCTAAATTGCAGATTCCAACTTCCAAGGCCGTTCCCATCCCTTATGACACTGACCACATCATTTTTTTGAGATGAGAGAAGGTAAAGTCTAGGGTAGGCTTCACGAATAGCTTGATCCCCCAACCAAGTGTGGTTCCAAAACAAAACTTCCTGACCGGAATGGATTTGGATCTTGAAACCCTCCTGGAGTAATGGTCCGATACATGAGCTAAGATTTCCAATGCTGCAAATGTCCCTCCAGATGTTCGTTATTGGTCCTGATTCCGGTAATTGAGGCAGCCAAGTTCCATGATCCAATCTTTATTTCCTTTTTATAACTTTTACCCAAAGTGAGTCCTTGTCCTCATGAAACCTCCACCGCCACTTTGCCAATAACGCCAAGTTCTATTGCATCATTTTCTTCACCCCCAAACCCCCATCCTCCTTGCACTTGGAAATAAGATCCCACTTGACAAGGTGCAGCTCTCTTTTATCAGCTGAATCCCCCCAAAAAAATTGCCTCTGAAGTTTCTCTAATTTTTTAGCAACTGTTGAAGGCATCTTGAACAACGACATAAAATAGACAGGAAGATTGCGAGTGTTGGAGTTGATTAACGAGAGTCTGCCCCCAGAAGATATACACCTCCTTCTCCATATACTTAGAGCCCTCTTAAAACTGTCAATAACCGGTTCCCATGTCTTGATTCTCCTTGGGTTAGCTCCAAGAGGCAATCCCAAGTACTTGATAGGCAAGGATTCAACCTTGCAACCCATCACTAGAGCAAGAGCTTCTACATCCTGATTTGGAACCTTCACGCCACAAAGTGAGCTCTTAGAAAAATTGATCTTTAATCCTGACATTAGCTGAAAGCACCTGAGAATCCTCTTTGTATTGGCCACCTCCTCTACATCATTATTACAGAAAATGATGGTATCATCAGCAAACTGGAGATGGGTAACAGTCACTCCATTGGCCCCAACCCTAGCTCCTCTAATGATATTAAGATCTCGAGCCCTTTCTAGCAGAATATTAAGAGCCTCCACCACTAGGTTGAAAAGAAAAGGAGATAATGGATCTCCTTGCCTTAGCCCTTTTGAATTTGGAACTCCTTAGAAGCTGACCCATTGATCAGGATAGACATCGATACAGTAGAACAACACTCCTTGATCCAACCACACCATTTTTCCCCAAAACCCACCTTTGCCATCATATCAAGAAGAAAGCCCCAGTTCACACAGTCATATGCTCTTTCGAAATCTATCTTGAGAATTAAACCCCCTTGAGTACCATGCTTCCAGCAATGAATGACCTCATTGGCAATAAGAACCCCATCCAGTATTTGTTTGCCCCCAATAAAGGCAGCTTGAGTCTCTCCAATAAGGGATGATAAGTGGCCTATAAGTCTATTAGCCAAAACCTTAGCCAGAAGTTTGTATACCCACCCCACCATACTTATTGGCCTATATTCTCTAAAAGAGGAAGGGCAGTCAACCTTTGGGATTCGAGCAACGAAGGTAGAATTGATACCTTTAAAAAGTTTACCATTGGCATGAAAATCCTCAAAAAATAGGAGTACCAGATCCTTTAGAAAACCCCACCCTTTCTTGACAAAGGAGAAATTAAATCCATCGGGTCCAGGGGCCTTGAGATTGCTACAGTTTTTCAGAGCAGCTTCTATTTCCCCCACTATAAACCGGCTCTGAAGTTGATTAGCTGCCTCCACATTCAGTTTTCGAAGAAATACTCCCCCCAATCTTGGCCTGTTGCTCCTTTCTTCCATGAAATTATTGCTGAAATGTACCATTGCAGCTTCTTTAATCTCCTTAGGTTCTTCCAGCACTCTACCATTAACCTTGATTGATCCCACCATATTCCTCTTGAACCTATTGTTGGCTATAGCTTGAAAAAATCTGGTATTTTTATCCCCTAATTTCAGCCAATTAACCCTGGATTTCTGTCTCCAGAGAGATTCCGATAGCCGAGACAATCTCCAAAATTCTGATTTGGTCATGCATCGCAGGGCTTTCTCCTCAGTGTCAAGCTGTCTCTCTTCTGCCAGAATGTCTAGTTGGTGGAGAGTCGATTCCGTGTTTTGGAGAGCTAGGTTCACATTCCCAAAAACCTCTTTGTTCCACACTTTAAGCTTCTTCTTGACTGCCCTCAGTTTTTGGGTTATTGAGAAACCTGCCCAGCCCATTACTTCATAGTTATTCCAAGTTTCTTGAGCTAGCTTCATGTAGTCAGGATTGGACAACCAGATATCCAAGAATCTGAAAGGTCGAGGCCCCCAATCCCTACTATCATCAACAAGCATAACCAGACAATGGTCTGAGATTGGTCTTGACAGACCCCACTTCAGAACATTAAACTTCTCCAACCACAAATGAGCTACCATAAACCTATCCAAGCGACTGTGAATTGCATGATTCTGAAAATTGGTCCAAGTGAATTTTCTACCAAGCATGGGCAGGTCTACCAGTTCCATGTTGTTACAGAATTCCAAAAAATCCCTCATACCCCTATCCATCCTCAAACAACCCACCCTCTCACCCACATCCTTTATTTCATTGAAATCTCCCCCTACACACCAAGGAACCTGAGAATTTACCTTAATAGCCAAAAGGTTCTCCCACAATATTCGTCTACTTATCACATCATTCGGAGCATACACATTAACTAGCATACAAGGGAAGCCTAATAAGACACCTTGTAAAGCAATGAAGTGCCTCTGGATGATGGCATTTTCCACTTTAAAAGAATCAATATTCCAAATTATAAGCAACCCCCCCGAGGCCCCAACAGCACTAGAACTGATAAACTCCATATTGGGGTTGCCCCACATTCTCTGGATCACAATTTTCTCCACAGATTCAAGCTTAGTTTCTTGCACAAACATCAAATCCAGTCTTCTCTTCTTGATTAACTTAGACAGAAAGCGTTTTTTAATAGAACTACCCAAACCTCAAATATTCCAAGAAATAATCTGCATTAAACAAATCAGCACGACACAGACACCACTGGAAAGTACAAATAGAAAACTGGCTCATGGCCGGGCTCTCTCACGCAAGAGAGCCTCCTCTTGAGATTCCATCTCTATCATCTTACTCAAAAGAATTTCATCATCGTGGTTAAAATTAATATTCAGTTTACCTCCAATAGCAACGGTCGCTTTGATCTCTCTAAAAATTAGAGAATCTCTTTGGATGAGCTCACCTTGAGAAGCCCTCGGATTGATAGAGTTCCCACTGTGCTCGCCCTCGCACAAAGATAGAAGATTGGAGAGCTGTCTTTTCCTTCGTTTTCAGCAAGTCGGATTATTGAGATCCACCATTAGGTTGATCTGAGGGACTTGGGAAGCTCTCGCCACCAGAGAACCCACATCCCTCCGCTCCGCTGCCTCCGAACCCCTCATGTCGGTACTGATTTGGTCAAGACCCACCTCCCTTTGGTTCTCCCCTAAATGAATCACCAGGTCCTGAGAGGGGGATAATGAGTCTGGTACTAGACCTGGGCTGTCAATGCCCAGCTCATTCACACCAATGTCAAGAGCAGAACCCAAAATGGCCCGACCCACCTTCCTCAAACTTTCAGCTTCCACTGGCCCAATATTTGCCCCCATTAGTTGAACTTCTTGGGCTATTTCTTGAACCTCAGGCCCACTATTCTTCCGGCCCAAAACCTCCTCATCGCCAAGACCCACTGAATCCCTCACAAAAGATTCAAAACCCTCTGATGCCGTCAGAACGGCAGCCACTTCGGGCATTAAATGCTCATCAGTCTTAGCGTCCAAAACCCCAGCAAAATCTTTAGTCACCCCAAGCAATCCAGCTGCCACATCTACATTGTCTTGTCCCATAGACCCATAACCCCTTTCCTTCTCTCTCATTGGGTCACTCCTGGGAACCTCCACGTCATCATCTTCATCTTCCCTCCCTCCGGTGCTGGACTCAGTACTCTCCACCAACTGAACATTCTCCATGGGTTTAAGGTTCTCAAAAAACGCAGGGCTGCATCCTTCAACTTCATCTGGGTTAGAGAAGGAGAATTCCTCCACAACTCTAACATCATAATGCACCCCCTGCACTTCACACTGAATCCATCTATCTATTTTCCTTACCTCCTTGGTAGCTATAAGAACTTTCCCTCTTGCAAAAGACAAGTCCTTCATGGTAGCTTCATCTATTGAAATGAAGGAACCCCAAATCTCTCCTATCTGTCGAAACGTGTTAGCATTCCATCCGTTCAACGGAACTCCTTGACAACTCAACCTGACGAACCTTTCAAGACTAGCCGGTTCACCGCTCCACGGTTTTACCCCCTCAAACCATCTCTCCATCCATGGGTCCTTGATGAGATCATCCCTAGCCTCTTGGCTTTGGAAAGTTATAAGAACGGATCTCCCTCCCAGCGCCCTAAACTGGGCTTCTCTGTTAGACACCAAACTGAAACTGGCCTTCAGAGAGCTCATGGAAACAACCCTACTCATGACTGCCACGGCACTTTTGTATAACCAACCATTCCCGAGCGGGTTGATGTTGATTTTGATAAGCTGTTCCTGAGGGACACCATTAGAGCTTTCCCCTTTCAGAGTTTGGGCAAATGTTCTCTCCGGGTCCACTCTGCTCCACACCTTCCCTTTATGCCTAGAATCGATGTTCACCTCTCCCCCAGATTGAGGGATTGGAGTGGGAGTTTTATTCTTCACCTCATGCAATAGCGGAAGCCGACGAGATCGGTTATCAGAGTGACCAAAAGATGCCTCTTTAACATAGAGTCTGTGGTTCCCAACCCACAACCCATTCAACCGAGAGACTGCCATACCTGCTGAAATATGACATCCATATCTCACAAACCCAAATTTATTACCAGTACGAATGCTCCTTTTCTTCGGAATGAAAGCATCCTTAACCATCCCAAACTTATTGAATGTTCTCTGCAGCCATTTCAGATCATTCACCTCAGGGATGTTGTCCACGAACAGAGTGAAAATCCCCAAATCCCCTGACCTCTTAGACGACAGCTGGGCTCCGTGATTGTTGATCACAGGGATCCATCCACCTTGATGACACCTACCACCATTACTCTCACTCTCTCTCACCATTGCGATGTTAAGTCTGCACGTTGTGCGTAATACAATGTAATCCACTTGCCTATATAACTGCAGGCTTTCATTTGCAGACGACGAAGAAGAAGAGAATAGGGTAACACGTTATCTGCCCCTGCACAAAGCTGTAGTGAAGGGGGACTGGGACGAAGCAACGAGAATAATACAACAGGATCCAGTTGCTGTTAGGGCTGCCATCACCCCGTTATCCCACACAGCGCTTCATGTCGCCATCCAGACTGGGGGAAGAACCCATTTTGTGAGGATGCTTTTGGAGAAGATGACACCGCATGATGTTGAACATCTAGTTGACGACTTTGGCTGGACAACCCTTCACTGGGCTGCATTCTGTGGCACCATTGAGGAAGCCCAAATGTTAGTCAACAAAAGCTCGACTACTCTTCCAAATGTTTTGAACGAAGAAGGATTTACACCTCTCCATTATGCTGCTCGATATGGGCGTAGAGACATGGTTCTTTATTTACATGGAATCACTGGAAAAGACATTCTACTGGCGGAAGAAACTGGTGCTCAATATCTGCGTGATCTTGCATCGGGTGAACTATATGGTGAGTATTATTACTTCCACTGTCCAGATTTAATAGTCATTTTTGGAAATTCGTATCATTTTTCAATTGATTATATTATATAATTTATTATGTTTTATGTAATTTTGAAAACATTGTCTTATAGAACTAGTTGAGATCTATTAAATCTATTAAATAAGATCCATATTTGATATAAAATTTATTATCCATTTAAAAATAAAACTCATTTTTTATCCGATTACTATTGAACCAAGGACTATTAAATTTAATTTTCCGTTTGACCCAAAAAAAAATAATAATGAAGGACTATTAAATTCAAATGGAGGGAGTAGTAGTTTAATTGTTATGATCATTAAGGATGCATGAGTTTTTACTCAAATTAGTTTTTTCAAAACAAAGTTTATATATAAAGCGTATGTTTGATTCAATGGAGTCAAAGTTGGAATGGAATGGTCATTCTAATGACATACTTATTCTCATATTTAGTTCACCATTAAATGATCATAGAATGTTCATTTCAATACCTTAGTAACTGAATTGTCATTCCATTAAAAAATTAAATTAAGGAATTGTCATTCCATTTCTTTGTCATGCCATAATTACTAATGTCACTCCATGATTCACTATTAGCATACCAAAAATTACTATTACTACACCATTTCATTGCAGATGAGAATGACTATTCCTAAGCACAACCAAATTTGGAAATGGGAATGGATATTCCAATGTCATTTTCTCCAATTCTATTCCAACCTCAATTCCATTCCATTGTCAACTGTATTTCATTGAACCAAACATAACCTAAGTATTTTTAGTGACCCTTTGTTTTGCATGTTTTTGGTCGAATTTATTGAGTTCAATAACTTGTCTCAACGAAAATAATTAGAAGAGTATAAAAACATTAACCAAAATCAACAAAAGTTTAGGTAAGATCACACTAAAGACAATTAAATAGATATTTCAATTTTTTTTGTTATAGTGTTTTTTTTTACTTTTTTTTTTTTTTGTATATTTTGGATTTATCTCGGCTCTAATGAACAAGTTTAATGCACATTAAAAAAAAATTAGGAAAGAAAATCAAATATACTGACAATAATTTAGCCAAGGTTTTCCCTATTGTATACGTATATTTCGGTAGGTTTTCTTTGTTTTTGCAGTGAATCTGGACAATCCATTTCTCTTTAACGGAGATTTTCCTAGAAAGTTTTTCTGGATTCTATCATTTTTTATATTTTCGACGTGCTCGTGCTACCTTTTTTTTTTTTTTTTTTGGGAATAGGTTTCTGGTTATTTACTTAAGAAAGCCAATAGAGAGAGATATTCTACATGTGGGTGAGAAAAATGTCGTTGTTCCACTTCTGTACATATGCTGGGTCTTTTTTTTTGGCTACGCTCTGCATATGGTGAACATTATGGTGAGCATTTAGTATTATTAAATAGAAAAAATTAAAGTTTTATTTTAAATGCGGCCCCTATAGTCTAGTTCATGGCATCATTATGGGTTGCTTTTTGATCTGAAATTGCATCAAAGTCTCCTCATATCCCACTAACCAAAAAAAGAAAAAGACTCTCCTTAATTATATCCGTTTACTACCGCACATTTATTATGCTCTATTTATTACCTTACCTCTTTCGGAATGAGATAAATTTCAAGAATTGTGATAAATTTTTTTGTGATAAGTTTGTTATTTTTAATTTTGGATTTCGTCATATTATACAAATTTATAAGGAGAAAAAATATCTTTTTTACTTTTGTTTGCCTTTATGGTACATTTATCGTAAGGGGCCTTTGTAAAATTATTTTATAAATTTTTTATTTTTGATTTTGCGTTCATGGTTGATTGTGTCCATTCATTTGCATGTTCGTTAAAATTTGTAGTGAAATTTGATAAATTTCTAATATTGAAACAAAAAACTTACCACAAACATACACAATAAAGCAGTTCAAGTACAATAAGTTTACAACAATTGAAATACAAAAAACAAAATAGTTGGTTTCTTTGATAAACATTGGTATCTGCATATATACAAGAAATTTCGGAATCCGCGCATGATAAATTTCCAAATTTGCACGTATACACCAAATTTATCATATTCCACAAAATTTGCTATTAAGAAAAGACAATTGACATCTTAGTTGGACTTAACTCAAATATCAATTCATCTACTTGGCATGCCATGTCAAATTATTGGTTGGAGGAATTTTTCTTTGGTATTCCATAATGTTTTACTGTATGTATCCCAAAAGTGAGTTGTGGTAAGTATTCTATATGGAGTGCAAAGTTTTCCAGTGCAATTGTAAGTATTCAAGATGTAGAACCATACACAAAAATTTTGAAGTGCTATAAATGGACTCTAGTTGGAGATGTTCTTTCTTACTTTCTATAAAATTAGCAGATCAAGGGACCCTGTAGTGAGCAAAGTTACTACAAAGTTGTAGCCACATCTATCTCAGCATCCTGATTTTAAACTCTTTTGAACTATTTTAAATACTTTTAGAATTGTTGACTGTAATTCAATTGTAGCTTTGCTCAATGCATATCCGGAATCCTAGCACCCCATATTAAATGTAGAACAACATTTGAATGCCTAACTGTTATCTACCATCAATGCTTCTACAGACATTGCTTTAACTTTGCTTGAGCAAAAACCTGAGCTGGCAAGCGTGGACCCCACTCCTTTTGAAGAACTTCGCAGAAAGGGGTCGTTTCCGAGTGGAAATTCCTTCAACTTCTGGAAGAAGTTAATTTATTTGGGTTAGTTTCTCCCTCCCTATCTCTCGGGTTTCTATAAGTTTAATCTTTAAGGGAACCGATGAAATTCATATCAATGGGATATCGACGGGCATGTGGGGTGCATTTCGAGTCATGCACGGATGATTCAAACCTTTCAATAATTGAAAAAAAAAAAATCCCGAGTGGGCCCTTGAGAAATCAACTCAATTCGATATGTGTAAATGTTCAATTCAATTTTTCATTTTTTTTATTCAGATTTCAGAATCTAGTAATCGCAGGCCCACTCGATTTTTTTTAAATTATTGAACGGCTTAGATCATCCATGCAGGATCCAGAGTGAGCCATGTGTGCCCTTCGGTACCCCATCGGTATGGGTTTGGTCGGTGGAAGTAGCATGGCTCTTTCTATAAAGGGTGTTTTCACCGACCAAAAACTTGTAGACGACAACTTTAATTTGGATTTTGTCCTTATTCAATTTTTTTCGTGTTTGTTAATTTTACGCCAAACTTTTATATAATATTGGTTCGTCTCGCCAAGATGAATCGAAAAGTAAAGCGTTTAAAGTATAAGTATTTTTATTTTGAGATTAACTTGTTTACAGTAAAGTTGTAAACTTGGAGTTTGCACCCTTATCATGTGTGGGTCCCATCAACAGTTTATTGCAATATTTGAATCATTTATTTTGTAGGGCCCACAAAATAGTGCATGTAAGTAAAAAATCAGATTGACCAAATATCGATAGGTATACCAAAAATTAAATCTTGGTTTATAAAATTGACGGCCTGGATCATTTTAACTTAAAAAATGTTGACAGAATCAGACTCGCTCGGGCGTTACATTTGCCGAATAAAACGTTACACTAGCCGAATAAACCTTAAATTACATAAATCAGTCTCAGACGTTCGTGCGTCAAACAATTCGGCCTCAATAACTAGAACCAAAATGCACCTCAAGCTGGGCCGGTTCCTGAACAATATGATCTAGCCCTTGGCAGCGAACAAGTGTTGGAGTTAGAGAAATGAGGGAAAAGAATAGATAATCCTTTTATCATTGTTTGGTTTTGTATGAAAGAGAGAAGAAAATTTTTTTTAGAGTATTTAGTATCAGAAAAGCAACGTGCACAGCAAGCTGTGCACAGCAACTGTGCATAGAGCCTCTTTTCTCTTGCCTCGGGTCGCACAAAGATGATCAGAGCCGCTCATTTTGTTCAAAATATGTCGTTTAAGGTCTCTGTAAAAAATGAGTTTCGTTCGATATCGTTAGAGGCGTTAACAAAAACACCCAAAATCACTTCAGAATTTTAGGTGTTTTTGGGTGTTTTTGTTAACGCCTCTAACGATATCGAACGAGATTCATTTTTTACAGAGATCTTAAACGATATATTTTGAACAAAATGAACGGCTCCGATCATCTTTGTGCGATCCGAAATGAGAGAAAAAAGGCTCTGTGCACAGCTGTTGTGCACAGCTTGCTGTGCACGTAGCACATCTCATTTAGTATTGGGCGCCGCTATTCGCAGCCCTCTATTTACTCCCGTAATCCATTAAAAATTTTCAATTATACTCGACGGTTAGTTACCGAAATTGAGATATATTTTCAGCGTCCAATTACCGAAATATAATATTTTTTTCAACAGATGTTTACCGAAAATGCATGTTCGGCAGTTGTTTACCGAAAGTTGAACATATTTTCGACATGTAGTTACTGAAACATAATCTTGTTTTCAACAGCAATTTACCGAAATGTTATTTATGATTTTCAACAATCATTTACCGAAATGTAGTGGGCTACGGGAGTAAATAGAGGGCTGCGAATAGCGGCGCCCTTAGTATTTAGGTGTTTTCCTTATTCTTTACAATTAGAGTAAATTACATTAAATTCCCTTCAACTATTACACATTTTCGAGTTTCCCCCTTAAACTTTGAACTCAGACACTTAACCTCCTTAATGTATTTGGATTTTATCATTTAACACCTTCCGTTGAAAATCTGTTAGGGTTTAGGATGGAAAATGTCATGTGATCAGCACATGACATGTTTAACCAAAATTCTTTGACAAAAATACCCTACAACATTTGGGGATGAATTAATCATATATCCTGCAGATCAAAAAGAAAAAATCATATATCCTGTCTTCCTTGATCAAGAAAAGAAAAAAGCAAGAACAGTACTGCTTCCCAAATGATATACACATGTATTTGTAAAGATTCTTCAACTTTCATCCATTTAAATTTTTTCCGCTAGCGGTGGAAACGGTGGATTTTTCACTGCTAGCCATTGTGGACCCCATCATATGTTTATTATTATAAACCAAAATTTAAATTTTGTTAAGTTAAACTGTCTATGACCCTCTATTTTATAAACCAAAATTTAAATTTTGATACACCTATTGATATTAGGTAAAGCTAAGCTAATTTTTTGATTACTATTCTGCAGGCTACAAGATAAACAGTTTAGATAAAAAATTAATACATTATGGGACCCAGAATGATAGTGGTATAAAACACCCATAATAATCGCATATAGGAGCAGAAGCTTGAAGTCTTGAATAGTTAATATGAATTTTGAAAAAACACAAATAAACTACTCCATTTATTGACTTGATCAAAACCCTTTTACAGAAAATACTTATCATTACGAGTCAAACACTAGCAATCAATTCATTGATACTGAATTAAAATTTCGACCCAATCATCACACTACTGATGACGAAATGGCTCCAATTCATTGTATCACAAGCTCGGTCGACGCTTTCGGCGAAGAAATCATATGAAAGTTGATGATGGTGCGACCCCAGTCTTCGGCGGCGGCGAGTTGGTGTTTCGCGGCTGTAGTGTGGTGGTGTGGAGCTGCACAAGAGTCCTGCTTTGTAGATTTGTGGTCGGAGAGGGAGAGTCTTGTTTATTCTCCTCCCCCACCCCTCTATATATATATATATATATATATATATATATCTCTCTCTCTCTCTCTCTCTCTCTCTCTGTGTGTGTATACGTATGTAATTTTTTCTGTAGAAGGTGAATTTGTGAATGGATAGGCTTTTCTTCTTGATTTTTGGATTAATTTTTGAGGTAGGTAGATTGGTTGAGAAATGGAATTGAAGAGAAACAAAGAGACTTTACTCGTTTCCTACATTTTTGTGTTCCCACCAGATCGGTTGTGCTTTCGATTCAAGGATTTGGTGTTTCATAAAAAGAGTTTAGGGTTTTGCTTTTATGAATTTTGTTGAGTATGGGTTGTGGTGATTCTGGTGAAGGTAACAGAGTTCTGGCATAGGTTGTAGGTAGATGATGATGTGTTGGTTAGGCCAAAGGGTAGAAATGTAAATGTGAATTTTCCGTTAACGACATCCATTCTATTTTGGATTCACATACTTTAAGGAGGGTAAGTGTCTGAGTTTAAAGATTAAGTGGGCAACTCGGAAATGAGTGATAGTTAGAGGGGGTTTAATGTAATTTACCCTTACAATTATTTCCATAACGACCAAACGAAGTTTCAGAACCCAACCCAAATATGTTTCTCCATGATCACCGTTACTGCATACGCCACACAACCACCACATATTTTCCCAACCTCAATCGAGTGCTAAACATTCAAGATAAATTTTATTTTGGGGTGAGTGACATTTATTTAAGTTAGTTGGGAGTACAGCTTAACTCTAATTTTAAGATTATAGGGGACGATTTTTGGCTGATTCCCCCTAGGCCCTAGTAATGGGGAAGATGCATATTGTCTTTTCTACAGCAATCTAAGTTTATCGACAAAATTAAAGCCCAAAATGTAGTTTATAGCATCATTGAGCTAACTCTTTATTTTAATTTTTGCATCACATGTAGGAGTTCCAATCAAATCAGAAAGCATTGCGAACCGCCATAATGGAGGAGGAGGAAGAAGAAGAGGAGACATTGAGAGTCCTGACAATTGCTGCATCTCTGGTTTGGCTATGACAATGCCTACTCTCTTTTTTTCTGCAGCCAAGAAAATAATAGTAATAATTAATTAGTGTCATATACTCCAAAAAAAAAAAAATCAGAAAGAGATTAAACGGAGAAATTGGGGAAAGAATGACAAAATTGTTATAAGGATGACATCTTCCATCCTTACAACCACAATAGTTGTTTAAAGCGCTAATAGGCAACAAAAGACAATCTGTGATATGCTCCTTCCGTCTATTTTTAAGTGTCCCAGTTTGACTTTTACGCAGTTTTAGGAGTCAACATAATTGTACCTCCAAAATATTACTTTTCATACTTACCCTCTATAGAGATATCATCATTACACTTTTACTCATCAAACTTTTCAAAAGAGAATCTATTTTTAGGGACAAAATAGAAAATGTACTAATTTTTACCCACTAACTTTACAAAATGACACTTATTTAGGGACATCCCACAATGAAATACATGACACTTAAAAAGGGACGGATGAAGTATAAATTTACGAGTGTTAACTGTAAATACATATTATTAATAAGTAACAAATTCAAAGTGCAAGCACATGCAAAAATCATGTGAAATACTAAGGGGGCAAGATCTTTCTTTGATGGGAGGAAAGGTAGGATCAATTACTCATACCAAATTAATAACTCAAGAAAAAAATTACGAATTTCACAAAAAAAGCAACAATCATAGAACCTCAAAAAAGAATACCTTTATTTATGAGCTAATTAATTTGTTTCTTATGGGAGATACTTGAGCTATATAAAAGGTTGATTTCATAAATGTGGAAAGCTTGTTGCTGGCACAGACTTTAAAACACAAGTTAGTACAATTTATAAGACGTACGAGTACATGTTGAATTCGGTTAGAAGTGAACACGTAATCCATTGAGTACTTGACTCTTTATTGTGCAGTGAGGCAAAGATTACACTTTATGTTTTGGGAAGTCGCCGAGAAACTTGGTAAGGGTTGATACTGTGAATATACATACCTTTTAACATCAATGATAGTATTCATTTCACTCAACCCCAAGGAGTTTGGCTTGGCTGATGGTCTTTGACTTAGACATGTTAATCCTGACAGTCTACCATACACCCCCTTAAAAGTGTGTATCATATGTACATATTTTACGATATATTCATAACATTTTCGTGTGTTTCGTAACTTTTGTTCTAGTTTTCATAATCTTTCAGCAATACGATTCGTAATATTTTCATTATGATTCATAACATTTTGGTGCATCTCGTAACTTTTATACTAAAAAATTATAACTTTTTAGCAATACAATTCGTAACATTTAGATTCGTAATTTTATACTAAAATTGTAACTTTTTCACTATATAATTCGTAACATTTTCTCTACGAATCATAACATTTTGGGGGTGCATATGATACACACCCAAATAAGAGGTATATATTGTAGTCTTTCCCTATTAACTAAGATATGATCAGGTTCAAAATCATTCAAGTGCTGTCAACTTCTTGGGGTTTCTTGTGACCTAATTGTGTGCAAAAATAATAATGCCCCAAGTGTAGGGCTAGGTCGGTTGAAAGCATAATATTTAGAAGTCCAGAATCGAATCCACATGGATCCAATAAAGCTAGGCCGGAAGGTTTGATTTACGAAGGGTTTTTAGCGTTAGGACAGCCAACCTTTGGGTTCAGCTTTAAGACGGCCAACTTTTGAGTGATTGAAATTCTCTCTACCCCCTAACTTGATTGGAAATGAAGTTTGTCTAGAAATTAAAAGTGGCAAGGTCCAAGGGTTCACTCCATCCATAACTTAGGCCGTTCAACGCTTCTCTTTAATTACTCAAGTGAGATTCAAAGTCATTTGATCTCACTCAGAAGATTTAACCATGAAAATCCGAGTTTAACTCTGAAAATCCGAGTTTAACTCATACAATGAGATTTGAAAATGGATGAAAACTCATTTAGGTATTTTATCGAACACAAAGAGAGCCTTGGTTCCAAGCATTGGGTGTGCCAAAAGACTTGTCTATACCCAATAAAAGAAGTTAACATCTCTAGGTTTAGACCAAAAATTAGAGCTTAACAAGTTCTTTAAGCATTTTGGCAAATGCTTAGAGTGATATAGCTCCAAGCATTATATGTGGCAAGAGATCAAGTCCTTGCCTACATATAATCAAAGAGGT
Source organism: Rhododendron ovatum (assembly GCA_019656835.1). Taxonomy (NCBI): domain Eukaryota; kingdom Viridiplantae; phylum Streptophyta; class Magnoliopsida; order Ericales; family Ericaceae; genus Rhododendron; species Rhododendron ovatum. Next base: position 16,472,527 of record CM033791.1, on the reverse strand, counting down.
TAACAACTCTAGATTTTGTTACACAAAGAAAGATCGAACTTAATCCATTCACAAACCACATTAAACACAATAATTGAGAGAAGCCATTAAACTACCAAAATCATGGGGTGGAAATCACTCCATGACCAAGCCTTGATCACTACTCACCATAGTGGGTGTAAACACAAGGGAAAACATAAAGAGAAATGAAAACATGGATGAAACTTGAAATAAAAGCTATATTAATGAAGAATACAAGTATACTTACAACATTAATGAAGGAAAAAGCCTCAAAACCTTAGCAATCCTCCTCCTTTGAAGAGAGAAGGAGAGCTAGAGAAGAGAAGAGGAGAGGGAGGTAGAGAGAGAAGTCCTAAAAATAGATAATGCCCTAAAATCAGGCTAAAGGTGCTATGTATACCCCCTTTATAAAACAACTACAAAAATGCCACTGAAAGTTCGTGAAGGGGCTTGGGAATTGATCCCCATACATAGGGGGATCTATCCCCTTGCTTGTTGGATTCTGCACAACTTCACGGGTTCACTCCGGACACTCCTAAATTTGGATTTGGGTGTTTTTCAAACCGTTGGAAGGTTTGTTAAATCTATTTTTGAACCTAATTGGTTGGATCAAAAATATTTTGTACATCAAAAGATATGACAATTTTACTCTCAGTTAGTCAGAAAATGAATTGCTTTGGATAACATCTTTGCATCTCCCTCACTTCCCTTGACCCTTGGACATCCCGAGTATGTTTTAAAGCTTCTTTTCATGACATTTGGGACTCGGTCGTGAAGTGCCACGTGGTCTTGGGTACTTGGACACCCTCGGGGCTATCCATGGCCTTCAAATGCGCTTTATTCACACGATTTATTTGAAAATATAAAAAACACATATTTCATGCAATATCGTTTAAATCAAGCAAGTTATGTACTTGTGTATGACAAAAATGAGTGGGATAAGCCATATTATTTACACTATTGAAGGCTTATCAGGAGTTCAGATCATGGACAATGGGATTGATTCTCAAAAAGTAATTGAGGTACACGTAAGCTGGCTCAACACCTGAGTAATCATGAAAACAAGACTAGCATTCATTCATTCAAAGTATGTTATTGTATTCTCAAAAAGTTGATGATTTCACAGTGCCTCATGTCAAATGCATTCGAGAAAAGAAACTGAAGCATCATCATGCACTTGAGCTACTCAAAGTCTTCTGCACGGAAATCGCAAAATTAAAATTGTCAAAAGTGGTATGCATATTTAAGCCAGCAATGCAAAATGCAACACGTATGGGGATACCTGAAATTGTTGAACAGATTGTTCTTGCATTTCCCGCGGCAATTTATTTTAGGAATCCGGATAGTCGACGACTCATATTCCAAGAAGCAATTTTGTGGCGTCGTGAATGTGTGTTCAACCTCATATATCAAATGGATGTTGGTGCTGGGTTAATGAGATTAATACCTCTGAAGGATAGGTCGTTGAACCATGGTTTGCATTTGGCTGCACTTCTTGGACATGAGCAACAAATCAATCTCAAAGCCAGTGTCCCTGTTGCAGTTCTACAGATGCAGCGAGAATTGCAATGGTTTAAGGTCAGTTTCCTCCCTCCGCACCACTTGTATTGGAAATTAAAAAAAAAACACAATCTACTAATTGATTGAGAAATGCTTTTCTATGACTATGACTAGACTTTTATAGCAGTACCACTTGGGTTGGACGCTCGTGATTGCTTTCGTATTTTCTTTAAGTATGTATATATGTCAATGAAATCATCAAATCCTACTTGCCCTGTATGTGGTGAACTAGATTTGAGATAAAAGAACAGTTACATCTTTCTCAACTTATTCAGCTAATATGTAGATGCTGGTTGAGTACAAAATTTTAGGGCGCTGCATTCAAATCTAATTTTGTAATTCTTTAAGAACAATAGGATACTATGTGACATCAAATCAAATTGTTTTTTCTAACCATGGGGTCACTTCTTTTTGGTCAAATTGAGTAAGAGGACATAATATCAGGGCTTTTGCTATAATAAGGACATAAATATTTTTTCGTAAAATCTAAAGGACATTCTGCTCAGGATTTACAAAAACCTCCTCCCAAGATTGACCGGCGTCGACCAAGGTTGACCAGCATTGATAGAAAAAGATGAAATAGTTTTTTCAAAAGATGAAATAATTTTTTACTAATTTTCGATAAATAATTGCCAATAGGAGAAACGAAAATGAAAGCAAGCCGTGAACAAAATACCTAAACGAAGAAAACAGAAGCATCTCCAATAAAATACTCAAATGCCTAGTTAGCAAGATGTGAACAAAATAACCCCACTCACAGACCAGAAAACTAGAAAATAAAACAAAACACCCCCGCTTAACTCTACCCCATTGCTCCAACACCAAAACCTACAACAAACTTGGTGAGAATTTGCGTATGGTAAACAAAACATCAAAGCAAAACTGCAAGACAGAAACGACATGTGGGCCAACGGGTTTGAAGTCCAATGACACTTCCTCACCTCTTTCACATGGAATGTGAGGGTTCGATTCTTTCTAGAATCGCGAGTGCTTAGTGTGGTAGTTGATGCCAATTGGGTTTGCCCCACCCATATGCCACTTAGCGGTACCCCTTCTTCATCCCCTTATAATTAAGCTAGACATCTATCGTGTGACCCAAAAAAAAAGAAAAAAGAAAAAGAAACGACATGTGAAACCATATGCACATTTTACTTTCTCCAACAAAAACCCTTATAAAGTCTCCCCTAATTCTGCCCCACCTGCTTGTCTGAAATTGCCTCCATTGCCAATCAACCTTTAATTTTCTTAATGTTGATTAAAACAAAAAAAAAATCTTTAATTTTGTTAGTGCATGGGTTAGTTGGAGCCTGGAGGTTAACAAAAATACAAACCGCCAGCAAATTGGTTAGTTGAAAAAAGAACCTCATTCCCCCTTGGTGAAAATGAACAATGATATTTAACCACTTTGAACACCCAAAGGCCAATGTATTAGTAACACTTAAATGCCTACATCATTTAGGTTGTGGCATTAGCTCCTCCATTTGGTCAGGCATACCTCAAGAGTCGAGATGAGTTATCTGTCACGCACAGTATAACAATCTAGCAAGAACATATATATTAGTTTGTTTTATATATAACTGTTACTATGGCCATATATATTGCACAACCACCACCAATTCAGTTTTTATTTTTTATTTTTTTGTATCAGGACATCCTCTAGAAAGTAACATGCAAACTTTTGATCATTGATCTTTTGAAAGTTACGTAGAAACACTGGTTTCTCATTCCTAATCAACTGATACTGATACAGGAAGTGGAAAAACTTACACCTTCTGCTTTCAAAGAAGTAAGGAATGCAGATGGAATGACACCTGCAGAAGTATTTTCTAACACACACCAAGATTTGATAAAGGAGGCTCAACATTGGATGAAAGATACAGCCACATCATGCACCATTGTTGCTGCCCTCATTGCCGCTATGGCTTTTGCAGCTGCTATTACAGTGCCAGGTGGAAACAACAATGACAATGGCCATCCCTTACTTTCAAAGCAAAAAGCGTTCGTAATTTTTGGCATATCTGACGCACTTGCCCTATTCTCATCCATAACTTCTGTATTGATGTTCTTACTTATTCTGACTTCTCGATACGCAGAGGAAGATTTCCTACATACCTTACCCAGTAGGTTAGTTATCGGTCTCATAACCCTATTTGTCTCCATTTTATCCACGATGGTAGCCTCTGGTGCTATACTCTATCTCGTATTCGGAGACAATAAGGCCTGGATTCTTATCCCTGTTGTCGCATTGGCCAGTATTCCTGCAACCTTGTTCGGAGCTTTGCAATTTCCTCTTCTGGTAGAGATGATCCAATCCACACATGGCCGAGGCATTTTCGGCAAGAAGAGTGATCATGCTCCTATCGGGTAAACATCAAGATTTGGTAGCTAGTATTTCAACCATATTTGAGTATGTGCTATGTGTCCAATGGTATTTCACCAGACATATGAATTCCTTTTGTGTTTCGTGTACCTCATTGAGTGCAAATCTTTCTTTGCTTAGTATCGATCTGCTTGATTTTAGTGTGTATCTTAATTTCACTCCCTATATACAAACTAGGATATATAGCAACGTTGATCACTCATTGTACACCTATGATTGGGAGGTCATAAAACTAATCTTTCGCCGAGTAATGATTTAAGATTTTTCCTCTACTTACAGTGCTTTAATTGCATCGGTTGTCGGGCTTGTAGTACGTTACGTACATATGGCTGTGGGCTCATGGTATTCGATCCACTACAACACGAAAGGCTTATAGCGAGGATTTAGTTTCCTCGCTAAAAGGCTGATTTCCTCGCAAAATGTATTTGCGAGGAAATTTTTCCTCGCCCGTTTTCCTCGCAAAAAGCTTGTCGCAAAAAGAATTTGCGAGGAAAAAAATTTCCTCGCTTATTCTGACCCAATTAGCGAGGAATTTTTTCCTCGCTATAGTTTTTCCTCACTAGACTAATACAATGTTTACAGAATAGGCGAGGAAATTTTTCCTCGCTAGACTAATTTTTTTCTCGCCAATTATAGTTTAGGCGAGGAAATTTTTCCTCGCTAAAACTCTTGAAACTAAAAATAGATAGTTCTCCAGCTCATTTGCTTCCGCGCGAATTCGAACCGTGGCCTCCTGTATGGAGGCATTCACTCCATCCATCACACCAACTTCCTTTCCAGTTCAAACCTTTGCCTTTTTTATATATGAACCTTTTGTACATCCTTTCACCTCTCTAAATTTGTTTCTTTAAACATTTCTCTCTAATTTTAGTCCCTTCGTAGTGTTTCTTTAAACTTGTTTTTTTAAATCATTAACATTATTCGCTTTTATTGAATTTTTTTATAATTTAATGTTTTGTTATATATCTTTAATAAATCTTTATACCTTTCTAAATTTGTTTATTTTATACTTCGTTTTAATTCTCTCTAAGTTTAGTAACCTTTTGTAGTGCCTAAATTAGTTTGAGCCCTTTAAATTTCTGCAAATACGATATTTTTTTTGGTGGGTTAATCTGTTCTTACTGTGTATATACGCCCATAACAATTTTAACTCAACTACAATATTACAATAGTAATAATTTGTTATGTTTCTTTTTAAATGGGGTTAACCTTACATATTTTGAAAATAGATTAGTGATATTTTGAAATACATTTCGCAATTATTAAGTACTTTATCTTTTGTTTAGCTTTTCATTAATTTTTTTTGTATGAATTAATAATCAGTTATCTCTACGAAAAGCAATCCATATATCCCATGCATTCTTTTTCTGAAAAGCACATCATTCATCCACAAACTTATAATCCCTATGTCCAATCCTTTTTTTGGGTTTATAATAGTCAAAAGAACAATACTATAGAATTGATGAATGCACTCTATTACCTAGAGTGTTCTATTCCTTGGGTATTTATATACAAATACGGTTACAAGTGATAAGCTTTACAAAAAATATTGCAAATGATAAAATATAACCACTGAAATGGCTAACATTATTAGGACTTCTTTTCTTGATCAATTGGTTTGCACTGATTGGTTGACATCCCCCTGCAAGCTGATGGTCGAGGCATGACCTTCAGATTGAAACGCAGTGTCCGATGCGAGAAGACGCAAGTCCTTTTGTGTAAAAATATCGGCAATTTGATCCCTGGTGCTAATATATTGGACGGTTAAATCACCCCGAGCGACTTAAAAATCTTTCTTCAAACAATAAATTTTAGTAGAATTTGAACATACTGACATTGTTAACAATTAATTTCAGTTGGGGAAAAGTGAATTCATATAATTCGTGTGAAACATATTTTTTTATTTCATCAATTCAATGCGATTGGCGAGGAAACTATTTTTTTCCATTTATCACTTTTTTTTTTTAATAAATTTGCTAATGATATTGAACTATGTAGTTGATTATCCCTTACCATCGTGATATTAAAGATACATGAACATAATTAATAATGACTTACATATAAAAAATTTAATGAGTCCCAAAAAAGGTGACAAAATATTTTTCGCCAAAAGGTTAAGCAAGGAAAACAGATTTCCTCGCAAAAGGGTTACATTTGGCGAGGAAATTATTATTTCCTCGCCAAATGTAACCCTTTTGCGAGAAAATTATTATTTCCTCGCTAAATGTAACTTTTTGGCGAGGAAATTTAATTTCCTCGCTAAATGTAACTTTTTAGCAACGAAATTGAATTTCCTCGCAGATTGTGTACTTTTAGCGACGAAATCTCTTGTCCTCGCCATATTTCCTCGCAATAGGCCTTCCGTGTTGTAGTGATCCTCTTTCTGCATTGTGTTTTATTTTTCACATTACACATTCTTAAATGTGTAATGTGACAACCCGGCCATCTCAATGCATATTTTTTCTTATTGGATTGATTTCGGTTTTTGATTTTATGGTTAATGAAATTTTCTCCGCCCTTTAACAAAGGAAAAAGGTGGTAAAGGAGATGATATAAAAATGTTGTTGGGCTCGGAGTGCCCCCATGGATTTGGTTACACAATGCCATTTTCTGCGACCGCTCTGATACTATTTGTCGGACTGCTTTTCCGGCCGCCATCTCTGCTAAAACCAATTGGTGGTGGAAAAGTGGTCCGAACAAATGGTATCAGAGCCAGGAAGTCATGGTTTTGATTTGCGGGAGCATCATCGTGAGGGAGAGATTGTTGGGCTTGGAGTGCCCCCATGGATTTGATTACACAATGTCATTCCCACCGACCACTCTAAAAACAGACTTGCGGGTGCAATGTCGAATATCATAAAAGACTTAATTGAAACCCTTTCTACCACCATTTGTTTTTAGGAGAGATGGTAGAAAAATGGTCCGAAAATTGTGGTTATCATAACAATATCTGCTACGAAAATAAAGAAGTATACGTTGAACACTTGAACTGATGTTAAGAATAACTATCCCACTGTAATACTGTACAGATATTCTTCAATATCATGCATTGAGCTAATTGGTTGTCTAATTAGCAAATCCAAAAATTAAGAATAACTATCCCACTAGAATCTAATTAGCATATCCAAAAATTATGGGATATGTACTTCAAGTATTAATTGATTCTTTATAATATATTGATCTTGATTCCTGACATTTTCTTCTTGGGTGCATAGTTAAGCAAAAATACTTCTTCCTTTCTTTCTTTTACTTGGAAAGTTTTTTTTTTTTTCCCTTCCCCTTTACTTTTGTAGTACTCCGTAATTGTTATTATGAACGGAAGGAGTAATAATGCATGTATACGTGAAGAAATGTGTTCTGGGAACATTGCTTGATGAGGAGCAAGGTTTTAAATACGCCCGTTCATACTGTATTGGCTTACGTGATGGTTTTTGGGTCATTGATGCCGTTACACGTACACCCCGTAGGCTGAGAGATGGTAAATCGCAAGCGTATCGGCCGGGTTTTTTTTTTTCCTTTATGGTCGGTAATTCCGTCGTTTTTGATTCACAAGAATCACAACCAATACTAAACCATTAAAAGGGTGTTTTTACCATCAATTCTTGTTTAATTTGGGCTTTTATGGGTCCATCTTGAGTCCAAAAGAAAGATCGGAACAATTCATTTTTAGAGCTCTCAAGCATATTATCAACATAACAAAATTAGTTTGATCGAACATTAAATTCTGCGAGAATAGAACAAATTTGGGCTGAAAGGTTAAGTTTGCAAAGTGTGTGTATATATACACACACACAGAGTAAGGATCCTATAAGGGATCCTACACGGTCTTACCGTGCGGTACTCTCCTTTACCGAGCCAATTTTGACGATCCGAGCCGCTCAAAGTGTGCAGAATATGATTTTAAAGGTAACTATGAGAAAGCAGCAAAAGAAATGATCGGGAAGGGCTTGATCACAGCAGTTGTTTACTGAACCGTTCAATAAAAAATTATTCGGATCAAGCCCTTCCCAATCATTTTTTTTACTGATTTCTCGCGAGTATATTTAAAATCACGTTCTGATCACTTTGAACGGCTCGAATCGTCGAAATTGGCTCGGGAAAGGAGAGGCCCGCACGGTAAGGCCATGCGGGATCCCTTATAGGATCCGGATATATATATATATATATATATATATATATATATATATATAGTCCGGCTTTTATGAGGACCACCTCATTTTAATAAAATGCGGACCTCTCTTTTCCAATTGAATTTCAATGATCCGAGCCACTCAATGTGTTCAGAACGTGATTTTAAGGGTACTCGCGAGAAATCAGCAAAAAAAATGATCGGGAAGGGTTTCATTCGAACAGTTTTTGTTTATTTTGTATCGAACGGTTCAAACAAAAACTGGTCAGATGAAACCTTTTCCGATCTTTTTTTTTTGCTGATTTCGCGCGGATACCCTTAAAATCACATTTTGAACACATTGAGCGACTTGAATCATCGAAATTCGATCCGAAAATGGAAGAAATGAGGAGGTCCACATTTTAATTAAAATGCGAACTCCCTCATTTGAGATTGACTGTGTGTATGTGTGTGTATATATATATATATATCGTTTGTATTTTGTTTTTGTTGCCCAAATTTGTTTTGTTCATGAAGCTATCTATCGATATTTAATCAAGTTGATTTCTTATGTGAATAATGTATTTGATGAATTTTACAAAATGAACGGTACCAATTATAGTAGTGGGCTCATGCTGATCTCACAAAGCCCAAACTCAACCGGATGGATGGTAAGGAAAGAGAGATTATTCCATGCCCCCGGGGCATAGCCAAGTGGTGCCCCGAGGCTTTTTGCACCACACATTTTAGTGTGGGCTACTGAAATGTGTGGTGCAGAAAGCCTTGGAGGCACCACGTGGCTATGCCCTTGGGGCAAAGTATAATTTTTCGTAAGGAAACCAAACAGGACCTTGGCCTCCAATTGGCAACCCTCTGTTCAGTTTTTTGAATTTATATTTTTCACTAATTTATGGGTATTTCCCACCCGATTTATTTCATGCCAGAAATTGTGGGGATTTAGATTGGCTTTAGTTTTTCATTTAGCTGTACTAGCAAATGTATTTGCGTTCGTGCTATGCACATAATTTATTAATTTAATTACTAATCACAATCTTACATAGTTGACCTCATTGGTTCAAGAGAATATATCTATTGATTTGTAAAAAAAATAAATTTTTTAACGTATCAAATGCATCTTTTTAAAGGCCTTAGTTTGCGCGCCGAACGCTTATTTAGGACGAAGGAAGTATTTAGTTTAGCATAGTTTTTTTGTATTTTCGGGACCAATGTGTTTTTTGTACTAGTTTGTTTATGGCTACGAACATATGAGAAATTTTTGGGTGCCGAGTGGGCACCATGTGGCAGTATCTATCGGCGATTCCAACAAACACCCAAACGTGTTTTGGACGGTCCAGATTTATTTTCCCTTTCTCCTCTCACCCCATCACTCTCTTTTCTTTTTCTCTCTTTAAAATCCTGACCATCCTACGTTTGGACAGTTGAGATCGCCGACGAAGTACAACGTGTGTGGTACCCGCCCTGCACACAAAAATTTATCATGAATAATACTTACGATTGTCTTTCCAGCCAAAAGAAAGAGCGGATTCAAGACGTCTCTGTAAATTTCTCACAGACCTGTACTAACAAACGTATAATTGGTTAGTATTAATTTGCAGGTTCTATGCATCAGAAGTGATGGTTGCCCTAGAATACCTCCACATGCTGGGGATAGTCTACCGCGATCTCAAGCCCGAAAATATACTTGTAAGAGCAGATGGTCAAATCATGTTGACCGATTTCGACCTCTGCCTAAGTTCAACATCAATGGCCCAGATTGTCTCTGATCATCAGCACACGCAAATCCTGCGCTTGTCAAGCGATCGGGGTTCGATGCATCCTTCCTCTGCCAATTCAGATTGCTTGCCGCCCAGTTGCATCGCCCCTGCCGTCTCCTGGTTCCGTCCAAAATGCAAGTGCCACCGGAGCCGGCCGGTTCCTCGTGGGAGCCAGCAGCTTGCCATAGTGGCGGAGCCGATGGACGCCCGGTCGATGTCGTTCGTCGGGACCTACGAGTATTTAGCACCGGAGATCATACTCGGGGAGGGGCATGGTAGCGCAGTGGATTGGTGGACCTTGGGGATATTCATTTTTGAATTCTTCTATGGCGTGACGCCGTTTAAGGGTACGGACCACGAGCATACCCTAGCAAACATTGTGGCTCGAGCGCTCGAATTCCCTAACAAGCCACCCTTGGTCGAACCGGCTAAGGACTTGATCACAGGGCTGTTGATCAAGGACCCCAAAAAACGGATGGGGTCCACAATGGGAGCCACGGCGATCAAGCGCCACCCGTTCTTCGATGGGATAAATTGGGCACTTTTGAGAGGTATGACGCCGCCGTTCCTTCCACGGCCGATAGCTTATCAAAAATCTGTTGCCGGAGATGATTTTCCCGATGCTTCAATTGAGTACTACTAGCTATATATATAGTTGCAACTAAGTTTACAAGGCCAAGATTTAATAAAATGTGTGACACTTTAATAATTCATGCATACATATGAGAGGTCAAGTATTTTTTTCCCAATGTAATAGGTACTGAAATAAAAGTTATGTAGTGTTGGAAATAATTTTAATGTATTGTCAAAATTATTAACTAATCATTGAGAAATTGATTTCCATTTATTTTCAATTTTTCATAGAGTTGTGTTTTTTCATTTGACACCCTTTCGCCGTTGCGTTCCTTATGAGAACATGTGACCCTTCCCTTGGTGCCTATTAGACTATTATGAATAGTCACCAATTGATTTATAAATATTGTGCCCCTTATTCATTCTTGGGGATTTGAAAACTCGTATTTACATATTTTCATGGAGTCCGAGCCTTCTCATTTGAGAGAGTACAAACACAAGTTTGATTTACCAGGCCCATCAATTGTTGTGTTGCTTCTGTGAGAGCATTCAATCAAATAGTGCTAGAAGACAGATTTCCTTGCCAACCATAAGCATTTTAGTGGGAATGAATCCGTCTTAAGTACAAAGTGCAAGACTCGCATTGATCACCGATTTAGTTTCATCAATTTTGAGGTTCTAAGTTCTAATTTTATCGCGTTACAATATTATTGATTATACATCTTTTAACATATAGTTATTGAGTATATCACCTATTAGCATCACTCTGCAGCTGCCTAATAATCCAGTTTGTCGATCAGGAAATAAAATTGACGAAACTACTCCAATTAAAGCTAGATTTGGCTGGTAATTAATCTGCACAACGCGTACGGTTTGGTTCTCTGAATGGATGCTGGCCTGGGCTGATTCAGTTCTCAGCTTCCAAAGGAGTTACATGCAATCACAAATAATTAAGGGCCCAATAATTAATAGTGCTATCAGCATCGTTTTGCGATGGATTCGACGTCGTTGATGGATCAGATGGATAACTTCATTTCCATCGTCTCCTCCAAGGATCGAGGCAAGAGGGGGTCTAGTGGTAGTGGCCGCCACGATGAGAATTTTAAAAAAAGCAATTATTATATGTAAAAAATAAACAAATAAAATCCCAACTTATATAGACATGTCACCGCTAGATTTTTTTCATTATTTTTTGCTATATATTAGTCCTTAATCTTCTAAAAAAAATTCACAAAAAGGAGACCCAAAAAAGTATTCCAAAACTAGATTCTGTCATCGATACTTTTAACGACATGAAAGAGCATCAGACACAATTCAAGATACCTCACTTTAATAAAGAGATTAAATTAAAGTTCGACTTGTGATCTATATGCAAATGACAAATATCATTTACTATAGTTTTTTATTATGTTATTTTATTTTATTTTTTAGAGTCGATGATATTCATATTGTAATGCATCTTTTTATTTATTTAAGATACATTTCGTCACTGCTATGATAAATCTTGACTTCATCTCTGGTCTCCACTTCAATTTCCAGTCAAAATAGTAATGTTATTATGGAGTAGATACAGTACTTACAGGCCTACAGCCCATTACGCAGAGCTAACCCAGCATATATTTCCCCTGCAAGGCTGTAACGAAGCCCAATTGTTTCTTATGGAAACGTACAGACCCAAAGCACAGTACGGCTAGAATTCGAGAAGGTATTTGTTGTGGGCCCTTTATTGGAAAATTACGGCCAATGACGAGTTTTAATAATTAATATCCGTCGAGAATATTTTCAGCATTAACAAATCTTGTCAACATGTTTTTGGCGGATATATATAAATTATCCAAACACGTTCTGAGCTGTCATTTTCCCTTTATAATTTTATGGGGATTAGCTAGCACATTCTGTCCGGGCCATTCTTTTCTTTTCTTTTTTATATATAGGACTTAGACTTATAAATAAGGCGTCCTCGGTGGAGCCCGAAAAGAGCAAGTTCGTTGTCAACTTTCATTCAAAGTTGATAGTTATAGAGTCGATATAAAATTAAAAAATTTATGATCAATTTACTTGAAAGTAAGAGGTACCAACCAAGGACTAGGTATATATCGACAAATCATATGGAATGTATGATTCATCATTGATAGTTCATCCTAGCTATAAAGAATTGTCATTTACCAAATTATCATGTGCAAGGAAGGAATGATACAACATTAATCGAACTACCAAATTAATTAATGTTCTCAACATGTTTTTGGTGGATATATATTAATTATCCAAACACGTTCTGGGCTGTCATTTTCCCTTTATAATTTTATGGGGATTAGCTAGCACATTCTGTCCGGGCCATTATTTTCTTTTCTTTTTTATATATAGGACTTAGACTTATAAATATGGTCTCCTCGGTGGACCCCATAAAGAGCAAGTTCGTTGTCAACTTTCAGTCAAAGTTAAGGCCGGGCAAGGAGTAGTTTGCTCCCATCTAATCCCCTCGGAGTTTAACGCGAGGGGCATCCATATTGCCCGGACAAGCAACTAAAAAAATGTTGCATTACAGATTAATTTTGTAGAGCTTGGTTTTAACATCAATGATTTGGGCACTTCAGGTTTTGCTTTGAGATCTTTTTTTTTTTTTTTTAATCAAACAGCCAAGTAATTTCCATTGCAAAAGCTTGAAGCAAAACCAACAATAGGTTATGAGAGTTCCGTCCCAGAATACGTGTCAATGGTTTGAGCTAGGATTCCTCTACTTTGAGATCATTGATGGCACAATTTTTGCAATCTTGAGAAAAGTTTCCCAAAAAGGACTGACATTTTCAAAAACAAAATATTCCTTTCTTTAAAAAAGAAAAAAAAGAGAGCAAAATTTCAATAATTTAATCAAAGTAGTAGATTTCATGGACAGAAAGCAAAACCATTTCATCAATCCAAGTATCTTCCTCATATGCAGTTAGGCAAATTTCCAAAAACCCTTTAATTCAAATCCCTTTTGATTTCATGACCGAAAGCAACTTATTCAACGAAAACATAGGAGAAAACTATATATGCTACACCTAGTGTGTACTTTTTTGGTGTATGTTACTCATAATTTTGGTGTATTTTATGCATGCTTTTGTTTAGTTACAAGAGGGGTGTACCGTTTGACCCCAATATACAAGTGGGAGGGAAAATCGCATGCTTATTGGCCAGTTTCCGTTATGTGTCGGTCCATTTCCAATTCACATACCGATTCACGACCGTACGTTACGGGTGATTTTGGCTCTTAATATTTAATCATTCTAAAAGATAATTTTAAAAATTCACGACTGCGACAACCAATTCCCGTTACGCGCGTATCTTTCGATACTCCCGATACCGTTACACCTCAACCGTTACCATTATGTGTCCCGAAGCTGTTATTTAAAACCATTACCATATTTTTGGTGTCAGGTAAGCGCACATTCTTCTGGTAACCAAAATTTTCGTTAACGACGCCTTTTGATGTGTGTACCATAGCCAAACCGTATATAGGGCAGACTGCACCTATAAGTGAAAATGTGCTGTCTGATTGCTTATTTGCTTATCTTCATCAAAACCAGACAACCGTGTACTGTCTTAGACTTGGTATATAGGGCAGACTGCACCTATGAGTTGCTTGACCGATTCCTAGACCTAAATTAATGGGTTGCCCCAAGCGTAGAGCTGAGACCGACGCAACACAATATCCGGTAAAACCGGAGTCGAATCCACAAAGACGGTAATGTGTGTTGAACAAAAACTCGGGTTGTTATAATTTAAACGGGCTCTTAGGTAGCCACCCCTTATCGATTGATGCTGAGATTAACTAAAATCTAGAAATTGATTGTATTTTTCAAATAATTAAAAGAGGTACGGTCGTAGGGTTCATAGCACTTGTAACTAGTCCGGATTAATCTGCTCCATTCAGTATTCTTAAAAATATTCGACTTTAGAGAGAAAAAGATACACCGAAAGATGCGAACCTTTATGGTCGCCGTTTACCCATGCGCAGCGGAGAATGAGTTTTGGACCCCCATTCTCCCGTTCACATGGGCTCCGACGATGCCCGGGTTCGTCCAACGAATGTTCTTCAGTAACCTAAAATTGCTTTCGCATTATTATTCCAAAACAGGAGCAGAACGTGTCCGACCTAGTCACGGTGTGCTAATCACCCTGCGACCCTACCCAGACGACTACTCACTAATCATTATGCAATAAACAAAAGAAACCCTAAATTGAAACATGGTTCTATTACGCAGAAGAGAAAATAAACAAAAGATTAATACCAAAATAACTCAAACGAATAACTGTAATTAATAACAAAACGTAGTACGAATTACTGGAAGGTAAGAAATTGAACAAAACTTTAAGAACTTTAAAGGAAAAATAACTTTGAATGAAAGAACGTACGTCTAAATCTGTAAAATAAAATCCAAACAAATAATCATGCAAGTATGAAACTCCATTGAAATAATAGTAAAAGAATAAACCCCGAAGCCTCGCCTTCTTCTGTTTCAGTCGTGAGCCGCCGAGATAGTGCCGAGCTCGTTCCCCGTTTCTGCGTTCCAGAAGTCTTTTTCTTCTTTTGACGGAAGCCCCGTTCTTTTTTTTCGTGTAAAGTAAAAGTGATACCTAATCAAAACCGTTCCTCTCTTTTATAATCCTCGTGGGTGTAAATAATGACCCTCGTGGGCCGAGAATTGACTTAGCCATATACTGCAATTGTTGAAATCTTGGGCCCCAACCTTAAGTCCATATTACAAATACCCACCTTCTAAAGAAGTCTGCCCAATTAAGTCATAACCCGATTTCCAGTGCATTTCCTTCATTTATCTAGTAACTTGATCAATTTCCTCGGCCCAATTTTGCTTTGACACCAAGTAGATTTCAAATTTGCACTTTAGCTCTAAATATTATCCATCGGCATCAAGAGTCCTGAAACGCAATTAACAAATATCAAACCCCAAATAGCGTGCTAAACGGACATAACAAGCCTAAGTTAGGAGGCGTAAATAGGCAAATTTACACACCTATCACATCCCCCAACTTACACTTTGCTAGTCCCTAGCAAAGACAATAAAAACAAATAAAATAAAACAACTAACTAAGAGATAGATCTTTTAAACCCCCGGGTGGTCCCGGTCGGACGAGTGAAGTCTCGTGAGGATTTTCAGCAGTGATTATCCACAAAATACCATGAATCCTTTCCACATGAAACCCAAAAACCTGTACGACAGCTCAATGATATCTCAAACGAAGAACATGTAGCCATCGTAAAGAGATAACAGGCATAAGCAGTTCTAGATACTATCAAATCAGAAAAATAACTCATGGCACCTATACTTAGCGTGTGTGAACAAGGGCTTCGGTCACAAGTGAAAAATAACCAAAAGTTCTCTCCGGACCGAGTCTCGACTTCAAATCTCACCGTGTCATGCACTCAACAAATGAAATCACTCGAAACAAGGTGCATATTACTCTCAATATGTGCAGTCGGAAATTATGTAACTGAAAGCAAAATATTCTGCACAAGTTGACACAAAAAGAAAGCTCTACAAAGTGGATACACGATCTCATGAATGGAATGTCAAGTATTGAAAACTCTCTTTATCCACCAATTCACAGCTCATTGCCCCTAGGATCAAATAGGACTTTCATTTCGGCTATAATATTAGGTAAGGGAAAATATTTCAAGGTTAGGTAAAAATTTAAGGGTCCGAGAATAGGCCTACAACAATTCACATAGGGCAAATAAAACAATACGTGCCCCTTTTCTTTAATTTTTTTCCTTCTTTTCAACTCCACCACATCTCTCTCTCCTACCTTTAATACAATCCCACATTAAGAACAAATGTTTCTCC
Organism: Rhododendron ovatum; assembly: GCA_019656835.1. Classification (NCBI taxonomy): domain Eukaryota; kingdom Viridiplantae; phylum Streptophyta; class Magnoliopsida; order Ericales; family Ericaceae; genus Rhododendron; species Rhododendron ovatum. The sequence goes on along the minus strand of CM033791.1, from coordinate 16,456,285 downwards.
TTTTCACAATAAGTTGGTGTCTTCCCTTTTTTTTTCTTTTTTTTTTTCTATGGGAAAGATCATCAATCAGTAAAACTCAATTCTCACTACATTTACACTCTCTTCTGAAAAAAAAAATATACCTCCACACAATTATCTAAAGCCTTCTTAAGACACAATATAGATAGAGGAGTTCAACAAGAAATGGGTATCATGCGAGAGGTTTAAATGGGCTCACAAGAGATAAATGTATGAAAGAAAGAAACGAACCGGCTCTAAATAGCAAAGATGGCCTATAATCCTCTCCAATGGGCAACACAACCATGCAATTTTCCAAATCCAAGAGATAAGTAGGCAATTCAAAACATTTCCAACACTCGATGACAAAAATAATGAGATCAACAACGAATTTTTTTTTTTTTGACAACAAGAGTTTATTTGACACCACTCCAAGAAAAGATAAGGCTATAAACTCATATGGGACATAAGTCTCCACTAAACTAGCCATCAAGAAAAATTAAGTCACAGCTCACAAGTAATCAAAGCCCAAACAGACGTGAAGTACAAATGTGCTAAAAATAAATGCCATGACCAATTCTTCGCGATAAGCTAGCAAAAAGAACTACAATGCCATCACAATATAATCAAACAATGACTATCACATCTCCAACTCAATCAATGAAGAGCCAATCTCAACAGCTTTCAGGTCTCATGCAAAAGATTTTTACTATTTTTTTAATTTTTTTTTTAACAAAAACAAAATAAAGAACAAAGTGATCACTCCCCCCAACTTGAACTATTCAATGTCCTCATTGAAAGCATGGAAAATAAAAATAGGACATAAGTATAAAAGAGAGGATAGATATCACCTCGAAAAAGAAGGGCTAAGCAGAGTAAACTATAGCTAGAGGGAGACCCCCCAACTTTGATCAAACAACCTGCAAAATGTTAGCCTCCAAGACAGCAAGAAAAATAACCAAAAGAAATAAACAAGGCAAGAAATAAAATGAAAGACACAAAATTAAACCATCCACTTTCTTCGCGCGAAAGACACGAGTACTACTTTTCTTCCTGGCCAAAGACTGTGTTTCCCTATTTGTTGGAAGGACAATATGCATAGAATTCAACGATATCTTGAGAAGTGGTACCATCATCTAATAGGCTGTCACTCCCTCTGGGGCTGCCAGATTCCTTACCCACTACTCCGTTTGTGAAACAATCTCCACAGAGTTTGGACATTAAAGTCAGATGGTTCAGACAGAATTCTCGTTGCTAACTACGCGCTTGCCGTCAGACCCAACCTCCTAAGTACTACATACATAGCTTTGACCAGGTGGCTATACCAGACCATTATGCTAAATTTTTTTTCTTTTCCAATTTCCTTTTTTTTTTTTTGATTTTAAAGATTAACAAGAAATAAAAGAACAAGTGTACAAAGATTGTTCCCAAAACCCAAGTCAATGATGGGTACCCCTATTTGTTTTTTTTGATTTTAAAGATTAACAAGAAATAAAAGAACAAGTGTACAAAGATTGTTCCCAAAACCCAAGTCAATGATGGGTACCCCTATTGCTAGGGGCCGGGTCCACTTCTTAGTGAAGACAGTGGTACGCGAAAGCTACCCGTCAGAACGTAGCCCAACGACTACACAATAGGGTCATCCGAATAAACAGGATCAACCAACACCTCATCTGGTTCACCTACTTCTACATATTCCAAAAATGGGTTTAGACGCTGTCCATTAACCTTGGAAATATTACCATTCTTAGGGTCACAAATATCTACCGACCCATTCGGATAAACCTTATGCACAACGTAGGGACCGTCCCACCGGGACCTCAACTTACCAGGAAACAAATGGAAGCGCGAGTTATACAACAACACTTTTTGACCAACACTAAAGGTTTTGCGCTGAATATTCCCATCATAATACGCCTTAACCTTAGCCTTATAAATACTCGCACTTTCATACGCGTCATTCCTAATCTCCTCAAGCTCACACAACTGGAGTTTCCTATGGGCACCCGCCTCAGGTAAACGCGCATTTAGCGTCTTAATGGCCCAATAGGCCTTATGCTCCATCTCAACGGGCAAGTGGCATGCCTTACCGTAAACGAGCCGGTAGGGTGAAGCACCCAATACGGTCTTGTAAGCAGTGCGGTAGGCCCACAAGGCATCAATCAACCGAAGTGACCAATCCTTCCTATTCGGGTTCACGGTCTTCTCTAGAATCCCCTTAATCTCGCGATTTGCTAGCTCAGCCTGACCGTTGGTTTGAGGGTGATAGGTAGTAGACACCTTGTGAGAGATGCCATACTTACTCATTAATGCCCCAAAAGACCTATTGCAAAAATGCGTGCCCTGATCAGAGATAATGGCACGTGGCATGCCAAATCTTGACAAAATGTTAGTTTGCAAGAACTCTAGCACGACCTTAGAATCGCTGGTCTTAGTGGGGACTGCCTCAACCCACTTGGAAACATAATCCACCGCCAAGAGGATGTACTCATAACCGTATGACACCGGAAACGGGCCCATGAAATCAATGCCCCAACAATCGAAGACCTCTATCACAAAAATGTTCTGGAGGGGCATCATATTCCGCGAGCCAATTTTACCTAATTTCTGACACCGGTCACACGACTTACAAAAAACATACGCATCCTTAAATAGACTCGGCCAATAGAAACCACACTCACTAACCTTGGCGGCGGTCTTCTTTGCGGAGAAATGACCTCCGCACGCCTCGGTGTGACAAAACTCTAAAACTCCCCTTTGATCAGTGTCGGGGACACATCGACGCAAAAGTTGGCCCGCGCAATACTTGAACACATATGGATCATCGTAGAGATATTGCCGGACCTCTCTCAAAAATCGCTGCTTCTCAGCTGTGGACCAATGGGGTGGAATTTGCCCAGTCACCAAATAATTGGCGATATCTGCAAACCATGGGCACACATTAGCAGCGAACAACTGCTCGTCAGGGAAAGAATCCACAATGGGGAGATGGGAGGTGGGGTCCTCAAACTCCAGACGAGACAAGTGGTCGGCCACTACATTCTCAACCCCTTTCTTATCCTTAATCACGAGGTGGAATTCTTACAGCAAAAGAATCCACCGAATAAGGCGAGCCTTCGCATCCTGCTTGGTCATTAAGTACTTCAAAGCCGCATGATCAGTAAAAACCACAATCTGCGACCCTACCAAGTAGGACCGAAATTTATCTAAGGCAAACACCACCGCGAGCAATTCCTTCTCGGTGGTGGTATAGTTCATCTGTGCCTCATTCAACATCTTGCTCGCATAATAAACGACGCATGGATCTTTCCCTCGCCTCTGCCCTAAAACCGCTCTGACTGCATAGTCGAAGGCGTCACACATCAACTCAAAGGGCAAACTCCAATCCGAAGGCTGAACAATCGGCGGAGTAGTGAGACTCCGCTTTAATGTACTGAATGCCTCCTCACACGCATTGGACCACACAAAGGGTGTGTCCTTCGACAACAACTGACACAACGGTCGGGAGATGGCACTGAAATCCTTAATAAAACGCCGGTAAAAACCGGCGTAACCTAAGAAAGACCGGATATCCTTGACAGTCTTGGGAGAAGGAAGATTCGCAATCAAATCAATCTTCGCCTTGTCCACCTCAATACCCTTGGATGAGACAATGTGTCCTAACACAATTCCTTGGGTCACCATGAAGTGGCACTTCTCCCAATTAAGCACAAGTTGCTTCTCCTCGCACCGTTGCAAGACCTTTCCTAAATTCTCGAGGCATTCGTCAAACGAATCCCCAAAAACTGAAAAATCATCCATAAATACCTCTACTATCTTCTCAACCATGTCGCTAAAAATTCCCATCATGCACCTTGAAAAGGTTCCGGAAGCATTGCACAAGCCAAAGGGCATGCGACGGTAGGCAAACGTACCATAAAGGCACGTGAAGGTGGTCTTCTCCTGATCCTCCATGGCTACCTCAATCTGATTGTAGCCAGAGTACCCATCCAGGAAGCAATAGAATGCTCGACCAGCCACCTTCTCCAAAATTTGATCAATGAATGGGAGAGGAAAGTGGTCTTTTCGGGTGCTCGTATTGAGCTTCCGGTAATCTATGCAAACTCGCCACCCGGTTTGAACGCGGGTCGGCACTAGCTCGCCCTCGCCGTTTCTCACGACGGTCACTCCTCCCTTCTTAGCACCACCTGCACTGGGCTCACCCACTCGCTATGGGCTATCGGGTAAATAATACCCGCATTTAAAAGTTTCAGCACCTCAGCCCGAACCACCTCTTTCATATTGGGGTTCAAACGACGCTGAGGTTGCCTAGAAGGCTTCACATCCTCATCTAGAAAAATGAGGTGTGTACACACCGTTGGACTAATTCCCTGCAAATCTGCTATTGTCCAGCCTATCGCGCCCACGTGCTTTCTCAACATGGTAAGCAACTTAGCCTCTTGATCTACCTCAAGGGATGAAGATATCACAACCGAAAAAGTATCATCACCTTTAAGGAAAGCATACTTAAGAGTGTCCGGCAGAGGCTTTAACTCTGGTTTAGGCGGCTGGACTGACGATGGGAGAACTTTAGGAGATGGGACACCCAGCGGCTCAGGAACTGGGTTCCAAGCTGCGCCACACACATCCTCCACTGCAAGCATCTCCATCAAACTTCCTACCTCTGGAGAATCTAAAAATGACGCTTCTTCGGCGGTTAAGGTTATCTCCAGAGGATCCTTGTATAACACACTATCGACATGCTCTTGTATCAGCGTGTCGATCAAACTCACCTCATATATCTCCTCATCATCCTCAACTCGGCTATCCACGTTGAAAACATTCACCTCCATTTTCAAGTCCCCAAATGACAATTGGACTTGTCCAGTTTTGCAATTCATGACAGCACTGGAGGTGGCTAAAAATGGACGGCCTAGAATGATAGGAGTCTTTTCAAAGACCTCTGGTATTGGGCATGTATCCAGGACAATGAAGTCGACTGGAAAAAGAAACTCGCCCACTTGAATTAAAACATCCTCCATCACCCCCTTTAGAATTCTCACACTCCGGTCAGCCAACTGCAGTGTGACCGGTGTGGCTTTCAAATCGCCTAAGCCAAGCTTTAAGTATACTGAATAGGGGAGCAGGTTGACACTCGCTCCTAAATCCAGTAAAGCCTTATCGAACTTTTGGCCTACAATCGCTATAGGGATGGTGGGACAACCAGGGTCCTTACACTTGGTGGGGATCTCAGTTTGGAGAATGGAGCTCACTTGCTCCGTCAGAAGCACTTTGTCCTGACTCTTGGTTCTCCGCTTCGACGTGCACAGATCCTTCAAAACCTTAGCAAACTGAGGAATTGCGTCAATGGCTTCCATCAAAGAGATAGGAAACTGAATTTTCTTGAATAATTCAAGCATTTGAAAGTTCACATTGACCTTAGGTTTCGCCACCAAGCGATTTAGATATGGAGCAACGGGTGGCGTTGGAGTCGCGGGGGCCGCAGTTGCAGGCACCACCACTTCAGGAGACTCCGCCTCTTTCTCTACCTCAGGAACACTTCAGTCTGTTTATCCCGCGGGGGATGGTTTATGCCAGGGGGTGGTCCAAAAGATGAAGGACCAAACCCCTGCTGCTGTTGAAGTGGGTAACGAAACTGGGTCATTTGGCCTTGAGGAGGTCGAAATTGCTGGACTAACTGCTGAGGTGGTGCCTGGGGTTGCACTGGGGCTTTTTGATCCCTCCAACTCAAAAGTGGGTTTTGGGCCCACCCTGGATTGTAGGTATTTGAATAAGGATCCCAACGCTGGTTAAGCGCATTCACCTCAGCTTGGTTACTATGGTATGCGTCTTTGACAATGGAAAATGCGGGGCAAGCAGTGACAAGATGCCCCGGACGCTCACATAACGCACACACCTCTTCGACTCTCACCTCATTCGCCTGATGGACTTGCTTAAGCTTCAAGTCCTCTAATTGTTTAGCCATCTGGTCCAGCTGAGACTGGACATTGTGCTCTCGCACACTAGAAGGAAAAATGCCAGACCCACTGGGTCCCTGTGCAGCCATGACCCTATCACCGAGGTCGGAAGGTTCCCAACTCCGGTGTTTCTCGGCCAACTCGTCGAGAAAGTCCCACGCATCGTCCAGGGACTTATCTAGAAAATCCTCTTCTTTACAGAGGTACTCCATTTGTTGGACCGTAGCAACATTCAAGCCCAAATAGAAAAATGACACCAACTGGTGTTTCACAAAACCATGATGCGGTAAGGACAACAGCAAGTCCTTGAACCGCTCCCAGCATTTTAAATACGACTCGCCATCTTTCTGCTTATACGATTGGATTTGGCGAGTCAGGTACTTTGATTTACTTTCCGAGAAATATTTCTTGTAAAATAAATCTCGGACAGCAGCCCACGTGCTGAGAGACTGTGGCTTCTGCATCCGTAGCCACTTATCCGCATTGTCCCTGAGCGAGGCTGGGAATAGCTTAAGGCAAGCATTCTCCCATTGAGTAGTGGTGGCCAGGGTGCGCACCAACCCTTCGAAATGACGGACGTGTTCATACGGATCCTCATTCTCCTTCCCACAAAACAGGGGAAGGGCATTATGTGTACCAGGTTTAATGGTGAAAGCATTACGTGCTTCCACTGTCTCGGTTGGTAGAACAATTGGACCGAGAGGAGTGGTCCTCTCAGGATGCATGTGTGCACGAATCGACATCGGTGGCTCTACTATTGGTGGCTCAATTATTAAATCAACAAAAAGGGCACCAATATCAAAAGAATCACCACTAAAAGACTCTCCCTCCACGATTACTCTCGGCTCTCTCTCAATGGCTACAAGACGCCTGGTATTGTCTCTGTAGTACTTAGGCTTTAGAGGTGATTGCTTTCCTACGATAGAGGATTGCGCACCTCTACCTATGATGGCTCAAACAAAATTAAAAAGAAAAGGAAAAATAAAACAAAAATAAAACTAACTACCCGAATTCTTTAACACACGTTACCGTCCCTGGCAACGGCGCCAAAAATGCTTGACCGATTCCTAGACCTAAATTAATGGGTTGCCCCAAGCGTAGAGCTGAGACCGACGCAACATAATATCCGGTAAGACCGGAGTCGAATCCACAAAAACGGTAATGTGTGCTGAACAAAAACTCGGGTTGTTATAATTTAAACGGGCTCTTAGGTAGCCACCCCTTATCGATTGATGCTGAGATTAACTAAAATCTAGAAATTGATTGTATTTTTCAAATAATTAAAAGAGCTACGGTCGTAGGGTTCATAGCACTTGTAACTAGTCCGGATTAATCTGCTCCATTCAGTATACTTAAAAATATTCGACTTTAGAGAGAAAAAGATACACCGAAAGATGCGAACCTTTATGGTCGCCGTTTACCCATGCGCAGCGGAGAATGAGTTTTGGACCCCCATTCTCCCGTTCACATAGGCTCCGACGATGCCCGGGTTCGTTCAACGAATGTTCTTTAGTAATCTAAAATTGCTTTCGCATTATTATTCCAAAACAGGAGCAGAACGTGTCCGACCTAGTCACGGTGTGCTAATCACCCTGCGACCCTACCCAGACGACTACTCACTAATCATTATGCAATAAACAAAAGAAACCCTAAATTGAAACATGGTTCTATTACGCAGAAGAGAAAATAAACAAAAGATTAATACCAAAATAACTCAAACGAATAACTGTAATTAATAACAAAACGTAGTACGAATTACTGGAAGGTAAGAAATTGAACAAAACTTTAAGAACTTTAAAGGAAAAATAACTTTGAATGAAAGAACGTACGTCTAAATCTGTAAAATAAAATCCAAACAAATAATCATGCAAGTATGAAACTCCATTGAAATAATAGTAAAAGAATAAACCCCGAAGCCTCGCCTTCTTCTGTTTCAGTCGTGAGCCGCCGAGATAGTGCCGAGCTCGTTCCCCGTTTCTGCGTTCCAGAAGTCTTTTTCTTCTTTTGACGGAAGCCCCGTTCTTTTTTTTCGTGTAAAGTAAAAGTGATACCTAATCAAAACCGTTCCTCTCTTTTATAATCCTCGTGGGTGTAAATAATGACCCTCGTGGGCCGAGAGTTGACTTAGCCATGTACTGCAATTGTTGAAATCTTGGGCCCCAACCTTAAGTCCATATTACAAATAATTATGAGGCCCACCTTCTAAAAAAGTCTGCCCAATTAAGTCATAACCCGATTTCCAGTGCATTTCCTTCATTTATCTAGTAACTTGATCAATTTCCTCGGCCCAATTTTGCTTTGACACCAAGTAGATTTCAAATTTGCACTTTAGCTCTAAATATTATCCATCGGCATCAAGAGTCCTGAAACGCAATTAACAAATATTAAACCCCAAATAGCGTGCTAAACGGACATAACAAGCCTAAATTAGGAGGCGTAAATAGGCAAATTTACACACCTATCATGAGTGAAAGTGTTGTATTGCCAAAATTAGTTAGTTTTGGCTCTTCACTGATAAGTACAGATTTCTGTCTGGATATGGAGACTTAGGATTTGACTTAGGTAGTATAAGGTGAGATGGATATTCGATAGTTAACAATAACCGATTACCTTGAATTTTTTCAGGGAAGGTTCTACTTGAGGACAACAGAGATGAAATTTTCATTTTGAAGATCATTAATTTGGAAAAAATCCATTTTGGGAACCCAAAAGCCTGATGTGCCCCAAGGCACAAACAACCCCTGAACAGTGAACTCCCATTTAACCGAGGCTGAGACCACTTTATCAATCTTCTCCAGGAAAATTGCCGAAAGGGAAAAACATCGGTATGCTGTTTGAATTTGAGAAATGCATAAAGATGGAAACGTGTGATATACTACTATATATTTGGTAAAAATTAAAGTTGATATGATGATGTTGTTCATCCGTGTTAAAAGTGCATGGGCAATCCAATTCGTATCACCATGACCAAAGTATCAGAGTGAAGGTTGAGTGATATGAACCATAATACCACAACAGTGAAAAGAGAAGTACCATGCACAAGGAATTAAGGAAGGAAGTAAAGAATCACAGAACTAAAAGGGTCGACCGAGAAATTTAAATAGCCGATCATGGCATGGCATGTATTGCACAACAACATCTAAGCCAGTAAGGAGAGATCGAATATCATAATCCAAATACTTTTCCATATATCCACACACGCACACACATCAATGGCTTCCCCAAGCAATATTAATACTAGTTCCCCAACTGAGAAGTACCTGTGCCCGACGGAGTTTAATGTCCTGGACTTCGTCCCCAAGTTGTTGTCTCAAAGAGACTACAAGAAGTGGAAGAAATTGATGGAGGACTTCATTAAGAAGCGAGGTTTGATTGGTTTCATCGATGGCACAGTGAAGGAGGATATTGCCAACCAAGATTACTACAAGGCCTGGAAGAGATCAGACAATCTTGTACAGGGCTGGATACTGGCAACCCTCACCCAAGATATCCGCCTAGTCATGTTGGACTGGGAAAGCGCTAAAGAATTGTGGACGCAGTTGGAGAAAATGTTCAATCCGACTTCATCTCTATGGCAATATGGTAATTAATGACTTTTTTTTTTTTAAAGAAGTTTTAATTTGATTTGAGTTGTTCGAATATTAGGCTTGGAAGTAAGTTTGTAAAACATTATTCATGCATGTTAGGTGTAAAACATTACAATTGTTAGTTCGATACATGTGGGCTAACGCATCGAATCGTTCCGGCTCAAAATTTTGTTAAAAGAATATATATGTTCTTAGCATTGTATAACATTACTCATGTTAGTTTGATACATGTGAGCCGACATGCATCGAATGATTTGGGACACTATTGTGCTCAAAATTGTGTCACAAAGATACACGTCTTACCATAGAAAATAGGGAATGACTACAATACACAACTCTTATTTGGATGTGTATCATATACACCCCCAAAATATTATGAATTGTAGAGAAAATATTACGAATCGTATTGCTAAAAAGTTACGAATCGTATAAAGGTTACGAGATACACCAAAATGTTATGAATCGTAATAAAAATATTACGAATCTTACTGTTGAAAGATTATGAATTCTAGAACAAAACTTATGAAATACACTAAAATATTATGAATGAACTAGAAAATAAGTACATATAGTACACCCTTTTTAAGGGGTGTTTATTGTAGACTTTCCCGAGAAAATAACTTATCTTTGCATTTTTTGAAACAAATTCTTCAATTGAGTCATTGTACTTTACTTATCCAAGAACTCGGAGTCCGTTCCGCTAACTTGTGGGCCTTTTGTTTTTGGATTTTTAGTTGATCTATGTGAGGCGAATGATTTTTCTCTAAAAACCTAAAAAATAAAAAAAGCTCCAAAAGTCCAAAAATGCTCTTAGTGGAACTCAATTTATTTTAATTAATACATTGTAAGATTTAATTTTTTTTAAGAAAAAAAGAAAGTTTGCTTCATATTCTAACTAAGATTTGTTTAAAAAAAAAAAAAAAAAAACGTGTTAGCTGTCTCAATTTATTTTAACTATGAGTTATTTTTAATCAAATGTAAGAACATATCACTTGCACATTAATGTTGTATTTGTTAAATCTAAAATTTCCAATAAAATAATTTAGCAATTTGATTTTGTAATTTTGTTGATTGGGAGAAAAACCAAAAGACCCAAAAAAATAGAGAAATAAAAGAAAGGGGGGTGTAAAAGGGGCTGTTGGGAATTGAACTCAACTCAAGTGAAACTTAAGACAGTATCTACCGACCACAACATCAAGCAAATGGTTTGGACTATTTAAGGGAACATTTCTTGTATTTATATCAAAGTTAAAATTTTTGTTTTGGTTGCCCAGACCGCAGAGTTTATATCTGTGTATTTATATCCTATGTAGGACTACAAGAGGACATGAACATAGGATACGAGATTTTATAAACAATGAAGATACGGACACGACGGAGGACAAGAGAATATATAACCTTAAATTATGATGCGTGTATAAATAATATGAATATATTGGTCGAACTATGACATAATTAATGATGGCTTGTAATTAATATACACGGTTATTTATTTACTACATATACATAACCCTTATGTCTAAAGGTGTTTATCTAGCTATTCTAGCAATACTAACTATCACCGATCAAAAAATATATAGTATATGATAGACTTTGAACAAGACAACTTAGAAAGGAGCAAATCCTTACAGCTTGTTTGACGAGCGGATAAGACTTTGGGAATAAGGAAGAAGGGTGGATATATAAGAATTAGATATGTTATAAGGGGAAATTATATAGTTAAGAAGAAGCGATTAACTATTAGGAAGGAGTTTGTTTGGTATATAGTTGAAATGAATCGATAAACTTTGGGATAAAGAAATCACGTGAGAGTTCATTTAATTGCCTCTAATGAGGATACAAAAAGATTTGGAGAGTTTTGAGGGGCAAGCTGGTAATTATGCCCACCTGAATAAGTTTATCCTGGGATGTGGGGTGGGTTTTGCTAGAATCCCCGGCTTATCATATGTATAAACAAACTGGGTGCAAATGGGGATATATAAGAGTTGGTCCCGGTTTGCTTACACTACTATAATAATAGATAAAGGGCACACTAAGGAGGTTCACAAAGATCACGATTTTAGTAAAAGTGTGTAAAGAATTGTAGGCTAAATTTTTATTCTCAGTTTAAGTTAAAAGCTAAGATAAAAAGTAGCACTTAATATATTATCTCAGTTCTTTAAAAAATTGTGATTGTAGACAAAAAATCTCGCTCTTGCAGCGTGATAAAAAATTAACATGCGAAAAAGAGCAAGATAAAAGACCACGCTATTGCGACATGATAAATTAACTTTATTTCTTATAAAGCTTGAAATTTGTTTTGGTAAGAAACAACAGTATGGTAGTATTTTATTTTTTATTGCACGTCGGGCGTAATACGTTGTAATCCACTTACCTATATAACTGCAGGCTTTCATTTATAGTACTAGTTAATTTTGTTTATTGAAAAATACTCCAGTTTGAATGTAAGCTAGCTAGGCAAGCTAAACAATTAATACTATATACAATCACAATTCATATCTCTCTGATCGATCTGTCCCAGAAATTAATCTAACAGATCATGATTGGCACATGCATGCATGCAGACGAAAAAGAAGAAGAGAATAGGGTACCCCGTTATCTGCCCCTGTACAAAGCTGTAGTGAAGGGGGATTGGGAGGAAGCAACGGGAATCATACAACAGGAACCAGCTGCTGTTAGGGCTGCCATCACCCCGCTCTCCGACACAGCACTTCATGTCGCCATCCAGACTGGGGGGAGAACCCATTTTGTGAGGATGCTTCTGGAGAAGATGACGCCGTATGATGTTGAACATCTAGTTGACTCCAATGGACAGACAGCGCTGCACTGGGCTGCAGTATGTGGCGCCATTGAGGAAGCCAAAATGTTAGTCGACAAAAACTCGATTCTTCCAAATGTTTTGAGCAAAGCAGGAATTACACCTCTCCATTATGCTGCTCGATATGGGCATAAAGAGATGGTTCTTTATTTACGTGGAATCACTAGAGAAGACATTCTACTGGCGGAAAGAACTGGTGCTCTATATCTATGGGGTCTTGCATCGGCTGAACTGTATGGTGAGTATTACTACTTTCTCTGTCCGGATTTAATAGTTATTTTTTGGAGTTCGTGTCACTTTTCAATCAATTATATCTTATAATTTATTATGTTTTATGTAATTTTAAAAATATTGTTTTATAGAACTAGTTGAGATCTATAAAATAAGATCTATATTTAATATAAAATTCATTATAAATTTAAAGATAAAACACATGTTTTATTCGATTAGTATTAAACTAGGGACTATTAAATCCAGAAAGAGGGAGTAGTAGTTTAATTGTTATGATCATTAAGGATGCATGAGTTTTGACTCAAATTAGTTTTTTCAAAACAAAGTTTCTATATAAAGCGTATGTTTGATTCAGTGGAATCAAAATTGGAATGGAATGGTCATTCTAATGACATACTTATTCTCATATTTAGTTCACCATTATATGATCATAGAATGTTCATTCCAAATGAAATCACTATTTGCTTTAGTAAAGGAATTGTCATTCCATTAAAAAAAACAAAGGAATTGTCATTCTATATATTTATTTGTCGTGCCATAATTACTAGTGTCACTCCATGATTCACTATTGTCACATTAAAATTACTATTGCCACATTATTCTATTGCAGCTGAGAATGATTATTTCTAAGCACAACCAAACTTTGAAATGGGAATGGATATTCCAATCTCATTTTCTCTAATTCTATTCCAACCTCAATTTCATTCCATTGTCAATTCTATTCCATTGAACCAAACATACCCTAAGTAATTTTAGTGTTTTGCATGTTTTTGGTCGAATTTATTGAGTTTAATATATAACTCGTCTCAATGAAAATAATTAGAAGAGTATAAAAACATTAACCAAAATCAACAAAAGTTTAGATAAGATCACACTAAAGACAATTAAATAGATATTTCAATTTTTTTTGGTATAGTGTTTTTTTTTACTTTTTACTTTTTGTATATTTTGGATTCATCTTGTCTCTAATGAACAAATTTTACGCACATTCAAAAAAAAAAATCAGGAAAGAAAGTCAAATTTACTAACAATAATTTAGCCAAGGTTTTCCCTGTTGTATACCTATATTTCGGGAGGTTTTTCTTGTTTTCGTAGTGAATCTGGACAGTCCATTTCTCTTTAATGGACATTTTTCTAGAAAGTTTTTTTGGATTATGTAGGGAGGTAATCCCGAACAAAGCCCAAATTAGGGTCCAAATAAGTGGTACGTAGGACCATGAGGATAAGTAAGATAAAATAAACCGCCGTGCAAAACGGTTCTCGGAGATACGAACCAGTGGCATGAGAAGTCATTGGTCCAGGAAATCTGTTCGGCAAATAAGGACAAAAAGACATGAGAAGTCATTGGTCCAAATAGCCTGTTCGGCAACGAGAAGGCCGAACAGGAAGAGTAGTCCAGGGAGTAGCCTCATGTGCAAGGAATATTCTTGAATGATCCAAAAACAGTGATATTCCGTTAAATAATAAGATCCCGAGAATGTAGGATTTAGGAAATATACCCAATGGGAATTGGATGTTCGGCCCTTTATGGAAAAGAATCTTAAAAGGACTAAGGTAATGAATTGATAAGGGAACGAGAATCCAAGATATCTTGGATTTCCTATACGAGATAGGAATCCTAGGGCGACAAGGATGCTTGGACAACAAGCATCTATGAATCTATAAATACGAGGTAAACCTAGAGGTAAAAGGTACGCAATACATAACATTCATATTGTTTTCCTACTAATAATTAGGGTTCTACTGCTAGTACGTGATACTAACTTAGGCATCGGATGGCCTTTGCCACGAGAGGCAAAGGTGCGCTCACCCTTTGTTTGTTTTGCAGATCAGGGTTCCGACGATGAACTAGGGTTCCAGTGAAGAAGCACGAGTAGCCATTGCAATTTGGTGCTGTTCTAAGCATCAGTTATTTTCATCCCCCTACAATTGGCGCCGTCTGTGGAAAACAAAAGAGTTCCCTTTGAAAACGACCATAGTGGAAGTAGATCCAGCAACACCACACGATCCGAAGAATTTGCTTGATGGAGGTAGAAATAAATCTCCACCTGGGGCTCCGAGAAAACCCGAAGGCGGACAAGGGAGGACCACAAGCAGAGGCCGCCCCCTTAATATTCATGACAATTCCAGGAGCAGGGAAGGAAGGACGGCCTCAAGGTCCACAAGAAGGAGTAAATCCCGTTGACGGGACGGATCGGTTGCATACTCAAAGAGTGTGCACCACAGTGAAGATCCCCTCGACAAGAAGAGGCAAGAGATCGAGGAATATGCTCGTCTAATTAAGAAACAAGAGCATGAAATCCGGGAGTTAGAAAGGATTTGAAAGCACCCGGAGGACTCTGGACTTTCACAAAGAAATTTCAAGGGAGACGGGTATGCCATGGTAAAATACAAAAAAGCTCCTTCACGAGGAAGGAGGAGTAGGAGCAAAAGTCCCACCCCAAGGCGATGTAAAGCTTCTCCACGAAAAGAGAGGAGCAGAAGTAAAAGCCGAACACTGAAAAAATGAAGGGCTCCCTCAAGAAGGAGGAGCAGGGGCCGAAGTTCTACCCCTAAGGATGAAACGACTAGAAAACATCATAAGGACAGGTATGAGAGATCTGATTCCGATTGGGAGAGGACTAGACCCAACAAAACGAAGGGACTAGAAGATGAAACCATGACTGCACGAGAAGCGACACAGAAAGCACTCAGGAATATTGCATCCTCCCCTTTTACGAGAAAGTTACAAGAGGCTAGGTTGCTGAGCAGAGTGAAGCATGAAACGTTCGTCCTCTACGAGACAGATGCTAATCCCGTGGCACACATACAGCATTACCAGCAAGCAATGTTTATGCATGAATAAGACGATGCAATTATGTGCAAGATGTTCCCATCAAGTTTGGGAAAGGTGGCTTTGTCTTGGTTCCATAAGTTGGGTCCACACACCATCCGAACATGAGTCCAGTTGGCCGAAGAATTCACTGCTCGGTTCTTAACAAGCAGAAGAGCCCCAAATACTTTTGAGAGCCTCTCCGTTATGAAGCAAGAAGAGGATGAGCTGATCAAGAACTACGCGAAAAAGTATTGGGAGACTTTTAATGAGATTGAAGGCTGCAGTGAGGAATACACAACAGCGACGTTCAAGACCGGTTTGCCTGTTCGGGGGGAGTAGCGTAAATCATTAAACATGAGTCCAATACAAACACTGGCAAAATTAATGGAATGGATAGAGCAGCATGCCAGGAATGAGGATGACATACTCCGGGAAGACAGCAAGGCAATTGCCGAGCAAGTCAAAGACCCTACGAAAAAAGCAGATAAACCAGAGCCTAAAGCCTACCAAAGAAAGGACTATGGGCAGGCTACGAAAAAGCCGTACAAGAAGAAACAAGCCCCTGACCTTAAGTCTTTCTTTTCAATAAACACGGTTTGGAAGGAACCCATTTACAGGATTTTTTATCGAATAAAGAATCAGCCTTACTTCAAATGGCCCCCAAATCTGGGTGGAAATAAAGATGCAAAACGTGCTACGAATCAGCACTGCAGCTACCACAAGGATTCGGGCCACATGACTGAAGACTGTGAGATGTTTAAAAAGCACCTTGATGATTTGGTCGCTCGGGGTTACCTCAAAGAATTTATCCAGGAAGATCCTAAAAATAAAGAGAAAGCAATGGAGTTGGATTATGATCAAAATCCAAGGGGTGTAATCCATATGATACATGGATTGACTGAGCCTTATACGAAGAGTGAAGTGAGATTGATCCAAAGGCAGATAAAGCACAACCAACATATGATACAGTTGGGGAGAAAAAGAGGACGTGACGAAGGACTATGCAACGAAGGCATAGCCTTCACAAATGAGGATTTGGGAGGAGTCCAGGTGTCGCATAATGATGCTTTGGTCATAACTCTACGAATTGGGGAATACGACATGGAGAGGATCTTGGTGGATTCAAGAAGTTGCACAGAGGTGCTATATTACGATGCTTTCAAAAAGTTAGGACTAACGCAGTCGGACTTGGTGCAGTCAATGACTCCTTTGGTTGGGTTCGGTGCAGGAGTAGTTTGGCCATTGGGCAAAGTGACGCTGCCTGTTTGGGCAGGAACAGTAGTATTGCGAACCGACTTCCTAGTAGTGGATGTACCATCTTCTTATAACGCGATTATAGGAAGAATGTAGTTACATAAGATGAGGGCTTTTTACTCCACTTTCCATTAGATGGTAAAGTTCCCCGGATCTAATGGCATTGAAAGCATTAGAGGAAATCAAAAAGTTGCCCAGCAGTGCTTGATTTCTATAATCAAGAAGGCACCAAAAGCCAAGTTGGTCCAAGCCGTCAAGATTCCAAAGCAGCCGACCATCGAGGATGTCGGGGGAAATCCCGTCGAGAAAGTAGTAGAGGGATTAAAGAAAATTCAGATCAACAAGAATGATCCAGAAAGGTATTTCCTGATTGGGGAAAATATGAGCAAAAAAGAGGAGGAAGAATTGGTAGGGTTCCTCAAGGAGTATGTTGATGTGTTTGCTTGGGTACCCGAGGAAATGTCTGGAGTAGACGCAAACGTGATTTGCCACCATCTAAATGTAGACCCACAACATAAGCCCGTGATGCAAAAGAAAAGACGATCAGCCGTACAGCACGTAGACGCTGTCATCGAGGAGGTTGATCGATTGCTAGAAGCAAAAGTCATACCAGAAGTCTACTACCCTGAATGGTTGTCTAACACTGTGGTAGTAAAAAAGAAGAATGAAAAGTGCCGAGTCTGCATAGACTTTACAGATTTAAATAAAGCGTGCCCAAAAGACAATTTCCCCCTCCCCAGGATAGATCAATTGGTGGATGCAACAGCTGGGTATGGCGCGGATGAGATTCCTTGATGCTTATCGAGGATATCACTAGATTGCCATGTACAGGCCCGATCAAGAAAAGACTTCCTTTATCACACCAAGGGGGCTATACTGTTATAGTGTCATGCCTTTTGGTTTAAGGAACGCTGGTGCAACATACCAGAGGTTAGCAACGATTATGCTAAAAAAGTTGCTCGGCAAGACTATGGAGGTATACATAGACGACATGGTGGTCAAAAGCAAGGAAAAGCGAGACCACATAGCTGATTTCAAGGAAGCCTTTGAGATATTGAAAGAGTACAAGCTAAAGCTAAATGCCTCAAAGTGTGCGTTTAGAGTGAGTTCAGGAAAGTTCTTGGGTCATCTTGTGACCATTAGAGGGATAAAGGCGAATCTTGATCAAACAGCAGCTCTGCAAAAGCTCCAAAGTTCAAAGACCACGAAAGAGGTCCAAAGACTGACTGGAATGGCCGCAGCCCTTAACAGATTCATCAACCGATCTAGTGACAAGTGTAGGCCCTTCTTTCAATTACTAAAAAAAAGGGACGGATACGAATGGGGAGTAGAATGCGAACAAGTATTCTAAGACCTGAAGAAGTACTTGGCAGAAGCCCCACTCCTATCCACCCCTGATCCGGATGAGTCTTTGATTTTGTATTTAGCAGTTTCTGAGCATGTTGTGAGTGCAGTGTTATTGAGGGATAAGGGGTCCAAGCAAATCCCTGTATACTATATGAGTAAAACATTGTTAGACACTGAAACGAGATATCTGCCCCTCGAAAAATTCGTCTTGGCGTTAAGAACAGTAGCAAGAAAGTTGTCCCATTATTTCCAGAGTCACAGAATTATGTTTTACACAAAGTTTCCGTTAAAATCATTGCTACGAAAGTCAGATTTCTCGGGACGTATTTCGACTAGGTTGGTGGAGCTCAGTCAATACGATATTGACTATCAGCCACGCACTGCAATAAAAGGACAAGTATTGGCAGACTTTGTGGCAAAATTCTCTCCAACAGTAGCTCCTCGGCCTCCTAAGAGAAAGGAATAGGTAGCTGGGCCGACCGCCAAGAAAGGAAAGGCACCAGACGAACAAGATCCCCTAGAGTTAAAATTATTCGTTGATGGTTCTGCATGCAATACCGAATCAGGGATTGGGGTTGTACTTTTCCCTCCTGAAGAAGCTATGATAGAAATATCCGTTCGTTTGGGTTTCAATGCATCCAGCAATGTGGCAGAGTACGAAGAACTCCTGGCTGGTTTGAGGAGTGCAAAAACCTTAAAAGCAAAAAGAATACGAATGTATTGTGATTCACAGCTTGTGGTGAACCAGTTATCTGGGGAATGTGAAGCCCGGAATGAGAAAATGGCAGCCTACTTAGAGGCTGCCAAAGATTTGCTTAGCACAATTGAAAGGGTGAATATTGAACAAATAAGTTCTGAACAAAATGCCCACGCTGATTCATTAGCTAGGTTGGCTGTAGCTTTACCCATCGAATTTAGGAGAAAAGTAGCAGTCGATTATCTTGCTGAGCCAAGTATTGGAAGAAGTGTGGAATTGGTCTTAGACGTGAACCAAGGACCAAGTTGGATGGACCCAATTGTGAAGTTTTTACGAGATGAGAAGCTCCCCATAGATAAAAGAGAGACTCATAAGATAAAGACAAAATCTGTACAGTTTTGGCTGTCACCTGAAGGAAAGTTGTACAGAAAATCATTCACTGGTCCATATTTGCTCTATGTGCACCTCGAGTTCCTCCACGAGATTCAGGAAGGGACATGTGGAAGCCATGCTGGGGGCAAATCAATTGCCCACCGAGCAATAACCCAGGGTTACTAATGGCTATACATGCAGGAAGATGCAAAGGTGTATGTGAAGATTTGTGAGAAATGCCAGAAATTCTCTCTAATGATCCGAACACCAGCTGAGGATCTGGTGCGGTTGACAAGTCCTTGGCCATTTGCAAAATGGGGAATGGACATCGTGAGTCCACTCCATAAGGCAACTGGGAACCGAAAATTTCTATTGGTAGCAACAGATTATTTTACCAAATGGATTGAGGCAGAGCCCTTGGCCAAGATCACTGAACCTATGATAAAAAGGTTTATGTGGAAAAATATCATTACACGATTTGGGGTCCCTTATTCACTGATTACGGATAATGGGTCCCGATTCCAGAAAAAGTTTAAGGCTTTTTGTTCCCAGTATTGGATAAGAAATTATTACTCAACCCCAGCTTACCTATGGAGCAATGGACAGGCAGAAGCATCCAACAAAACCATACTTGATGGGATTAAGAAAAGGTTGGACAAGGCAAAAGGGAAATGGCCTGAAGAATTGCCATTAGTTTTATGGGCGCAGCGAACAACGCCTACGAGGTCTACGGGAGAGACCCCCTATTCGTTAGCATATGGGACAGAGGCCATTATTCCATTAGAAGTGGGTTTGCCGACCAATAGGACCACTTTGGTTGAAAGTGGAGGCAATGACAGAGCCCTGGAGATTGAATTGGATCTTGCTGAGGAAGGGAGAGAGCGGGCTCTGGTGCATTTGGCCTCATATCAAGAGCAGCTAATGAAAAGCTACAACAAGAATGTCCACCCATGAAAGTTTGGTGTTGGAGACCTTGTGCTTCGAAAGGTGCTCGACAGCACTAAGGTGGCCAACGAGGGTAAGTTAGGTTCCAATTGGGAAGGCCCATATCGAGTTACTGAGATTGTGGGCATTGGGGCTTATCGATTCGCTGACTTGGACGGGAACCCGGTGCCAAGGCCTCAGAATGTCCATAATTTAAGAAAGTTCTTTGTTTGAAAAACTTCAGTTTATTTTTTTTAGGATGCACATCGTGATTGTGTGGGAGTTACAAATAAAATTCTCTTGTGTTTTGTTCTTTTTTAGTTGCAAGGGGTACGATTAATGCCCCATTGAGTTTTGAATTATGAATAAAATTCAAATTTTGAATTATAAAAAATTCTTTTGGTAGGACATTCTGTTTTAGCAAATTTTTATTTTGGGTACTTGAATATGGAGTTTGGCACTCATTTTTTAACCTTCCTTCATATTGGAGAGCAGAGAGAGGGCCCATACATACGAATTACGCTTTCTTAAGATACATACGAGAACATGTAATTGATTATCTACAGTACAAGTGAACTTAGGCATATATCCAAGTACGTGAAACTTAGGAAGCATAAATGAATATGCAGAATGAACTAAGTATGAGCAAATTAAGAATATGTCCAATTATGAAAACACTTTGATTCTTATCTAAAAAGTACGGGATACTTAGGTGCATACGATAATATGCACAAACAACTAAGTACGAGCAAACTTAGCTGGTTATCCAAGCACGAATAAACTTGGAATGCATAACGAGGACATGCATAGCTTTGACAAAGTACGAACATACTTGGTCATTTTCCTAAGTACATAAATACTTGGGGAAGCATATAACAAACATGCACCATCTTTGCCAAAATTATGAATACATCTGGGCAAAAGCTCAAGTACAAGATACTTAGATGCGTAGGATAATATGTGAATATGTGCAGAAAATCTATCTTCTAAGTATGAAACACTTAGATATATGCAAAAGTTTAGAGCAATAAAGGCCACGATGGGCCAAGCAAAACAGTACTTAGGCCAGACAGGTCCACAAAAACCAACATAATGCCACGAAAGGCCAAATACCTGTGTTAGACAAGTTTTTAGAATCATACTTATGCCAACACAGGGAAAACGTTACGACCACGCAGGGCCAGTTAAACTGTTCAAAAGATAAGGATTGTCTACCAAAAAGAGGAATTCATACTTACTCATCTGCAGTAAGATCTTGAACAGTTGATAGAGAAGCTGGTGCAGTAGTGTCCTCTGCAGTAGTATCTTCCCTAGGTTGACCACCACTAGCTTCCTTCTGGCCAGGGTTGGACGTATCAATCGTTTGGTCGGCTTCTGCCACCTGCTGTTCGGAGATAAAGATATTGAGCTCTTTGTCCGAACTCTCCTCTTCCACTACTGTTTCATCTTTGGAAATGGCTTGTGTGCTTTGTAGGTCATTGTTGGTCCACAGAGGGGAAGATTCAGGTGCTCCAATTTTTGTAAGACAAGCTGTCCAAGAGGTAGCCCAAATCCGATCTTGAATAGCTGGCATTTGAGTTTTGCAGCTTTGAGTGGCTACGTTGATCCCTTCATTATACCCCTGCTGATATGCGTCCTTCGCTTCGTTCTTGATTGATTCTAGCTCCATAATAGTTTGGTTCAAACTGTCTTCAGCACCATTAAGCTTACCTTTCAGTTCGTTCACCTCCCCACGAGCTTGGTCTCTTTCTCTCTCAAGCCTGATTATTGTGCATTGCAATTGGGCGTTCTCGTTCGCCAATTTGGCACGTTGGGGTTCAGATTGACCGAGTTTTTGGGCCATAGCCACCATCTTTTGAATTGCCTGGAAATCCAAACAGTCAACGCAACTACAGGAAGATATGATTTAAGTGATTAACAAATAAAATATGAGGAAGTTTACCTTGGCACTGTGGGTCATGAATGAGCCAAGAAGGTTATCAGGAGAGCATGCAACCTCTTTTTGCATGCCTCCTGGCAGCAAAAAGGCCTGGGATAGTGCAAGGGTTGTCCCCTCAGATTCTACACTGTCTCGAGCAGTGACAGGCCAATTTTCATGGGTGAGTGGAGGAGCCTAAATAGGAGCTGAAGTCTATGAGGATTGAGGAAGGGGCCTCTCGTGTGATGATTCCACCCACTGACGTTTGTCCCGGTGGCTATTTTCAATTTCTTTTTGAGAAAACCCAAGGGGAACATCAGTTTGAATATGGGCCCGACGACCGTGGCCCTGAGAACCACTATGGCTCCGAGCAACGCCACGACCCCGACCAACACCGGGAGTGGTGAAAAGGCTCCCAAGGTCGATTGGCTGGTTCATTTCTTGAGGAGGAGAAGGGGTATAGCCGCTTGATGTGGAAGTTGATGCTTCTTCGGCCAAAGCGATTAGCTCGCCTTGGAAGGGAGGCATTTGAGAACGCCTTTCTTCTCCTTGCTCGGGATGTGAGGTGGAAGGATCGGCAACTATCGGATTATCAGCTACACGGGTGCGCCGATCAATAAACCCGCCGTATGAGGCCCTGTAGCTGAGAAGAATTTGGGCAGCCCTTGCTCGGCCAGCAAGATAAGTACCTTGTCCGTTGAAAGCTAACACCCACCTGATATCCGCGACATGGACTTAAGGGGTGATGATGGCATAACCTTGATTGACATTTGTGGCTACAACAATATACGCAACACAAAATATTAGTAAAAGCACGAAGAAGTTTTGACTGAATACAGACAAAACAAGAGGAAAGCAGTAAAGTGGGCTCCCAAATCTATGGGGGGCATGAAACCTATCACTTGGCCGTCCTCATCTCTGGGTTCGAAGTTTCCCGTAACGATGAGGAAGTCATCATCGTCTCCCCGGCCAGAGTCAGGAAGTTTCAAGCACAAGTCTTTTTCTGGAATATCTACTTTTGAGATAATAAGTAAGGGCATCCTTTGTCCTCAAGACACTGTACAAGTGATGGATATCGTGCAGGCCTAGGGATGTGCCTAGCATCTGGTTTAGAGCATTTATGCCCATGACTACTCGAAAGAAATTGGCAGAAACCTGCATTGGGGACAAACGATAGTGGGCTAAAACCTGAGGGAGCAAGGGTGCTAGGGGTACGTAACCCCACCTTCAATGATGGCAACTACTGGTATATGAATGGTGTCGTTATCTGGACACTCACGAAGGGCGTCCTCAGGGGCGAGGGTAGTGGCGACATTCTCAGGGATCTCATTGCGAGATCTAAAGGCAGCCATGGCTTGTGGGGTGTTATAGTGATGCCTGAATCTCCCCATGATGAATAATGGAGTTTCAAACAAAAACAACAGGGACGAAGGAACCCTAAAAAAACAAATTTGATAAACCCTAAATCTACGAAGGAAATGGGGCGAAATGGGAAAGCAATAACTTACGAAATAGTGATCGGAGTTCTTAATGCAAAAAAGGGAGGCCTTGGAAATGGGAAACAGAGCTCCAATGGTAGTGTGCCCAAGTCTTTTCTGCAGAGGAAATCTGAAGAGAGAATAAGAGTTCAAAATGGGACGAAAACCCAGATATACCCTAATAAGTGGGATGGCATATGAGAAACGTCACCCCAAATGCCGTTTGGGCGTTCCGTTTTCCAAAAAAATGTCTATTCACATTTAATGAAGGCAACACGAGGCGCGCCATGTATAAAGTTAAAGGGCAAGAAAAGCTTATCCAACCAAACGATGGGACATTTTTTGTTCGGACTAAATTGCACCGAATTTGTGAACAAAGATGGAGGAACAAAATGAATTTGTTCAGTTCATTGGAAGCTTTGCTCGTCATTTGACTAAAATAAACAAGTAAAGCTGGGGAGCAATTGTATGGAGGTAATCCCGAACGAAGCCAAAATTAGGGTCCAAATAAGTGGTACGTAGGACCACGGGATAAGTAAGATAAAATAAACCGCCGTGCAAAACGGTTCTCGGAGATATGGACCAGTGGCATGAGAAGTCATTGGTCCAAGAAGTCTGTTCGGCAGATAAGGACAAAAAGACATGAGAAGTCATTGGTCCAAATAGCCTGTTCGGCAACGAGAAAGCCAAACAGGAAGAGTAGTCCAGGGAGCAGCCTTATGTGCAAGGAATATTCTGGAAGGATCCAGAAACAGTGATATTCCTTTAAGGAATAAGATCCCGAGAATGTAGGATTTAGGAAATATACCCAACGGGAATGGGATGTTCGGCCCTTTATGGAAAAGAATCCTAAAAGGACTAAGGAAATGAACTGATAAGGGAACGAGAATCCAAGATATCTTGGGTTTCCTATATGAGATAGGAATCCTAGGGCGACAAGAATGCTTGGACAACAAACATCTATGAATCTATAAATACGAGGTAAACCTAGAGGTAAAAGGTATGCAATACATAGCATTCATATTGTTTTCCTACTGATAATTAGGGTTCTACTGCTAGTACGTGATACTAACTTAGGCATCGGAGGGTCTTTGCCACGAGAGGCAAAGGTGCGCTCACCCTTTATCTGTTTTGTAGATCAAGGTTCCGATGACGAACTAGGGTTCCAGTAAAGAAGCACGACTAGCCATTACAATTTGGTGCTGTTCTAAACATCAATTATTTTCATCCCCCTACAGATTCTATCATTTTTGATATTTTCGACGTGCTCGTGCTACTTCTTTTTTTTTTTTGTTTTCGGATAGGTTTCTGGTTACTTACTTAAGGAAGCCACAATAGAGAGACATTCTACATGCGGGGAGAAAAATGTCGTTATTCCACTTCTGTATATATGCTGGGTTTTTTTTTTAATGGTTAAGCTTTGTATATGGTGAACATTATGGTGAACGTTTAATATTATTAAATAGAGAAAATTAAAGTTTTATTTTAAATGCAGCCCCGATAGTCTAGTTCATGGCATCATTATGGGTTGTTTTTTGATCTAAAATTGCATCAAAGTCTCCTCGTATCCCACTATCCGAAAAAAGAAAAAGACTCTCCTTAATTATATCCATTTATTACCGCACATTTATTACGCTATATTTATTACCTTACCTCTTTCGGAAAGAGATAAATTTCAAGAATTGTGATAAACTTTTTCTGTGATAAGTTTGTTATTTTTAATTTTGGATTTCATCATATTATACAAATTTATCAGGAGAAAAATTATCTATTTTACTTTTGTTTGCATTTATGGTACATTTATCGTAAGGGGCATTTTTAAAATTATTTGATAAATTTGTTATTTTTGATTTTGCATTCATGGTTGATTGTGTCCATTCATTTGCATGATCGTTAAAATTTAAGTAAATTTGTAGTGAAATTTGATAAATTTCTAATATTGAAATGAAAAACTTACCATAAACATACACAATAAAGCAGTTTAAGTACAAAAAATAAAACAGGTTGTTTCTTTGATAAACATTGGTATCCGCATATATACAAGAAATTTCGGGATCCGCACATGATAAATTTCCAAATTTGCATGTATACACCAAATTTATCATATTCCACAAAATTTTCTATTAAGAAAAGACAATTGACTCAAATATTTATTCATCTACTTGGCATGCCATGTCAAATTAGGCATATTGGTTGGAGGAATTTTTCTTTGGTATTCCATAATGTTTTGCTATATGTATCCCAAAAGTGAGTTGTGGTAAGTATTCTATATGGAGTGCTAAGTTTTCTAGTGCAATTGTAAGTATTCAAGATGTAGAACCATACACAAAATTTTGATGTGCTATAGATGGACTCTAGTTGAAGATGTTCTTTCTTACTTTCTATGATATTAACAGATTAGGAGACTCTGCAATGAGCAAAGTTACTACAAAGTTGCAGCCATCTATCTCACTGTCCGGATTTTAAACTCTTCCAGACTATTTAAAACATTTTTAGACAACTGAAATTGTTCACTGTAATTCAATAGTGACTTTGCTCACTACGTGTCCGGAATCCTAGCACTCCATATTAAATGTAGAACATCACATTCGAATGCCTAACTGTTATCTACCATCAATGCTTCTACAGACATTGCTTTAACTTTGCTTGAGCAACAACCTGAGCTGGCAGGCATGGACCCCACTAAAATGGAACCCAGTACTCCTTTTGAAGAACTTCTCAAAAAGGGGTCGTTCCCGAGTGGAAATTCCTTCAACTTCTGGCAAAATTTAATTTATTTGGGTTAGTCTCTCCCTCCCTATCTCTCTGGTTTCTATAAGTTTAATCTTAAGGGCACCGATGAAATTCATATGATGGGGTATTGACGGGCACATGCGGGGCACACTTTGAGTCACGCATGGATGAATCAAACCTTTCAATAATTGAAAAAAAAATCCGAGTGGGCCCGTGAAAAATTAATTCAATTCGATATGTGTAAATGCTCAATTCAATTTTTCATTTTTTTATTCAGATTTTAGAATCTAGTAATCACATGCCCACTCGATTTTTTTTTTAATTATTGGACGACTCTGATCATCCGTGGGGGACCCAGAGTGAGCCATGCATGCCCTTCGGTACCGCATCAGTATGGGTTTGGTCGGTGGAAGTAGCATGGCTCTTTCTATAAAGGGTGTTTTCACCGACCAAAAACTTGTGGACGACAACTTTAATTTGGATTTTGTCCTTATTCAATTTTTTTCGTGTTTGTTAATTTTACACCAAACTTTTATATAATATTAGTTCGTTTCGATGAAAGGAATCGAAAAGTAAAGCTTTTATAGTATAAGTATTTTTATTTTGAGATTAACTTGTTTATAGTAAAGTTGTAATCTTGGAGTTTACACCCTTGCCATGTGTAGGCCCCATCGACAATTTAGCGCAATAATATGAACTATTCATTTTGTAGGACCCGCAAAATAGTGAATGTAAGTAAAAAATTAGCTTGACCCAACATTGATAGGTATACCAAAAATTAAATTTTGGTTTATAAAATCGACGGCATGGATCATTTTAACTGAAATGTAAGTGGGAAAAATCAGATGGTGCTTGTAACTGCACTAAATGTTCTACGACTCCTCGTATCGTCTGATTGGAACCCTAGTTCGTCGTCGGTACCCTAATCTGCAAAACAGACAACGGGTGAGCGCACCTTTGCCTCTCGTGGCAAAGGCCCTCCAATGCCGAAGTTTGTATCACGTACTAGTATAAACCCTAATTATCAATAGGAGAGTAGTAATAATGCAACATA
The DNA here is from genome assembly GCA_019656835.1 of Rhododendron ovatum. Lineage (NCBI taxonomy): Eukaryota > Viridiplantae > Streptophyta > Magnoliopsida > Ericales > Ericaceae > Rhododendron > Rhododendron ovatum. The sequence continues at coordinate 16,429,103 of CM033791.1, read as the reverse complement.
TTGCCTACCTTTTCTCTTTAGGTTTACCTTGTTTTTATAGATATGCATATGCTTGTTGCCCAAACATCCCTGCTGCCCTAGGTTTCCTACCACGTATAAGAACCCAATCTTCCGGGGATCCTATTTCCCAATCTGCCGAGATCCCGTGCTCGTTAGGGATTCTTCTTCTTATGGACTCCCTCCATATTAGGACTATTTCCTTACTTATCTCCTCTTCTAGAACACTCCTACCCCCTCATCACTTAAAGCTATCTATTCAAGAGTTCTTTCCCTGTTCGACCACCTCATTGCTGGACAGGCCACCTGGACCAATGACTTCATATGCCACTGGTCCCTATCAATCATTCGGATCAATGACTTCTCATATCTTATGTCCTTATCTGCCGAACAAAGTGCCTGGACCAATGACTTCTCATGTCACTGGTCCATATCGCCGATCACCGCCCTCATTGGTAGTATGACCTATCTTATCTACCACGTGCTCCTAAATACCACATGTTCAGTCACTAATTGTGCTTGTTCGGGAATACCTTCCTACAATTGCTCCCCAGCTTTGCTAGTAGTCGTTGTTCGGGGGCAACTGGTAAAGCTAGAATTAGACCTTGAGCCAAACTGCTTAGATCCTGTGTAGTCGTGGCATCTATACTCATTGATGCTTTTGGTGTCTCAACCATTATGCTTTCTCGAGGCATGAACTCCATGTGGCGTTCCTCGTACACCTCGCATTAAATTTGATCTGACGCCTCAGTCAAACGTCGTCAAGATGGGATCCCTTCAAGATCTCTTTCCGCTACTTTTCTCGTAACAGCGTAAGAGGTGACGCTTCACCTCTGTCTTGTTGGGCTTTACCCACGTGTGATAATTTATCGAGGGGGTGCTTGGTAATTATTCGCATGTAGTTATGTTATATTCGATTTTGGTTAAAGAATCAGATCCTATGGCAAGTTGGAGGAGTTCCATACTCGACGGTATTACTTTGGAAGAGTTTCCTTCTTGGTGTATTCCCTAGTCCGAGTAGGAAAAGGAATTACAAGGCAGTAGGAAGCCTTGGAGGTCAAGGCTTGATACTCTATAAATACCAAGGCGTATTTGAGATTTATATTGTGTGTGAGATATACACAATTGGTGAGAGCAAGAGAGAAAAATATATTGTGAGAGTGAGGGAGAGATAAAAAAATATTAGTGAGCGTGGGCTTGGGGATTAATATTTTTCTATCTCATTGTACTCGATCATTATAGTGGAATTTCTCTTTTGTTTGTGGAATAGGTATATATTGAGACCGAACCACGGAAATCCTGTGTTCTTTTTTTTTTCTTGTACTTGTGTAATTTTGTGGTGTGCTTCCGTTGTGGCAAGGGATTCAAAAATCTCAACACCTGGTATCAGAGCGAAAGGTTAGAGCACAAAATTAGCATATGCAAGAGATGGCTGGGAAAGGCACAAGTTTTGCGGTTGAGCTTTTCAATGGGCACAATGATTTTACTCTTTGGCATCAAAGGGTGAAAAATATTTTAACAAGAGAGGGTTTGGTGAAAGCTCCCAAGAAAAAATCAGAGAAGCCGGAAGGAGTGAAGAATGACAAGTGGGAAGAGGTGAGAAAGTTAGCCAATAGTATGATTCAATTGTATCTTGGTAATAACACTCTCCGAGAAGTCATCAATGAAACGGATCCGGCAGAACTTTGGGCAAAATTGGAGAGTCGGTACAAGTCCAAATCATTGACAAATCGGTTGTCTTTGAAGAAGCAGTTGTACGCACTTCAGATGTCAGAGGGTGTGAATTTCATGAACCATATGGATGAGTTTAACAGGTTGGTGACTGATTTGGAAGCCATTGGTGCGAAGATCAAGGAGGAAGATAAAACTATCATCTTGTTGGTCACCTTACCTTCTTCGTATGAGCATCTCAAACCTATTCTGATATACGGCAGGGTGTAGACACCCTATTTTGGACTTTCCAAATTAGTTTACTTACGGTATTTGATTCCCCGATGATGAAATGGATCAAGAACACCCCAAAAATGTTATTATGTTTGAGTTTTGAGCATTCCCAAACCCTTTTAGATCCTTTCAAATTCTCTAAACCAGAACCAAAAGGCCTCAACAAAACCCAACTTACATATGCCGGTAATCAACTAGCGTGCGCCGGTCCTCTGCCACGTGTTAGTCATCGGTCAACTTTGACCGTTGACCAAGCCTGAACTGGAGTACGCCAGTTCTAAATTGGAGTACGCCAGTCAAACCTCTGGTCAAACTTGTGTTTTTCAGCATGCAGAAGCCATGGGTAGGGGTCTATAACACATGGGAACCTTTTAATCCGTCGAAAAAGCAGTATTCGCCAGGGGACATTTCTTACACCCCCATCCCATCACCTTTTCGTCTCATCCAATGAGAAGCAAGCCTTAAGGGCTAAGGCACCAGTCCCTTTGACTGGCCTTAGCTCCTCTCTCTCCCTTTCCTCCTATATATACCCCCTCTCTTCATCCTTATAAATGGTTCACAAAAAAAAAAAGGGGTTACACTCATAAGGAGTTCCCAAGTTCTTTCTCTCTTCCTTTGGTCCTTGTTCCCTTTTCTTTCACTCATTCCATTGAAAGAGTAAACAAGAGACCCTTCCATACACCTCTTACAGTCAAACATCCATCACCCTCCATCATCCAACCCTCAAATTCAAAGCTCAAACATCTCTCAAACCTCAAAACCAAAGGTATACATCTTTGTAAACTTTCTGTTTTGATCCCTGAGGGGGGCTGGCAGGGTCAAGGCTGGTAATCAATACCAGTCCTGGCTTTAAAGCTAGCAAGGTTTCAAAAATATCGTTTCTGACTAGAATCGACGTGCGCCGACCATAAGCACGCGTACGCTGGTCCTTGGCGTTACGTACAGTTTTTCTAACTTGGTCTGTCTGGAGTATGTCTGGAACTGGCGTACTCCAGTTAGTAACTGGCGTACTCCAATTCTGAGCCCTTTGGAACTGGCGTACTTTTGTTGTGAACTGGGGTCTGAATCTTTGTTTTATGCTTTATTTCTTGTTTATTCATCACTGTAAGCATGTCTAATAACCAGTTTACAGCTTTCTATATTTTAGGACTGTTAGTCGTTATTTATTTCTTCTGCTTTGGGAAGGCCTCTGGGATCCTTCTGGTCATGTTCCAGAGCCCAGAAGATGTAAAGCCAAACACTGGACAAAAGATGCTACTGGCGTACAATACCCTTGCATTGACGTACAGCAGTGATATCTGGCCAAGTGGCTGGCCCTTGCATGGCAGCTAGGTTTTGCCATCTGTTTGTTTCCCCCACACTGTTTATGCGGTGCTCTGTTTATTTTATACCTTTAAGTCTACTCTTGCTGTCTGTATCTGTACATATCCTGTTATATAAACTGCATGGTTTGTCCTGGGTGTACACTGATCCTTTCCGAAGCCCAGAGGGTTGAAAATAAGAGCTGTGGGTTTAGGCTTACTGGAGTACGCCAGTCTATGCGTGGCGTGCGCTGGTGAAGCCTGCATGCAGTGGTTTGGCCAGTGCACGCAGACTTCTTCTTGCGCATGTCATTCCGGATCAGTGTTATCCAGTCTGTTTAAAACGCTCACAGAAGTCTGTTTTCAATCTATACTATTTCAATAAGCATCCATCACATTTTGTCACATAAATGCAACTTGTTATAGTTTTAAATCTCCTTTAAACTGCTCCCCTGCCCTAATTGGCTAAAAAATGATTAATGAGAGAAAAATGCAAACGTTTTATAAAATGCCCGAGTAGAGACCGATCTTCGGATTGAGCGAGAGGGGTGCCATAAAACCCTTCCCCTCTCATAACCTAGCTCCCGAACCTCAGATATCGAAGGTGACGACAGACAGGTCTATACCTTTTTCAAAATCAAACAAACATAGCAAACATTTTCGAGTTCGGTTCCTTGGGTGCATACCGCGAAAATCCGAGTGGCGACTCTGAATCGAAGCGTTTCGCTGCCCCTTTTCAAAGAGGGCCGCACCTGAATTTAAAACAAAAATTGAAAATTCTGGGGCGTGTGCCCACAGTGGCGACTCTGCTGGGGAATCATTGCATTGATTAACATTTGGCAATTAATACATAAATGAACAATTTTCCAAAAGTCTGTCAAAACAGTACGCTCTGCGCTGCTGAAGAACGGAATGGTAATGTAACAGGATCTCAGCATCCGACCAATCCGAACTGGGGCTTTCACTATTGTTCACTTATGTAGTTTTTCCCCAAGTGTTAAATCAATAAAAGTGAGCCAAACTTCAAAAGGCATTTTCCAAAACGTTGCGTTTCTCTCTCATCAAATCATTCTTCGGCATTCTTTCATTCGCATCGATGTTAGTTAGTCCTGTTGAGGTGTTTTGGGTAACCGGCACAATTTATTGGAGCCCGGGGTCCTCGAACGCCCAACAACCTTGGACGATGATGAGTCGTACTACCGTTTGACCATTGCCTTGCTCTATGTGTTGTAATGGGAGGTATATCGCGGCCCTAGTTAGAGGAACCCCCTAAACCAAAACCGGCCTCTACACGCGTACAAAGCACTAGAACCTTTCAACATAGGACAGGGACCATTTGCATCTAACCCCCATTTACTGTCTATGTGTTACTGCTTTCCCTATCGCATGCCTGTACATACATTCATAACCGTCTTGCATAGGAGCATGCTAGGGCGGCTTTTGTCGAGTCCGTCTTACACCTACTCGACGTTGCCTTGGACCGATGACGAGTCGTGCATCCCGATGTTGCACGTCATCAAAAATTTTCAAGTCCTCAATCACTGAGACTTCGGGAAATCAATTCCTTCTAAGTCTTTATCCAACGCCCAGTCGAGATTTCAAGCTGAAAAGCTAGGAACAACGGAGAGGATGTCGTGATGTTTACACCGCTCAGGCTCCAGCACAGTGCTGCTTATGCCACTTTGGTTACAGTATCACGCCATCTACACCGAGTCATTCCAAGCTCAAAACTTTGAAACTTCGAGAAGGGAAAAGTCAAAGGCTTAGACTGTTTTGGCATCTCTTAGTGACAGTCGATTCAATCAAGGATACACCGTCGAAAAGAAAATTCGAGGATTCTATGGCAAGCGTCCAAATGTCGTAAGACGATCTCTCTCTAGTTTTAGAGTCTAGGAGGACACCGACGACGATGACATGCGCATTGCATTTCTTCAAATTCTTTCAAAAGCTTGCTGCAGGAACGCCACTGAGTTCTCATTTACTTTACTTTCAAGAGCTCTAGGCCATTTCACTAAAGGAAAGAGCCAAACCTACTTAGGAGCATCTATCAGAGCTATTTCTTCATCACTTCCAAAGCCATATTACCCTCCTCAATCATCAATCCAAAATGACAGCACAAACAGAGCTGGCTGAGCTGAAGAGGGCTGTACAAGAAATGAACCAGAAAATGGACAAACAAATGGTTATGGTTCAGGGGCTGGTTGACCTTTTTACCTCTGTCATGTCAAAGCCAAATCTGGGGCTAATCAAAGAACCTCCTCAAACCCGCCACACTCCTGCGGTCGGAACCAAGCTGTGTTCGAGAAACATGTTCAAAACCTAGCTGAGTTTCATGAAGCCAGGACTCACCCGAAGGAGAATGTTAAATCCTTGTTCAAAGTCAACGCCGAAAGGGAGGATATGCACGACAAAGAAATCAATCCCAAAGGCAAAAGAGTGCATCCAGTGGAAGGTGCAATGTTGTGCAGCTACAAAGCAAGCAAAGGTTCCACCTTGAACCCCCAATCCAATCGCTGGAACCCACCAAAGACCTTCTCCCGCTTCTCCACACCTTTGTCCTTGGTTTATGAGAAGCTCCTTGAAGCTGGCTTCCTCAAGCCACTCCTTCCAACTCCTTCGCCTCGAACATTCCCGGCATCCTACAGTCAAACGCCTATTGTGCTTTCCATCAAATGCCTGGCCATCCCACCAATGCCTGCTTCCGCCTTCGACATGAAATTCAAAATCTCATTGATAATGGCACCATTCAAGCTCCACTCCCATCAAAGCCCAATGTCATATCCAACTTCATGCCTAAACACGGTTCCAACCCATGTGTTAGCCAAATATCCATCAGCTCTACTCAAATCAACTCACCACTCAAATCAAACCTAACTCCACCATATTCAACCCAACCCTTTGCATTATCCCAGAAAATCCAACCAAGCCAATTTTGTCTCTCCCATCCGAACCCGAGGTTAACCTGATGGCCATAGGTGCAGTCGAGGTCCTTACCGCCGATACCTGGGTTGATAGTGATGAGTAGCCTATAAAGGAGGAATTCAAGAGGAAATTTAATCAATCAAAGGAGAAAACGGACTGGCTGAGATCCTTCAATCATGAGAATTTGGGGCTATTGTTCAAGGAGTTCTCTCAAGTGGGTTTGGACGAAGAAGCCGAAGAAGCCGAAGTGTTGTTGCTTGAGCCTGTTGTCCTCTAGCTCCCACCTCTCTGCGAGAAAGTCAAGGGTAACTATAAAAGTTGCATTTTCAAATCGCGTCTCTTTTGCATTGACACTTTCGAGTCTAAGTCTGACACAGTGTCTGTCAAGTCGTCTAAGTCTAGCTCTGAGTTGGAGCTTGTGCCTCTTGGCCCTCCATGTCATAGATTCTATTCTCAAATCGAGTCTTTTTGCTGTACTTGGCAACCCCGAGGGTTCTTATGATATGCATTATCCTGCTTTTAAGTACTTTGTTGGCTTTTGAATAAACTGTGGCGACCCTGACGATGAAGGGATAGATTTCGATGGGAATATCCCCAAGGAAATGTGTTCCCTCACCAAAAGGGAAGATGAAAGGCATGCTCAGCCTCTAAAAGAAGAAGTAATTTCAAATAAACTTGAAAGATGGGGCAGACCCCCGGATGGTTCAAGTTGGTTCAGCACTGTCCCCATAAGAGTATTGCGCCCGTTCAGACTTGTTCAAAGAATTCAACAATCTCTTGGCATGGTCTCACAAAGACATGCTTGGCCTTGATCATGGGATAAAGAAGTATCAAATCCCTTGCCGCCGAATGCCAAGCCAGAAAGCAGAAGCTCAGAAGGCTCCAGGCCTTGTACCATGTTCAAAACAGTAACAGCAGTGTTCCATCAAGCGCACATTAAAAGGGTGCAAAAGTGGCCTGGAGCGAGGCATTTCCCCCCACTTTCAATCAATGTTGTCCTGCTGGTCGGCAGACCAATCTTTAATGGTATAACTACCTCTGTACCATATGTTAACGAATAGGGGGTCTCTCCCGTAGACCTCCTAGGTGTCGTTCGGTGCACCCATAGGACCAGAGGTATTTCTTCGGGCAATTTGCCCTTTGCCTTGTCCAACCTTTTCTTGATCCCATCAAGGATGGTTTTATTCAACGTTTCTGCTGCCCATTACTCTCAGGGTAAGCTGGGGTTGAATAATAGTTTATTATCCCGTATTGGGAACAGAAAGCTTTGAATTTCTTCTAGAATTGTGCCCCATTATCAGTAATCAAAGAGTAAGGGACCCCAAATCAAGTAATAATGCTCTTCCAGACAAACCTTTCTATCATAGGTTCTGTGATTTTAGCTAAGGGCTCTGCCTCAATCTACTTCGTGAAGTAATCTGTGGCTACCAACAGGAACTTTCGATTTCCTGTTGCTTTGTGGAATGGACCCACGATGTCCATCCCCCATTGCGCAAACGGCCAAGGGCTTGTCAAAGGCACCAGATCCTCAGCTAGTGTTCTAATCATTGGTGAAAACTTCTGACATTTCTCACAAATTTTTATACAGACTTTGGCATCTTCTTGCATGTGAGGCCACCAATATCCATGGGTTATTGCTTGATAGGCTATGGATCTGCCCCCTGCATGACTTCCATAAGTTCCTTCATGAATTTCGTAAAGAAATTTTTGCACCCTCTCGGGGTGCACACAAAGCAAATATGGTCCTGTAAAGGACTTCCTATACAGTTTTCCTTCTAGTGATAGCCAAAAACGTGCAAATTTGGTTTTTATCTGGTGAGCCTCCTTCTTATTAGAGGGGAGCGTTTCATTTCGTAAAAACTCCACAATTGGATCCATCCAACTTGGTCCTTGGTTCACGTCCAAGACCATCTCCACACTTTTTCCAATGCTTGGCTCACTAAGATAATCTAATGCTACCTTCTTTTTAAACTCAGTTGGTATAGCTGCAGCCAACCAAGCTAGAGAATTTGCATGAGCATTCTGTCCAGAACTTATCTATTCGATGTAAACCCTTTCAAAAGTGTCAAACAGATCATTGGCTGCCTCCGTATAGGTAGCCATCTTCTCACTCCGGGCTTCGTACTCCCCGACAGTTGATTCACCACAAGTTGTGAATCACAATATATCCTAACTTGTTTTGCATTCAGGGTCCTTGCACCCTTTAGACCTATCAGGAGTGCCTCATACTCCCCCACATTATTTGATGCACTGAAGTCCAGCCGAACAGAAAGCTCCATCATCACTCCTGCAGGAGGAAATAGTACTACACCAATCCCTGAACCCGTGCTGCACGCTGAACCATCAACGAATATTTTCCATTCTAGAAGGTCCTGTTTGGCTGGGGCCTTGCCCTTCTCAACGGCAAGCCTAGGCAACTCTTCTTTTCTCATAGGAGGATGGGGTGCCACTGTAGGTGAGAATTCTACCACAAAATCAGCCAACACTTGGCCCTTCATTACGGTGCCCGGCTGATAGTTGATGTCATACTGGCTTAGCTCGACAGACCAAGTCGAGATTCTCTCCGAGAAGTCCGCCTTTCGTAGCAGCGATTTTAACGGGAACTTAGTGTAAACCACAACCTTGTGGCTCTGAAAATAATGTCGCAATTTCCTTGTTGCTGTCCTTAATGCCTGGACCAGTTTCTCAAGGGACAGATATCTTGTTTCTGTGTCCAACAGTGTTTTACTCACATAATAGATAAGGATTTGCTCGGATCCCTTATTCCTCAATAGGACTGCACTAACAACATGTTCAGAAACGGCCAAATACAAAACTAAAAACTCACATGGTTCTGGAGTTGACAAGAGTGGGGCTTCTGCCAAATACTTCTTTAAGTCCAGGAAAGCTTGTTCGCACTCTGCTCCCCATTCATATCCTCCCATTTTCTTTAACAATTGAAAAAAGGCGTAGACTTGTCACTTGACCGGCTGATGAATCTATTGTGGGCCGCAGCCATTCAGTTAACCTTTGGACCTCCTTAGATGTCATGGGACTTTGTAGCTTCTGCAAGGCCGTTATTTGATCAGGATTTGCCTAGATCCCTTTTATGGTCACAAGTTGGCCCAAGAATTTTCCAAAACTTACTCCAAACGCACATTTCGAGGCGTTGAGTTTTCGTTTGTACTTCTTCAGGATTCTGAAGGCCTCCTTCAAATCTGCTATGTGTCCTTGCCTGCTTTTACTCTTCACTACCATATCATCTATGTAAACTTCCATGGTTTTTCCAGCCAGCTTTTTGAACATGATGGTTGCCAGCCTCTGGTACATTGCCCCTGTATTTCTTAGCCCAAAGGGCATGACACTATAATAGTACAACCCTCGTGGTGTAATGAAGGAAGTTTTCTCTTGATCAGGCCCAAACATGGCAATCTGATGATATCCTCGATAGGCGTCAAGAAAACTCATCCGTTCATATCCAGTAGTTGCGTCAACCAATTGGTCTATCCTTGGAACAGGGAAGCTATCCTTTGGACATGCTTTGTTCAGATCCATGAAATCTACACAAACACGCCACTTCTCATTCTTCTTTTTTACAACCACAGTATTGGATAGCCACTTCGAGTAGTAAACCTCTCGTATTGCTTTGGCCTCCAACAAATGGTCTACCTCTTCGATAACAGCATCAACATGCTGCACAACTGACCTTCTTTTCTTTTGAATCACAGGCTTATGCTGGGGATCTATGTTTAAGTGGTGGCAGATCACATCTACATCTACTTCGGGCATCTACTCTGGTACCCATGCAAACACATCAACATGTCCTTTTCAGAAACCCACCAATTCGACTTCTTCCCCTGATGGCAATGATTCCCCAACTAGAAAATATCTTTCAGGACCAGTCTCGTTGATCTGTATTTTCTTTAGGCCTTTTAGTACTTTTTCCATTGGGTTTCTTCCGACATCCTCAATAGTCGGTTGATCTGGTACTTCTACCAAATGAACATGATGGGCCATTGGAATTTTTTTGATGTTGGAAATTAAGCACTGTTGTGCTACCTTTTGATTACCCTTGATCTTTTCTACCCCATTAGATCCTGGGAATTTCACCATCTGGTGGTAAGTAGAGGAAATAACCCTCATCTTGTGTAACCAAGTCCTCCCTATAATCGCATTATAGGTGGATGGAACATCCACAACCAGAAAATCAGTTCTTAAAACTACTAATCCTGCCTGAATAGGCAGTGTTACCTTCCCAAGAGGCCACACTGCTGTTGAACCAAACCCAACCAAGGGTGTTATTGATTGCTCTAGGTTTGCCTGGGCCAATCCTAATTTCTTAAACGCATCATAATACAATACCTCTGTGTAACTCCCTGAGTCCACCAAGATTCTGTCGATGTCATACTCCCCAATTCGTAGGGTGATGAACAAAGCATCGTTATGAGGAAGTTGGACTTCCCCCATATCTTCATCTATAAAGACTATGCCCTTGTTGCGTATGTTATTTTCTCTTCCTCTTTTGCTTCCCAATCGCATAACATGCTGGTCGTGCTTGACTTGCCTAACCTCACCTCATTTCTCGTATAAGGTGTGGCCAATCCATGTATCAAATGTATCGCACCCTTTGGATTTTGTTCATAATCCATCTCCATGGCTTTCCCATTATCTCTTGGTTCTTCCTGGATAAATTCCTTAAGATAACCTTGAAAGACTAGATTATCCAGATGCTTTTTAAATATCCCACAGTCCTCGGTCATGTGACCCTAATCTTTGTGGTAACTGCAGTGTTGACTCGTAGCTCGCTTTGCGTCCTTGTCTCCTTCCAACCTTAGGAGCCACTTAAAATAGGGCCGATTTTTTATTCGATAAAGAATCCTGTAAATGGGTTCTTTTCAAACCGTTGTTATTGAATAGAACAACTTGGGATCAGGCGCCTGTCTTTCTTTGTAAGGCTCTTCCTTAGCCTGTCCATACTCTTTTTTCTCTCTGTAAGTCTTGGGTTTTGGTTTGTCCACCTTCTTCACAGGCCCCTTCGACTGTTCAGCTACAATCTTGTTGTCCTCACAGAGAATATTGTCCTCCATCCTGGCGTGTTGCTCGATACGCTCTATCAATTTAGCCAATGTTGATACTAGATTAATATTCAGTGATTGACACAACTCTCCCCTAACAAAGCAGCCTAGTCTTGAATGTAGCGATCGCGTATTACTCGCTACAACTTTCAATCTCGTTGAAAGTCTCCTAGTACTTCTTAGCATAGTCCCTGATCGGCTCAATCTCCGTCTGCTTCATTGTGGAAAAGCTTTCAAACGTCTTTGGGGCTCTCTTGCTCAAGAACCGAGAAGTAAATTCCTCAACCAACTGCCTCCATCCATGTATGGAGTGCGGTCCCAGTTTATGAAACCAAGATAAAGCCACCTTCCCAAGACTTGATGGGAACATCTTGCACATAATTGCATCATCCCCGTCGTGAATGAACATCGCTTGCTAATAGTGTTGTACGTGCGCCACAGGATCTGTATTTGTTTCATAGAGGATGAACGTACCGTGCTTCACCCTGCTCGACAGCCTTGCCTCCAACAACCTTTTTGCAAAGAGGGAGAATGCTATATTGTTGAGGGCCTTCCGTGCTGCTTCTCGTGCACACATGGTCCCCTCCTCACATTCCTTCATCTTGCTGGGAGCATTCTTTTCCCAATTAGAGTCAAGCCTCTCGTGCCTGTCCCTATCATGCTTCTTGGTCCCTCCCTCCTCGGGGTTGGGACTTTAGCATCCGCTCCTCCCTTTCCTTGAAGAAGCCCTCTGCTGCTCTGGTGTTTGGCTTAGACTTTTGCCTCTTCTTTTTCGTGGGGGAGTTTCTTTCCGTGTTAGAGTAGGGCTTCTACTCCTGTCCCGTCTTCGTGAAGGTGCCTTCTTATACTCCACCATTGCATATCTATCTCCTCTGGAATTTCTTCATGAAAGTCCAAAGTCCTCAGGATGCACTCAAATCCGTTCTATCTCTCAAATCTTTTGCTCTCGTTTCTTGATTAAGTGAGCAAATTCTTCGATCTCCTGCCTTTTTTTATCGAGGATGTCTTCATTGTTGTGCACACTCCTCGAATGTACAATCGACTCTCCTCCACGGTGGGATTTACTCCTCTGTGCGGACTCTATAGCCGTCCTGCCCTCCCTATTCTTGGAGCCATCCAAGACGGTCAGGGGATTGCCCCTGCTAGTTGTTTTCTTCCTGTGTCCGCCATCGGGCTTTCTCAGAGCGCCTGGTGGGGATTTATCTCTTCCCCCACCTAGCAGGTTCTTTGGGTCGAGCGGTGTCTTTGGATCTCCTTCCACCATGGTTGTCTTTCAAAGAGAACTCTTTCATTTCCCACAGACGATGCCAATTGTAAGTGGGAAAAATCAAATGGTGCTTGTAACTGCACCAAATATTCTATGGCTCCTCGCATCGCCTGACCGGAACCCTAGTTCGTCGTCAGAACCCTAATCTGCAAAACAAACAAGGAGTGAGTGCACCTTTGCCTCTCATGGCAAAGGCCCTCCGATGCCTAAGTTAGAATCACATACTGGTATAAACCCTAATTATCAATATGAGAGTAGTAATAATGCAACATATTGCCTACCTTTTCTCTTTAGGTTTACCTTGTATTTATAGATATGCATATGCTTGTTGCCCAAGCATCCCTGTTGCCCCAAGTTTCCTACCACGTATAAGAAACCCAATGTTCCAGGGATCCTCCTTCCTAATCAGTTGAGATCCCATGCTCGTTAGGGATTCTTCTCCTTATGGACTCCCTCCATATTAGGACTGTTTCCTTACTTATCTCATCTTCTAGAACACTCCTACAGCCTCATCACTTAAGGCTATCTTTTCAAGAGTTCTTTCCCTATTTGGCCACATCATTGCCGAACAGGCTACCTGGACCAGGGACTTCATATGCCACTGGTCTCTATCAATCATTCAGATCAATGACTTCTCATATCTTTTGTCCTTATCTATCGAACAGACTGCCTAGACCAATGACTTCTCATGTCACTGGTCCATATCACCTATCACCGCCCTCTTTGGTAGTATGACTTGTCTCATCTACCACGTGCTCCTACATACCACGTGTTCGGTCACTAATTGTGCCTGTTCGGAAATACCTCCCTACATTTAAAACTGTTGACAGGATCAGACTTAGACGCTCGGGCGTTACATTAGCTGAATAAAACGTTGCATTAGCCGAATAAACCTTAAATTACATACAATTAGACAAAGATGCTCGGGCGTCAAACAATTCGGCCTCAATAACTAGAACCAAAATGCACTTCAAGCTGGGCCAGTTCCTGAACAATATGATCTAGCCCTTGGCAGGGAACAAGTGTTGGGGTTTGAGAAATGAGGGAAAAGAATAGATAATCCTCTATCATTGTTTGGTTTTGTAGAAAAGAGAGAAGAAAATTTAAAACAAAATTTTTTAGAGTATTTAGTATTGAGGTGTTATCCCCACTCTTTACAATTTGAGTAAACTACATTAAACCTCCTTCAACTATTGCTCATTCCCGAGTTGCCCCTTTAAACTTTGAACTCAGACACTTAACCTCCTTAATGTATTTGGATTTTATCATTTAACACCTTCCGTTGAAATTCTGTTAGGGTTTAGGATGGAAAATGTCATGTGATCAGCACATGACGTGTTTAACCAAAATTCTTTGACAAAAATACCCTATAACATTTGGGGATAAGTTAATCATATATCCTGTGGATCAAAAAGAAAAAATCATATATCCTGTCTTCCTTGATCAAGAAAAGGAAAAAGAAAAGAAAGAAGCAAGAACAATACTACTTCTAAATGATATACACATGTATTTTGTAAAGATTTTTCATCTTTCATCCATTTAAATTTTTTCCACCGGCGGTAGAAACGGTGGATTTTCCACGGCTAGCCATTGTGGACCCCATCATGCATTTATTGTTATAATCTGAACCGTTCTTCTTGTAGGGTCCATAGTGTAGTACATTCACGCAAAAAAATCAATTTGATTAGATATCGATAGATCAATCAAAAATTGAATTTTAATTTACAAAATGGATGGTGTGATCTTGTTAAGTTAAACTATCCATGGCCCTCCATTTTATAAACCAAAATTTAAATTTTGATACACATATTGATATTAGGTGAAGCTAAGCTCATTTTTTGAATGAAAATATTATTCTGCGGCCTATAAAATAAACGGTTCAGATTAAAAATTAATGCACTGTAGGACCCAGAATGATAGTGGTGTAAAACACCCATAATAATCGCATATAGGAATAGATGCTTGAAGTCTTGAATGGTTAATATGAATTTTGAAAAAACCCAAAGAAACTACTCTATTTATTGACCTGATCAAAACCCTTTTTACAGAAAATACTTATCAACACCAGTCAAACGCTAGCAATCAATTCATCAACACTGAATTAAAATTCCTACCCAATCATCACACAACTGTCGACGAAATGGCTCCAATTTATTGTATCACAAGCTCGGTCGACGCTTTTCGGTGAAGAAATCATATGAGAGTTGACAACGATGGAACCCCAATCTTCGGTGGCGGCGACGAGTTGGTGTTTCGCAGCAGCAGTGTGTGGTGTGGAGTTGCACAAGAGTCCTGCTTCGTAGATTTGTGGTCAGAGAGGGAAAGTCCTGTTTATTCCCCCCAATCTTCGGTGGCGGCGACGAGTTGGTGTTTCGCTGCAGCAGTGTGTGGTGTAGAGCTGCATAAGAGTCCTGCTTCGTAGATTTGTGGTTAGAGAGGGAGAGTCCTGTTTATTCCCCTCCCCCACTCCCTCTATCTCTCCCTATATATACACACACACACACACACTAGGGTTTGCTTGTGCCTAAAAAAAAAGCGCAACACATTTTTGAACAAGATTAAGATGAATTATCGAGTGTGTGATATTTTTTCTTGGTCGAGGAGTGTGTATTCAAATTCTGAAAATGGTCTAACTTTCAAAGGTCTGAAACTTGAGAAGTGCAATTGCGCTCGTGCCAAAAGTCACTAATTCAAAATCATTAATGATCGCTTCGTTTCCGTATAAAAAATAATTAATAAAACAGAATAAGTACTACTACCTAAAAGATAGCAGTAAGTACTCCGAGTATCGTCCTCAGAGATTACGTAGGCTGAGTTGCAGTTATTTCAATCGATTTCTAAATTAATTTGGAAAAAGATTTGATTGTTGGATTTCGAAAATATTAAAAGCTAAATAAAATTAAAGCAATTAAGAAATAGCGAAAGTTTATGAGAGAAAAGATCTAGGGTTTCGAATCCACTCGACCCGTTGTAACAATTTCTATACGATGATAAAAGTTAATTATTCGAATCAATCAGGATATCGTTAGGGTTCGCAGGCCCTCACGGTATCGCCTAAAGATATATATGAATCACCAAATAGCATGAGGTATCACCGCCTATCACGAACCGTCTTACTAGTCCAACTCGTCTCTATGGCGCGGATCGTCTAATAGCACGGTGCGTCTTACGGAGCATAACTCATCTTACTTAATAATCACAAATAATTAAGAACCGTTGTATGAACGTGCATAAAAATCGTTGCTTAGAGTTCGAGCTTCATCTATACCTTAGAAACGAGTTTAGCCGGACATTGGAAGAGAAATCATCGCGCTATTGCTTATGTTCTCCGTGATCGGAAAAGGATGATTATGCGGGGAACAGTGCTCTCGGCTTTCGGCCGTGTTTCTCTTCCTTTTCGTCTCCTGTAATGAGTCGCAACCCCCGTTATGTTTTTAACCTTTGCTTATATAATAATCTCAAGCCAAACCCTTTTTCCAGCCAACTTCACCTTCATGGCCCACCATTTAGTCCAAAATAATTACCTACCATTGGACCCACTCCTTTTCGTTAGTACTCATGCCATGGCCAGTGCTAAACTTCGAATACCGTTTAATATTCCAGCTGTGCGTTTTTTGCTTTAAACCGTCCAAAAATCTAGAACACAAAAATAAAGCATTAAATTCCGTGTAACAATATAACTAGACTTAACAATGATAAATTAGGAGGCGCGTATGTGAACATTTACGCGTCTATCACACCCTCCAACTCACACTTTGCTAGTCCCGAGCAAAGAAAAGAAAATGCAACTAAAGAAAAGAAATTAAGACCGATAGTTCTTTTAAACCCCCAGGTGGCCCCGGTAGCACGAGTGAAGTCTTGTGAAGGTTTTCAGCAATGATTACCCACAAAACACGGGGAACCCTTTCACATGGAATCCAAAATCTGTCATACAACTCATTGACCCATCAAGCAAAGAATGCGCAGCTACCACAATGATATAAGAAGGCGCAAATAGTTCCAAACGCTATCAAGTCAAGAAATAAACCATGACACCTTGGCTTAGCGTGTGTGTGATATGGGCCTCAACCACAAGTATGCAATGATTAACCGCTCTCTCCGAACCGAGTCTCAACGTCAATTCTCACCATGTCATGCACTCAAAAAAAAAAAACTCGAAACAAGGTGCATAGTATGAACTCTCAAGTGTGCAGTTCGAAGTAATATAAATGAAAGCAAAGCACTCACACACTATGACATGAAAAGAACGCTTTATATGGTGGACACACGGTCTCATGAATGGAACACCAAGCATTGGAACTCTCTCTCACATCCATAAATCCACTTCCCATCACCCCAAGGATCAAATAGGACTTTAATTCGGTTATAACTTCGGGTAAAGGAAAGTGTGTAAAAAGAGAAGGGTAAAACATCACGTGTCCAAGAATAGGCTAACAACTTAGGGCTAATTTAATAATGTGCACCCATTTTTTCACTCTTTTCAACTTCACCCTGTCTCTCTTTCTAACCTGTCAACATCTTTCAACCATAAAGCAACAATTCTTCCTTTTCAAACATATTGGTGCCCCTTTCTTTTCTTTTCTTTTTTCTTCCCTCTTTTGTGGTGTTGTGTTTTTTTAGGGGCACCACCAATTTAAGCACAAAATTTCACAATACATCCAAAAATTACACCTTTATGTTTTTCGCCTTTCTCCAAACAATATGGAAGGTGGAGCTAACCAAGAAAAGGCTAAGCATAAAAGGCTCAAAGTGGCTCGCAAGAGATAAATGTGAAACAAAAGAACGAACGGGCTCAAATAACAAAGACAACCTATAATCCTCTCCAAAGGGTGAATTATCCATATGTCAAACCAAACCCAAGAGATTAATAAGTCATTCAATAAATTCCAATGCTTAGCAATCAAGAATAATGAGACCTCAATAAGTTGACTCTTTCCATGACAAACTAAGAGTTTACTTGACACTACTCCAACAAAAAGATAAGGCACGAAAGCTCACTAGGGCATAAGTCTTCACTAATCTAGCCATCAAGAACAGTCAATTCACAACTCACTAGTGATCAAAGCCCAAGAATACGTGAAGTGCAAGAGTGCCATAATCAGCTTCTTAAGATAAGCTAGCAAGTAGAACTACCATGCCAAAAACAAATATTATGATGGTAGGCAACACATCTCAACTCAGTTATCCAACAAATAATCACAACAAGTGTCAAACCGCATCCAAAAGGGTCCCACTATTTTTTATTTTTTTCAAAATTTTTAATTTTTTTTGGATTTTTAAGAACAAACTACGAAGTAGTCCCTTCCCCCAACTTGAACCATTCGATGCCCTCATTGAAAGCATAAAAATAGAAAGATAGGACAGAAACGTAAAAGAGAGGAAATATATCACCTCGAAAAGGATGAACGTAGCAGACTATTATCGCAAGAGGGGGACTCCCCAACTTGGATCGAACAACCTGCAAAATGTTAGCCTCCAAAACAACAAAATATATACAAGGAAAACAACTAAGGAACATAAACAAAGGCAAGAAGTGCAAATAAAATAAAATAAAAATCCATCCACTTTCTTCATGCGAAAGACATGGGTACTACATTTCTCCCTGGCCAAAGACTGTGGCTCCCTATTTGTTGGAAGAATAGTATGCATAGGATTCAATGATATCTTGAGAAGTGGTGTCATCGTCTAATAGGCTGTCACTCCCTCTAGGGCTGCCAGATCCCTTACCCACCACTCCGTTTGTGAAGCAATCTCCACAAAGTTGGACACTAAAGTCAGATGGTTTAGGCAGAATTCTCGCTGCTAACTACGCGCCTGCTGCCAGACCCAACCTCCTAGGTACTACATACATAGCTTTGACCAGGTGGCTATACCAGACCGTTGGAAACCGTTCGAGCACGGCAAACACTGGAGGTATCACAAACTCCATGGATTTTTAGTCTCCTAGACTTCCAATGAAAGCACTAATCTATATAAATTAGGTCCATCAAAGTAATGGACTCCACCGTGGCACCATCCACCACGCCATCACCAATTCCTTCCATGTAAGGTTTAAGCATTTGGCCATTGATCTTGAAAACATTACCAACACGTGGATCCTTAATCTCTATAGCTCCATGGGGAAAAACACGAATGACAACATATGGACCATCCCACCGTGACCTCAACTTGCCCGGGAAAAGTTTAAGTCTAGAATTAAAGAGCCACACTTTTTGACCAACTTCAAAGGACTTTCTAACAATGTGTTTATCATGAAATGCCTTAGTCCTATCCTTATAAATTCGTGCACTCTCATATGCAATTCATTGCGCAACTCTTCCAGTTCAACAAGCTGGAGTTTACGATTTAACCCGGCAGCGGCCATATCGAAGTTAAACTTCTTAATGGCCCACATAGCTCTATGCTCCAATTCAAGGGGCAAATGACACGCCTTACCAAAAACTAATCAGTAAGGAGACATGCCAGTAGGAGTCTTATAAGCTATACGGTAGGCCCATAAAGCATCATCGAGCCTTAAAGACCAATCTTTTCGATCGGGCCTAACCGTATTTTCAAGTATGCGTTTAATCTCTCTATTCGACACTTCAACGTGCCCACTAGTCTAAGGATGATAAGGTGTCGCCACCTTATGAGTGATAGAATACTTTCGCACAAGGGCGGCGAAGTGTTTATTGAGAAAATGGATGCCCTCATCATTAATAATCGCCCACGGATAGCCAAAACGAGTAAAAATATTATTTTAAAGAAACTTGACCACAACTTTGTGGTCATTGGTCTTAGTGGCTACCGCTTCCACCCACTTGGACAAGAAGTCCACTGCCACAAGAATATACGCATTCCCATGCGAACACGGAAATGGACCCATGAAGTCTATCCCCCAAACATCAAACATCTCCACAACATGGATGGAAGACAGTGGCATCATATCACGACGCGAAATATTACCAGTTTTCTGGCACTTAAGGCATGCCTTGCAAAACACATATGCATCCTTAAACAGAGTGGGCTAGTAAAAACCGCTTTGTAAGACCTTTGCCATTGTCTTCTTCCCACTAAAATGCCCTATGCTCTCAAATGAATGACAGAAGGTGAGAATGCTATGGTGCTCAGTCTCAGGAACGCACCTCTTAATCACCTGGTCCGAACACAACTTAAAGAGTTCCGAATCCTCCCAAAAATAGTGTCTAACCTGTGCAAAGAATCGGTCCTTGTCTTGCTTGGACCAATGAGAGGGAAGCGCGCCTATGGCTAGGTAGTTGACAATGTGTGCATACCATGGGGGTCGCACTTGTGACACTTCAAAGAGTTGCTCATTGGGGAATGAGTCCTTAAAGGGCAAGGTGTCACCAGAAGCATCCACTAGGATCCTCGATAAGTGGTCTGCTACAAAATTTTCAGATCCTTTCTTGTTTCAAATCTCCACATCAAACTCTTGGAGGAGCAGAATTCACCTAATCAACTGAGGTTTGGTCTCCTTCTTAGAAAGCAAATGCCGCAAAGCAGCATGATCAGTGTATACTATGACCTTTGATCCTGAAAGGTAGGACTGAAACTTGTCAAGGGAAAAGACCACAATGAGTAATTCCTTCTCCGTAGTGGTATAGTTCAACTACGCACCAGAGAGCGTCTTACTCGCATAATAAATGGCATGACGGACCTTGTCAACCCGCTGGCCCTAAACAGGACCGACTGCGTAGTTAGATGCATCACACATAATTTCAAAGGGTAGAGACCAATTGGGGGACTGCATGATAGGTGCTGTGGATAATGTCTTACGGAGCTTCTCAAAAGCTCTCATACAAGCCTTATCAAAAACGAAAGGGCATCCTTAGCCAAAAGATCACATAAGGGCTTGGCGATTTTAGAAAAATCCTTGATGAACCGCCTATAGAACCCAGCATGTCCCAAGAAAGAACGAATTTGCTTGACTAATGAGGGGGGAGGAAGTCGAGAAATTAAGTCAACTTTTGCCTTGTCAACTTCAATCCCCCTCTTGGACACTATGTGGCCTAAAACAATCCCCTCCTGAACCATGAAGTGGCTCTTTTCCCAATTTAGGACCAAGTTTGTCTCCTTACAGCGTTTAAGCGCCTTTGCAAGATTGTGGAGACATGAATCAAAGGAGGCCCCAAAGACCGAGAAGTCATCCATGAATACTTCTAGAAATTCCTCCACCATATCATAGAAGATAGCCATCATGCACCTTTGAAAGGTCGCAGGTGCATTGCACAAGCCAAAAGGCATGCGCCGATAAGCGTAAGTAACGTAAGGATAGGTGAAGGTAGTCTTCTCTTGATCCGTTGGGTCAACGACCACTTGGTTAAATCCGGAATAGCCATCCAAAAAATAATAATAGCTCTGGGCCGTCAACCTCTCTAGGATTTGATCAATAAACAGAAATGGAAAATGATCTTTCCTAGTCATGGAATTGAGCTTCCTATAATCAACACACACATGCCAACCAGTCATCATGCGTGTGGGCATAAGCTCACCGTTGTCATTCTCAATGACAGTAATGCCTGACTTCTTAGGCACTACTTGAGTGGGACTCACCCACTTGCTATCAGAGATGGGGTATATGATACCCGCATCCAGCAATTTGACCACCTCCTTCATAACAACCTCCGTCATGTCAGGGTTCAACCTCCTTTGCATTTCTCTTGATGGTTTTGCATTTTCCTCGCAATGAATGCGGTGCATGCAAACAGAAGGATCAATACCCTTAAGGTTTGCCATTGACCACCCTATCACACCCTTGTGCTCTTTAAGCATCTTAAGTAATTGACCATCTTCCTCGAAAGAAAGGTCAGAGGCAATGATCACAGGCAAGGTGTCATCGTGGCCAAGAAAAACATACTTCAGAGAAGTCGAGAGAGGCTTCAACTCAAGCTTCGGTGGGGCTTCTATGGAAGGAAGAGCTGGAGTGCTAGACAAAGTAGGTAAAGGCTCGAAAGGAGTTTGCCAGGTAGGTTTGGCTATACAAGGTGCGAGGTCTAACAAAGAATTGACCTCAGCAATGGATTGGTCAATATCAAACTCCTCATGGCCAAAATGGGCAAGACATGCCTCAAGAGGATGCTCAACCAAAATGTACGACAACACCTCTTCTACTAACTCATGAACGACATCGACTGCAAAGCAATCTTCCTCCTCGTGAGGCTGTCGAGCAGCCGAATACATGTTCAGGCTCAGTTTCATATTGCCGAATGAGACCTCCATCACTCCACTCCTTACAGAAATTTGTGCATTGGCCGTGGCTAGAAAGGAACGACCCAAGATGACAGGTGTTTAAGATTTAAGGGCTGTGGGATGGACTGGATCTATGTCAAGGATAATGAAATCAGCAGGAAAGTAGAAATTATTCACCTTGACAAGGACATTCTCTAACATGCCCCGTAGGGCTTTCACTAAACGATCGGCCAACTGCAGAGTAACCGATGTAGGCTTCAACTCACCAAGCCCTAACTCCTCGTACATAGAGTATGGTAAAAGATTGACACTTGACCTTAAATCTAAGAGTGCCCTACTAATAAAGTGATTGCCTATGACATAAGAAATTGTGGGCACACTAGGATCAGCAAGCTTGGGGGCAATGTTAGATTGAAGAACAGAACTAACTTAGTGAGGAATAGGGATGGGCTCTAAAAACTTGGCTCGAGCCTTCCACTTGTGAGTGCACAAGTCCTTGAGGAACTTGGCATAAAAAGGGATCTGCTCAATGGCAACGAGCAATGGGATATTCATCTTGACTTGCTTGAACACCTCCATGATATTATCAGTGGATACTCCCTTCTTGCGAAAGGGTGAAAGTGCATTCAGGCAAATTGGGAAAGGTTCCTTAGAAATATAAAATGGGGTCTCAGATAACCCCGGAACAACTGTGGACACTGGATCGGTCTCCTTTTCCTTAGACCTCTTATCAACCCTAGACCTCTCAACGACAAGTGGAGACATTTTCTCCTTCACTTTGACCTCTTCTGGTCGGGTCTCTACTTCTCTCCCATCTTTGAGGGTGACAACTAATTTCACTTGTTCATGACCTTGCGAATTGTCAATATGGTGCATCCCTCGTGGGCTGGCCTCTGGCTGACTCGGTAATCTACCATCATCCCGACGGTTAAGAGCATTAGTTAGCTGACCCATTTGGGTTTCCATCTTGGCAATGGATTGAGAGTGGGAGTGAAGGAATTGGGAGTCAGCTTTCATTTGTTGACAATCGGCTCTCATGTCAGCCATGGCCTTCAACATTTTCTCCTCAAAAGTTGGTGTCCTTTGGGAGGACGCAGGAGGAGTAGGAGGTTGTTGGTATTGGTGTAGTGCAGGTGGTGGACAATAGGCCCGTGTATTGGAAGTATTAGGAAATGAAGGCCTCATAGGTTGGGTAAAGGGTTGCCCTTGGTTTGGCTGTCGGCGTGCAAGGTTGAGATGCTTCTTCAAGCCGGGGTTGTAAGTATGAGAATAAGGGGCATTCGCTGGCCTACCAAACCCCTGGGCTGCATTCATGTGCTCTTGAAGAAATTCTGGAAATTGAGATGCCATGTGGCACTCATTTGTTTGATGGCACGGACTGAATCACAACTGACAGACCTCCGCAACAGCAACAGGAGGTGAAGAATGTGAAGGACCATGACCCAAAGATAAGAGAGAGTTAATCTTATGGGTCAATGCATCTACCTTATAGGAAAGATCGTCAGAGCGGCCCATCTCATGGAGGCCACTCTGTTTTATAGAAGTAAAAGTTGTCATATTTGTGCGGGATGATGCGGCTCGGTGTCGTGAATTCTCCGCTAACTGTCCAAACAAGTCCCACCCCTGATTCTCGTTATTAAGCATAAATGTGCCTCCACATGAGGCATCCACCATATATCGGTGTTGTTCGCATAGTCCATCGTAGAAACATTGGACTAACTACCATTTAGGAACTTGGTGGTGTGGACAACTCCGAATGATATCATTAAGTCTCTCCCACGCTTGGTGAAATTGTTCGCTTTCTTTTTGATAAAAACTAGCGAGTTCTTGGCGAATTTCTTTTGTTTTGCCTATGGGAAAATACTTTTTCAAAAACTCATTTTTCATTTGATCCCAAGGTAATGCTATTCGGTGCCAAAGTATTAAGTCAGTATTTGGCTTTATCTTTAAGTGAGAATGGGAATAACTTCAACCTAAGGGCATTATCAGTGAAGTGCTGAATTTTAATAGTGGAGCAAATCTCTTTGAAGTCCCCTAAATGCCGATATGGGTCCTCGTTATCAAGTCCATAGAATGATGGGAGTGTTTGTAACAAACTGGACTTGATTTCAAATTAATTGTGTTGAGGTAGTGGTAGGCAATGTTATGCATGATGGTGAGGTGTACGCAGATGGGAGAAAGTACTCTCCGATCGCAGGTGGAACCTCAGCCTCTATTCTTTCAGTCATTGTAACAATTGGAATGAGTGAAGGCCAAGGGTTACGAGAGGCTGCTCGATTAGCTCTAAAGGTCCGTTCGATCTCTGGGTCAAAATTATCAAGTAATGGGTCCAATGATCGACGACCAAACATATAACGCAAAAATGTCCCTAACTCAAATAAAAATAAAAATAAAACAAACAAAACACTAAAACCAAGAATAATAAGAAAACTCACAGCGCCAGGAAAAACCAATTGAATTAATTGTTAAGCTGCAGTGTTGCCACTTACTTCTTGCTTCTATGGGCTACAATTTCTCGATTCCTGTGCTTGACACAATAAAATGTTAACAAATAAAGAATGCAATTAAACAAATATGAGGAATAATTAAAAAAACTAAAAATACCTATACTAGGAATTAAAATAAAAATCAACTAAAACAACGCAACTGTGCTTGTAATCCCCGGCAACGGCGCCAAAATTTGATCGCTTCGTTTTCGTATAAAAAATAATTAATAAAACAGAATAATTACTACTATCTAAAAGATAGCAGTAAGTACTCCATGTATCGTCCTCAGAGATTGCGTAGGCTGAGTTGCAGTTATTTCAATCGATTTCTAAATTTATTTGGAAAAAGATTTGATTCACTGCAAGAAAAAACACATTTGGCGACCAACTTTCGACGACTAATCACATTTTGTCGCCGATTGATAACTTTTGGCGACAAAATATTTTTTGTCGCTGATTGTAGACATTTGGCGACTAAATTCTTTTTTGTCGCCGATTGTGGGGCCCTTTGGCGACTAAACCATACTTTGTCGGCGAAAGACTACATTTGGCTACCAAAGATTATTTGGTCGCCGAAAATAATCAATTGGCGACTAAATTAATAGTCGGCAAAGAAAACATTAGGCGACAAACATTTTTGTCGGCGAAAGCTAGCATTCGGCTACCAAAGGTTATTTGGTCGCCAAAAATAATCAATTGGCGACTAAATTAATAGTCGGCAAAAGAAAACATTAGGCGACAAACATTTTAGTCGGCGAAAGCTAGCATTCGGCTACCAAAGGTTATTTGGTTGCCGAAAACAAACAATTGGCGACCAAAATATTAGTCGGCAATGAAAAAATTTATTTATTATATCATAATAAACTTATGTAATTTATATCATCATATATCTTATTTTTTGTCCGATTATTTGGCTACCAACATGCGATGAACTTGATGTTTTGTAGGGATCATCTAATCAATAACATCTACAAAATGTACAGATTAAATGAAAATAACATATTGTTTATGGGTCCATATATAATCAAAGTATGTCAAAGTGTATTACCTTTATTGTATATAATAAATACTGATCATGCGACTATAGCTATCTGATCAACTCCAATATTTTGCATGACTAGTATGCTCGACGGACACTACAAATTCAAGGGTCGGATGATAGTTTTTTTTTTTTTTTTTTATGATTATATAGGTACAATACATTCACTTGTAGCAAACATATATAAACCAAATTTGTATTGTTGTTGTAAATGGCCCTGTACGGCTAAATAAGCCATTTTAGCTTATTTTTTGTTCTTATTCAAATTTTTTTCGTATCACTTGGCTTATCATCAATTTTTTTGGAATTATTACATCCTCATGACAGGAGGAATCTAAAAAGTAAAAAATTTTGATAAAAATCCAATTTTTTTTGAATAAAGACGAAAAAATTGGTTTATTGACTTATTTTCGTCTTTATTCAAAAAAAATGGATTTAGGTAAAAAAAATTTACTTTTTAGATTCCTCTTGTCGTGAGGATGCAATAATTCCCAAAAAATTGGCGATAAGCCAAGTGATACGAAAAAAATTTGAGTAAGAACAAAAAATAAGCCATAGTGACTTTTTTAGCCGAACGGGACCTCAGTGTATGGTAGCTATATAATCATAACATAAACTACATGATCAGAATCGTTCTGTTAGTATCCACCGAGCATATTAGTCATGCAAAATATAGAGTTAATAAGATAGCTATAGATGCATGATCGTCAATCATTAAATTCAGTAAAAGGTACTTCACTTTGGTAAACCTCTTATTAAACGATATGTTATTTTCATCCGATCCGTACATTTTGTAGATGTTGTATTATTAAACGAAAATCATTAAATTTTCTTGGTACAAATCCTAAAGCTTTCATGCTCTGTCATTCTATATATAAAGCTAGTGGGTTAGCGGACATGACACTACCCACCAATTTTAGTGGGATTGAAATATAGTTAAAATATAAGTGTTCAAATTTTCAATTCATTTGAATCAGCGCGAAGATCTTATTTTTTTAACTATTTTATCATAAATGGTCATAATTAATTTTTTGCTATAGAACTCTCAGATGAGAGCACTAAAATAAAATGAATAGCAGATATTTAATTATAAGAGTCCTAAAGACAAATATTAATTATTACATTTTAGGATAAAATGACCAGAAAAATAAGATATTTGCAACGGTTCAAACGAATTGAGAATTGGAGCACTTAATTATTTAAACTGTTTATATATTAAAAAATATAATTAAAAAAGTAATTAAAAACTGTTTATATATTATTTTATTTTATATATTTATAATTTTTCGTATATAATAATAATAATAATAATAATAATAAATAATATATATTATATATTATTTTTCAAACATAATATATATATTGTTTAGAGGAATGTATCATAAGTTGTTGTGTAGTCCAGTGGTTGTGCGACTCGCCAAGGAGTTAGAGGTGGGAGGTTCGAATCCTGGGAAATGCATGTGTGGGTATTATTAGACATGGGCCACGTGGCAATCTAGGAGGAGCCCACGTGGAGGCATTAGGAGGGTGCCACGTGACATATGATTTTTTTAATATTATTTATTTGGCAAATATATGTATTCGGCGACCAAAATTATAGTTGGCAATACCTTTCCGCAACAAAATTATTTAGTCGGCATAACTTTCTGCGACAAACTTGTTTGGTCGGCAAATAACTTTTCGGGACAAATTGTTTTGTCGGGAAAAATAATTTTTGGCGACAAAAATTATTTTAGTCGGCAAAAACTTTCCCAGACCAAGTGTTGCCGACCAAACTGGTGACCAAAAGTTTTAGTCGCAGAAACCTTTTGGCGACTAAAAACGACCATTTGGCGACTATTATTTTTGTCGGCAAAAGTGTTTTTTCTTGTAGTGATTGTTGGATTTCGAAAATATTAAAAGCTAAATTAAATTAAAGCAATTAAGAAATAGCGAAAGTTTATGAGAGAAAAGATCTAGGGTTTCGACCTATTGTAACAATTTCTATACGATGATAAAGGTTAATTATTCAAATCAATCAGGATATCGTTAGTGTTCGCAGGCCCTCACGATATCGCCTAAAGATATTTATGGATCACCAAATAGCATGAGGTATCACCGCCTAGCACGAACTGTCTTACTAGTACGATCCGTCTCTATGGCACGGATCATCTAATAGCACGACGCATCTTACGGAGCATAACCCATCTTACTTAATAATCACAAACAATTAAGAACCGTTGTATGAACGTGCATAAAAATCTAGAAAATCATACACAAGATTTGATAGAGAAAATTAATACCGAAAATAAATCCTCAAGTCATACAACCACGATTCGAATAATGAAAACACTAAATCAAAACATAAAAATCGTTACTCAGAGTTCAAGCTTCATCTATGCACTAGAAACGAGTTTAGCCGGACATCGGAAGAGAAATCATCGCGCTATTGCTTTTATTAGGATGATTATGCAGGGAACAGTGCTCTCGGCTTTCGGCCGTGTTTCTCTTCCTTTTCGTTTCCTGTAATGAGTCGCAACCCCCGTTATGTTTTTAACATTTGCTTATATAATAATCTCAAGCCAAACCCTTTTTCCAGCCCACTTCACCTCCATGGCCCACCATTTAGTCCAAAATAATTACCTACCATTGGGCCCACTTCTTTTCCTTAGTACTCATGCCATGGCCAGTGCTAAACTTTGAATACCGTTTAATATTCCAGCTCTGTGTTTTTTGCTTCAAACATCCAAAAACCTAGAACACAAAAATAAAGCATTAAATTCCATGTAACAATATAACTGGACTTAACAATGATAAATTAGGAGGCGCGTATGTAAACATTTACGCGTCTATCAATTAACATAAAACAATGAAAAATTTTCATACACCACCCTCACACTAAAATTGCTCAATCCCAAGGAATCAAACCAAATGCAAAATTGTTAAAAAAAATTAGGGAGCTCTTATTCAAGACTACATCAACAAAATTGCTACTTTTTTCTCATAAACGTGTCAACAAATTTGACCAGAAACTGACGCCTTGTCATTTCGAAAGGAAATTCAGAAGAAGATGGTGTCAGGAAAATCCTCGAAATGAAGACCAAATTGCCAAATTTATCTCCACTTAAAATTTGAGCTTCAATTACGAGAGTTCCACATCTTACAACCATTAATCGTGTGTCATTACATAGCCTATCCTTTGGAATTATGTTTTTCAATAACATTATTGGACAACCAATTTTCAAGTACTTAAAAGGAGGTAAACCAGAAGGGTTGAATGAGTTTAAGAACTTAGGAGGATATCGTAACAAAGTGTAAAAATTAACGAATTAACAAAACTGGTAATAATGATATTATTCCAATAGTGCTTACCATTTGATGAGTTCATATTTTCATCCGACACTCCAATCACACTTTGAGCATTCTCATGTAGGCGAACTCTTTCAGACATGCTTTGCACATTTATTTCTTCATCTATAAATGTGGTCGTATAGAAATTGAGGCATGTTTATTCGAATAATATATCTTCCAACTAAAAAATGCAGTTTATATGGTATTTGTAGTTAGAATGCTTACCAAATGTAGTCTTTGGTCAATTTCTGTCTTTTGCTCTTCAACCGCTACTTGAGCATCCTCATTTGTCTCAACTCTTTTAGTCACTGGAAGCATATCAACTTTTACTACACCCATGTGCAAAGCAATTCGAATTTGATATGACATTGGAAGTCTATTTAATGCATGTCACTATCAATATAGATGCATACCATTAGGTGTGTCAATTTCTACAATTCGCTCTTCTATTGCTTCTTGAGCATTCTCATGCAAACAAACTTTTTTTGGCACATGATACACATTTATTTCTTCATTTCTAAAAAATTGCAATTTATTCGAATAATATATATTTCAGTGTAAGTAGTCTAAAAATTACAGTTTAGTCTTTGTAGATAGATTGCTTACCAATTTGTATATTTTGCTCTTCAATTACTATTTGAGCGTCCTCATGCGTCTCCACTCGTTTAGTCTCTAGAACCATATTAATTTCATTCTCATTATTCATCATGTAATTTTGGGCACAAAAAAAAAAGAGTCTCAAACAAATGGTGTCTTATTTGAACAGAATAAAAAGAAAAAACAATAAAATAATAATCATAGTACAACTGGTAGAAACTTGCTGAAATATGTGTTAAATCAAATGGTCAAGATTTATGTAAGGAAAACGTGTGGGCAACCACACCATCGCGATTTGTATAATATATGTGTGTGTGTGTCATGTATACGTATGTAATTTTTTCTACATAAGGTGAATTTGTGAATGGATAGGCTCTTCTTCTTGATTTTTGGATTAATTTTTGAGGTAGGTCGATTGGTTGAGAAATGGAATTGAAGAGAAACAAAGAGACTTCACTCGTTTCCTACATTTTTGTCTTCCCACCAGATCGGTTGTGCTTTCGATTCAAGGATTTGGTGTTTCATAGAAAGAGTTTAGGGTTTTGCTTCATGAATTTTGTTGAGTATGGGTTGTGGTGATTTTTGGTGAAGGTAATAGAGTTCTGGCATAGGTTGTAGGTACATGAGATGATGTGTTGGTTAGGCTAAAGGGTAGAATATAAATGTGAATTTTTTGTTAATGGCATCCACTCCATTTTGGATTCACATACTTTGAGGGTAAATGCGTGAGTTTAAAGATTAAGGGGCAACTCGGAAATGAGTGATAGTTAGAGGGGGTTTAATGTAATTTACCCTTATAATTATTTCCCTGATGACCAAACGAAGTTTCAGAACCCAACCCAGATGTGTTTCTCCATGATCACCGTTACCGCATACGCCACACAGCCACCACATATTTTCCCAACCTCAATCGTGTGCTAAACATTTAAGATAGTAAAATTTTATTTTGGGGTGAGTAATATTTAAGTTAGTTGGGAGTATAGCTTAACTCTAATTTCAAGATTATAGGGGACGATTTTTGGCTGATTCCCCCTAGGCCCTAGTAATGGGGAAGATGCATTACTGCAAGAAAAATGAAAATTGGTGACGAAAAAGTGGCGACGAAATTTAATTTCGTCAGTAAATGAATATATTTGGCGACGAAAAAAATAAATTCCTCACTGTTTTGACAACTTCCGTGACGAAATACATTTTTCGTCGCCAAAAGCTTCAAAAAGGTGACAAAATTATTTTTCATCGCCAAATGAGAGCAATTTAGTAACGAATTATTTATTTCGTCACCAAATGCTTAACTTTTGTGATGAAAAATAATTTCGTCACCATTTTAACTCTTTTAGCGACGAAAAATATATTTCATCGTCAAACCCACCTTTCGTGATGAAATTTATGAATTGAACTTTGTCACTAAATGTATTTCGGACACAACTCTTTACTAAAAACTCCGATTGAGATAATTCAAATTGGGTTTGAACAATAGCTCAATTGCCTACAATTTTCATGTTTATCAAAATTACTAATTTTAATGTTTAAAGTTTCAAAATTACATTTGAAATATATTTTCATGTTAAACATTTGTGTTATATATTAGATATTTCAACTATTTAATGAAAATTGTGTGTGGTGTAGTTGGTTGGAACTTGTGCAAACAACTCAAGTGACTTGGGTTCGAAACCCTGCAGAAGCAAGAAAGATGATTTTTTTTCTTCATATGAAAACATCTTTTGCAACGAAAAATTTCGTCACCGATGTGACCCATCAGTGACGAATTTTTTCGTCGCCAAAAGGAATAATTGATGACAAAAAATTTTGTCATTAAAAAGCACAATAAGCGAAGAAAAAAATTTCATCACCAATTATTCACTTTTTGGTGACGAAATATTTCATCATCAAAAGGCACTATAGGTGACGATAAATAGATTTCGTCACCAGATAGGCATCCTCGACAATCTTTCGTAGACAAAAAAAATTTTGTCACCTATATTATTTGTGAAGAAAAATATGCAATTTGTGACGATTTTCATTCGTCACCCCATTGAATTTTTCTTGTAGTGCATTCTGTCTTTTCCTCAGCAAATCTAAGTTTATCTACAAAATTAAAGCCCGAAATGCAGTTTAGCATCATTGAGCTAACTCGTTTTTTTTATGTTTGCATCACACGTAGGAGTTCCAATCAAATCGGAAAGCATTGCGAACCGCCATAATGGAGGAGGAAGCAGAAGAGGAGACATTGAAAGTCCTGCCAATTGCTGCATCTCTGGTTTGGCTATGACAATACCTACTTTCTTTCTTTTTTCTATAGCCAAAAAAATAGTAATAATAATTAATTAGTGTCAAATACTCCAAAAAAAAAGAGATTAAACGAAGAAATCGGGGAAAGAATGGCATATAATTGTTATAAGGATGACATCTTCCATCCTTACAATCATAATAGTTGTTTAAAGTGCTAATAGGCAACAAAAGACGATCTGTCATATACTCCTTCCTTCCTTTTTTAAGTGTTCCAATTTGACTTTCACACAGTTTTAGGAGTCAACATAATTGTACCTCCAAAATATTACTTTTCCTATATATCCTCTATGGAGATATCATCATTACACTTTTACTTATCAACTTTTCAAATGGAAATAGGGACAAAATAGAAAATATACCAACTTTTAACCCACTAACTTTATAAAATGACACTTATTTAGGGACAATCCAAAATAAAATACAAAACACTTAAAAAGGGACGGATGGAGTATAAATTTACAAGTGTTAACTATAAATACATATTATTAATAAATAACAAATTCAAAGTGCTCGCACAAGCAAAAATCATGTGAAATACTACGTGGGCAAGATCTTTCTTTGATGGGAGGAAAGGTGGGATCAATTACTCATATCAAATTACTAACTCAAGAAAAAATTAGGAATTTCGCACCCAAAAAAAAGAAGCAACAATCATAGAACCTCAAAAAATAATACCTTTATTTACCATGCACTTGAGCTAACTAATTTGTTTCTTATGGGAGATACTTGAGCTATATAAAAGGTTGATTTCGTAAATGTGGAAAGCTTGTTACTGGCACAAGCTTTAAAACACAAGTTAGTACAATTTATAAAACGTAAGAGTGCATGTTGAATTCGGTTAGAAGTGAACACGTAATCCATTCAGTACTTGACTCTTTATTGTGCAGTGAGGCAAAGATTGCACTTTATGTTTTGGGAAGTCGCCGAAAAACTTGGTAAGGGTTGATACTGTGAATATACATTGTACCATTTAACATCAATGATAGTATTCATTCAACCCCAAGGAGTTTGGCCTGGCTGGTGGTCTTTGACATAGACATGTTAATCCTGAAAGTCTACAATGCACTCCTCTTAAAAGTTTATACCACATGTACCTATTTTATAGTTCATTCATAACATTTTAGTGTGTTTCATAACTTTTGTTCTAGTTTTCATAATCTTTCTGTAATTCGATTCGTAACATTTTCATTATGATTCATAATATTTTGGTCCATCTTGTAACTTTTATACTAAAAAATCATAACATTTTAGCAATACAATTTGTAACATTTAGATTCGTAACTTTTATACTAAAATCGTAACTTTTTAACAATACAATTCGAAACATTTTCTCTATGAATCATAACATTTTGGGAGTGTATATGATACACACCCAAATAAGGGGTGTGTATTATAGTCTTTCCCTATTAACTAAGATATGATCAGGTTCAAAATCTTTCAAGTGCTGTCAACTTCTTGGAGTTGCTTGTGACCTAATTGTGTGCCGAAATAATAACGCCCCAAGCGTAGGGTTAGGTCGATTGAAAGCACAATATCCGGAAATCCGGAGTCAAATCCATAGGGACCCAATAGAGCTAGGCCGGAAGGTTTGATTTACGAAGGATTTTTAGCATTAGGACCGCCAACCTTTGGATTCGGCTTTAAGACAACCAACTTTGAGTGATTGAAATTCTCTCTACCTCCTAACTTGATTGAAATGAAGTTTGACTACAAATTAAAAGCGTCAAGGTCTAGGGGTTCATTCTGCCCTTAACTTAAGTCGTTCAACGCTTCTCTTTAAGTACTCAAGTGAGATTCAAAGTCATTTGATCTCACTCGGAAGATTTAACCATGAAAATCAAGTTTAACTCATACAATGGGGTTTAGAAATGGATGAAAACTCATTTAGGCATTTTATCAAATACAAAAAGAGCCATGGTTCCAAGCATTGGGTGTGCCAAGAGACTTGTCTACACCCAATCAAAGAAGTTAACATCTCTAGGTTTAGACCAAAGATTAGAGCTTAACAAGTTCTTTAAGACATTTTGGCAAACACTTAGAGTGACATAGCTCGCTCCAAGCATTATATGTGGGAAGAGATCAAGTTTTTGCCTGCATATAATCAAAGAGGTTAACAACCCTAGGTTTTGTTACATAAAGATAAGATCGAACTTAATCCATTCATAAACCACATTGAGCACAAGAATTGAGAGAAGCCATTAAACTATCTAAATCATGAGGTAGAAGCCACCCCATGACTAAGCCTTGATCACTACTCACCCATAGTGGGTGTAAACACAAGGGAAAGCATAGAGAGAAATGAAAACATGGATGAAACTTGAAATAAAAGCTAGATTAATGAAGAACACAAATATACTTACAACATTAATGAAGGAAAAAGCCTCAAAACCTTAGCAATCCTCCTCCTTTGAAGAGAGAAGGAGAGTTAGAGAAGAGAGGAGGAGAGGGAGGTAGAGTTAGAAGACCTAAAAATGGAGAATGCCCTAAAATCGAGCTAAGGGTGCTATATATACCCCCTTTACAAAACAACTATAAAAATGCCACTGAAAGTTCGCAAAAGGCCATGGGGATCGATCCCCCATACACATGGGGATCAATCCCCCTACTTGCTGAATTCTGCACAACTTCGTGGGCTCGCTTTGAACATTTTCGAACTCGGATTTAGGTGTTTTTCAAACCGTAGGAAAGCTTGTTGGGTTTACTTTCTAACCCAAGTGGTTTGGATCAAAAATATTTTGTACATCAAAAGATATGACAATTTACCCTTAATTGGTCGGAAAATGAATTGCTTTGGGTAACATCCTCGCATCTCCCTCACTTTCCTTGACCCTTGGACATCCCGAGTATAATTGAAAGCTTTTTTTTATGATTGAAAGCTTTTTTTCATGACTTATGGGACTCGGTCGTGGAGCCCCATGTGGTCTTGGGTGCTTGGACACACTCAGGGCTATCCATGGCCTTCAAATGCGCCTTATTCACACGATTTATCTTAAAACGCTAAAAACACACCTTTCGTGCAATACTGTTCAAATCAAGCTAGTTATGCACTTGTACATGTGTGACAAAACTGAGAGGGATAAGCCCTATTATTTACACTATTGAGGGCTTATCAGGGGTTCAGGTCATGGACGATGGGATTGGTTCTCAAAAATTAATCAAGGTACACGTAAGCTGGCTCGACTCCCGAGTCATCATTAAAACGAGACTAGCATTCATTCATTCAAAGTATGTTATTGCATTCTCAAAAGTTGATGATTTCACAGTGCCACATATCAAATGCATCCGAGAAAAGAAACTGAAGCATCATCATGCACTTGAGCTACTCAAAGTATTCTGCATGGAAATCGCAAAATTAAAATTGTCAAAAATGGAACGCATATTTACTCCAGCGATGCAAAACGCAACATGTATGGGGATACCTGAAATTGTTGAACAGATTGTTCTGTCATTTCCTGCGGCAATTTATTTTTGGCATCGGGACAGCGACCGATTCATATTCCAAGAAGCAATTTTGTGGCGTCGTGAACGTGTGTTCAACCTCATATATCAAATGGATGTTGGTGCTGAATTAGTAAGATTAATAACAACTCAGAAGGATAGGTCATTGAACCATGGTTTGCATATGGCTGCACTTCTTGGACGTGAGCAACAAATCAATCTCAAAGCCAGTGTCCCTATTGCAGTTCTACAGATGCAACGAGAATTGCAATGGTTTAAGGTCAGTTTCCTCCCTCCGCACCACTTGTATAGGAAATTTAAAGAAAAAATAATCTACTACTTGATTAAGAAATGCTTTTCTATGACTATGACTAGACTTTTATAGCAGTACCACTTGGGTTGGATGTTGGTGATTGCTTTCATATTTTCTTTAATTATGTATATATGTCAATGAAAATCTAATGAATGCATCATGATATCCTACCTGCCATGCATGTGGTGAACTAAATTTGCGATAAAAGAATAGTTACATCCTTCTCAACTTATTCAGCTAATATGTAAATGCTGGTTGAGTACAAAATTTTGGGGCGCTGCACTCAAATCTAATTTTGTAATTCTTTAAGAACAATAATAGGATACTGTGTGACATCACATCAAATCATGTTTCTGTTTCTTCAGCAGTCCTGACCCCCAAATCTAACCATGGGGTCACTTCTTTTTGGGCAAATTGAATAGGAGGACATACTATAAGGGTTTTGTTATAATAAGGACATAAATACTTTTTCGTAAAGTCTAAAGGACATTCTGTGAAGGATTTACAAAAAAACTCCTCCCAAGGTTGACCGGCATTGACCAAGGTTGACCGGCATTGACCAAGAAAGATAAAATAGTTTTTTCAAATGATGAAATAATTTTTAACTAATTTTCGATAAATAATTGCCAATAGGAGAAATGAAATGAAAGCAAGCCATGAACAAAATACCCAAACGAAGAAAACGGAAGCATCTCCAATAAAATACTCAAACACCTAGCTAGCAAGATTTGAACAAAATACCCCCACTCACAGACCAGAAAACCAGAAAATAAAACAAAACACCCCCACTCAACTCTACCCCATTGCTTCAACACCAGAACCTACAACAAACTTGGTGAGAATATGCATATGGTAAACAAAACATCAAAGCAAAACTACAAGACAGAAACGACATGTGGGCCAATGGGCTTGAAGCCCAAATTCTGATTTTAAAAAAAAAAAAAAAAACCGCCAGCATGCATATTGATTAGTCGGAGCCTGGAGGTTAACAAAAATACAAACCGCCAGCATATTGGTTAGTTGGAAAAAGAACCTCATTCCCCCACTGGTGAAAATGAACAATGATGTTTAACCACTTTGAACACCCAAAGGCCAATGTATTAGTAACACTTAAATGCCTACATCATTTAGGTTGTGGCATTACCTAGCTCCCCCATTTGGTCAGGCATACCTCAAGAGCCGAGATGAGTTATCTGTCGCAGTAAAACAATTTAGCAATAACATATATATTAGTTTGTTTTATATATAACTGTTACTATGGCCATATATATTGCACAATTTTAACCATCACCAATTCATTTTTTATTTTTATTTTTGTATCAGGACATCCTCTAGAAAGTAACATGCAACCCTTTGATCATTGATCTTTTGAAAATTAAGTAGAAAAACTGGTTTCTCATTCCTAATCAACTGATATTGATACAGGAAGTGGAAAAACTTACACCTCCTGCTTACAGAGAAGTAAGGAACGCAGATGGAATGACACCTGCAGAAGTATTTTCTAACACACACCAAGATTTGATAAAGGAGGCTGAGCATTGGATGAAAGATACAGCCACATCATGCACCATTGTTGCTGCCCTTATTGCTGCTATGGCTTTTGCAGCTGCTATTACAGTGCCAGGTGGAACCAACAATGACAATGGCCATCCCTTACTTTCAAAGCAAAAAGCGTTCGTAATTTTTGGCATATCTGACGCACTTGCCCTATTCTCATCCATAACTTCTGTATTGATGTTCTTACTTATCCTGACTTCTCGATACGCAGAGGAAGATTTCCTACATACCTTACCGAGTAGGTTAGTTATCGGTCTCATAACCCTATTTGTCTCCATTTTATCCACGATGGTAGCCTCTGGTGCTATACTCTATCTCGTATTCAGAGACAATAAGGCATGGATTCTTATCTCTATTGTCGCATTGGCTAGTATTCCTGCAACCTTGTTCGGAGCTTTGCAATTTCCTCTTCTGGTAGAGATGATCCAATCCACATATGGCCGAGGCATTTTCGGCAAGAAGAGTGATCATGCTCCTATCGGGTAAACATCAAGATTTGGTAGCTAGTATTTCAATCATATTTGAGTATTTGCTATGTGTTCAATGGTATTTCACCAGACATAAGAATTCGTTTTTTTGTTTTGTGTACTTCATTGAGTACGAATCTTTCTTTGCTCAGTATCTGCTGGATTTAAATGTGTATCTTAATTTCAATGCCTATATACAAACTGGGATATATAGCATTTGTTGATCACTCATTGTACACCTACGATGGGGAGGTCATAAAACTAATCTTTACCGAGTAATGATTTAAGATTTTTCCTCTACTTACAGTGCTTTTATTGCATCGGTTGTCGGGCTTCTAGTATGTACATATGGCTATGGGCTCATGGTATTCGATCTACTTTCTGATGTTGTTCATTGTGCTTTATTTTTCACATTACACATTCTTAAATGTGTAATGCGACAACCCATCTCAATGCATATTTTTTCTTATTGGATTGATTTCGGTTTTTTGATTTTATGGTTAATTAATTGAATTTTCTCCGCCCTTCGACAAAGGAAAAAGGTGGTATATAAAGGAGATGATATAAAAATCGCAACAATATCTGCTACGAGGAGATGATATAAAAATCGCAACAGTATCTACTGCGAAAATAATGAAGTATTCGTTGAACACTTGAACTGATGTTAAGAATATATATGTATCCAACTGTATAGATATTCGTCATTATCATGCATTGAGCAACATTAAGAGTATACTATTAACAAGATTGATTTCTTGTATAAAGAAAACAAAAGGGATGTGGCTACTTGGTTGTCCATGGATTTGCTAGAATCTAATTAGCATCCAAAAATTAAGGGATATGTCCTTCAATTATTGATTCTTTATAATATCTTGATTCGTAACATTCTCTTCTTGGGTGCATACTTAAGCAATGATACTTCTTTCTTTCTTTTTTCACTTAGGAGGATTTTTTTTTTTTGCTTCTCCCTTTGTCTTCTTCAATTTCTTACTTAAAGTTTGCAAAAATTTCATTTTGTTCACCTAAGAAAGAAATGATATGCCTCACAGTATAGTAGTATACCAGCAAATTAATTAATGATTCCTTGTGTGATATGGACGGTGTTCTAAAACAAGAAATTAATTGGCGATTAATCGCCGATTAATCGTTGGCAGACCCTATCGAATTAGGTCCGATTAAAGATTAATCACCGATTATTAATTAATATGTGCCAATTAATTGCCAATTAATCCGATTAATCACTCGAAGGTGACAGACCGCACGACTAGGGCCGAGCGGTTTAGAACATTGGATATGGAAGAACACTAGATACAAAAGAATCAAGGAATTATGAAAAGTAGAGATAAGATACGCGAGAATTGGTTCTATATTTGGTGGAGAATGTGCAATAAAAATTCGAAAGTACTTGTGATTCGTAAACCAATTATTGCTTGATGATCAAAGCTTGAGAGTTGGAGGTTTGCTCCCTCCTTGATTTCAGGTAGTAAATTGCTTATGTGTTGTTTACTCTTGTGAAATTAGTTAATACAGGGTCTTGTCGATCTCCTTCTTAAATGGGCTATCCACTAGAAGACGGTACGAGTAATTTTCCAAAACATTATTAAGGTGCTTCGCGCCCGTAAGCTGCCTAGGACACCTTAAGTTATTAAAAAAAAAAAAAAAGTAATATGTGTTTCTTTTCATACTTGTATAAATGGCCTTCGTGGTTCATGCTTAATCCAACAATATAGACTGAAAGAAAGCACAAGAAGATAAGTTGAGTTGAGAGAGAGAGAGAGATGTCGAGGCAACAAGGCGGCACTAGGCAATTAGCGGCAGAAGCAGCGCCGCCATGTGTTCTTAGGGTAGAAAGGAGGCTTGTTAGTTTTGAGAAGAGGTTGGAAACCATACAAGAAGAGGGTGATCAGATAATTGGTCACCTTAACAGCTGCTGCAAAAACAAACCACCCGCCTTTGAATCCTCTAATTCCAAGGTTAATACTAATTACACCAAACAAACTAGTCCTTTGCTGGCTGGGTGATCATAAGTCCTTTCTTTTTCTTTTTTCCCTTTTGTCGTTTTCTTGTACTTTTCTTTCCTTTCTATTGCAAACTCCAAACTTCTGGATTAGTAGTTTTTGTTTCCTTTTTTTCTACCTTTTTGAAACATGTAACTGTGTCTGCGGTAGTCCTAGTAGATGGTACATGTCATGGATCTTCAGCTATGCATACATGTAATTTCTCCTTGATAAAGTTATGAATCTTGATCCATGTATAGTTTTGTGATTTCTACTTCTCATGGGTTCACAGTTTTGTACCTTTGGTGTCGACGACATCGCAATTTTATACGCCCATTTAACAAATAGGAGAGCATTTCGCACTTTATACAGGCCCGTATTTGTTAGGATTATCTTCTTGCAAATCTTTTTTGATACAGAAGGACAGAAAACAAAAGCAAGAAATTAAATTGGTTACGTAACGAGCGAAAACACTTGTATCGACAATAAACTAAAGCATATATTCCAATGGAAAATTCCCTTGTGATAAAACAAAAAAGTTCTTCACAGTTTTGAGGATAAGAAACAAGAAACATTTACAGTGTTTAGTGGTTCAGGCATAGATTGAATTGATCAACCAATTAGAACACAAGAGAGAGAGAGAGGGGACTCCCTGCCGACAGATGCCACAATGACCAGCCGTTTTTTCCCGACTTGCTCCACCGCCTCTCAATCTTCAGGAGAGAGGTAGATTTGATTGACCCAAACCCTCTCCGGCGTCCCTTGTACGGTTTTGGTGCAAGTAACAATTCATATTTGGACATTAGAATGCAAGTTATGCAGTTCCCGTGAAAACCAGTCACGGACCAGGTCAAACCTAGCGGCCACACAGGAATAGATTGTGGTCATATGAATAAACATTGCGGCCATGCACTCAAAAATTGCGGCCACTAACAGAAACATTGCATTCTGTTTTCACCCTCTCAGGCATGAAATGACCATTGTTAGCTACTCAGCTCAGGCAATCCTCTGTTTTCACCCTCTCTCTCTTTTTTCTTTTTTTTTTGTTTATTTCCTCCTTTATGGAATTTGGTGGTTTTAATGACTACTAAGTATAATATTGTATAGGACAACAAAATGCTTGGATAATGCGATGGAAGTGGAAGATAAATTTGTTTGATGGCTTCACGAGTGAGTTAACATAAATGCTAAGACGAGTTCGGAACCCTTGGTACCTTCCTTGGTTATGAGATTTTTTATTTTTTTTTGCATCGAAAGATGTGTCTGAATCTGTACACATAGTCTCGCTTGACATTCTCATTTATAATTGTAAAATGTGGGATCTGCTAGTATTAAAGTGTAACCGTCTTATTTTTAACAAATCACCAATGAAGATAATCTGCATGAATGTGTATGCAATTTCTTAATAGTAAGAAATATTTATTACCGATAATAGTTTAAAAACACATCACAACCGTTGTTTGTCGAAACAAACGGGTGAGTTTGTGCTCTACCGTGAATAAGTTTCTCTCAATGGCCATTTGTCTTTGGAATTTCCAAAAACATTTAGCATCACTTTTGAAATTGTTACCCAACAAAGCAGTTCCATGCATTGGACAAGTGAGTCAAATCCAAGTGCACAGGCGGGCTGCAAACGAGCCGAGCCGATCCGAGTTTTACAGTGTTCAAGCTTGTTTATTAAGATTTTAACGAACACGAGTTCGAGCTCGAGCTCAGTGAAAACTTAACGAGTCGAGCTTGAGCCGAGCAGGCCTTGGCTTGACTCAAGCTTGAGCTTGTTCACGAGCCTTAACGAACCAACGAAAAATGTATATATATCCTCGCATAGGCCTAATACAACCAAAAATATTTTGATTGTGAAGGTATATATCTTTCATTTTCCTATGGAGCAGGGGTGTACTGGTGTGCGTATGCTCTCGCTTCCCTTGGTTGACTAGAAAGTGAAAACGGAAAAAACAAATTATGAAATAACAATAAAAATCCTAAACTTTAGTATATATACCTCGACTCGCGAGCCGACTCGAGTCGAGTTTATCCTAGCTCGAGCTCGGCTCGTTTACAAAACGAGCTAAAAAAATATGCTCGAGCTCATTCGTTTAACTTCCAAGCCGAGCTTGAACGAGCCACTGACGAGCCGAGTTGGGAGCTGCGAGCGAGCGACTCGATTCATTTGCAGCCCGCAGTGAGCAACTTGGTTCATTTGCAGCCCTATGCACAGCATTGATGCTTCACAAAAGAATCTTGATCTTTAATCACAAAGTATGAGAAAATTTAAACAACATATGGTGCTATAGTTGCACCAAAATTTTCTGCAATTGAGAAAAAAAAAACATGTGCACGTGCATTTGTTTAGGGGAGGGAATTTCCGACGTCACATGAAGTTAGCTGGTTTGGGTCGGCTATTTTTTACACGGAACACGAACATGACACAACACAATAACACGAAAAGTTAAACAGGTCGGGTTAGGGTTGAGAGAATTCTGACACGAACACGAGATGACATGACACAACATAAAAATTTATGAAAGGACACGATAACACAACATGAAATTAGCAGGTTATGGTCGGCTATTTCTGACACTAAACACGAATATGACACGATACGATAACACAAAAAACTAAACAGGATGGGTTAGGGTTGAGAGAATTTTAATACAAACA
This sequence comes from Rhododendron ovatum, assembly GCA_019656835.1. Lineage (NCBI taxonomy): Eukaryota > Viridiplantae > Streptophyta > Magnoliopsida > Ericales > Ericaceae > Rhododendron > Rhododendron ovatum. Next base: position 16,387,255 of record CM033791.1, on the reverse strand, counting down.
CGAGATGACACGACACAATACCCACCCCTACATTTGTTGTTAATAGTTTAAAAACACATCCCAACCGTTGTTTGTCGAAACAAACGGGTGAGATTGTGCTCTACCGTGAATAAGTTTCTCTCAATGGCCATTTGTCTTTGGAATTTCCAAAAACATTTAGCATCACTTTTGAAATTGTTACCCAACAAAGCAGTTCCACGAATTGAACAAGTGAGTCAAATCCATGTGCACAGGCCGGCTGCAAACGAGCCTAGTTTTACGGTGTTCAAGCTTGTTTATTAAGTTTTTAACGAACACGAGCTCGAGCTCGAGCTCAGTGAAAACTTAACGAGTCGAGCTTGAGCCGAGTAGGCCTTGGCTTGACTCAAGCTCGAGCTTGTGCACGAGCCTTAACGAACCAACGAAAAATGTATATATATCCTCACATAGGCTTAATACAACCAAAAATATTTTGATTGTGAAGGTATATATCTGTCATTTTTCCTATGGAGCAGGGGTGTACTGATGTGCGTGTGCTTTCGCTTCCCTTGGTTGACTAGAAAGTGAAAACGGAAAAAACAAATTATGAAATAACAATAAAAATCCTAAACTTAAGTATATATACCCCAGCTCGCGAGCCAACTCGAGCCGAGCTTATCCTAGCTCGAGCTCGGCTCGTTTACAAGACGAGCTGAAAAAATCGGCTCGAACTCGTTCGTTTAACTTTCCAGCCGAACTTGAACAAGCTACTGACGAGCCGAGCTGCGAGCTGTTCGCGAGCGGCTCGGTTCATTTGCAACTCTATGCACAGCATTGATGCTTCACAAAAGAATCTTGATCTTTAATCACAAAGTATGAGAAAATTTAATCAACATATAGTGCTATAGTTGCACCAAAATTTTCTGCAATTGAGAAAAAAAAAAAAAACATGTGCACGTGCATTTGTTTAGGGGAGGAAATTTCCGACGCGACATGAAGTTAGCTAGTTTGGGTCGGCTATTTTTGACACGGAACACGAATATGACGCAACACAATAACACGAAAAGTTAAATAGGTCAGGTTAGGGTTGAGAGAATTGTGACACAAACACGAGATGACATGATACGACACAAACATTTATGAAAGGACACGATAACACAACATGAAGTTAGCAGGTTATGGTCGGCTATTTCTGACGCGAAACACGAATATAACACGATACGATAACACAAAAAACTAAACAGGACGGGTTAGGGTTGAGAGAATTCTAACACAAATACGAGATGACATGACACGATACCCACCCCTACATTTGTTGTTAACTTTTGGCACGAAAAATAGGGAGGAAGCGTTATTTCTGCTTTAATTTTCCATTTTTCATGTGTCGGACTCATCGCCAAAATTCCTTCCGGAAAATTGGAAACAAAAATTTTGCGTTCCTTGAAAACGTGTCGCCAGTCAAGTTTAGAAAACTGAAAACATATGTGGTATCCTACTTCTAAACTTTGCTATTTTTTCTGTGCCAAGGGAACACTATCCGCATAGATCAACTTCATCAATAAGCTGTGGTCGAGCTGTGGAGACAAGCAAATCATTGCGTTCTCGACCAACCTCAAGGACCTTGTAGGCCCGGCTCAACTGCAGCTTGACCGAAAGGAATGCCCACATAAGCATATCCAATTTGCACTCCTCATGGCTTCAAAACTCTAGCTGCAAAAAAACTATTTTCTGAACTTTGCTGAGGTTGGGGAGCAGCTGTTGAAGAGCGAGGTCCCTGGGACTGCACTATAAGGCCTGGTGAAGTTTCTCATCGAGGAAAAATGAAGAAATGGAAGCAAGAAAAGTTGAAGACGCTAGCAAACAGAGCAAGAAGAAGAAGAAGAAGAGTAGTCCCCCAAATTAGCAGGGCGATTGGGCCGAACTAACTTTTTCCACTTGGGAATTATCACACAAGCCCTGAAAACTTAACAAAGGCAAGATTCAAGAAATAGAAAATGGTCCGGCTAAGAGCTGTAAATTGAGAAAATAAAATCCTCAGCTCAACCTTGCCAATATGGCAATTTATTAACACCTGAATCCATTAACCGTTCTGGCAAAAAGTAAAATAAAAGCAGACTTCCAAGACAAGATGAATCAGCACTCAATAACAAAGACAAACCCGAAGATCTCAAAGCCAGGTTTGTTCAACAGGACTTTAGTATATGAAGCCCTTAAAAAGGTGCAAGCTTCATAGAATTAAGTAGAAACCAAACTCAGAGTTTGCAAGAGGGAAAAAAAGATCCTCAAATCACCATAGAACCAACATCACTATGTGGATCTAAAGGATTCTAAGTTCCTACATATACAATACTTAGGTATATCCCACAATCTTCCGTCCACATAAGCTCCGGCAGCTGTGCCTGCATCATTGAAGAAGTTTGCAGCCATCTTAGCTATATCGACAACTAAGATCATGTCCACAACGCATCAAAATTTGGTGACAAAATATAAAACCTCAAGCATCTTATAAAAGTAAACATTTCATACGAGGAACTGCAAATGGTTTACCAGTTTACCGTACAAGTATTGTCTAGAACCAAGAAGCTTTATGTCATAGCCTGTCAGAAGAATAGAACTAGAGGCTAGAAATAGTTGTACTCGTTAAACAAGTATACATTACACCATAAATGCTGGTGTAGAAAGGTCCAATCGAACTCAGGCATCTTACCTTGGAACGGACTGGAACACCCACCTAGTCAACCCCTTGGTCTAGTCCACAATCGGATTCAAAGTTTGGCTTTTCAAGAGAAACTCTATGGGATTCAGCTTTCAATAAAATGTCCTTTTAGCCAAAAAAAAACTGAAATGCCAGAAGCCCAAAATGCTGGCAATTCAACCTTTTTGGATGTAGTAATCCGTCCTAAAGTATCAAAGTTAATTACTCAACAAAACTGCCCTTATGCAGTTTAACATTTAAAATTAAGCAGCTTTATACTTGGGCAAACCAAACAGGTTTGGCTGCATGTGGAAATATGCATATGAATCATTTGGTTGTTTAGGGGAACACGTTGCTCTTGGTAAGGAAGCTAATGACTTTGCACCAAAAATTCCACTTTCAAGAGCAGCCGGATAACCATCCCGGTAGAACACAAAATATTCAAGCAATATCATTATGGTGCACACCAGTAGCTTAAATTCCCATTTAGAGGAGTCATGGCCATTGCCAAAAGTCATAGTCAAAAACTATAATGGACTGCTCTACAAAGGACAGACTCTTAAAGGAATGAATATCATATAGTGCCATTCGAATAGGTTATCAACTTACCATGATTCAATGAACTTTTGTGAGGTGTTTTTTTTATTAGTGCAAAGAATTGGAGAGAATGCTGAAGAGATCACAAGTGAACTGATTTTGGGAAGACAGGTAGGAACAAAATGCTGAAAAAATCTGGTACTTGCCTAAAAAACAAGAGCAGATATGTTTGAAAGGAGGGTGGGTCTCCAAGTACTTTTCTACCAAAGCGGTCAGTGACCTATGCCTATCTTCTGGTGAGGGTCATAACATATGAGTTCAAAGTCAGCAGCCACAAATGAATCTATATCCTTCTTCTGAGGATTGATCTTCAAAATCTGCATGCAGAAGTTCTTTTATTAAGAGGTATGCGGACAAGAATTTTAAAAAACTTCGGAAAAAGGGACCCGGGAAAAAAAAAAAAAAAAACCTTCTTCCAAACACAACTAATGTTATTGGTTAACTCAAAATGCCTAAAAGTGAAGTCAGTTGATGAATTACGCTTACCGGGAAAGGTTTAGGCAGTTTCTTAAGCTGCTCCTGCAGCAGTCTGATATGATTGAGATAAACATGAGCATCCCCAATTACATGGACAAAATCACCTGGAACAAGATCTGTGAAACAGATCAAAATAAATTCCCAACTCACATTACCCGACGTGAACATAGTAACAACTACTATAAGACTAATCCACAAAGGGGTGGGGGGCACTGATACTCCGTATTATTTCGTTTGACCCCGCAAGTTCTTCAACGTGATTAATACAAAAGAACTCCTTTGTGGACCAAGACATCAGATGTAAGTGTGCCACGCAGACTCCTCATTTTTAAACTATTCAAGAATTATTTCCACAAAACTTTTACTAGTTGTCATGAGCGCATACCACAAACGTGAGCAATCATGCATGTCAAGAGGGCATAAGATGCAATGTTAAATGGGACACCAAGACCCATGTCAGCAGAGCGCTGATACATCTGACGTGATAACTCCCCATTGGCGACATAGAACTGCAACCAAAAGATGTACATAAATAATCAAATAGAAAGGAAAAAAATCAACTTCATTTTTCAAACAAGATAAGACGGATTGAAACCTTTGATACTAACCTGGGCAAACATGTGACAAGGGGGACGTGCCATCAGCTTGAGATCAGAAGGGTTCCAAGCTGATAGAATAATCCGCCTGTCATCTGGTTTATTCTTGATCTTATCAATAGCATCTAACAACTGATCAAATCCTAGGCCAGTGTAGTCAGCATGCATGTTTGTATACCTGCATTACAAGAGTTCCACAAATGACAAATGAAGCACTTGGTGAACCTAAAATCACCCAACTGAACCAAGTGAAAAATAGTTGGTTACAAACCTAGCACCGAAGTGTCTCCACTGTAACCCATAAACGGGTCCTAAGTCTCCTTCTTCTCTATCCGCCAAACCAATACTGAAAATAGAAGATATATCTACATCAACCAAAATTGCATAGCAAGTAACATTACACGATAGTAGCAATAGCTCTGTACTTGCCTATCAAGGTAGTCTCTTGATGCATTGCCATCCCATATGTGAATGCCCTTCTCCTGAAGGACCTGTTAACAAGACAGACATAATGTACAATCGAAACACAAGATAATCTGTTAAAGAAAATGGCGCCAATTTGTTTGCCCCACGGACATCTTAGATCTTGCCGGTAGAAAAATACAGCAATAGTAATACAAAAAACTATAACTCAATCATCCAAAAGACTCATTTTGGATGTAGTGGGCCCAACTTCTTTGCACAAACTTGAAGTGTGATAATACTCTTTATTACCAAGAGAAAACTTTAGTATGATGCTACCCCAAGCAAAAATTAAACCATCTATTTGAACAAACAACAGCACATTTCCACGACATGAACTTTGGAGTTGTATGATCGACTTCATAAGTGAGTGAAAAAACAAATGTGATCCTCCCTAATCTAATTATGCATATGACATGAGAAAAAATCTAGCATAAACCGTTCAACAGTGTTACAATTACCTTAGCATTTGTTGAACCACTGATGAACCAAAGAAGCTCCTCAACAACACCTCGCCAAAATACTTTCTGTGAAACAAAAGAACAGAACATGTGTGTGTACATACAAGAGTGAATACAAGCAAGCTATTCTATATTATACAAGTCCAACACAATGTGAAACATACCATGAGCCAATAAAGAGTGGATTATCAAGAAACTACTACAATCATTAATCAAAAACTTGCAAATGAAAAGGAATAAGACATATATAGACATGCCTTTGTCATGAGAATCGGGAAAGATTTCCGCAGATTGAATCGCATCTGTCCCAATGACAAGAAAGCCAAATAAAATTGTCCTTAATAATTTCTTTATAAACATCCTCAAAAGTGAAAGGAGAGGAAAATTGATACAATTTCCAAACCTGGTGACCAAATTTCGATAGAGTTCCAGTCCCTGTTCTGTCATCTTTAGAAGTGCCATTAGAGATGATATCTTCAACAAGTCTCAGATACAAATACTCCTCATGCTTCTCAAAAATCATCTTAGGCAGGAAAGAGAACTTCTTCACGTCAAACTTAGCAGAATCTGAGCAATTATCAGATATCTTCCCATTGGTCTGACTAAGGGATTCAGCTGTAGAATTCTTCACGCGAACATAGGTCGTGAAAGAATAGCGAATGTTGTTTTCCACAGATGGGAAGGATGAATACCATGGGAAAAATACGGACGTATCAACAGCAGGGATGAAAGTGTCACATTCAATGCTGGACTCAATTTCGGTCATGTGGATGGCATCACATCCAGGAGCATTGAGGGCTTCCCTGCATTAAAAAGACAATAAAATGAAAAAAGAACTAAGGCACTCTGGCACATAACCCAAAAAAGAAAGAGGAATAAACAACAAGCTATAGAACCTAAAAATCTGGCCGCCTCCAATAACAAACACTTTCTCAATTGACAAGCAATAAGGAGAAGCCACTAACAGCTCCAAAGAGGAAGCGATACTTCCACAAATCACAACATTTTCCGCAGTGGCAATATCAAAACTGCCCGAACAAGTGAGAACTACATTAAGGCGGCCAGGTAGAGGCCGATACTCCAGTGGAATACTTTCCCAGGTTTTTCTACCTATAATGACTGCATTCTTTTTAGCAGGATCTGATGTAGTCAGAGTAACCTCCTTGAAAAACTTCATGTCAGAGGGCAACTTCCAAGGTAATTTCCCATCCTTCCCAATACCCATGTTTCAAGTTGCAGCCACAACAATTTGGTAAGTCCTCTGTGGATCTGAAACTGTATTAAGACTGCCGTTAGTAACAGTCACAAGGGTTTCACCAGCCATAATGAAGCTAAGACCACAGAATGAACTTGAATATGTTGACTCAAATCCGAGATTACAAGACCAACTCTTGTGGAAGTGCAACAGAACCTGATATTTGTAAACCAGTTAAGAAAATCCAGATTACACCGTCGATAGTGCAAGAGAAAAGCTAGAGCCTTAAACTAGAAGATATGCATAATAGTCACAACATATAATCAAACCAACTTAAAAGCTCAAAATAAGAAGATACTTCAAGGCAAGAAAAAATTGAAAATTTTAGCCTACAAGGTAAACGCAAAAATAAAAGTCACAATTCAGAAAAGTGATGTTTGCTAGAGCATGCTCTTGATAACCTTTGATCATTATTGCACCATGTAATTAACTAGAAACAAGAGTGTAAACGATGAGATAGAATTTGGAACCCAAAGAATTAGGGTTATTTTCTCATTACGTTATACTTATACAAATGCAAACACTAATTACACATTAGACCCTTATCTCCTAATCTACTTACATAAGAGATTAAATGTAAACTACAACTAATTACATACAAACCCATAACTTAACACTTCCTCTCAAGTTGGTGCGAAGATATCAATCAAGCCCAATTTGTACACATTGGGGTTGAAACTCTTACTTCCAAGCCCTTTTGTGAATATGTCAGCCAATTGATCTTCAGATCTCACAAAAAGAATACATATCAAACCCGCGCTCAGCTTCTCCTTGATGAAGTGCCTGTCAATCTCTATATGCTTCATTCTGTCATGCTGAACAGGATTATGAGCAATGTTGATGGCAGCTTTATTGTCACAGTAGAGTTCCATAGGACCATTATCAGCAATTCCCAAATCACGTAACATAGTTTGGAGCCACAAGAGCTCACAAATGCCATGAGCCATAGCTCTGTACTCAGCTTCTAAACTAGACCTTGCAACCACTGATTGCTTCTTACTTCGCCAAGTTACCAAATTTCTCCCAATAAAAGTACAATAGTCAGAAGTAGAGCGTCTATCATCTACAAAACCAGGCCAATCAGCATCAGTAAATGTCTCCAATCGCAGGTGACCATGATTAGAGAACAGAATTCCCTTTCCTGGAGCTGAGCTCACAAAAGGAATACATATCAAACCCGCGCTCAGCTTCTCCTTGATGAAGTGCCTGTCAATCTCTATATGCTTCGTTCTGTCATGCTGAACAGGATTATGAGCAATATTGATGGCAACTTTATTGTCACAGTAGAGTTTTATAGGACCATTATCAGCAATTCCCAAATCACGTAACACAGTTTGGAACCACAAGAGCTCACAAATGCCATGAGCCATAGCTCTGTACTCAGCTTCTGCACTAGACCTTGCAACCACTGATTGCTTCTTACTTCGCCAAGTTACCAAATTTCCCCCAATAAAAGTACAATAGCTAGAAGTAGAGCGTCTATCATCTACAAAACCAGGCCAGTCAGCATCGGTAAATGTCTCCAATCGCAGGTGACCATGATTAGAGAATAGAATTCCCTTTCCTGGAGCTGATTTGAGGTACCTCAAGATACGATAAACTGCATCCAGATGTGAAGTACAAGGATCATGCATAAATTGACTAACAACACTCACTACATAAGTAACATCTGGTCGAGTGTTAGCTAAATATATCAGTCGACCCACAAGTCGTTGATATCTCTCTTTGTCAATGCACTCCCCGACATTGCCACTAAGATGGTGATTCGCCTCAATAGGAGAATTTTCAGGTCTACAGCCCAACATACTTGTTTCTTCCAAAAGATCAAGTATATACTTCCGTTAGAAGATAAAAATACCTCTATCAGACCTTGCCACTTCCATGCCAAGAAAGTATCTTAGTGATCCCAAATCCTTAATCTCGAATTCCTTGAGCCAGACTAGATTAGGGATTAAAAATTTCATTCACATCATTGCCTGTCATTATTATATCATCAACATACACAATAAGGACAGCAATCTTACCAGCACCTCCCTTAATGAACATAGTATGATCTGCATGACTCTGTTTGTATCCAAACCCCAACATAGCCTTGGAAAATCTGCCAAACCACGCTCTAAGTGATTGCTTCAGCCCACTACACACCTTCTCTTCAGCCACAAAGGAAGAGAAACCTGGTGATACGTCCATATACACCTCCTCTTCTAACTCACCATGGAGGAATGCATTTTTCACATCAAACTGGTGAAGTGGCCAATTCAAATTGGCAGCACAAGAAGCAGAGCTCACACAGTATTCATCTTTGCTACTGGTGCAAATGTCTCCTCATAGTCAATACCATAGGTTTGAGTAAAACCCTTGGCAACAAGTCTCACCTTGTATCTCTCGACTGTACCATCAGCATTCTGCTTAACAGTGAAAATCCACTTTCATCCTACTGATTTCTTTCCTCCTGGAAGTGATACTAGCTCCCAAGTGCCATTCTTTTTCAAAGTTGTCATCTCTTCTATCATAGCTCCTTTCCACTTAGATATTATGAATGCATCCTACCAATTCTGTGGAATACATATAGAAGAAAGAGACGAAACAAAGGCATGGTACGAAGGAGATAAACGATCATAAGAGACAAATTGAGAGATAGGATGTTGAGTACATGACCTAACACCTTTCCGAAGAGCAATAGGAAGATTATCAGACTCAATAACAAGAGAAGATTCATTACCAGATAAGTTAGCTGAGGAATCCAGAACTAGAGCAGGGGATTGTAATTGACAAGGTGGTATTACACGAGGACTTTCCTTTCTTCTATCTAATGTAGGTTTTTAAGTTAGACCCTTTCAGCCGTTGTGGTAGTTCCTCAATATTGTTACCAATGCCATGATTTGCTCTTTCAACAGATATTGGTTCCTCTCTAAATTGTTCCCTCTCCCCCTCACCATGATTATAACAAGAGGTAAACCTCTCTTCCTCCCTCAACTCTTCCTGTCGATGCTCCCACTGAAGAGATGGAGTGGAGGGAGAGAAAAAGGATACTGTTTCCCAAAATGTAACATTCATAGAGACATAAAACTTTCTAAAATGAGGATCATAACATTTATAGCCCTTCTGGGTAGGAGAGTACCCAATAAAGACACACTTATGGGCTTTAGGACCTAACTTGCCCCTAGAGGGATGAGAGACATGAACAAAACACACACAACCAAACACCCGCGATGCAAGAGTGGTGACACAAGAATTGTGAGGAAGACACTCAATAGGTGTTTTGAACCGGAGAACACTAGATGGCATACGGTTGATAAGATAAGTAGTTGTCAAAATCGTCTCTCCCGAAAAAAAAATTGGGAACATTCATGGTGAATAAAAGAGAGCGAGCTACCTCTGCAAGATGACGATTCTTGCGTTCAGCAACTCCATTTTGTTGTGGAGTGTCAACACAAGTCGTATGATAAAGAATGCCATTTTCGTCTAGGAATGCCTTAAAATTCCTATCTATATACTCAGTCTTATTGTCACTACAAATAATTTTAATATTCGTATCAAATTGAGTGCGTACCATGGCATAAAAAGATTTAAAACAAGAAAAGACGTCACTTTTTAACTTAAGTAAATACACCCAAGTAACACGAGAATAACAGTCAATAAAAGTGACAAACCATCGAAACCTTTAAAAGAGATAACAGGGGAAGGACACCAAACATCATAATGGATAACTGTAAAAGGAGATGCACTCCGTTTATTAATAGGTGCATAAGATGAATGTTTATGTTTTCCAAACTCACAAGCTTTAAAAAAAAAAATTTGAATCTTAGGACAATGCCTCATTAAATTAGGAAAAAGTTTCTTTAAAATTCTGAAGGATGGATGACCCAATCTACGGTGCCACTAATGTACCATAGTAAGAGGTGCACCCGTATCTACTTGCAGAGCAAGACCACATGACATGCGTGGACAAGGTGCAGACTCCAAAAAATAAAGGCCACCATGTGATTTACCACTGCCAATCACCTTCCCCGTATCCAGTTCCTGAAAAACACAATGAGTAGGAAAAAAGGTCACAGAACAATTTGCAGAACGAGTAAGGCTACTAAAAGACATAAGATTAGTGGCAAAATTGAGAATTTGTAAAACTGAAGAGAGAGAAATGGAGGGAGAATAGCAAACGAAACCCTTCCCTGAGATAGCAGAGAATGACCCATCTGTTATTCGGACCTTATCCTTACCAGAACAAGTAGAGTAAGAATCAAACACAGAGGAACACCGAGTCATATGATCTAAGGCACCAGAATCTATAATACAAGGAATAGCAGAAGAGGCAGTAAATGCACTAGTTGGGATACCTGTGTGAGCAAAATAGGATGAAGTAAGAGCTGTTGAGGAAGAGGAAGCTATAGTAGACAGAGAATTAGCCCGAGCCATAAGGCACCTGAGAGTTTGTATCTCCCCCTGAGAGAAACCACCAACACGATCAGATGACACCTGAATCCCAAAACTGAACATAGAATAAGGCAATGTGCCAACTGTAGACTCCGAAACATGGGCCTGGGCCCGAGAACGCACCAGACCACAACAATGGCCACCGCGCCCACGAGAGGGCTTGCCATGTAGCTTCCAACAAAAATCCCTGGTATGACCAGTGTTATGGCTCACTGCTAGTACCAGACTGGGACTTGCCACCCTAGAGAATAGGCCCATTATCAAAACCAAAATGACCCTGAGGAGTAGCAACCAGGGCAGAACGATCAGAAATAGGAGGGTGCAACATATAGCACCCCTCCTACTCTCCTCCTGCTAAACAATAGAATAGGCCTCTCCCAAGGATGGAAACAGAACACGGCCCAACACCTGTACTCTAATCGGATCAAGCTCCAGATCAAGACCAGCAAGGAAGTCATAAACGCGCTCTTTCTCCAGCCTTTTTAACCAATTAGCAGCATCCACAACACAAACAGCCTGAAAGCCCTCATAATAATCAAATTTCCCCCAAGCTCCATTTAAGTCGGCAAAATACACAGCAACAAAATGATGATTTTGCTCCAATGTACGGAGCCTGTTCCTCAACTTAAAATGTTGTGCATCATTACCTTGCTGAGAATAGGTCTGGGATGCATTAGTCCAAATTTGATGTGGAGTATCAAGCAACAAGAAAGTATGACGAATATGAGCTCTCATAGAGTTAAACAACCAGGTCATGACTAACGATTTTCGAGATTTAAACTTCTTGAGTTCGACCGCCTCAACAGGTGGAGTAACAAGGCCTTCAATGAACTCTGACATCCCTTTGGCCTCACTAGCCAAGGTAAAAGTACGAGACCAAATCAAATAGTTGGTACCATCCAACTTAATATGGCAAATATCCAGAGGAAAATTATCTAGGGTCCCTGCACGACTCAACTCATCATTTGTAATAGCGAAAGCCTTTCGTTTATCCTCCGACATTGCAACAAACCCAGATTATGACAAACGATGTAGAATAAAACAAATAGAGTTCCGAAAAAGCTTGATTATTCTGACCCAAACTCAAAACAGTGTAAATAACTCTTATTCAAGCCAAATGAAGACAACCAAATCTGACCCAACTCCAAAAAACACAAACAAACCTGAACTGAAGGCAAACAAGTGTGGAGCTACGTCGGGGAAAGACAGAGAGTGGCTGTACGACGTCGGAATTGGCTGTACGACGTCGGAACTGGTTGGGATTGACTGGGGTGATGTCAGAACTGGTCAAGGGTCAACGGCGAGAAGAATCAGACCTGTACGTCTCTCTGAAGTTTAACAAAATAGTCGATTCAAGCTGAATCAGAGAAGACCCAGTTGATTTCAAGTTCGAACAGAGATCGCCAGTGGCTGGAAGACGTGTAACGATGGTTGCCGGTGGTCGAGAGGGATCGCCTTAGGACTAGCGATCAGACCCAGTTAGCGGCGAGACCTGTCGGAGGTTTCCGGTGACCAGGCGAGACCTGTCGGAGGTTTCCAGTGACCAAAATAGGCCGACAACACAGACAACATGAAAAAAACAGTGACAGAGATCGCCGTTGCGGGTCCGAACAGAGATCAACAGGAAACCCAGCTACTCACGTCGGTGTTTAATCGATGTCTGGTTTGTCAACAAGGTAAGTCGCTAGGAGCGTATAGCTCTGATACCATGTAAACGATGAGATAGAATTCGGAACCCAAAGAATTAGGGTTATTTTCTCATTACGTTATACTTATACAAATGTAAACACTAATTACACATTAGACCCTTATCTCCTAATCTACTTACATAAGAGATTAAATGTAAACTACAACTAAGTGCATACAAACCCATAACTTAACAAAGAATTTGCCAACTTAGTAGGTTTGTATTGGAGCTCGCAAACCAACATCCTTTCTTCTTCCCCAATTTGAAGCAAAAGAATAGAAATGACAAAAATACGAACTACATAACAACTTATTCATTGAAAATATCCCATGATTCACATCATATAAACTCCAGTTAAAAGACTAAAAAAAAAAAACTCTCAATGTATCCAATGGACAAAAAAACAATAAAAATAGCCGATAAAAAAACAGCAACTTACCGTGTCAACTATAATGTTACACTATTTGGGGTTGTTTTCTCAAATTGATACACTATTTGGGATTGTTTTCTGTTTGCCTTTGTTGCTTTGAAATGTACACGCATGTATATCTGATCAACGATAATGTTAGTATTATAGCAATGGAAGATTAGTGATGGTTGCCTTAAGATCCGTTTGATCAGACTGGAGTACTGAACATCATAGAAAACGTAAGAAAGACAAAAAAACCACACTTTTCTGGTGTTCAATTAGGATGAAAACACTAAAATGTGTTAGAAGGTGAAGTTTCTTTTACGAGAACAAGGAAATTGTAGATTCTAGTTAAAGTTGTCAATCACTTCTGACACGTTCCATTATACTCATTGTAGGTATGAGAAGTGGGAAGAGTACCTGAGGTTGCCCTTTGGAAGTATGGTGGTTACTGCAGTGACTCAGGACCGCTGGAGGTGGAGGAGGAGAGAGCTTAGGGCAGCCTTAGAGAGAGAGAGGGATGGTAGTGGAGAGTAGGTCTGTTAGGTGTGTATTGAATGCTTCTCTTCAATGAGGGTTAAGTCCTCTTTATATGCGAGCCCAGGATCCTCCTTGGAGGGTAAGGAAGCTTGCCTCGCCTCATTAATGCTGAGCAAAGTACCACATTCCCTTTTGGGTGTTATACCATACCTAGAGTTCTATGGCTAGGGATTCCCAGGCGCAATTGGGTGATATATGGAGGCATGTATCATGGCCAGGTGGTAGGTATGATACAGGCCCCAATGTATCAGCTTGTAAGCTGGGATACTTCAGAGATCATCATACGTTGGGTGACGTTGGCGAACCCCTCTCTCTCTATGACCGATCAAATTGGAGCTCACTTCGGAGGTGAGCCTTGACAAACCCTTTACTCTAGCCTCCAATCCACAATCCTCCTTAGGTCCCGAGCAAGGTACCTAGGCCCTGCTCCCGGCCTAGGGTGTTGTGCAGAGTCACCATTAGTACGAAGGAACCTCAAACGCAGAGGCGCCTCAAGTGCGGAGGTGTGAGGGAGCCGAGGATGTAAGGATGATCCTCCAGTAGCCTTAAGGGGGTGGAGGACCTCCAAGTACCCACATTAATGTCCCCTTGCGTGCATGTACTCATGTGACAAATGAGTGTATGCGGGCATCTATCCAATTTCCTAGTCGGTGAGGATCTACTAGTTTTCTTCTTTGGGGAGTTCTAGCTATGCCATTTTTAGCCGTGGCTAGAGTTTTCATCATTTCAAAAGTCACTTTTCTTCACGTTCACGAGTGCTCCGCTAGAAGTATGGAGTTTATTCATCTCATTCTTTGTTGTTTGAGAACTTTTTGAGAGAGTTTGTGGTGGGTTTTCTTTTTATTTGTGAAAGAAGTTGCTCGGAGCTTGATTCCATCTGGTGGTGTCGGAGGAGTGATTTGGACCTTGGTTTATTCAAGGTTGTGGAGAGAAGGCCAAATAACTCAAGCTCAGAGCTTGGTTTATTCGGGGTTGTTTCAGTGCATCTAACCGGAGGAGAGCAACCAAGCTAGATCTTCTGTCTTGTTGATGCATGATCTATTATCATAATATAATTTTTTTTCTTACATCAAACTAAATATGAGCACATGTATATTCTCCTACTCCACCCTTTTTTTCTAAAAAGAAAGAAGGAAGAGAGAAGAAAGGTAACGCTCATGAGTGCAAAAGGAAAGAGTAAGTAATAAAAGGGGGTGTCTCCTCCCTTGTTTTTATTTTTATTTTTTTAAAAACAAAAACTTTAGAGTATTAGCTGGAGTACAGGGTTGCCTCCTCCTGTGTGTTTTCTGAAAGCATAATTGTGGAGAGTTGATTTTAAGTAAGGTGCTGGTGTGAAAGGCAAGAGAGGATAAAGAGACAAGATAAGGGGTTTGGCGTTAGCGCAACATCTGTGAGGGTTCCTCTTTGGATTACAACTGCTGGGTCTAGATCTGAATTCTTATATACTTCTATTTGATCCCCAATCAAGCGGAGCTCCATACTTGGTGAGTTTCGGAGCCGTGGAGGTGGGGGTGGGGGTGGGTGTGTCAGAGTGGCAAGGCTCCCCTCAGTGAGGGGCTCCGCTTAGATGGAGCTCTACTCAGTGGGGGTGCCACTCGGTTGTGGGGGAAGCTTCTTGAAGGCTCGTGCTTAAACAAACCAACACTTAGTGGGAGCTTGCTCTTGGGGTGAGCCTCCGAATTTTGGTGAGACAAGCAATTCTTGAAGGGCTTGCAGAAGCTTTTAAGATTTCGTGTTAAGACCTCTTATCTTCTTTGAAACACTCTGATAGCCCTTCAAAGCAATATATAAGTATATTTTTGCAACCCCCCCCCTTCTTGAACATGCGAGCCTCCAAAGCTATTTCATAAAACATGATGCAAACCGCCTAGGCTCCTCCTCCTTTTTTGTGGGAGCTATCTGGATTGTTGTACAATGTAAACATGTGAGGCATCAGAATTTTTCAATGATATCCATGCGATCTGTCGAGGGTTTTTTGTTATGGAAAATGTTATGCGAGCCCTTAATGCTCTTGCAGTAAAAAGTTAATACAAGCCTTCACAATTGAGCCTTGTTATGGAAAATATTATGCGAACCTTTAATGCTCTTGCAATAAAAAGTCGATGCAAGGCGAGCCCTCAAGGCTCTTTAATGAAATGTTGGTGTGAGGCAAGCCCTCAAGGCTCTTCAATAAAATGCTGATGCAAGGCGAGCCCTCAGGCTCTTTCAATAAAATGTTGATGCCAGGCAAGCCCTCAAGGCTCTTCAATAAAATGCTGGTGCAAGTCGAGCCCTCAAGGCTCTTCAATAAAATGTTGGCTCTTTCAATGAACTGTTGATGCGAGCCCTCAAGGCACTTTTATAAAATGTTGGTGCGAGGCGAGCCCTCAAGTCTCTTCAGTAAAATGCGTATGCGAGGCGAGGCGAGGCGAGGCGAGGCGAGGCCTCAGGCTCTTTCAATAAAATGTTGATGTGAGGCGAGCCCTCAAGGCTCTTCAATAAAATGATGATGATGCGAGGCGAGCCCTTAAGCTCTTTCAATAAAATGTTGATGCGAGCCCTCAAGCTCTTTCAATAAAATATTGATGCAAGGAGAGCCCTCAAAGCTCTTCAATAAAATGCTGATGCAAGTCGAGCCCTAAGGCTCTCTCAATAAAATGTTGATGCAAGGCGAGCCCTCAAGGCTCTTTAATAAAATATTGGTGCGAGGCAAGCCCTCGAGGCTCTTCAATAAAATGCTGATGCAAGGTGAGCCCTCAGACTCTTTAAATAAAACGTTGATAAGAGCCCTTAGGCTCTTTCAATAAAATGTTGATGCGAGGCGAACCCTCAAGGCTCTTTAATAAAATGTTAGTGTGAGGCGAGCCCTCAAGGCTCTTCAATAAAATGCTTATGCAAGGCGAGCCCCCAGGCTCTTTCAATAAAATGTTGATGCGAAGCGAGCCCTTGAGGCTCTTTAATAAAATATTGATGCGAGCCATTGTAAAATGTTTCTCCAATAAAATGTTCACTGCGAGTCGCCCGAGACATGCGAGCCCTCAAAAAAAAAAAATTTTTATGAAGTGTGTTGTGGGAGCCACGTTCAATCTATTGGGCTAGGCAAATCCTCCCTTAAAAATGTCCAAGCAATCTCTCCTTTAAATTTTGAAATAATATAGAAACTCTCTTAAAAGTTATAGGTGGGCTCCTGCCTTACCTAACAAGAAAACAAAGTAACGGAGTAAAAGGGTTTGGGAGGCGAGTGCCTTTGCGAGCCGCCCCAAGAGCTGGAGTACACATCAGGTTGAGCCAGTCCGATCTCACCCCTCCTCGAGTTCCACTCCATCGGTCAAACACCTTGCGTGTCTCTTGAATATAGGAAAGTGACAAACTCCACTCATCCATTTTACTCATCTGTTGTGGCTACAAGTATGACCCACCACTCTCTTACTAGTCTCCAAATTGAACCAGCAAAGCAACCCCATTGAATTCTGTTGATGTCATCTTTCACTAAATTGACTAAATACAAACATGGGCAATGAATGCCTACAGCGCTTGACAGAACCAACAGATCATCTTTTTTAGTATTATTCACGAAACATATCTATTCTTGGGCTCAAGCATGTGAAAACTGCCATGTGCAGCTGTTTTTCTCTCTTTTACTGAGTATACTAAGCTAGCAATAAAATATCAAGACCCTTCTGATATACGCCGTGCATTTTTAAGATATATACATCCAATCTACTAGACTAGAGCTTGCGAGGCGAGAGAGGGAGCTGCTTGCGAGGCGAGAGAGGGAGCTGCTCGCTCGAGAAAGAGGGCACACGAAGAAGAGATATTTCTAGGCATATGCTCATTTTGTGCGGCAACTGTGGCGGATACTTCACGTTATCCCTCCATTGTTCAAAAAGAAAATAATCCTTGCGAGCCCCTCGACTTCTTCCAAATAAACTTTGGCAGGCAAACTTATGACTTTCTCCATGGAGCACCTTCGGTGGGCAAATTCTTGAGTTCCCCCGATAAGCACCTTCAATGGGTGGTGCATGGAGGACTTCCTCCGCAGAGCAACTTAGGTGAGCTCCATTGGCGAAGTCTTAAATTTTTTTGTTTATTTGTTTTCAAGGAGGCTAACCCTTTCTTAGATTTGTTGGCGAGGTCAAGTTTTGTGATTTGCGAGCCTGAGGTGAGCTGTAATTGGGGGCAAAGTCTTCTCCCCCCCCACCCCCCCGGGCAAGAGGAGGTGGTGACACTAGGTTTGGTGGAACCCGAAGGTGCCTTGGAGGTTTTTGAACCTATATAGAAACTCCTAGCATAGGACAAAATAAAGTAGACTGGATGTATATATCGTAAAAATGCACAACGTATATCAGAGGGGTCTTGATATTTTATTGCTAGTCTAGTAGTCTACTCAGCAAAAGAGAGAGAAACAGCTGCACGTGGCAGTTTTCACATGCTTGAGCCCAGGAATAGATATGTTTCGTCAATAATACTAAAAAGATGACCTGTTGGTTTTGTAGGCATTCATTGCCCGTGTTTGTATTTAGTCAATTTAGTGAAAGATGGCATCAACAGAATTCAATGGGAATTCAATGGGGTTGCTCTGCTGGTTCAATTTGGAGACTAGTAAGAGAGTGGTGGGTCATACTTGTAGCCACAACAGATGAGTAAAATGGATGAGTGGAGTTTGTCACTTTCCTATATTCATGACACGCAAGGTGTTTGACTGATGGAGTGGAACCCGAGGAGGGGTGAGATCAGACTATCTCAACCCGATGTGTACTCAAACATTTTTTTTTTAATATAGGAGAGCGGAAGAGCATGACCCGAGGAGGGGTGTAAATGCAGGAGCATAACCCGAGCCCGAGGGATTGCGCCCTAGTACTTAACAATCCAAAGAGTGGAGGAGCATGACCCGAGGAGGGATGTGAGCAGAAAAGCTCAACCTGAGGAGTTGATACTTGTTCTCGATGTCTTCCGATGTAATCTCCAATGGTTTCATTTTTTTTTTAATCCCATAACTTGCTCGATAATTGTTTGATAGGGAGGGAGTGGAGCCAATCCTGGCTCACAGAAACATATATTTAGCTCCATAGGCTCCATAATATTTCGATGGGAGAGGAATGGAGTCAAAGGGTTGACTCCATGTGTAACATTTGCTTCAGCCTCTACCTCTTTCTTTTTTTTTTTTGGAAAGATAAAAATAAATAACTCAAGTGCAACTCCTTGTGACTGACTTTCTAACTTCTGAGGTAACAAGAAAGTCAGGGGGAGGAATAGCTCGACATTTTTTCATCCAAATTTGCAAGCCTACACTCTAAATTTGCGGAGGGGAGCAAGATAAAATAGCTTGTCCCTAGAGAGGAAGAACAAGCATGGCACGACCTCAAAAGGGATCAGATTAAAAAAATAAAAAAAATTTGGGAGAGGAACGGAATGTAATGTAACTTCAACCAGGGAGAGTACGAGCATATATCCACTCTCCATTATGGAGGGGAGCATGTGAGATATCTCAATCCCTAAGGGTAAAAATAAGTATATCTCGATCGACTTCCAAATGTAAAAAAGTATGGTTCCACTCTCAATTGCAGAGGGGAGTGAGACAACATAGAGCTATATTCCATAGGGAGAGACTAAGGTATATGGCTGAATTTTCAAAAGAGCATAAATATGGCTCCTCAACTCTGGATGGAGAGAACAAGTTCGGCTTGGCCTTGAAGAGAACATGTACAAGACTCCACCCTCAACTGAGGCGGAGATCGAGATTCTTTAGTTAAATCCTGAGGAGTGTAAGATTTCATGGCTCAAACCCAGAGGAGAGCATATAAGCAATTAGACTCACGAGGGTGAGCTGTTGGAGGGATCAAAGGCATGTTTTGTCTCCAACTTTACGAAAGGAGTGAGGAAACACAACTTGATCCCTGAGGAGAGTGTAAGTGTTGATCCCGGAGGATAGTGTACAAAATTTGGAGGGAGCAAAAGCGTGGCTCTATCTCCAACTTTACAAGGGTGTAAGGAAACACAACTCGATCCCGGAGGAGAGTGTACAAAATAGTTCTCCTCTGTCTCCAACTTTACAAAGGTGTAAGGAAACAAAATTCGATCCCGGAGGAGAGTACAAAGTAGTTCTCTCCTAGAGGAAAAGGTAAGTGTTGCTCGAATTAAGGAAAGCGTAAACATGGAGGGTTGGGGTTGGGTTTAGGGTTACGGTTGAAGAGAGGTGGATGAGGTTGTGGAGCCTAGCTTGGACTCGAGGTGCTAGACGACGCTGTTGAATGAGGTCAGGGTGGCTCTAGGGTTCGTTTCGCGGAGGAGAGACACTAAGGACTCGGCTATGGCCTAGTCGGACACCATTGTTGTTGCTGCCCCTCTCTCACACATTGCTCATCTACTACTAATAGAAATTAGTGGCCAAGAGCATTATAAGACAATGGCTCTCTAGAATATAGCTGAGGCCTAGGGGAGAGGAATTCGGCAGAGGTCCGCTGACTGAGTCAGTGATGCCAAAGTTGTACTGCCACCGGGTCATGCTCGGTTTGCCGAGTCCTTGGCTTGTCCTCTCGTACTTCAGCGAGCAACCGATGCGCTAAACGAACCGGAGGGCCAAAAGCAGGCCTAGGTGATCTGCGAGCCCCCGATTAGGCTAGGCTCGTGATCCCCGGCCAAGAGCACTATAAGACAATGGCTCTTAAGGAGATATAGTGCACTTGAGGCACAAGTCTAGGCTTGGGTGATCTGCGTGCCCTCGATTAGGCTAGGCTCGTGATTCCCGCGGCTCAGTGGCCAAGAGCACTGTAAGACAGTGGCTCTTAAAGAGATATAGTGCAACGGAGGCCCAAGAGCATAGTAAGACAATGGCTCTTAAGGAGATATAGTTTTCCGGGCTGGAGGGGAATTGAGACAACTTGCTCTTTGAGAATCAACATTTGGAGGAGTTGTGGTCATGGGCCTCGAGGGCTCATCGTGTGCTTTCTTGGTGAAAGTATGGTGCCTCGAGATATGCGTAAAGGAATCATATCGCCATGATTATCTTGCCTGGGCAATTTGATGGGAGCCAATTTACGCTCTAAAGATGTGTGAGGCAGTCATAACATTTTCTCTTTTACAATGTATACGAGGCATCACATCCTTTCCCCCTTTTTTTTTATACTTCATGAACCCTGCAATGGTTATGCTCAAATTTTTAGCAAGTGAGGAGAGAATTAGTACTCTTTTTAGTTGAGGTTTGCACATGCTCCTTCCTTTGACTCAAGGAGGCTCTAGAGCCATCATGTACTTCCAAGTGCGAAAGTAAAGTTATGCCTCAAGCGAAAAACTAATGCAAAATTTGGAAAGAGCATAACTCAGAGGGGCTATGATTGACTTTAGAGTGGATCTTGACGTTGAAGGATTTCATTATTTTGGAGGAGATCCTGATGTAAAAAGTGGCTCCGGACGTTGGGATCTCTGGACAAATGAGCCAGCCTTCAGGACTTTATGCAAAATGCAAATAAATAGAGTCTTTGTGAGAAGTTGGTGAGTGTGTTATAACCAATGGCGACGCCACATAGCGAGCAGCAGGGTCAGGCCACCCCATGGAGGGAAAAAAAATTACTATTACTATACTAAATTTTTTTCGAAATTACAAATGACCCCATTACAATTTGATGATGGCACCATACTAGATTATTTTTCTACTTGAAACTAACCCTTTCCTCGTCAAAGTTAAAACTAAAAGTGTAGGTGGATAAATTCAAGTAGTGCTTTGAACAGCACAGGAATGCAGCGGCTTCTCGTGCCTCTTGAACGTAACCCTAATTCGTCAGAGAAACCTTTATCCTGTAAAACAGACAAGGAGTGAGCGCACCTTTGCCTCTCGTGGCAAAGGCCCTCCGATGCCTTTGTTAGTATTTCGTACTAATGATCAAACCCTAATTATCAGTAGGAAAGCAATAAGAATGCGGTGTATTGCGTACCTTTTACCTCTAGGTTTACCTCTTATTTATAGATTTGCGTATGCTTGCTGGCCAAGCATCCGTGTTGCCCTAGGATTCCTAACTCGTATAGGAATCCCAGGATCTCTTGGATTCTCGTTCCCTTATCAGTTTATTTCCTTAATCCTTATAGGACTCTTTCCATAACAAGCCGAACATCCCATACTCGTTGGGTATCTTTCTTAGATCCTATATTCTTGGGATCTTATTCTGTAACGGAATACCAGTGATTCTGGACACTTCCAGAGTGTTCCCCCTAATAGGACTTCTCTCTTTGTTCGGCCATCTCATGGCCGAACAGATGGCCTGGACCAGTTACTTCACATGTAACTGGTCCTTAAGAAACAATGGAGACCATATGCTTCTTAAGGAGCTCTCCTCCTGTTCGGCTCTCTTGCCGAACAAGTATCTTTGAACATTGGCATCTCATGCCATTAAATAATATTCGGTCTAATAACATCTCGTGTTACTGTACCGAGGATTGCGCAACCTCTCTGTACCATTGACTTCTCGTGTCACTTGGTCCATAATGCGTTGACCTTTTCTTTGACCGTGCTCGGGCTTGTTTTGTACCTGTTCGGGAATACCTCCCTACAATTGCTCCCCAGCTTTGCTCGTTTATATTTTACTCAGATGACAAGGAAAGCTTTTTTACCGAACAAATTCACTTTGTTTCTGCACCCTTTACACGCGTCGATCATCGTATTGCGCTTCATTAAATACGAACAGACGTGTTTATGGGAAAACGGAACACTCAAACGGCGTCTGGGATGACGTTTTACGTACGCCACCCACTTTTTGGGGTATTTTTGGATTTTCGTCCCATTTTCAAAAATCTCAATCTCTCTCTTAGACTTCCTCAGCAGAAAGAGGCGATTTCAAGGTTTACCCGCCATTGAAGCTCTGTTCATCATTTCAAGACCTCCTCCTTTCTGCTTTTAGGGATTCAATCGACTATTTTTCGTAAGTCATCATTCCTCTCCTTACTACTCTGTTTCTCTTGGTAGATTGTTCACAATCTTTCGTTAGGGTTTCATCGTCCCCATTGCTCCCCAAAAGGTTTTCTGGTAATGGGGAGATTTCGTAGACATTGTAATACTCCTCAAACCATGGCTAGTTTTAGATCTCGGTATGGGATTCCTGACAACGTAGCTACTGTTTTGGCTCCTGAGGATGCCATTCGTGAAAGCTTCGATTTTGACACCCTTCATATTCCAGTAGTAGCCGTCGTTGAAGGCGGGGTTAGGTTTCCCCTAGCCCCTCTGCTCCGCCAAGTCTTAGCGTATTACAGGCTTTCGCCAATGCAGGTTTCTGCTAATTTCTTCAGGGTAGTTATGGGCATAAATACCTTAAACCAAATGTTAGGGACTTCGCTAGGCCTGTATGATATTCACCATCTATACAGTATTTCCAGAACTGGGGATGCCCTTACGTATTATTTAAAGAGTAGGGATTCTAGAAAGAAGCTCGTTCTCGAACTCCCTGACTCTGCTCGAGGGGATGATGACGACTTTCTGATCGTTACGGGCAACTTCGAACCCAGAGACGAGGACAACCAAGTGATTGGTTTTCATGCCCCTCACATATTCGGGAGCCCACATTAGTGCTCTCCCTTAATATCATTTGTTTTGTCCTCTTTCATAGGAAAAGCGTTTTCGTGCTTCTAATTGCTTATGCTTTGTTTCAGCATCAAATATTAATCGTGGTTATAACATCATAACCCCACAAGTTCACGTAGCTGATATCAGACGAGCACTTGCGTTCAACGGCGAAGGGACATACCTTGCAGGCCGAGCAAGAGCAGCTCAAGTACTTCTCAGCTACAAAGCTTCGTATGGTGGGTTTATTGATCGGAGAACCCGAGCAGCTGACATCCCTGCAATAGCTGGTCCTTCAAGACCAATCCCCGAACAAGAAGAGAGGCGTTCCCAGACTCCTCCAATTTCTGACGAACCTATCCCTCTTGCTGAGGAAGTTTCCAGTTCTACATCCAACTCGTCTTCCAGCGGTTATACCCCTTCGCCTCCAGCAATGAACCAACCAATCGATTTGGGGAGTCTCCTTACCATACCTGGTCGAGGTCGTGGAGCTGCTCGGGGACAAGGTGGCCAAGGTCGTGGCCGCCGCACTCAGACCCAGACTGATGCTCCTCCTGGCTTTTCCCCAGAAGAAATCGAGGCCATTCACCGTGAGAAACGTCAACGAGTGGAGGAAACTCAAGAAAGACCCCCTACATCCTCCTCATCACCTGCTCCCCTCTGGGCTCCTCCATTCTCACACGGGAACCGAGCTATCACTGCTCGGGACAGTGTTGAGTCAGAAGGCACTGCCCTTGCCTTGTCTCAAGCTTTTCTGCTGCCAGGAGATATGCAGAAGGAGGTGGCGAGCTCGCCTGACAACCTTCTAAGCTCATTCATGTCTCACAATGCCAAGGTAAAATTTCGCTTTTGTAAACCATAGTATACCATAGCGTTTGTTTAACTGTTTTGAACGTTTCTAGGTGATGCAAAAAATGGTGGCCATGGCTCAAAAACTCAGCCAATCTGAGCCCCAACGTGCCAAACTGGTCGGTGAGAACAACAAGCTTCAACGCACCATCATCAGGCTTGAGAGAGAAAGAAACCAAGCCTTGGGAGTAGCTGATGGTTTAAAGGGACAACTAAAGGGGACTGAGGACAGCCTAAATCAGACGCTGAAGGAACTCGAGGCGAGTCAGAATGAAACCAAAGCTGCATTTGAGAAGGGATACAACGAAGGGATCAAGGTGGCCACGGAAAGTTACACAAGCCAAATGCCTGGGATACAAGACCAAGTCTGGGTGGCTTCTTGGACAGCTTGCCTTGCCAAAGCTGAGATTCCAGAATCATCTCCTCTCTGGACCAACATTGAACTACCCAGTGCTGCCAGTCAAGAGGAGGATATTGCAGAAGAGATGAATGATGAGCAGGTGGTGAACGTGTCTGCTGAGCAACCTGTTTCTGAAGTGGAGCCTCAGATTGATATGACCAATCCTGGCCAAAAGGAAGTCAGTGATGGTCAACGTGGAAAGGAAATTTCCACTGATGATGTGATTGCACCAGTAGCTCCTGTATTTGCTCCTTCTTCTGTGCAAGATCTCGCTGAAGATGAATGAGCTCTGCCTTTCTTTATATCTGTGTTTTGAATTATTCCTGTCAAGATACTTGTTCCACATATTTCTATCATGGGTGTTTTGTGAAAAGTTTAAGTATTTCGTACTTATGTAAGTTGTTTCGTACTTTAAATCGGCTAAAGTGTCACGTACTTTATGCATATATTCGTATGCTTTCCAAGTTTGTGCATATTTTCGTATGCTGTGGACTGTTTGTGCATATATTCGTATGCTTGTATGCATGTATTCGTATGCAATGTTAAGTTTCTCGTACTTGGATATTTCGTGGTTTTTAAATTCCACACAAGTGTTCTCACACTTTAAGTTCCACACAAGTGTTCTCACACTTTAAGTTTCACGTACCTTGGAACATCATACAAGTGTTTCGTACTTGCGTTCTGTCTAAGTATCACGTACTGAAATGGATATCCCATACCCTGCTCCCCAATACGAATAAGGGAAAACAATGTCGTAATTCGTATTTAAAACAAATACCAAGAAAACAGCAGTTTATATTAAGAAAATAACCTCATTCATAAACTGTGAAACCCAAGAGGGCGTTATTCATACCCCTTGTAACGAAAATAACAAAACTAGAACATAAGAGAGTTTTATTCGTAACCCTCACACAATCACGATGTGCACAAGTACGAGAAAAAATATGTTTCATATAAAAAATTTCCTTAAATTATGGACATTCCAAGGTCTTGGCACCGGATTCCCATCCAGGTCTGCCAATCGATAAGCTCCAATGCCCACAATCTCAGTAACTCGATATGGGCCCTCCCAATTAGCCCCCAACTTTCCTTCATTAGCCACTTTAGTGTTGCCGAGCACCTTTCGTAGCACAAGGTCTCCAACACCAAATTCCCGTGGATGTTCATGCTTGTTGTAGCCTTTGACTAGCTGCTCTTGGTACGAGGCCAAGTGCACTAGGGCCCGTTCTCGTCTCTCCTCGGCAAGATCTAATTCAATCTCCAAGGCTCGATCGTTGCCTCCACTTTCTACCAACTTGGTCCTGTTGGTCGGCAGACCTACCTCTAATGGAATAACAGCCTCTGTTCCATACGCCAAAGAATAGGGGGTCTCTCCCGTAGACCTCCTAGGTGTTGTACGGTATGCCCATAGGACCAATGGCAATTCATCAGGCCATTTCCCCTTTGCTTTATCCAAACGTTTCTTAATCCCATTAAGAATGGTTTTGTTAGATGCCTCTGCTTGGCCATTACTTTGAGGGTAGGCCGGAGTTGAATAGTAATTTCTTATCCCATACTGGGCACAGAAAGTTTTGAACTTTTTCTGAAATTGAGACCCATTGTCTGTAATCAATGAA
Organism: Rhododendron ovatum; assembly: GCA_019656835.1. Taxonomy (NCBI): domain Eukaryota; kingdom Viridiplantae; phylum Streptophyta; class Magnoliopsida; order Ericales; family Ericaceae; genus Rhododendron; species Rhododendron ovatum. Next base: position 16,361,293 of record CM033791.1, on the reverse strand, counting down.
TACGGGACTCCAAAACGAGTAATGATGCTCTTCCACACGAACCTCTCTATCATAGGTTCGGTGATTTTAGCCAATGGTTCTGCCTCAATCCACTTGGTAAAATAATCTGTCGCAACTAGCAGAAATTTTCGATTTCCAGTTGCCTTGTGCAGTGGACCCACAATGTCCATTCCCCACTGAGCGAACGGCCAAGGACTTGTTAAAGGCACCAAGTCTTCTGCTGGTGTTCGAATCATTGGTGAAAATTTCTGACACTTTTCACAAATCTTGACGTACACCTTAGCATCTTCTTGCATGTACGGCCACCAATATCCTTGAGTGATTGCTCGGTGGGCTATGGACCGGCCCCCAGCATGGCTTCCACAGGTTCCCTCATGAATTTCGTGGAGGAACTTTTGCACCATTTCAGGGTGCACACAAAGCAAATAGGGCCCTGTAAAGGACTTCCTGTATAATTTCCCTTCAGGAGATAACCAGAACCGAGCAGATTTGGTCCTAATTTTATGAGCCTCTTTTTTGTCTGAAGGGAGCTTTTCATCTCGTAAGAACTCAATAATTGGATCCATCCAACTTGGTCCCTGGTTCACGTCCAGGACCATCTCTACGCTTCTTCCAATGCTCGGCTCGGTTAGATATTCCACGGCTATCTTTCTCTTGAACTCGGTTGGTACAGCTACAGCCAACCAAGCTAGCGAATCTGCATGTGCATTCTTTCCAGAACTTATCTGCTCAATATATACCCTTTCAAAAGTATCGAGCAGATCTCTGGTCGCCTGTACGTAGGCTGCCATCTTCTCACTCCGCGTTTCATATTGCCCGGACAACTGATGAACCACAAGTTGTGAGTCACTATATACCCTTACATGTTCGGCTTTTAGGGTTTTTGCACTTCTCAAACCAGCTAAAAGCGCCTCGTATTCCGCTACGTTGTTGGATGCACTGAACCCAAGACGAACCGATAACTCCAACATTGATCCTTCAGGGGGAAAAAGAACTACCCCTATACCTGATCCGGTATTGCAAGCGGACCCATCAACAAACAGCTTCCATTCCAAGGAATCTTGCTCGGCTAATTCCTGTTTCTTCGTTACAGGAGACCTTGCTTCATACTCCTTTCTCATAGGAGGCAAAGGTGCAACCGCAGGTGAGAATTCTGCCACGAAATCTGCCAATACCTGGCCTTTGATTGCTGTGCGCGGCTGATAGTCAATATCATATTGGCTTAATTCAACGGACCAAGTCGAGATCCTTCCCGAGAAGTCTGCCTTTCGGAGCAGTGATTTTAATGGGAACTCAGTATAAATCACCACTCTATGGCTCTGGAAATAATGCGGCAATTTTCTAGTTGCTGTCCGTAGTGCTAGGATCAATTTCTCGAGGGGCAAATATCTTGTTTCTGCATCTAATAATGTCTTGCTCACATAATAAACAGGGATTTGTTCGGATCCCTTATTCCTCAGAAGGACTGCACTCACAGCATGCTCAGAAACTGCTAAGTACAAAATTAAGGACTCACCTGGTTCTGGAGTTGAGAGAAGGGGCGGAGAGGCCAAATATCCCTTCAAATCCTGGAAGGCTTGTTCACATTCTGCTCCCCATTCGAATCCTCCCCTTTTCTTTAATAACTGAAAGAAAGGTCTGCACTTATCACTTGACCGGCTAATAAATCGATTGAGAGCTGCTGCCATCCCAGTCAAACGCTGAACTTCCTTCGTTGTTCGGGGACTTTGTAGATTCTGCAAGGCTTTGATTTGGTCGGGATTCGCCTCGATCCCCTCAACGTTACCAGATGACCCAGAAACTTTCCAGAACCGACTCCGAACGCACATTTCGAGGCGTTGAGCTTCAGTTTATATTTCCTTAGAACCTCAAAAACCTCCCTCAAATCTGTAATATGGCTTTGCCCAGCTTTACTTTTTACAACCATGTCATCTATGTAAACCTCCATAGTATCGCCGAGCAACTTTCTGAACATGATGGTTGCCAATCTCTGATACGTTGCCCCTGCATTTTTCAATCCAAAAGGCATGACATTATAACAGTACAACCCTCGTGGTGTAATAAAAGACGTCTTCTCCTGATCTGGCTCAAACATTGCAATTTGATGATATCCCCGATACGCATCGAGAAAACTCATCCGCCCATATCCAGCTGTTGCATCAACCAACTGGTCAATCCTTGGAAGAGGAAAACTATCCTTTGGGCACGCCTTGTTTAAATCCGTGAAGTCAACACATACACGCCATTTTCTGTTCTTTTTCTTGACGACGACAGTATTTGATAGCCATTCTGGATAATAAACTTCTCTTATTGCCTTGGCCTCCAACAAATGATCCACTTCTTCGATTACAGCGTCAACGTGCTGTACGGCTGCCCTTCGTTTCTTTTGGATGACAGGTTTATGTTGTGGATCTATATTCAAGTGATGGCAAATAACATCTGCACTTACCCCGGGCATCTCCTCTGGTGTCCAAGCAAATACATCGACATAAGTTTTCAAGAACCTCACCAGTTCACTTTCTTCCTCTTCTGGCAGTGACTCCCCGGTTAGGAAATACCTATTTGGATCAGTCTCGTTGATCAGTGTTTTCCTTAAATCCTCTACTACCCTTTCTGTTGGGTCTTTTCCAATATCCTCAATGGTCGGTAGATCCGGAATCTCCACTGTATTAACATGGTGGGCAGCATGGACTCTTTTTATGATGGATACCAAACATTGTTGAGCTATTTTTTGGTTACCTTTAATGTGCTCAATCCCATTAGACCCTGGGAACTTTACCATCTGATGGAAGGTTGAAGAGACTGCCCTCATCTTGTGCAACCATGTTCTCCCTATAATCACGTTATAGGAAGATGGTACATCCACCACTAAGAAATCGGTTCGTAGCACCACTGTCCCAGCCCGAACAGGCAGAGTTACTTTGCCTAAGGGCCAAACTGCCCCTGCTCCAAATCCGACCAATGGAGTTGCTGATTGCACCAAATCTTCTTGCGTGAGCCCCAGTTTCTTGAACGCATCATAGTACAGCACTTCGGTGCAACTCCCTGAATCTACCAGGATTCTTTCCATATCATATTCCCCAACTCGTAGGGTTATGACCAAAGCATCATTATGTGGTATCTGGACTCCTCCCAGATCCTCATCTGTAAAAACTATGCTCTCGTTGAGTTTCTCTTCGTTGCGCCCTCTCTTCTTTCCCAACTGCATTATGTGTTGGTCATGTTTCACTTGTCTCTGAAGCAATCTCACCTCATTTCTCGTATAAGGTTCGGCTAATCCGTGTATCATATGGATTACCCCCTTTGGATTCTGTTCGTAATCCAACTCCATTGCCTTGTCTTTATCCTTCGGATCTTCTTGGATAAACTCTTTGAGATAGCCTCGCGAGACCAAATCATCAAGGTGTCGTTTAAACATCTCACAATCCTCCGTCATATGTCCCCAATCTTTATGGTAACTGCAGTGCTGATTCGTAGCACGTTTTGCGTCTTTATTCCCACCAAGAGTTGGGGGCCATTTAAAATATGGCTGATTCTTTATTCGATAAAGAATCCTGTAAATGGGCTCTTTCCAAACCGTGTTTATTGAAAAGAATGACTTGGGATCCGGGGCTTGCTTTTCCTTGTACTGCTCCTTCTTCGCATGCCCATAATCTTTTCTTTCGCGGTAAGTTTTGGGCTCTGGCTTGTCAGCTTTCTTTGTAGGCCCCTTTACTTGCTCGGCGGCCAACTTTCCATCCTCTCGTAGGATGTCATCCTCGTTCCTGGCATGCTGCTCAATTCTCTCCATTAATTTTGCTAATGTCTGCACGGGACTCATGTTCAGAGACTTACGCAGTTCCCCCCGAACAGGTAAGCCTGTTTTAAACGTAGCTATTGCGTATTCTTCACTACATCCTTCAATCTCGTTGAAGGTTTCCCAGTACTTTTTTGCATAAGTCCTGATCGACTCGTCCTCTCCTTGCTTCATAAAAGTAAGACTCTCAAAAGTTTTGGGAGCTTTCCTGCTCGTCAAGAACCGTGCAGTGAATTCCTCGGCCAACTGCACCCATGTTCGGATAGATCGTGAGCCCAATTTATGAAACCATGACAAAGCAACCTTCCCCAAACTTGACGGGAACATCCTGCACATGATTGCATCATCCCCTTCATGCATAAACATTGCCTGCTGGTAATGCTGTATATGGGCCACGGGATCAGCATCTGTCTCGTAGAGGATGAATGTTCCATGCTTTACTCTGGTCGGCAATCTAGCTTCTTGCAACTTCTTCGAAAAAGGGGAGGATGCTATATTCTGAAGTGCTTTCCGTGCTGCTTCTCGTGCAGTCATGGCTTCATCCTCTGGTCCTTTCTTGGATCTAATTTGTTCCCAATCGGAATCAGGTCTCTCGTACCTGTCCCTTATGATGTTTTCTACTCCCTTCCTCCTCGGGGGTAGAGCTCCGACCTCTACTTCTCCTCTTTCTTGGGAGATACCCTCCTTCGCTCGGGTGTTCGGATATTGCTCCTCCCTTTTCGTGGAGAAGTTTTATATCGCCTCGGGGTCAAACTTCTGCTTCTGCTCCTTCTTCTTCGTGAAGGAGCCTTTTGGTATTGTACCAAAGCGTATTCATCTCCTCTTGAATTTCTTCGAGATAATCCAGAGTCCTCCGGATGTTCTCTGATTCTTTCTAGTTCTCTGATTTCATGTTCTCGTTTTTTGATCAAACGAGCATACTCCTCGATTTCTTGTCTTTTCTTATCCAGAACGTCTTCGCTACGGTATATACTTCTGGAGTGTGCAATCGATTCATCCCCTCGATGGGATTTAGTCCTTCTCGTGGACTTTGATGCTGTCTCTCCATCTCTATTTCTGGAGTTGTCGTGGATAATAGGGGGGTGGCCCTTACTTGTGGTCCTCTTGTGTCCTCCTTCGGGCTTTTTCGGAGCCCCGGGTGGAGACTTATCCCCTCCTCCAATCAACACATCTTTTCGGTCGTGTGGCGTTGCTGGATCTACTTCCACCATGGTCGTATTTCAAAGGGAACTCTTTCGTTTCCCACAGACGGCGCCAATTGTAGGTGGATAAATTCAAGTAGTGCTTTGAACAGCACAGGGAATGCAGCGGCTTCTCGTGCCTCTTGAACGTAACCCTAATTCGTCAGAGAAACCTTTATCCTGTAAAACAGACAAGGAGTGAGCGCACCTTTGCCTCTCGTGGCAAAGGCCCTCCGATGCCTTTGTTAGTATTTCGTACTAATGATCAAACCCTAATTATCAGTAGGAAAGCAATAAGAATGCGGTGTATTGCGTACCTTTTACCTCTAGGTTTACCTCTTATTTATAGATTTGCGTATGCTTGCTGGCCAAGCATCCGTGTTGCCCTAGGATTCCTAACTCGTATAGGAATCCCAGGATCTCTTGGATTCTCGTTCCCTTATCAGTTTATTTCCTTAATCCTTATAGGACTCTTTCCATAACAAGCCGAACATCCCATACTCGTTGGGTATCTTTCTTAGATCCTATATTCTTGGGATCTTATTCTGTAACGGAATACCAGTGATTCTGGACACTTCCAGAAGTGTTCCCCCTAATAGGACTTCTCTCTTTGTTCGGCCATCTCATGGCCGAACAGATGGCCTGGACCAGTTAATTCACATGTAACTGGTCCTTAAGAAACAATGGAGACCATATGCTTCTTAAGGAGCTCTCCTCCTGTTCGGCTTTCTTGCCGAACAAGTATCTTTGAACATTGGCATCTCATGCCATTAAATAATATTCGGTCTAATAACATCTCGTGTTACTGTACCGAGGATTGCGCAACCTCTCTGTACCATTGACTTCTCGTGTCACTTGGTCCATAATGCGTTGACCTTTTCATTGACCGTGCTCGGGCTTGTTTTGTACCTATTCGGGAATACCTCCCTACAAAAAGCACCACCCATTACAATTTGATGACCGCACCAGATTATTTTTTCACATAAAACCCACCCTCTCCTTGGAGAAACATTATTTGGTGGTCCAACACCCATAAATACCACACATTTCAGTGGAATCCACCGGTAAGTGTTCGGATCCCGCGAAAATGTGTGGTGTTGATGAGTATTGGGCCACCACTAAAAATTACTTCTTGTAACCTTTAGTAAAAGTTAAAACACCACATAGACTAAAACACAAGTGTAAAATAAGTACTTGATATTATCGACAAAGAAACTATCATGCAACATTTCAAAAAGCGGAACCCGTTGAATTCAACTATAGAAGTTCTTGAGTTTATTTTGTTTTGGGTGAAACTGAAAATAAGATTATTAAAACATACCATTTGATATCTTTTATTGTTTTAGTTGAAATACTTGTTGAGCTTTTGATATGTTTTTTGTCAAAATTAGATTATTAGTTGTCATTACTGTTGAATTTTTTATTTATAATTGGTAAGAGAATATATGCTTATAAATGACCCCATGGTTCCAAAATCCTGGAGTCGCCACTGGTTATAACGGACGCAATGCTGTTGGTGACTTTATGAGCTACTCTTCTCAAGAGTTAACCAAGGTGGTCGCTCTTGAGGGTCAATGGGGTGGAACTCTTAAGGATGCCTTTAGAGGCAACACCGTCACAGACTCACAATAGAAGGCGTTCTTGTGACCTTCATGATATCGTGAGAGACAGCTGCTTCTATAGAGACCTACTAGGGCGGGGTAACATCGTCACAATAAAAGGCGTTCTTGTGACCTTCATGATATCGTGAGAGACGGCTGCTTTTATAGAGAGTTACGAGGGCAGGGTACCATCAAAATCTCCAAAACCATCCAGACGCCATGAAAGGTGGTTACAACATGACTTTGTTGGATCAATGGTTGCTCTTAAGGGTCAATGTTTCAGAGCTCCTTAAGAAAACCTTAAGAGGCAACATGGTCCCTAGAAAAGGCATTCTTATGACCTTAATAATGTCAAGAGAGACGGTTCCTCCTCTACAAAGCTACCAGAGCAAGGTAACTCCAACGTCTCCAAAACCATGACAACAACATGAGATGCAGTTGCCTTGTGCCATATGTAGTGAGCACCACTCTTCCCCAACAGAGTAGAATGTGGGAATGAGAAGTGGGAAGAGTACCTGAGGTTGCCCTCTAGGAGTACGGTAGTTACTACGATGACTGAGGACCGCCGGAGGTGGTGGTGGAGGAGGAGAGATCTCAAGGCAGCCTTAGAGAGAGAAAGAGATAGGGATGGCAGTGGAGAGTAGGTCTGTTAGGTGTGTATTGAATGCTTCTCTTCAATGAGGATTAAGTCCTCTTTATACACGAGCCCAGAATCCTTGGAGGGGAAGGAAGCGTGGCTTTCCTCATTAATGCTGAGCAGAGTACCACATTCCCTTTGGCTGTTATATTGGAGTTATGTGGCTAGGGACTCCCAGACGCAATTGGGTGTGAGTGATATATGGAGGCTTGTATCATGGCCAGGTGGTAGGTATGATAGAGGTCCCAATGTATCAGCTTGTCAGCTGGGATACTTCAAAGATCTTCATACATTGGGTGACGTTGGCGAACCCCTCCCTCTCTGACCGCTCAAGTTGGAGCTCACCTTGGAGGTGAGCCTTGACAATCCCTTTACTCTAGCCTCCAATCCACAATCCTCCTTAGGTCCCGAGTAAGGTACCTAGGCTCTGGTCCCGGCCTAGGGTGTTGTGCAGAGTCGCCATTAGTACAGAGGCACCTCAAATGCGGAGGCGCCTCGAGTGCGGAGGTGTGAGGGAGCCGAGGAGGTAAGGATGGTCCTCCGATAGCCTCAAGGGGGTGGAGGACCTCCAAGTACCCACACTCGTATTTTCATTTTCTGGGTGTGTTCCACTAACTAACATAAGTACTTAGTTTTCCAATAAGTTCTTATTTTTTGAATTAAAGGTGATGTATTATGAGAGAATAACTTGTGTCTCGTAAGTTGATGTAATTTTCAATGTTAGGTTTCGGCACTAGTGGTGGAAGCTTTCTTTTCCTTTTATTGTTTCTAACTGTATCGACCGTATTCGCTTCAACATCGACATCAACATCAGGATTAGGATTAGGATTACCTTCAACATCATCCTCGGCTTCCACATCATGTGAGAAATCAAACCAGTCTGAATCCATCACCTAGAAACCAGTGTAATCAATAATCATAGAGTTAAAAGCTTGAAACAAGAAATGAAAGAAACTTTGGAAGTGAAAGAAAAATACGAGCCACCTATGATCCGAAATAGAGAGAGTTGGAGAGTGTTTTCTGGGGTTAAATTGCACACAGCTCAATGATTACACACATTCACGATCATTGTAGGAACTTTATATCCATCTCAAAACCAATTGGCAATGAGTGGAGAGGTCCCAGATGTTATTAAGTGATCAACCATTCCACTCCCAAGCAATGTGGGATCCATTTCCTTAACAATAATCAAACACTGCCTTCAGAAAAAAAAAACATTGGTGGGACGAGGTAAATGGTTTATGTCATCTCATCTGATCTGGGTGTGCTTCAGTGAAGGTGAAACATATGCGAAATCAATTGTGTATTGGACCAACATTGAAATATCAAGGGCTTATCACAATGTAACAATCCAAAATCCAAGCATTTGAATCAAATCGCACCAAAATCCAACCATATACACTGTACAGTCACAAATTGCACCAAACCGCAAAAAAAGAACTTTTGAAAATCCTATATTCAGTTGACAATCAGTGCATAGAGACTTATAGAGAGACGTACCACTATCACAGTTGATCGCCGGAGTCACGACACGGTCGACACCCACGGCCACGGCTCTGGCCTCTGAGAGAGACAGACTGATTCGAGCTCAGAGAGAGAGAGAGAGAGAGAGAGAGAATGTGTGATTGATTCAAATTTTAGGGCGGCGAAATGGGGAGGAGCCGAGGAGGCGTGAGCAGTGGATGGAATGCGGAGTGGTGGGTTTCCATAACGTCCGTTTCATTAACAAGATCAAAAATATACTCAAACAACAATTTAAACACAACAACTTACACAATCTCTTACATGCATATGAACTCTACACATACTATTATGTGTGGCTCCACATATATGTGAGAGGTTATATAAATTATTGTGTTTAAATTATTATGTGAGTAACATCTTTGTAACAAGATAGTGGTAAAAAATAAAATTACATTTTTGATATTTATTCAGTAAGAATGTCATAAAAAATAGTACAAAAATGCTAGACACACAATTCATACAATTGCTGATGTCAGCATGACCTCATCACAAGACCACGTTGTTTTGTATAAAAAATAAAAAATTACTCAGGTCGTGCCTTCTCTTCCCCTTTCCCCTTCTCGTTTCCTCCTTTCACGCTTAAAAAATCCAGAGAAGAGACAGACGGGCTCCCACCACCACCTCCGGCATCGACGCTTCCCACTTCCACCGGCGACCACGCTTCCCACCTCCACCACCAAAACCCAAACCCAGCGCTTCCCACTGCTGGCGACTGCCACTGCCACCGGCTTGTGGGCAGTCCGACGTTGTTACCCCCATCACCAAGGTGTCTCTCTCTCTCTCTCTCTCTCTCTCTCTCTCTCTTTCTCTCTCTCTCTCTCTCTCCTTCCTTTGTTTCAATTGGTACCTTTAACTGGTTGCTGAGTTGCTGGAAAAAAAAAACCCTAAATTGAGTTTCTTGAAAAAAGAACCCCTAATTCGAAAATTAGGGTTTCGTTTTGAACTTAGAGTCAAATTGGCTTGCTCTAATGTTAAAGGGATGCAACTGAACTGTTATGTATAGATGAATATACAAAGACTAGTTTGTTTACGTGATTGTCCTGGAAAGAAAAAAAAAAGAAAGAAAGAATGTATTTGGAAGTCATGAAAAAAAGAATGCATACATCTTGTGTTGCATCATTGTTTTTTCATGTATAATATTTGGGAGGCTTAGAACCAGAGACAAATTGAAGGGTATTCTTCATTCTGCAATTTGCCCTCTATGTAACCCAGTAGATGAATCTATTGACGATCTTTATTTTTGATGGCTTACTACTCTATCTCCAATTCAACTGTAGGAAGAATATTTTTTGCAGCAGTTTGCACAACTTCTTCTAACTAACTGGCTTATGATTTCAAGAATTTATAATTGTGTTCCCTATTGCTCCATCTCAATATAATTGCAAACCACCGATCAAAAAATAATAATAATTGCAGACCTACATTAGCTACCCACCTACATGTTTGCACCTTCTAAGTACTTGAGCTACAATTTTTATCTTATTTTTCATGTGAATTTGATCAGACTTACTACACAGATTTATACCAACAAAATTTGGAAGCATAGCTACATACTTGGACTGAGTATTTAGAGGCACTCTGAACTCTTTCCTCGGGCCGGCCTTTTAGATTCCACCACCATCTTGTGCAGTAGTATTTAAAGGCAAAGTTTCACTTCAACAAAGACCAGTTTGCTGATTTCACTTCACAGATGATTCTCGTGCCCATTTGGGCCCCTACCACAGGAGAGGAGAAGCTGCTTTCAATGGGACTCTTTTTGCAACTTTGTTGTTTAGCTAGTTCTCTATTTTTGTTTTTTTTTGTTTTGGGCGAGCTAGTTCTCTATCTTCCCGGCGTTTTGGGTGAGCTAGTTCTCTATCTTCCCGGCCCCAGTTCTCAAGAACATTGCATCATTCATGTGACTAAAATGAACTTGGGTGGTGTTAATAATTCATTGATTTCAATCTGCTATTTGAGTGTTGGCTTCTGCTTATTATTTCTAGTATTTTTGAACTTTATTCATTCCTCTTGTATTTTAGTGAAGGTCATTTTAGATACCCAAGCAATTGATTATCTTCTGTTGTATATTTTCAGATTGGACCTAAAGATCTTGCGGAGCAAATTCAAGGCATAAATTACAGAGCATTGAGCGATTTGTTTCTTCTGGCAGAGCAAAGAAAGAACACCTTCTGATATGATATTTCTGTATAGATGTTTAAGATATGTAATGAACAAGTTAGAGATCTCCTGCATAAGTTGAAGAAATGGGAGGTAAAAAATGGTGAGATGGAGAATGAGAAATGCCCGATGTGGAGGAATTGATGTCCAGCAAGGAATCCTTTGTATCAAACAAAGGTCCAAGAGATGTTCATCGCCAACATTGAACTGATCGTAAAGAATGAAGAGCTGATCAAGCTACTAACCCATTCTCAAGCTAAAGAATGGTGGATGAAAGTGATTGTGCTTATGTTAGTTTTCATTATTATTACCATGTGTTGGTAGATTGTGAAGGATGAATCAAATGGGAAAAATGGTCACCTCTTGTATGACTTTATACTGTAACTACAGCAACTTATATTGCCATTGTTAGGTTCATTTACTTGATATTGTGCTTCTGTTCCAATATATATGCCATTGCCATTGCTTGGTTCATTTACTTCTTGTTATTGTGCGTAAGCTAAGCTTGTGACTTGTGATTTAGAATGAGTAATGCCCAGGATGGGCTTGTGCGTAACCTCATGTTGTTTCTATAGTTGTACGGACTGAGACGCTAGACGTCAGGTTAGAACCAAAAACAAGGTAGACTATCAAAATTTTTCCAAAACCTACCTTTGTGATTAGTTTTGACATTTTACCAGATCTATGTCCATCTCCAACTTTATGCTTAACCGGAACAAGCTTGAACCCATTTATGGAAATGGACTTAGACAGGTACATTTTGGAAAAATTTTGGCAGAGTCTCCCCTGTTTTTTGGTCCTAACCCGACGTCTCGCGTCTCAGTCAGTACAACAATAGAAACAACATGAGGTTACACACAAGCCCACGTCGGGTATTTCTCATTCTAAATCACCATTCACAAGCCACATCCATAGGCTACAATCGAAATTAGATTTTGCAAAACTAAAACTTGAAGCTACAACTTGATATTCGAACAAATTACAACTCTATATGTCAAATTACAACTTTATATTTCAAATTACAACAATTGATCATTTTCTTGGACTTTGATTCATTTGAATAGCTTCAATCTCTTTCAGCGGAATGTGGCATCTCGAAGTTGTTGAACTGCCAAGCGGAGTCATCTCTGTGCCAATATCTCTCTATTTAAACTCATGAATCATCTTGGTTGCTGCAGCTTTTTCCAAACAAAAATTCTTCTACTTACAATTTGGCAGTTCGGCTGCATGCAGGCAGGCCTTGCTTGGATAGAGTGATGCTAAGTAACGTATCAGGCTGGCTGTGTCTTGCTCCCCACATGTCCAATTATCTATAGAAGGAAAAGAAAATCCACTAAGAAAGTTCCCTTTGTGGTGATAGTATTGCTTCACACTTAGATCAAAAAAAATTACTTCTCTTATATGCATAAAAATTGGCTGTGTAGACTTTACTTCTCCCTTTTGTAAGAGAAGAAAGAGAGCATTACAAGTCTACCAGTAGATTTTTCATCACATAATGCATATAGGACTGAACTATATGATGACCGCACAAGAAACTAGAAAAAAAGGGGATTATCTCTTGACAGTCAGTCTATAGCACTTGAAATGCTAAAGAAAATAGCTAGTGAAGGTCAACTTGGTCGATAATAGCATGGTGACTGTTTCTCCCTATCAAGACCTTATCAAAATTGACATGCCACTGGTCAATATACTATGAATAAGTCGCTATAAAATATGTCTTCGGCTACACATGAGAAAGCTCATCTATATTCAGCAGATGTCACTGGCCATGTGCTGCGCCACCGTTAATGGCTACTTTGTCCAGCAGACACAACTCTAAATAATGTCGTTTAAGAAGGATTTTGCCATTTGCTTGCCACCGACATTGTTTCCAAGCCACCATTCACATCATCAACCAGCCTTCAATCGTATCCGACTGCCAAAATCCACCCAAACAATTGTGCAGAGAGATTTTTTTCCATGGTAAGTGTTCTCTGTCTCATCTGTTTTCTACCCTCTTTTAGTGTACAGTGTCTCCTAGCCCCGCTGAATCAACTTGCGGGCCAACCCGTGGCCAAACTGGGTTCGGCCCACCTCAAATATCTCCACGTTCAAAATGTTTCTAGATGTCCCTAGTTCCTTCTTCTTCTTTTTTCTGATAACTGTCCCTAGTTCCTTTAATCTTAATGAAGCTCAAAATCAATCTCCATAGTTTACAAACATTACTACTTAAGAAATGGACGAATTTCCTTCCTCTTGGGTGCGAGATTGGTCTCGTTGCAAGTCGAATTCCATTACTTCTATGGAACAAATTTATGGTAAGACTTGTAAGTGCATGTTAGACATCTGAGTCATAATTTTATTACTTCTATGGAACTACCTTGATCCGTTGACTGAACCATAGTACATACTTATTGCTGCTTATTTCTTTCCTGGGTACAAAGTTCGTGGGTTCATAATTACCGGTGAGATCTATTCCTTTTTACTGCCAAAAAACTTGAGAAGTACCCAAGCACAGTCTCCAACCATATCTCGATATTGAACAGCCATCCAAAGTATAAACTGTTTCACTACCAGAAAAATGAAACTTTAATTTTCCAATTGAAGCCCCTAATTTTGGAATTAGGGTTTTTTTTTCTGCAACTCAATTTTTTTCACCAACTCAATTAAGGATACTAATTAAAACAAGGAGAGAGAGAGAGAGAGAGAGAGAAAGAGAAAGAGAGAGAGAGAGAGAGAGAGAGAGAGAGAGAGAGAGAGAGACCTTCGTGGTGGGGCAACATTGGACTGCCTAGAAGTCGGTGGTGGTGGCGTTCGCCGGCGGTGGGGAGCGATGGGATTGGGTTCTGGTGGTGGAGGTTGGAAGCATGGTCTCTAGTGGAGGTGGGAAGCATGGTCACCGGTGGAGGTGGGAAGCATCGTCACCGGTGGTGGGAGCCCCCCTCTCTCTGATTGGTGGTGGGGGCAGTCGCCCATTTCTCTCTTACAAACCCAGAGCAATTCGAATTCAAAACAGACCAAGTCTCTCTCTCTCTCTCTCTCTCTCTCTCTCTCTCTAAGCTTTGGTCTCGATTACTCTCGGCTTTGATCCAGAAGAATTGAAGACGTGCACGAAGAATAGAAGTCGTCAACCAATCTTTAAGGAATTTCATCTTGTAGTCAACTTCAATCAACCTTCCTTGGACCAAAAAAGAGCACGTCAAAAAATGAAATAGACTTTATGTTATATTTAAAAAGACCATTACGTTTATTGAAACTGGCCAAGTCATATAGGGTTCGAGGAATGTCATCTCCCAATCAACCTCAACCAACCTTCCTTGGGCCAAAAAAGGGCAAGTAAATTTATGAAAAAGAATTTTTATTATATTGAAATAGACCTTCACTTTTGTTGATAAAGACCAAGAAATACATTGTTCAATAAATCCCATTGAAGTTCAACCAATCTTCTTTGGGAAAAAAAAGGGTACATCACAAAATCAAAAAGACTTTATGTTATATTGAAAAAGACCATTACATTTATTGAAACAGACCAAGTCATATAGAGTTCGTGGAATGTCATCTCCTAGTCAACTTAAACCAACCTTCCTTGGGCCAAAAAAGGGCACGTCAAAAAATCAAACTAACTTTATGTTATATTTAAAAAGACCATTACGTTTATTGAAACAGACCAAGTCATATAGGGTTCAAGGAATGTCATCTCCCAACAACCTCAACCAACTTCCTTGGGCCAAAAAAGGGCAAGTAAATTTATGAAAAAGAATTTTTATTATATTGAAATAGACCATCATTTTTGTTAATAAAGACCAAGTCATACATTTTTCAATAAATCCCATTGAAGTTCAACCAACCTTCTTTGGGCAAAAAAAGGGCACGTCACAAAATCAAAAAAACTTTATGTTATATTGAAATAGACCATTACATTTATTGAAACAGACCAAGTCATATAGAGTTCGATAAATGTCATCTCCTAGTCAATTTCAACCAACCTTCCTTGTGCCAAAAAAGGGCACGTCAAAAAATCAAACAGACTTTATAGGGCTCTTCCATTACCGGAAATTCCTTTGACCGGTCCTTTCGAGCTTCCGCGCATATTCTACATTATAGCCTGCAACTGAATCTATTATACTTCTCGCAAGGCTTCAATGAATCAAACTTGTAAGACAACCCCGAAAGACTAAATAGAATCTTTCGGGGCCTGAGCCGTCTTCCTCTGTCCACCGCCTCTAGCTGGAGCCGAAGAGGGCAAGTAAATTTATGAAAAAGAATTTTATTATATTGAAATAGACCATCACTTTTGTTGATAAAGACCAAGTCACACATGATAGCAGTAGGCAGTCAAATATTTGTATGGAGCAACTACAATGCTGCAACAACCACGTCATTTAATCAAAAAGATTAAACCACTAAACTCTTCAAAACCATATGTTACACTCCATCTACAAATCAATTGGGAATAAGAGGATAAGTAAAGGAAAAATACGGGTTAGATGTGTTGGCCCTGTTTACTGCAAATTTTACATTTTAATACTAATACTATTACATAACACCCACAAATTTAATGTTCATGTACAACGCATTAAACTTAGTTACAAATTGTCCATAAAATATTAGATGCCAGAAATATTTACATTGGGAGTTCCTCAAATTGTGTTCACATATTACATATAACGACTCGCCTTGGATTACATATGTTTTTTACAAAAAGGAACCAACCATTAGCATATACCGTTTCAAGTCGAAGCATCAGCTTCGATTACATTGTGTTCTTACAAAAAGGAACCACCTACTAGTCTCGCTTCCTAGAATTCTAAAACCAAAGCATTTAACCGCTCCTTGAATGGGGCAGTCTCAAATACTTAGTTCCAGGCCTACTATGGGTCCCCATGACAGCAAGAAGAATAACAACCAAAATGAAATAAGCAACCCACGCTGCCCAAATCAGTCCATTGCTTTTACTCACATTTGTCTCAAATTTCTTGTTCTTTTTCTCACATTCTTCGATTCTCCTCCCATATTCCTCATTCTTTTTCTCACATTCGTCGATCTTTCTCCCTTATTCCTTACATTTTTCCTCATTTTCCTTACACTTCATCTCAATTTCTTCCATCTTTGTCTCATATTCCACAATACACTGTTTGAGTGACCTTATGTCCCTCTGGAATCGGAGAACCACTTTCTCTTGCTCACAAATGACACCATCCAACCATTCAAAGTAATCACAGTGTGCACCACGAGTTTTCAGCGCACCGGGATACCAATAAGGGCACCCGAAGAACCTTCTACCCGGATTCTTATCCATCCACGACGTGTGCAAGACCGCTTGCTCACTATGCTCGCAAAGTCGTATCCTCATAGAACTTCCAGTCCTTCCACCGTGCCTCCTCTAACCAAAACCAAAATATGTAACTGTCATATAACATAAATAACAAGTGCATCGAGTATGTGACTTTGTTTCCATGATTATAAGAATTACATTACATGAGATGGTTCAAATAAAACATCAATAATCTCATTCTGTAGTTTCCAAACATACACGAATTATACCCATTTAACTTACAAGACTTGTCTGCCAAAGTTAATCAAAATTCTAACAGGACAGCAGCGCCAAGTGAAATATTTATACGGACTAAACTACATGTTCTATACAAACCAAGTCATGTAATCAAACAAACCAAACAATCAATGAAAATGGAAACAACATAGGGACAATAAACTGATCCAACCGACAATCTACCAGTACAACTGTTGTAGGTAAACATCAGTCGCATGCCAAACAAGAGCAAGCCAATAATCACCAATATGAGCCAGATCTTGTGTAGAACAACCAAAAACTAGGGTTTAATGGTCCACATTCACTCTATCAATCAATTTATATGCTAAATAAGAACAACCACAAACAAAATTGGAAAGTTGTAGCTTCTTAATCCATTTTCGACTTGGACAGAATGAGTGTGTCTTTTTTGTATGTGTGTGTGAGAGAGAGAGAGAGACAAGAGCGAGCAAGAGAGAGAGACACCAGAGTGAGAGAAGAGTCGTCGTCGCCGAGGGAGAGAGGAATCGTTGTCGCCTAGTGTGAGGAGTCGAGAGAGAGACCGAGTGGGAAGAGGAGTCGCCGTCGCCTGGTGGGGGGAATGAATGGGAGATTGGGGGAGGAATGAATTTTAGGGCTTATACGTGATATATAAAGGAGGGAAAAATAGACATTTCAAGTGGGCACACCATGTATTTGTCAATATTTTTCCTCCTGTCATGCAAGTGGTAGTTTCAAGACTGTAGACCATGATATTCGAATTATTCCCGGTCAACACATCTGACCCGTAATTTTCCTTGTAAAATTCGTTGATACAAGTAATATTTTGACATAGAAAAAATAATTATCGTAATTATTGAGTTTCTGTTTCTCGAAGTCAAACATTGCAACAACGGATGGACGCGTGGCGGATAATGGGGCCAATGCCGGTGGAGTTTGTTGTGAGGCTAACAGTTTGGACCCCTAATGAGAGCGTGCACTCGACGAAAATTATAACTCCACACCCACACTCACAATAGGGGTGGGTCTCACACACACTAGGTGTGCAGTATGTGCGGGCTCCACCCCTATTGTGAATGTGGGTGTGTAATTGGATGTGTAAGTGGGTGTGGAGGTAGAATGATTGTGCACTCGAACGGGATCATATATTGGATGACCTCAACCTGTGCCTATAGCGTTATGGGCTTTAAGATCGGCACCAACAAGTGGAGAGAATTAAGCGTGCCGAAGGCAGACCGGATCGAGTTTGCCACGTTGATTTGGCGAAACGAGAAGCTGACATTTGTCGGAGGCATGTGCGTCGAAGATGCATTTGTGTGGGAGCTAAGTGGTGATGATACTTGGATTTTGATTGGCAAGGTGCCTGCTGAGTTGGCACCCGGCTATGGTGCTCCCATCAAAAACCACTGGTTTTGGGAGCATGATACTCCCATCAAACCTGAACCGTAGGATGTGATTCTTTTAATCCTGGCCATTCATCAAATCCCCTTAATGCAATTCATCTCTCTCCTCTCTTTCTCTCACTACCTCCTGTTCCGGTTCACGTCCGAGTAAAAGAAAAAAAAGAGTTGCATCACAGGTAAATATTTTGAGCCCTAAAATTTACTGTCGCTGCTCTCTCCTCTCGTCAATCATCGTCTACCTCTCCGACGCCTCCATAGCCGGACGCCTCTATCTCTCTCCCCTCTGCACAGTCAACGAAAACCCTCACCGCTCTTCCACCTCTATACCTCCATAGCCCCTGAACAAACAACGACGAACCCTCCCTCGTCCTCAACAGTCGGTCACAACGAAAAGCCCTCTCCATTGTGCGAGGTATTTCTCTCTCTCACTCTCTTAAACACACAGCCACCACTACAATACACAAACACCCCTGCACATAGGGTTTTGTGGGTTCTCTGGAACAGAAAACCAAAAGACAGCTAAGAATCTGGGAGTATGGAACAGAAAACCACAACTCCTCCTTCTTTTGACAATTTTTTTTTTTTGTTGCTAAGCTTTGACGTAGGTTTGTTGGCTTGTTTTGTTTTAACGTGGGTTTGTGGGTCTCCTATGAACTGATTTGTATTTTTTTAGTTGAAAAACTAGATCTGTACATGATTGGCTCAAGTTTCGACACGTTTCATTATAATTTGTAATTGAAAATTCCAATTGTTTAGTTTGTTTGACCTGGGGTTGTGGATTTTGCTTTCTTTAATTATTGTACCTCAGGAGTGTTTTTTGGTTTGCTATGTAGATAGTGATTGAATAATGTAAAGAGAACAATGTGGGGATAATGGCAGACATGAGGGTCCCCAATATGGATGATGGCTTTTGTTCTGCTCCTGCCTTAAAACAAGTGTAGGAAGAAAGTTTCTAGGGTGTAATTTTTACTTCCCGTGTTATTTCATGAATCACAAAAATCTTGTACCTGAGGCTGGAAATACTCGTACTAGTACCGGGGCTTAGCGACAGTCAGTGAGAAAAGGGGCTCCAATTGGCAATTTCAAGTGGTACGGTACCACAGTTTATAACGAGGAACCCGATAGAACAATAGTAACGAGACAAAAGACCAACCAGAGTCAAAAACCGTTGGCCAAACTGTTATTCATTTCACATGCACTGTACATTATTGAGTATCTTAAGGGCTAATGGCTGAAATTGGTGTATTGAATTCACATCTCAACTTAATACAAAGAGGATTCTGAGTATGCAGCTATCACAGTACATAAATCACAACTAATACGCATCTCAGACCAAAATAAAGAGCATCTCAAACCAAATAAGGAACATCCACGCACGATTAAGTTCGGCATGTTAAATAAGTACTGAATGCAGCACTTACATCGCGAACAGATGAAAAAGCGTTATTTTTTGACTTGAAGTGAGTTAAAGCTTTACAACTTCCGGCAAGAACTTCGATGAACATCAGATAAAGCAACTACACACTTGGAACAAAGAACAAATTTGAGAATCGATGGCCCCATATGTTGGGTGTTGTGCACAAGGTTCGGGATCTTGATAATGTAGATCAAAGTTAACCTGTAGCATGTCATTAAAATTTTGAAAATGTTCTGGAGGATTTTTGTTGGATTCCAGTTGATTGAGTGTTTGAGATTTGAAAAGCTACAAGGCTGCCAACAAAACGGGGCTTAGATTTGTTGTTGCTCTATATAGTAAATGGTAACCATTAATGACAACAGATGCCAAGCCTTCCGTTGGTTTAATAGTAATGTTCAAATGGTCTATCTCTTTGGCAAAGCCAACTGGTACCACCTGAAAGTATCTAACTCCAAAAAGATTCTGCTTGTTTGAAAGTAAATTAATAGCAAAGGAGTGTTTTGATCATGCAAATATCGTTGGGTGACTGAAAAGATGATAGTGCTGAGCACATCCTTGTTAATGCAATATGATGTCTCAGGCACCAACTAAAAGTGAAATCTGAATGGTAGGGGGAAAACAGATGAGATGCTTATTATACTTCCCATCCAACTTGCATATATTTGTTCTGTTAATCAATAGATCATTTTCTGGTTCGTCACTCATTTGTGAGTTACAAAATCTCTTGGCTTAGACGTTTTGAAGACCATTGGAAGTTCCCTTTTGGTTACTTTTATTGTTAATGGTCTAAACACATATATTGAAGAGAAGCTTCACATAGCCTGAGATTTGTCACATGCTTGCTTAGCTTAGGAGTTATTAGCACCTACTAATTTTTGGATTTTCTTATTAGGAAAAAAAAATCCGAATTTCCTGTATGTAGACCATCATATTTGTCTTTTGTTTTCAATTAGCTCTAAAATGTTCACAGTAATAAAAAAAAGTCCAAGTCTCCAATTTTGTAGTCTTAGCCCTAGTAGTAGAAATACCAAAAGCTAAAGACACATATATGAAGCTTTCACTACAATTCAACATGTAGCACCAAGATGGACACGTGACATGACACCAACAATTCGATTCGTAAATTTCACGAAAAGTGAAGGACAAGACACGTTGGGCTAAACTTTTCATAAAAAGGTTTCATTATTCATGTGTCTATACACTAAATAAAACATCATCTATCATGCCAAAAAAAATGCTTCCTTAAGTTAAAGAAGACTGTAAATTTGCCATTATAGTTTCGTTAATTGCCCCTCCACTGGGATGGGGACCATGGGGTAATATTGAAAGCATTGTACATATGTACTCAATCTTGTTTCTCACGAACTAACTATCAATTTTTTATTTAACAGGTCCATTTGTTTTAAGAGTTGAAAATGGTTAAAGAAGACCGTAATGCTGTTCCAAAGCATCCTTCTAATGGATGGATATATTTCTTGTATGTCTTTTTGAGATTTTGAGTATCTTTTAATGGCCACAAGTTACGATATTCAATTGATGTACAATATTTTTTTTTTGTAGCCAAGAACAGTCGAAGATGACTAAGAAGAGTTCATTAAAACGAATGGTAACTACAATTTTTTCTATAGTTAATTGTGTTTACCCACATGTGGATTGTCAATGTATCTAATTAGGATTTGCATTCTTTCAATAATTTTAGTCAATGAGCGAAATTCGTGCAAAGTGGAAAGCTTTAGGAGACAAAGCTAAACAAAAGTACATTGAAAAGGCTAAGCTAAGTTCCGAAGCGTACAAAGAGCAAAAGGTTAAGGTTGATCCTCAAGAAGATTCAAAGGTGCAAATATTCTGTTTTTTAGCACTTATGTTTATGCATATTCTTTCCACTTTTACTTTATTGTGAATTTGATTAGAATTGTTGATGTTGTGTTTAGGAAACCTTTACTACAAGAACTCAACTTAAGACGGCATGTGATATTATACGCAATCTTGAATCGCAACAAGTGGAGAGTGTAAAGGCAATGGGATTTGGAGGACTCTTGCGTTTGAAATGTACTAGACTAGATAGAAAACTTTGTGAGCAGTTGGTTAATAAATTTGATCCCGTATCACTTTG
This sequence comes from Rhododendron ovatum, assembly GCA_019656835.1. Classification (NCBI taxonomy): domain Eukaryota; kingdom Viridiplantae; phylum Streptophyta; class Magnoliopsida; order Ericales; family Ericaceae; genus Rhododendron; species Rhododendron ovatum. The sequence continues at coordinate 16,339,955 of CM033791.1, read as the reverse complement.
TTTATATGTGCATGGTAAGAGCCCCATAATTACTCCATTAGATGTGCACCACATACTGGGATTGCCATGTGAAGGTAAAAGGGTGATCCTTAAAGGAAACCTTTCTGAAATACTTCCCTTGTGTGAGACACATTGTGTGGGTGCTCAAAGTTCAATTCCGTTGCGTCATTTGGAAAACTATGTAAGGAACACGAAAGACAATGATGATAATTTCAAAGTTGCATTTATATTGTTCATTATGGGGGCTGTTCTTTGTCCAACGTCGGAATTGGGAGTCAATCGACGTTTTCTACATGCAGTAAAGGACGTGTCTTCTATTAGTGAATTAAATTGGAGCCAATTTGTGCTTAACTTTTTAGCCAAAGGCATACAGAAATATCAGGATGGACGAAAAGTGATTCGTGGCTGTGTACTGTTTCTAATGGTACATCTCTTAACTTTATTTTTTACATCAAAGTAGTTGCTTAATTATTGAATTGATTATGTATTGTTTTTTTCCTCTACAGTTGTTCTATTTTGAACATTGCACGCCGGGTAAAGATTTCATTTCCCCTTGTGCATGTCGGCCTTCACCTCGTCTCGTAGAATGGGGAGATGAAGAGATTAGGGACAGGATACGCTGGCTTGATCAAGGCAGTTTTCGAAAGGTAATCTTAGTATTTTTTTTATCAATTAGTTTTGTTTCACATTTTTTAGCGTCTATTTACGTAGTAAATGCTAAATATATGTAATAGCTCATAATCATAGCATCTATTTTTCCATAATAGCTCAAAATCATTGTCGAGGATGGAGTTGGCCAGAAAGGGAGAGCCGTATATCAAGGAAAGGAGATTGGCCAAAATATACCAATGGAGAGATTTGAAGGGATTGAAGAATTAAATGGTATTTTAAAGAAATTAACGAATATAATGGAAACAATGGATGTAAGGGGAAAGAAAACTAATGAGAATTCATTGGCCGCTAAAGTAAGCATGGACATGAAAGGCACTCCTTCACCCGTTGTCAATGAGAAAAAAGACAGGAAAGATCAATCTTCGGGTCATTTGACATCTCCTTTGAAGGCAAACCAGAAAGAAAACACTAAAAAGCCATCATTGAGTCAATTGACATCTCCTTTGAAGACAAACAAAGAACAAGACATGAAGGAACCAAAAATTAAGCCTTCATCAAAGAGATCAAGAAAGATGGCCACTAATATTGGTGATATCATGTCTTCAACGGCTCCTCCAACTATTGGCATGAACAAGAGGCAAAAGAAATGCCAACAAGAAATACCTAGGACTAGGTTGAAGGGATCTCAACCCGTGAAGAAAAATGCCAATGAGGTAATACAAAGTATTTAAGTATCATAAGCTTAATTCTTATAGAACTTTTTAATTTATGTGTCTTCATTAGCATACGTGTTTTTTTATTTGTAGAAGCCTATTATGGAATGCCAACAAGAAATAGCAAAGACTTGGTTGAATGAATCTCAACCTGTGAAGAAACATGCCAACGAGGTACACACAAACTATTTAAGTATCATAAGCTTAATTCTTATAGAACTTTCTAATTTGTGTGTGTCTTCATTAACATACGTGTTTGTTTGTTTGTAGAAGCCTACTATGGGGATAGTACGAGAGTTGATCCTAAGATTTGTCTTTGACACAACGTTATCTGTAAGGTAAAAATTCATTACAAGTTATACATAAATTATGATGTTCTATTCGTACATTGATAACTTTGCAACTTTCGCATAATGTAGAGAACAACTTTGCAACCTTGGAATAAGCTATGCAACTCGCTCAGATTTTATGTCATTACGGAAGAATGGGTGGGTTGTGGGTGAGGTGAGTATTATAATTTTTTGGGCCTATTATAATAGACTACATGAATGCGATAACTAATTAAGGGCTTTATTTTTTAGATCATAAATGCAGTTGCTTTGCGAAAAACTTTAATACAAAGTAAGAGAGACCCGGATGCATTATGGCCATCATGGTACTTGCCCACTTATCTAGCGGTATGTATTCGTAATGCATTAGAAGTTTGAATGATAGTATGTGGCTATAGCAATGTGTAAGTGCTCCTTTATGTTTGTTTGTAGAGTTATGCTCTCAATGATGGTATTAATTCCCGCACTTGGGTAAAGTATTATGGTGGATCTAGTCGATACACGGGGATACTCGAATCGATGGAATGGGTGTACATTCCAATCAATGATAACAACATTCATTGGTTTATGTGTGTTGTAAACTTCAAACATGCAACTGTATATGTACTTGATTCATTACCTTCTTTGAGCAAACCCAAGGTACAAAACGAGAAGGTCCTGCGTGTGCTTGAATATTTGGATGATGTAATTCAACACTTGGGGAATAATGGATGTGTCATGAAAGCCCATAAGCTACCAATTAAAAGATTGAAATGGCTTCCAGTTCAAGAACCAGGTAGCGATGATTGTGGTGTGCACACTGTCAAGTATTTTGATTTGGAGCAATTTAATGAGGAAGAAGCCGTTAAGGTATAAAATTAGTCTTTTTATTCATCATACAGTTACAATTCATTTGGACCACTAATTATTTCTAATCTTTGGTTATTTTGTTAAATGAAGTTGAGATTCAATTCTGAAGAGGGTAAGAGCAACTTGATTTTGGACTTGATCCTTTGCGGCGAGAACGTAATCAGGAATGAAGTCATCCGAAAGGCTCAAGAAAAATACCGCAACACTAGAAGGATAGTATGATACCAATTGTAATTTTTTTACGATAATGTAGTTAAAATTCAGTTATGGAGACTAACAATGATATGGCAAATGCTGCATTTTTGTGAACATCATGATATGGCAAAATTCAATCATGTTGTAAACTTGATGAATGTGATGCGCCTTTGTGGATTTTGTTGTAAACTTGACATGGCAAATACTGCCTTGTATGGCTTCTTTTATTTTACTGCTTCTCAGTTTCTGCTGCTGTTGTCTGATCAAATGGCCAGCTGTAATGGTGATCTGTTCTGTTATGGGACTGTTCTGGACAGTTTTCTGTTTCTGCTGCTATTTCTTTTGCTGATACTTTGGGTAATCTGTTGGATAACCGTTTTGCTACTGAACTACTGCTGCTTGCGAGGTGTTGTGCTGCTGGCTGCTATGCTCTTAAGGCTGCCTTCTGTTCTGTTATGACTGCTGTTTGCTATTGAACTGCTGCTGGCTGCTTTGTATAAGCTTTGGTTGAAGTTATGTATTCAATTATGTCTGGTACCCATGTCACTTTTGAACCAGATTGTTTGGTGTCATGAACAGATTGTTATGCTCTTAAAAATCGTACTTACCAAAATCTGGCTGTGCTTATCATTTTCACTGTATTACTTACCATTTATACAGGATGTGGTTACTAAAATTTGAAAATTGTTACCATTTCAATTTCAATTACCGTACTTACAAAAATCTGGGCGTGCTTATCATTTTCAGAACATTACTTACCATCTATACAGGGTGTACTTACTAAAATCTGGAAATTCTTACCATTTCAATTTTAATAACCGTACTTACAAAAATATGGACGGTCTTCTCATTTTCAGTGCATTACTTACCATTTATACAGGATGTGCTTACTAAAATTTTGAAATTCTTACCATTTCAATTTCAATTACCGTGCTTATAAAAATCTGGGCATGCTTATCATTTTCAGAACATTACTTACCATTTATACAGGGTGTAGTTACTAAAATCTAGAAATTCTTACTATTTCAATTTCAATAACCGTACTTACAAAAATCTGGGCGTACTTATCATTTTCAGAACATTACTTACCATTTATACGGGGTGTAGCTACTAAAATCTAGAAATTCTTACCATTTCAATTTCAATAACCGTACTTACAAAAATCTGGGCGTGCTTATTATTTTCAGAACATTACTTACCATTTATACAGGGTGTAGTTACTAAAATCTGGAAATTCTTACCATTTCAATTTCAATAACCGTACTTACAAAAATCTGGGCGTGCTTATCATTTTCAGAACATTACTTACCATTTATACAAGGTGTAGTTACTAAAATCTGAAAATTCTTACCATTTCAATTTCAATAACCGTACTTACAAAAATCTGGGCGTGCTTATCATTTTCAGAACATTACTTACCATTTATACAAGGTGTAGTTACTAAAATCTGGAAATTCTTACCATTTCAATTTCAATAACCGTACTTACAAAAGAAGGGAACACGATACATCTCGGATGTTCTACTAGTTCCGGACTTGGTTAAATGGTGGAGCATGGTTATGTCGTTCACTTTGAAAATGACACTTGCAAAGAATGTTGGCTTAAAGATGGAGAAAAATCGAAGCTTTCCGCTCACTTTGCGCTATGCAAAGAATGTTGGCTTAAAGATGAATGTTCTTGATGAGACTTGGCTTTGGCATAAAAGAATGGGACACTTAAATTTCCAAAGCTTAAAGTATCTACAACAAAAAGGCATGGTGTATAGGTTGCCGAATATTCAAGAGGTAAAACAAGTGTGTAAAGGGTGTGCTCTTGGGAAACAACACTGGGAGGCATTTCCAAAACACAAGGCATGAAGAGCTAAACCACCATTGGAGCTCGTTCATACCGATGTGTGCAGGCCTATGGACACAACGACCCATGCAGGCAACAAGTACGACCCATGTAAGTTAGGGAATGCAGTTGATGATACGTGCGTTCTGTGCAATAACGCTAGGGAAACCCATCACCATCTTTTTTTGCAGTGCTCATTTTCTTCCATAGTTTGGCACCATAAAATCTGGGCGTGCTTATTATTTTCCGAACATTACTTACCATTTATAAGGGCCGTGCTTACGAAAATCTGGAAATTCTTTCCATTTCAATTTCAATAGCCGTACTTACAAAAATCTGGGCGTGCTTCTCATTTCAAGTGGATTACTTACCATTTATATAGAGTGTGCTTACTAGAATCTTGAAATTCTTACCATTTCAATTTTAATAACCGTACTTACAAAAATCTGGGCAGGGTATGCTTGCTAAAAGCTGGGCATTGTTACTATTTACATAATCGTACTCACTGCCTTACATAACTACAGATAAGTTCTTGTCCAGATCATTGCCTTAATTTTACTAAATTAAAATATTACAATAAACTTCTTGTCCCTACTCAATGCCTTACTACAAATAAACGTTACATTTATCCTTCACAAATCTTGTCCGAAATCATCTTCCCATCCTCCAACGTTGCTGCCATGGAACTGAGCTTGCACACTCTCGGAATTTCTTGACTAGTTAGCAGTCTACAAAATTCAAGTTTGAAAATTAGTAAATGAACAAATAAATAATAGTCTATCAACTAACTAGATAATAAGAGGCTTACCAAATTAGGGTTGACACTGGATTCACAACCATTGGTTGTGTAATCAGTGTGAATAAACGATGGGTGATATATCGATGAGTCTCGCCCGGTAAATGATTGTTGGTGAATAACGCTCACATCTGATTCATATGTGTCTTCATCCTCATTCATGTTTCCCACATTATCTCCATGCACTAATTTGGGGCATTTGGTTCTTATGTGACCAGGTTCTCTACAATTGCCACATTTTCTTGTTTTCGGGATGAAATCCTTGGCCAAATTATGGGTCCCTTTACCTTTCATAATGACTGGGTCGCCAACACCAAAATGCATAGATGTCCCCTCAACATTGTCGTTTTGTCTCATATTTCTTTTCTCCTCCTCAACATGTAACACATAGAGCTCCCTCATTCTGGATGTTAACTTGGTGATTTCTTCTTTGGTCTCATTATATCCTTTCGTTATGTGCGAAGCATAATAACACATTTCGACACATGCGCTTGACAATGCCCCAAACCTTGTCGTTTGCGTGACCCATTCTGGCATTGGTGTGCTGCCATATAGGGGGAAGGATTTCGCCGTTTTTGTCCACCTTTGTAAGATCAAACAAGAGGGAATTTCTCTCATATGCTCCATTTTCATTACTGAGATCATATGCTGACATGGAAACCCAATTGACTCAAATTTCAAGCAAGAGCATTTCATGATGCCATCATTCGGCTGATAGTTGACACTCCACGTGGCGTCGGGCTGTTGGTATCGAGATAAGTAGTAAACCCGAAAATCTTCAAACTCAACTTTATCCACCTTAAACAATGATTGCTCTTTCTTAATTTCTTTGAGAAACTTGTTAAATATGCCCCGAGTATATGTATCAGCCGCATGTTTTTCAATTCGTTTCATGCATGTCGAAAGAACTGGAGTACTATTCACACTTTCAACTTGTCCCTTAGCCTCGTTATGACGAAGTTTTGCAAGAGCCCTATCAAATGCTTGTACGAATTCAAAAAGCTTGAGACGTAGTTTTAAGAATCGATTCATGTATGCATTCATTCCCTCAACACGTTGTGTGCTTTTTGCACCCGCAAAAAAAATACCTCGAAGGTATGCCTCTGCCCATAAGGTCTTCTTTTTATAAACATCTACCGCCCACTGGCTTTGGTGAAGGTTATAGTCATCCAAAAGATTCTTCCATGCAACTTCAAACTCTTCTTCAGTTGACAATGACATGCATTTCTCAAAGTCAGCTAAGAATCCGGGGACATGGACATTACTGACAGCATTTTTTTTAAGATGCCATTTGCATAAACGATGATTAACATTAGGTAACACGGTTTTTATTGCTCTCCGCATAGCCTTATCCCCATCGGTCATTACGGACACAGGCTTCTTGTGGTCCATGGAATCAAGAAATCTTTCCAACACCCATGTATAAGCCTCAACAGTTTCAGTAGTCAACAATGCACAACCAAAAATTGCTGTTTGAAAGTGACTATTAACTCCAGCTAGTATCACCAATGGCTTTCGATACGCATTCGACCGATAAGTCGCATCAAATATTAGCACATCTCCAAAACACATATAATCTGTCCTACACGTTACATCTCTCCAAAACAGATTATTTAGCCGATTTTGCTCATCCACATCATATTTATAATAGAATAAGGGGTCATTTTCGGCTTTCGCACACAAGTAGGCTAAGGCACCTTCTGCATCACCGTCTGCAACCTCTATATTGCGCTGAGCTGTAAAATGATTGTAAAGATCTTTTTGCGTGTATCCGACAGATTCATATCCACCGGATTGTTGTGCCGCAAAATCCATTATGTGACTTGTTTTAATACCAACTTTATGCATAGTATTGGCCGAGGCTTTATCAGAACTACTAACCTTCCGGTGAGAGCGAAGAAAAGGGATACCATGAGGCCCTATCAAGGGATGGTTGTGGAAGCTCACAAAGTTATTAACCAAGTACTTGCCAGAACTTCTCTCCAATGTGACACTAAATACAGCAGGACATCCAACTCTAGTAAGTGCTTGCGGCCCTCTTATTCGATCTTCTCTCTCCAAGTGTTTAGTGTCTCTATATCCTTCTTTTGAGCATACCCACTTTCTTGACTTCACGATACCAACATTGTCCTTATGCATATTATAGTTCCGAATACTAAAGCCGTTCACTTTGGCATATGCATTATAGAATGTTTCTCCATCCTCATGCATGTCAAATGTCATTTGATAAACTTCTTCTTCCGTTAATTCATCCAACCGTTTTTCGTCATTTTCGCCATCATTGCTAGAGTCATCACAAATGTCAATCACTATATTCTTTCCATTCCCCTGAACATTGTCATCCATCTCTTAGAATCTGATCCAGACAAATAGGTCCACAATTAATGGTAAAAACTAACACAGATATGTTAACCACAAATACTATATTACCTATGAAGATTACCTACCATTTCCATAATCATACTTACTACAAAAAAGGAGTTTTTTACTAAATTCTGGACATGCTTACCACGAATATAGAAAATTTGTTTTCCTAATACTTCTTAAATATTGTTTCATCCATAATAAAAACACCATAAAAAGAGGTATAAAAAGCATAGGCAATGGTAAGTATAACCATAAAAAACGTAAAAACCTGGGAAGTTTTAGATTATTGTGAAACACTTATTCAAGATTTTTCAACTTATGATCTTTTGGTAAGTTGGTATGAGATAATCATCACAACTACATTCAATTTGTTTTTCAAAAAAACTTACTTGGTGAGCTTCTTCAACTTCTTATGGAGGTTCTTCTTAAATCTTCATTTTTTTGGACAAGAAGAGAGATGAATGGGAGCTAGGTGAGTTAGAGTGGATAAGTTTGCTGGGAGATAGAGGAGTTAGAGTGGATAAGTTTGCAGGGTTTAAGGTAGGTATGGAGAAACCTAGTACCATTAATGTCATAATTGGTGGTAGGTAAACAAGGCAATTGGCAAAACGTGATCAGTTTGTGTGGTAAAAATGGTCCAAGCATATAGTCATTTTTTCCTTATTTCATGGTAAGTGTTGTCAACCATGTAGTAAGTATTATCAATGAATATTAGTCCATCGTAAAAATCAGTTTTTGTGGTATCTCTAGCCTTGTACTTTGGTAAGTAAGTTTTTATTCTATAGTAAGTATGGTATTAATGACGTGTAGGTATACATTTATGTACATCATTAATGTCATATTACCTACCACATTAAATTTTATTTGGATCTATTTTATTACTTTTATGATAAATTAAATAAAAGCATTTATATTAATAAAATTACTTTTAAATAAGGATCAAATAAATGAGATATTTCAATTTACTAGTTCACTAGTGGTTACTCCTACATTAGCTAAGTGATCAATGTTAACCTCAAAGATTGTTACTCATTCATTTGCTAAGTGGTCAATGTTAACCATTAAATAACTATTTTTGAAATTTGCTAATTGTGTAACTTGAAGAATTGAAATAGATAAGTCTGTCGTTGACCAATTAAACAAATTAGTCAGCTTCCTTTTGCCAATTATATTAATTTTCACTAATCACTATCAATCAACATCATTGTTAACTACCATATCTGCCAATTATAATCTTAATTGATTCAAATCGTTTGATCAATTGGCTGAACATATAACCAGATCAATCAATTACAAATGAATCAATATTCGTTGATTGATTGCTGCCAAGTATATTAGTATCAACATTATTAGTTTTTAAATTTGCAAAATATATCATATTGATCAGTATAAACTATATTAATGAAATTGAATAGCCTAATTTCATTAAATACTACCATAAATTTAATTAAGAATCCTACAAAATTATTCAATAGCTATTAAAAAAAATATATTTATTGTTCAATTTTGTTGTAACAATCAACTTGTAGCATTATTTTATAATATATATTCATTAAATTTGTAAGCTATCAAATTATTAAATAAATATATTGTTTTTCCATAATATTTAAAACTAAGTTACTTACATATATTTCAAATTTTTTTTAGATAATTCTTCTAATTGAATTTTTATAACCAATTAAAGTTTTAAACTAGATTTATAAATGAACACCTGTGTTTAGATAATTCTTTTAATATATAAATCCCTAAAATCTCCAAATTTTCCCGCCAAAAAAAAAGTTACTCCTTTTTTTTTTTTTAACTTCATTGGTAACTTGTTACCTGACTAACCGGTTGTAGTAAGTATGCCTGTTTGTATGGTAAGTTTTACCTTACAGAATGGTAAGTGTTCTCTTATCAATAGTAAGTATCTCCTGTTTTTGTGGTAAGTAAGCTTCCGTTTTTTTTGTCAAAACCATCTCGTTTTTACCAAAACCACTCTACTTTTAGTTTTTGATTTTCATCCAACGGCTGTGATTTGTCTATTTTCAATCCAAAGGTTATAATTCATTGGGAGCATGGTGCTCCCATGCCACTTGGGAGCACCACAGAAGTTTTGGCTGAGTTGGGGAGGAGAATTTTAGGGCATAAGGTAGGGTGGGGTAGTACTAAATGTGTGGGGATTGATGGGGCAGTGTGCTTGTATTAGGACCTTGGGTCTGGAATGGTGGTTTGGAGAGAAGATGTGAAGAAAGGTAGGTGGGAATGGATTTGGGTTGATGGGTGTTGCTCCATGAGAGGAAAACAAGTCCAGAATTTTCCCATCAAAGGAGTGGTTCTTCGCCCAAACCTTGGTGCTTCTTGTTTGGGGCTTAGGTGACAAAATCGAAGGCTCGGAACGTCAAACGAGATCATTAGGTTTCCTGTTACACGTCAAGAGAGAGAATCTTTAATTAGTTTTAACTGCAAGTGATCACGGAAGGTGAGAGCAGCAGTGGATGGCAATAGATCCAGAACCCAAATTTTAGCAGCTATAGATGCAGGAATGTCTCAAGGAATCAAGAGGCTCCGGTAGAAGTGGAGGTAGTAGACAGAAAGCATTGTCTTTCTTGAGCTCAATGAAAGAATGAAGCTTGTTCATTATTTGTACCACCGAAAGAGAGAATAAAATTACAACCATTATGAATGCAGAAGGAATTTGTCTGTAACTTTTGACATTTTGGTAGGCAAATTTTCACTATTACACAGACAGCTGCTGCTACCAAAGGTGACAAAAATAATGAACTTAAAAGGCTTGTGAATTAGTGAATACGTGTTAAGCGAGGAATATATTCAAGCATTAACCACGTTATTCGACTTCCATCAGAAGGCACTGGGTACTGCAGTCAGCAACCTTCCAACAATTTACCATAGTCATTATAAGAACTAAATAACTAGATAACGAAAGGGCAGCAAATCATACATTAGATTTGAAGATCACACCATCAAACATATAACTTCTCGTTAACACCTGAATGAAAGTGCAAAATGATAAAATTTTACAAATTTGGTGAGCAGTTAGGGGAGGTCACCATCGTTCCACAGCACTTCGGCTTGATTTTCCACAGATTTTGCTACTTTGGACCTTTCAATATCAATCACATCGGCCAACCCATGGTTGACCTTGATTGGTTCTGGATACTTCGGAAAACACTGTTGTATGCTGTATGAGAAACAAATAGATGCCTCAATCTGTAAGCCCTTCCATCAGGCCCTGTTCATCATGGCCGATATTGATTTTGTCAGGACTTCTACAAACTCGTTGTGAGTGAATTGATGCAAAATTTAAAAAAGTAAACCACCTGTGAGATGTAGGTCTCAGCATCAGTTCGTCTAAGAAAGAGAATTGCATGGCGAGCAAGGTTGGCTATCTGATCACTGAATGCCACACTGCCAATGTCCTCGAGGACACGAACCTTAATGTATGGATCTTTAGGAGGCACCATATCCCTGCACACACACACGAAAAGATAAAAGACATGTTTAGTCCAAGCTTATAAGCATGCACTGTAGAGAAAGTAATGGGAAGTATTTCATGGTTCAAGTGGACATCCCAATCGTGTCATAAAAATTACTAGCAATGGTTGTGAGACATGAGTGCATTATCACCATTTCTTTTGTGTCTTGAAGCTATGCTTTCACACGAATCATGCCAATTCCAGCAAGTGTGAGATTCAAGCTTATGCAGTAAATCTATGAAGCTTTTTATAGGCACAATGAGGTCCACACAGCCAACTGATTAAGCAATGTTGCAGTTGACACTAAAACACCCATTTTGAAGTGTAATGGAAGTTTGAAACCATTTCTTCAGCGATCTGCAGCTACGTTTCTACACCACAGCAACCAAAAGAGTGCAAATCAAACTTACATCCACAAAGCTATCTACAGGCGCAACAAGGTCCGCACCGCAATTGCCTAAGTAAATAGTTGAGCAGTTGGGAGTCTTGGGACTATGACACCATAAAAAAACACCCAGTTTGGGCCCTCAATGTAAACAGAACTTGAGAGTTTTAGTCGATCTGTTTACAAGAGTCATCTTCTCACAAAAGGATCATCAAAGAGGTTACAACCTTAAGAGGTTTATGGAGGTTGAACTAGACCGTCACATACAAATGCTTTGTGAAGTGAAATGTCCTCTGATGAAAAATGTAGTTGGATACATATAGAAATCTTCAACCATTACCCACGGTTCTTAAGGTTCAAACAAAGATCACACAGAGGTTATGGAGGAATCATTAATCTCAGCCATTTACTGTCGTATACGACACCTTAATTCATTAAACCATATTCAAGTTTCTCAGTAGGAGATGCAATTCTTCGAAACATTATCAAAGACGATATTTCGTGTGTGTGTGTGAGAGAGAGAGAGAGAACCTACCACAGCCAAATCAATATCCATTTCTAACTGATAGGATCTAATAGTTGCGGAATGATTCTGCGAATAATCTTTCTCCGAACTGCTGAGCTTCTCATGTATTTCTTCAGGAAGGGGAGCCTCTTTTATCCAGCCCAAACTTCGAATGATTTCTGCTCGGTTATATCTGTTAAATACAAAGAACAAAACCCAAAATGTAGATGAAGAAGATTTGAGGGGGGGAAACAAGCTAGAAACCATTCAGTTAGAGAAACATAAACGCAACGGATGATGTATTCTTACACATAAGCCATAAGGCAGCACTTGTTACGGACTAAAGAAAGGTGATGGATGAGTGCTCCAAAGTGGTCTGCATTTCTAGCTGTTTGGTTGTCCAACCCTTCTTCTTGCATTTTGCTATGACAATATCATATACCATTAGTGGGTGCATTGCAAAATCAAACTAAATGCAATGTTGTCACATCCTGAAATTTATTCTTCGCACAAACTCAATCAAACACTGGTCATCTCAGCAAGTAGACATCCTGATGTCAAGTTCATTTATGTCAATCCAAAAAGTGCTCAACTATGATTTTTTACATTTCGAGTTAACATGCTAGTCTATGAACCTGCTGTCCCAAAATCCAAATGCTATAAAGAAGCCAAAACATAATCAAGTTCACAATTTCTTGTTTTTCTTTGTTTCAAAACGACAACAACGTTTTGTATCTCTACTTGACCCCAAAAATTAAGATCTAATGAGTAACATCAGGAACATGCAGAAAATGGTCGGTCTGCATCAGGTTGAAACCCACTAACCTAGACTTTGCTCCTGGTCTGCCACATCACTGATGGAAATCAGAGTGGCACAGGCACGCTCTTGTGCAGGTGGATTTAGGATAGGGACAAGACCATAACAACCATGTCTACTACTCGAAAACCAAAAAGGGAAGTAAGAAAACAGAAGCATATTATTGCAACTAAATATTGGATGCACAGGATGGTCAGCAGTCGTATACAAATATACAGTAGAAGTAAACAAATAAAGGGGGGTAACGCCAAAAGAATCATATGGTAAACAATGCAAAGAAGGTTACCTCAGCAAGGATTGGAGCTGACTGAAATGAGTATTGCATTCTTCAATTACTTGAGCAAACACATCACTCTACATATGCATAAAATAAACAGTTAATTGATTAAAAAGGTACACCTTGACCCAGAACAAAACAAATCTTGAGGATTGCATTTGATGGAACAGTAATCGGGGTCTTTTCCACAAAAAAAAAAAAGAAGTAAAGAAATTTCATTCAAGCAAGCTAAATGGCTCTTACAACTGGATATCACCAGAAGACAATGTGAAGTTCTATACAACCAATCTAGCGCAAAAGATAAAACCATCAAAACTGATCTAGAAATCTAATCCTGAACCTAGACACGAGCCTCAAGCTCAATTAACACGTACTGCATGGCAGACCGAAATCAAATTCGGGTATAGTGCCAGTGAAAAGGTAATAGCAATAGAAAATACGAAGATTGGTGAAGAATCAAAGAAATTAAAGCACTGATATTATCCCATTATTTCTACTGCATTTTAGCTTTTGTTTGTAAAATTATGAAGAAAGGTCCCTCAAAATTGTGTTACTCCATATTATTATTAAGGATGATATTTTATTGTTAATATATGAATACATGTTATTTGGTCCCCACAATAAGAATCCTGGGTCTGCCACCGGGTTCAAGCTGACAAATTCCATGCCCTAACCAGATGAAGCAATTCTTCAAAGAAGACAACAATCAAACACAATCAAAATATCAATTTACCCATTTAATAACCTCAAGAAACACCTCTAACGAATGACTAACTTCGAGATCCCGTTTGAAAAAGAGAAAAACTCTCGAGTTGAAAATTAGGGCTGAACTTACATTGAAAGCCGAAAGCTGCCCAGATTCACTGCTCGAAAATTCTTTCACTAACTCACACGCCTTCTTCGCATACATGTCCTTAGCTAGAATGGGTCACCCTCCACAACTGCAATTCCTCAAAGATATTAACCTTACACCAATAAAAGTTGAAACTCTTGTGTGTGTGCTTTCTCCTTTTTGGTTTTGGCGGGTGTTTTCCCCAATTCTGAAATCTAAGCGCCAAAGCAGATTGCTTGCGCCACCCCACCCCCCCCCCCCCCCCGGCGCGCGCGCACACACACACCTGTTTCTCGGATTACCACCCCCTTAATTCCTTTCTTTATTTGATTACCTTTATCTTATTTATTTAATTTCTATAAATACGCTCGTTCTATATTAAAAAATATAGTTTAAAAATTAAGGGCTCTAATTTTTAATTCAACCGGGGCGAAGATCGTATTTTTTTTATCATTTTCTTCTAAATGGTCATAATGAATTTTTGCTCTAAGGCCTTTCAACGAACACCCTAAGACCCATTATTTAGTTTCAACGCTCTCTTAGGCTCCCTTCAGTTGTCAGGAATGTTGTACCGGAAAGTTATTCTCAGAAAAAGTTAAGTAAAGTGAAGTTAAGGAAAAAGAAATCTATTTTCCAGTGAGTGTTCATTTGACAAATTTTTTTTTTTAGGAAAATTAAAGTTTAGTGGTTCATTTGTCGAAAAAATACACTTATGAAAAACTTCTTTATTTTTATTCTCATGTCTAATTTTAAATAAAAGTAACTTTGAGAGCTAAATAATAGGCTATCATGTTTCAAAAATTAACACATATGAAAAATGTATTTTATCTAATGCAAAGCCTTCACATGAAATGAAAAAATCGACTTGCAATTCCCTATTCAATTTGCTATCTTCTGAATGGTCATGGTCATGCAAATTCCACATTTAAATTGACATCCTCTGATAATCAACCGTACAAATGAAGTTTAAAAAATAAATAGATGATAACTAAATAAACAAATGTCAAACAACCATAATCGATTAGTTGCCGATACAAAAACTCACTGATAATTAGTTAGTATAAAATAAAATTGAAGACTAATGACAAGATAAATAAATACTTCCAAAAAAAATAAACTACGAATTTTTTTCCACAACAATCATCTTAGAAAGTACCATAATAGTCGAAATTGTTGTTACTCACATAAATTTCAAAGTGTCTCTCTAAGAACCTAATTCGTATTTTTTTGGTATTGGTGTCATTCATTTTTTTCTTACCCGCTAATTATTTTGGCCCTACAATGGAGGAAACTTTTCCTGTGACGCAATATCCTATGCTTTTGGCCGGATCACTTTTGCAAGAAAGTAAATCTTGTAGGAAAACTTAAAAACATGTTTCTCAGTACTTTCCTGCCAACTAAACACTACAAAAGTTATGGAAAAGTTGATTTTCCCATCATTTCTTGTACTTTCTTGGCAACTGAACGGGGCCTTGAGTGTCTATTGAAAGACCTTGAAGTCAAAATTTTCTTACAACCGTTTAGGATGAAATGATCAGAAAAATAACATCTTTGCACCGGTTCAAACGGATTGAAAATTGAAACACTTATTTTTTTAAACTATATTTTTTAATATATAAAGGGAAAAAAGGAAAAAAAAAAAAAACCAAAGGTTTGCTTCATGCATATTTTGGCCTGCGATTATCATCTTAATTGCTTTTACAGGGTGTGAAGTCGCATTAATTCTCAATTATCCAAGCACACCATATATGAAGCGATGAAAAACTACTACGTTTACGTCACTGTGATTCTTTTGGTTGCTCAAAATCAGGACACAGATGAAGAACTCACGTTTTGTTGCACAACCCATTTTTTTCAGAATACTAGGTGATTTGCACGTGCCAGCACGCGAAGTTTTGTGCCTGTTATGTTTGTGCCTGTCATGTTATAGTAGGATTTTATTTCGAGTGGAGTAATTTGTATGAGATAGGACTAAAAAGCCTGAAAGCTGATTACATAAAGGATGGAAATTATAGAGAGCAAAAGTTTACATAAGCTGAAAGTTTGGAAGTCAATCTAGGCAGTTGTAGTTTAGAGTACAGCGTAGAGCTTTCGCTGCAAATCATACAAGCACATAATACTGTTTACACACATAGATTGCCGAAATGTTTTGAAAACCCTAAAAATTGGGAATCCTACCTAATCGAGAAATTTTGAACCTCATTCGCTAGATCGTGAGGTAATCGAAGTCAGCAGAGACATTAATGACAGCCGTCGCTGTCACCGGATGATGTAAAGTGTGAAACCAAATAGTAACGCATCACCTACACTGTTGTAATGCACAAACGAGTTATGAAACAGAGCATCTAACCACTCTACCACCTGACTTTCTAGATTCCCAAGATGTTATAGTCACGCTAGAAGTCAGGCTTGGTAAATCGCATGATCCGTTCCTTGGTGCTCTGCTTGGGCAGCAATTGTTTTGTCAGCTGGATGAGTAATAATGCTCATCATTCCAATGTCAAGGGTAACATTTGCTTTACATTCCAACGTTGTTTCATATCAATAAAAACAAAATCCCAAAAGGAAGAAAAGTCTTAGCATAGTAATAATTCAAAGAACTACAATGTTTGGAAAACAATAATGAAACTGTACCACACACCCATTCAATTTGTTCAACTTGCAAGGTTTTAGGCTTTTTAAAGAGGTCAACGATATCAAGTCCAATTAGCCCCGCATTAGTTTTTTTTTTATAAGTCCAATTAGTCCCAGATTACCTTAACACGTGGCACTATGAATAGAAACCAAACACACGTGGTTAAGTGGTTACCTTTCCATATTGAAGGGTTGAAGCTTCTCTGTAGAATTCTGGATCAACTTCTTTCATTCTATTGTACTCTTCGATGCCAATGTCGACATTCTTTGTCCTTTTCTTGTAAGCATTGTACAATGTTTTCTGATTAAAAACTGTTCAAGCAAGAGGGTATGTGAGTTTCATTATCACACCATATTTACCTCTTTCCTTCCTAGAGCATTATTCCGAAATAGCCAACAAAAAGGAGGAAAACATGACAAGATAAAGAGAACATGATCACACACAATCAAGTAAAAAATCGAGGAAGAATGTGGGAAATGTTAATAAAACTTCTCTTTATGGTGGTGAGGAGAAAAATTGTTCTTGAATCTCAACAATACTTTTTCCAGCAAGCTTTTCTGAGAAGTTGAACATCTTTGTGACCCTTTAACTTTTAGTATATCTCCTTTTCTTTTAAAGGGATAAGAAAGCAGTATCTATATTGAGGACTGAGACCCCTCGGGAACATTTGTCTTCATCTCCCAAGCAACAAAGTCAGGCTCAACTTGACTCAGCTATCGTTATTCCCAATCAGTAGGAGTTGTCTAGATGGATCCATTTCCCTATATAGGCTCCATCCAGCCATAACCTGAATTGATTCTAAGCCAATTACGCCCACTACCCCTTTTTTGGCTAATGAGTAGGCTAATTACGTCCCCTTTCATTACCCCTCAACCCTCATCTTTCAGAGCCTTGCTCTTTGATTTTTCCCCACACCTCTACCCAGAAGTTGGATTGCCCAACTCTAGTTGCTCTTATTTATCTCTTTGATTGGTGCCACTTGTAACTTACCTAAAATGTATTTATGTTTTTTGTTTGTCCTTTCACTTTTCTAAATGTATTTATGTTTTATTTGTTGTAAAGCACGAATGCTTCTAGTCCACTACTATAATTACATGAAACAGCAAGTTGGATTTAGCAGCAGAAATCGTTCCAAAAATTAAGCACATCACTGCTGCAACTCTTCCTTAGAGCATGTGGATGTAAATGGTCACTCTATGTAGCACGGACACTTCGTCGGAGGCCACTTATGGGTGTCGGACAATTGTCGAACACCAACACTCTCCAGACATGCGTCTGACACTCAAACCCGAAGTTTCCTATTTTTTGTCAATGTTTTTTGCTTGGACAATCCGGGGACACTCTAAAAAATTTCTTTGGACACTGTCGGAACACTTTTGTGAATGATGTGATGAAAAGTAAGATTTAAGGTGTGATGAAAAGTAAGATTTAAGGTATATACAGTGTTAAATATTAGAAAATTAGAGCCTTTTTTATTCCTACAATTGAATAACAGCTACTATTTTTATAAAATGTGTCCCCAACGAGTCATGTCCTCTATTTCTTTGGATCTTACATGTCGGATTGTCGATGTCGTGTCCATGTCATGTTGCTTGGCTGTGTCAATGCTATATAGCATGCACTGATCTGTATTACACTGACAACTGTGCCTTAGAATAGAATCATGAATAAAGGATGTTCTAGATTGCTGTTGACTAAAATTGAAGGTGGCCTCCTTTTGTGAGGGTCAGCACCAATAAGCAAATGAAAGTTGACTGTTTAACATGCCAAGAATAGACATGGTCATCAACAAAAAAAAACATGCCAGGAACTTTAAAAAAAAAAGAGTTCAATTATGAGACGAATAAACAACTCAAATCATCCTAGAATAACAAACCAACTTCAAGTGTAAATTGCAGCAATGCTGAAATAAAGTAACAAAATAAGACAACAACTCTTCCATTGTATTCGTGATCTATTCTCAACTCACAAGTACGTAGCAACTTGTCCTTTCAAACTTCAGTCATTTTAGACCCCTCGGAGATTATAACTTTGAAGACAGTAGTTAGCATATGGGTTTCTAAAGTGTGGTTTTATCAAGCATGCAATGTTGAGAGAGAGAAAGACGGGGGGGGGGGGGGGGGGGGGGGGGGGGGTGCGGTGGAAATGAAGAGAGAGAGTTACATTGGCTTATTGAGTTTTCTTCTCCTTGTTAAGAGGCATCTTTCTCAGGATATTATCATCTAATATCTTGTATTGTGTCTGAATGATCTTATGAGCTACAACCAACTTCTCATAAACAAGAGCTTGGTACTTCTCATACAACACAGGGACCGACAAACTAAGAACCCCTACAGAAAAAATCAAAGCAAATAACCAAGTTAGTCTCTTAAAATGCTTGTGCACTTCTACAGGGTAAGGCCACAAAAAAACTCACCAATGTAGACCAGAGTAAGGAAGTTGAAGAAACTACCAATGTACGAAATTACCCGTAAGCTAGAGGCAGCCTGAAGGCCAAAACCACAATACATAGGCACATTGAAGTCCGCCATTAGTATGCCTATAAATTGATTGCATACAGAGAAGGAAGGTACATCAAGGAATCACACCTGAAGAAAAGTTTCACATTTCGACCAACTGCAATGTCATGAGCAACTGACAATCATGATTCATCCACACTCGGTCTACATCAGTAGCTTTCAAAACAGATTCGTCAGAAATTTCCAGATCAGGAAGGGGAGGCAAAGGTCTGCAATTTTCTTTTCCTAAGCAATAGTTCATTGAAAGACGTAAAGAAAAACACCATGCACATCACCAAGAAGGTTACACCCTGAGAACCATAGTTTAAACCCTAGCAACATTAGCGAAAAATATGGTAGGATCTGCAATTAATCAAAACCTCCTAGAGCTTAAGTATTCATGTGGTAACATTCCAAGTAGGACAAAGCTGCCAAGAGCACACATGATGTCTTTTTATTTTATTGCTAAAATTTCTCAATCCCACCATTATAAAATAATGGTTCAACCTATAATGTTTTAAACTGTTAAGACAAACAAAATAAACAACTCATCAGAGTTTTGTTTGCGTGGAATGAGCATTCCTTAATCTCCCAATGTAATGACTATTCACCAAAATCAGTTAATTTTATCATGTCATTCCGTTATTGCTTAGTGGACCATACATCTGAATGAGCATTCCAAGGGTAACGAATATACGAGTACACTGTATATACACATATACCATCATGTTTACAGCATAAATAAGATCTATAAGAGCACAAAATCTATAGAAAGTTTCTAATTAATTACGGACAATAGTTAAACAACATAAAGCGAACGCAGTGCGACAAAGTATAAAAGCACATATACCCACCTATTGAGTAATGAAGCAGATTTAGCCCAGAAGAAAAGGATGGCAATGAGAAGCAACAGTACCTTTGCAGTGAAAGACAAGAGGTTGTAACCTGCCCACTCAAATAGGAACCACAGAGCCGTAGAAGAGCCCAACAAAATAACCGCTCCACACCATCTCTGCCACAGCAACACATCGGCCACTGCATGAGATATATGTAAAACTTCAAAATCCAATAACATTCCAAATCACATCAAAATTCTCACTTACCACATCAAAAACTGACCAAACAAATCTAATAATTGCACACAAAAGAGGAACATTATTCAGCAATAGAATTTCCAAAAGGAATGTCTAAGGTTTGAATCTCAAGGGCAGGACCTATGGTGAAATTCCATAACTCACTCTCCCTTGAGGTTACCCCAGGGCTTAGGTCCGGAAATTACCCTGTACATGTGATGGGGGGACTGCTTGTACTCGAGTGATTAGTCGAGAAAAATGTTTCAGACACCCTCGATAAGCAAAAAAAAAAAAAAAAGAAAGAAAGAAAGAAAAGAAGACATTATCCAGCAATATAACCAATCAGATTAGATAATTACCAATAGTGCCAGGGGGCACAAAGGAATTGTGCACAATGGCATTTAGCTAGAGTACCAAAATTGAGCTGGAAATCGATGTCTCGAAATTATGTAATCCAAATTTTCATCGATAGAATTTTTATTCATAACTCAGGCATCCGGGCACCTTGACTAATCCTCTGGCCCAATCTTTAAGAGAAAGGGGGGAAACAAATCTGGGCTGTTCAAAACACATTTGGACAATTGGAATCGTCGATAGGTACCATGGTACCCGCTCGGAACCCAAAAACTTCTCGGTAGGTAGGCATCTATTTAAGACACGTATGGAAGAGATGGATACAAGTTATGCCACAATTTCAGATCCGTTAATTTGCTTGCGAACATCTGTGGAGGAAATTTATGGAGGACTCTCACATTAAACGAAGTTTCTTGTATGCTTGGATTCTCAACAAAAAACTTGTTTTTCCAAGTTCAGAAGAACATCAATCTTGTGCTTTACACCCTTCGCTCGTACCCAAAGACAATATTAATAACTTCTATTGTCTATTGGGAAAAAATGTTCCAATCTTGTGCTTTACACCCTTCGCTCGTACCCAAAGACAATATTAATAACTTCTATTGTCTATTGGGAAAAAATGTTCCAACCTACCAGACCAGGAGAAAGAAAGAGTCATAAGTTACCTATCTGTGCGAAGACTGCTGAATCACCGGAGAGATGGAAGAGGTTCCAGTGCCTGAATCGCTATATATGCACTCTGGAGAGAGAGAGAGAAAACACGGAAGAGGTGGGAGAAGGTGAGAGCGCGATCTCT
Source organism: Rhododendron ovatum (assembly GCA_019656835.1). Classification (NCBI taxonomy): domain Eukaryota; kingdom Viridiplantae; phylum Streptophyta; class Magnoliopsida; order Ericales; family Ericaceae; genus Rhododendron; species Rhododendron ovatum. The sequence goes on along the minus strand of CM033791.1, from coordinate 16,318,613 downwards.
CTCTCTCTCTCTCTCTCTCTCTCTCTGTCTGCTCTCCTCTAATCTCAGACGAAGAAAACCAAGGGAGGGGCCAGGAGACGTGGCGTGATGCCATTCACATCTTTCACAAGGGCGAAAAGACAAAATTACCCTTCTACTCAAAACCAGCGGTGATCCTATTGAGGGACACAATTAAAAAAATCAGACAAAAATGGCAAGCCGCTTCAAACGTTTTTAGTCTTTAAAGCTTTAGATTAGAGATATGTGATCAAAAGGAAAAAAGAATATATGGGTCCCCCTTGTACTAAAATTTTCATCAATACAACAGAGAGAATCTATGGACCAGATTACAACTCCAATATGCCTAACAAAATAACAACCAACTACCCAAAATACTTGAGGAAAGGCTGTGCTAAGTGCTAACTATTCAATGATATAGTGAATTGTATGCATTATATTCTAGGTTTTTCTTCATGTACCATTTCGAGCAGATCGAGTTCACTTAATAGTTGACCTTGCCAAAGCATCCAATGGATCACACGTTTCTTAAGAATTGGATCATCATGAGGCAACAGCTCCCGCATGTCATCCGACGCGAGGATGACAGTATTCACGGCCCTAAGCAGAAGAACTTGTAGCACGATTCTTAACAGGTTCCGTGCCCCTTCCATATCCCTTCTGTTGAAAGCTTCAACTGCAGGAATTACAGTAGGTTCAATAGTTGCTTTGTCCGGCAGCACAACCTCATAACCCTGCTTGTACAAGAAATCGCAATTATTTCCAGTGAAATTGCAGTAATTCGTAATAGGAGGCCAAGATCATTACAAGGAAGATTATTTCACAGATGGTAGAATGCCAACTTAAAGCTAAAAACATAACCAGGAAACTCAAGGGAATTCAACTGCAATGACATAGGAAAATCACAACTCCAAAACACAATTAATGTGCTATGGAGAGCCAAGCAGATATGATCCCTGATGTAGTCGGAAAATAAAAACGAAACACTTGGAAATCATCTTCAGTATAATCAAGAACAGTTTTACTTGATTACTAACCGAACGCAGTTCCCTGAGAACCTACAGCACTAGCTTAACTGTGTCACGAACAACAACAGACAAAACTTTGACTTCTAAACGATGAAGCGGGAGAACTAACTTCAGAAAAGATTTTCCAACTGATAGATAATTCAGACTACAGTATGACTTACTCCCTCCAACATATTTTCTAAGCAGATTACACATTTACTAAAGACTGGAGGTTAGGGAAATGTATTAAACCGGACGAATGATCTTCACCCCAGTGGTAAAACACGGTGTCCTTTAATCTTCCCACGAAATCGTTCAATTGAACTCTACATTTCATATAAGTATAGACGAAGCTATATGACCATACCAAACAGATAGATATACCTCATTCCTGAGTTTCTCCTGATAAAAATCCGTCTTCAGCGTTGCATCAGCAGCAAGTACCCCAATCCGCAGAGGGCTTCCTGTTTCAACTGGCCTCAAATTTGCTTCCTTAAGCTCCCTAGCCACACATTCACCCATATGAAGGAAAGGAACAGAACATCCCCTTGAAACGTCATCGTGCCACGCGTGCGATATGTGACAAGGCATTACTATACACCTGGCTCCAGATTTCTCAAGATAAGCCCGTTCACGCCTCAGGTTTGCCATTGGAGTGCGATCCGTTTGGGAACCCTCACTTCTGCTTGGTGCAGGATTAGAGCAAAGAACACACGGAGTGCAATCATCTCCTTCTTTGGTACTCCAATGAACAAGTTTTTTCAAGAAATTTAGAGTAGAAAAAATAGATACGCCTCCGATGATTCCTAATGTATTATCATGATTGAGTGGGGAAGTACCAACAGAATCGCAAGCTGCATTTGAACCAGGAATTTTCTTGGAGTCCAATAAATTTCCACTCTTGTCATTTTGTAAGAGAATTGAAGATGGAGGAGGAATGGCTAAAGCTGGATTTGTCCTTGTTGAATGCTGGCTAATTCTATGCTTATTCATATAACCAAATGTATGATAAGGGTAATTCAGAGAGTGGAAAGATATTGCCATGCCTCTATCCCAATATCATGTACCAAAGTTGAACACTCTTTTTTTTAACTAAAAATGTCCGGACCAGTTTATGTGCAGTTTGACTGATCCGGACTAGGTTTTCTGACGATGAGCTCCAACGATGGAAAAACCCAGAATTTTCTCTCTGGAATTGAAGAGAAAGGGCAGCACCAATGTCGGTAAGGGACTGAATTGAATAGAGACGGTGAAGATTTGATGATATGCAGCAATCATTCAGAGATTTTAACTGAATGAAAAAGAAAGCTTCGTGTGTGTCTTCTATCTCATGTTCTCACTTGCTAAAATTGAATAGATTGCCCAAGAAACAACAGGAGACAAAGAAAAAGCTAACGGTTGCATTTGTTATCTTGTGTGGATCTTCCAACATGGCTAGTGGCGGTGGCTCCCCAAGATGCATCTCGGGCGCATTAACACTCAGTAATTGGTCAAACTTTGCGGGTTCGCTCCGGACACTTTCGAGCTCCAATTTTTGCAAGGTTTGAATCGTTAAAAAGCTTGTTGAGTTTATTTTCTAACCCAAGTAGTTTGGATTTAGAAGTATCTGTACATAAAAAGATATGACCAATTTACTCTTGATAAGTTGAAAATTCAAATCATTCCAGTAAAATGCTTGCATCTTCTTCATTTTAAATCGGATAAAGACCTATAATATATTGATGAAGACGATTTTAAAGTTCTAAAAGATGGTTGATTCCAACCATAGAAATGATAAAGTATAGTTTATAAAAAGGGTAGCAATTAGACCGCTACAAAAATTATCTTAGCACTACTACCCCTTCACTACCAACATTGTCAACGTAAATCAAAATCTATTATTTTTATGGTTTGATCTCACTATCTTTTAGTACTTTGAATACCCTCTTTATATATATACAATAGGTTTCATTCCGGTTTAAGGTTAGTTTGATTCAAGGATTTTTTCGAAACATTTTGTTCTTCGACCTGTTGAGGGTAAAGTTGTTTATATTTTGATGCATAAATAATTTTGGAGCCAAACTAAATTGGTTGGAAAGTAGGCTAGACAAGCTTTTCAATAGTTCAAACCACATGCAAATCGGAGTTCGGGAGTGTCATTGACAAGGCCGCAAAGTTTGGTCAGTTTTGAAATTTTAAGCATGCGCCCGGGGCGCACGACTTTACGCCTAAGGCGTATTAACACTCAGCAATTGGTCAAACTTTGTGGGTTCGCTCCGGACACTTCTGAGCTCCGATTTTTACAAGGTTTGAACCGTTAGAAAGCTTGTTGAGTGTACTTTCTAATCCAAGTAATTTGGATTTAAAATTATTTGTGCATAAAAAAGATATGACCAATTTACTCTCGGTAAGTTGAAATATAAATCATTTCGGTAAAACACTCGCATCTCCTTTATTTTAAATCGGATAAAAACCTATATATTGACGAAGAGGATTTTTAAGGTTCTAAAAGATGGTTGATTCCAACCATAGAAATAATAAAGTTTAGTTTTAGAAAAGGGGGTAGCAATTAGAACGCCTGCAAGACCTAGGGCTGGCCATGGTCGGATTTTTTTCGGATTCGGGTCGGGTTGGGCCCGACCCGAATAATGTCGGATTGAGTACTAGCCACCCGAACCCGACCGTGAACAGTGTCGGGCTCCGACCGAACTTTTTTCGGATTGAGTTGGTCGGATTCGGTCGGATACTCGGATTGGGCCAATTTTGTTGGGCCGGTTTTGTTGGGCTGCTTGGGCCATTATTTGGGCCAGTTTTTTTTTTTCTGGGCCAGTTTTTTTTTAAAATTCTTTGGTTATTTTGGGCTAGTTTTTCACCATTTCAGCAGGCCAAATGGCCCAAAGATTAATATAAATATTTTGGGCCATGCTCCATAGCTCAATCCGAGGGTCCAAGCGCTGTTTTCCAGTTTTCACATTTCTCAATCCAAATTCCAAACATCAAAGCACAAAAGCACAGCCACAAAATAAAAAATAAAGCCAACATTTTAGCTGGAAATGTTTTCCAGTTTCCAGAGAGCACTAGAGCAGCCAGCTCTCAGCACTCTCCAGCTCCTCCCCTGTTTTCTCAGCACATTTTCAGTTTCTAGTTTCCATCTCCACCACGCAGCAAAAACACAAAAAAAATTACAAAGACCAGGCAGCTCTCTAGTCTAGTAGTGTCTACTCTCCTGTTTTTTCAGCAACCATACACAAACACAACCAATCAACAAGTCAAAATATTTTCAGTTTTCCACCACCATATTACAAGTTCAAAGTTCAAACGACCACCAAAACAACTAAACAAGTCTAAAATGATTAAAAGAAGTCCATAATAATTTAAATTAGTCAATACTCCATAGTGCTGCTGCTCCCAAGTCCCAACCCCATATTTCTCATGTCCGTTCAAAGTTCAAACCTGTTACATAGAAAGAAAAATTAGAAGACAATTAAAAACTTCATAGATTTTTTATTTTTTTTGATAAGTTAAAACTTCAAAGATCATCAAATAACATCTGTTGTTATGTTTTACCAAGGTCTAAAGCCCCATCAATCCCTAAGAAGCATCATCAGTTTGTAAGAGTTCTGGAAAAAAAAAAAAACAGTTAATTCAATACAATACTAGAAAATGTTGACTGAATAGACCAAATCAATTAAATTGTAGACCAAATGGTCCAGATCAATCAAACAAAATTACCTCGTTCAAGATCTTCAACTTTATCCATAGCCTGTCGAAGGGAGATTGGAACCGTGCTTAAAAGCCAATTTTGGGTGCATACAAGAGTCTCGACCATTGACGGTGAGAGTGAACTCCGAAATGGATCAAGTACACGACCACCCGTACTAAAAGCCGACTCGGAAGCAACGGTAGACACGGGCATAGCTAATACATCACGTGCTATTTTAGACAAGATTGGATACTTGTTGGAATTGTTCTTCCACCACACCAAGATATCAAAATCCGGATTGTCCCTACGTTCACACAAATCCCCCAAGTACTTGTCTACCTCCGAGGAACAAACACTAGAATACTCCTCCTCCAAGTAAGTGTCAAATTCCATAGCTAAATTCAAGCGAGAATCACAATCCTCATTCTCCACTCTCGGCATTGGACTTGCACTAGACACATGTTGTCTAACTTCACCCTCTTTTGCATAAGAATCATACAATCGGTTCAAAACATCCTTCACTTTTTTCTCCATTTTCTCACCCTCCGCCTTCCCTTTGGATTTTGTATAGCAAAACTTCACCAACCTTAACTTAAACCGGGGATCCATTGCCACTGCCACATAAAGTAGGGGATTGAATTTCTCTTGATCCCCCCAATACCTCTCAAATTTTCTTTTCATTTCAATTGCCATTGAAGACATATAAGGATCTCGGTTGGCGATTAATTCATCTATCTTCACTTGAACCTCATACAACTCATGAAAGAACATATTGGATGTGACAAATAGAGAAGCCGAAAATTTCTTGGTTGCATCATAAAAAAGTTTTAAGAATGTAACAAACAACCCACACTTCTTCCAATCAAGCTTGTTTGGAATAGTTGGTTGTCTTGGAGTTGGGACACTAATCATATGGCTCCCACCTAGGCCCTCCAACTCCAATGAAAAATCCTCATCGCCTTCCTTTATGCCAAAAAATTTTATGAAACTACTATCTTCCTCCCCCATTCTTTGGAATGCCTTCTCAAACTTGATGGCTACTTCTAACATTAAGAAAGTGGAATTCCACCGAGTACACACATCAAGACACACAGTTTGTTTCGACTTAATTTTCTCCTTCTCCACACACTTATTAAATGTCTCCATTCTTTGTGGAGAAGATCTTACATACCTCACAACATCACGAACACGGAGAATAGACTCACTAGTATCTTTCAACCCCTCAACAACAATAAGATTCAAAATATGTGCACAACATCGCATATGTATATACTCATGCTCCAAGACAGTCCTTTTCCAATCCATTGTTTTCCGTTTCAAGTACTCAATAGCCGTAGCGTTCGAACTTGCATTATCTACCGTCAAAGTAAAAATACCATCAACATTCCATTCAAGCAACAATGACTCAATTTTCTTGCCTATGGTAACTCCCTTGTGATCTTCAATTTGACAAAAGTTTAAGATTCTCTTTTGTAACTTCCAATCATCATCAATGAAGTGTGCAGTGAGACACATGTAGTTAAGATTTTGAATTGATGTCCATGTATCAGTCGTGAGGCAAATCCTACGACCCTTCAAGAATTTTTTCAGTTTTCCCCTCTCATGTTTATGAATTGCACCAACCTCTCTAGTTATCGTTTGGCGAGAAACCGATGAGAACTTAGGTTGCATGACCTTACAAAATTTTCTGAACCCAATCCCCTCAACAAACCTAAAAGGTAGTTCATCAATGATGACCATTTCGGCAAGAGCTCTCTTACAATCATCAAAAGAAAAGACATGCGTCACAACGTCAACACTGCCCCCGTCTGTGGGTCGAAATGAAAGGTTTTGTTGTCCATGTTGGTCTCTATTAGGATATAGTGGGCAAGCGGGGATGTGAGCTTTCAAATTACTAACGCCGTGTTTTTTACTTTCAGCCGCATATCGTTTATTACAATACTTACACTCAGCCCATTTGGTTACCCCCTCCTCTTTAATATCATTGAAGTGATCCCAATAAGGAGATCTATATCTTTTTCCAGGCTCTTTTTTAGGTTTAGGCACTCGTGGTGGAACCTTTCTTTTGAGTCTATTTTCAGTATTTTGTCCAACTTCAACTACTGTATCATCTTGAACATCAATAACATCGGCATTCGTAGACACAGGAGGATTGGAATTACCTCCAAGTTCAACTTCTTCAACTTCTTCAACATCTACAACATCATCCTCAAGTTCCCTACCAAGCGTGAAATCAAAATTGCTTGAATCCATCACCTACAAATAAGTGTAATCAAGAATTCAAGATCAATAAACTGAAATGCAGCCAATGCATATAGATATAGTGCTAACCAGTCGAAAATCTTTGAAAAGAGCAGTATAAATCTAAGTAGTTAGGCCCACCATCACTGAAAGCGTAGCTGCGTAACATGCATCCTAAAATTGTGCAAATTGTAAGATTAGTTGGCAAAATGTGCAATTACAGTTTAGATAGTGAAATTTTGTGTTAATTAATTGTATGATTTTGCTATGTATATCGTAATAAACTTCATCTCAGGGCAAATATTAGTATAGGTTTGAGATATTAAGCATTACAAGGTTGTCAAAACATGATACGTATCATGTATCATTTTCGTCATTTTATGTATCATATCTTAAGATACGTTAACAAGTGTAAATACAAGTTAAATAGAAGTTATACCCAATACAGAATAGAAGATTTATCATGTCGTAAGATGCAAAGTTTTTCTCTTCTACGAACGCTCAATCCAGGACTCTGACTTCTCTGATGGGAACAACCCCCACACTCCGACGCTCCAATGAACAAAAGTTATCCGCTAACATGTTCTAATAAGAAAAAGTACCCTGTATTGTGTCCTAGTTTGTGCAAGAATATTTGCTTAAAATAAGATACAGTTAGAGATACGTGTCCCACATACCTCTGAACGAACCGCATTGTAGGATATGATACATCTCATTTGTATGCGTATCGTAAGATTTATTTAGACTGACGTTTAGAGACAACGTATTGAGTATTTGAGTTTAAGTCTACCCCATTGGGGCTCTTTTCATGGGAAGTGCCTTACGATTGTTCACGAAATTTCAGGGAGTTCGTTTTCATCGAGTTGTTAAAGGTTTTATGGTAAGTGTTGTTGGTAGCGAATTCAGCGGATTCACAGGAGCAAAGGATAATCAGAGCATTGAGTGGGGATGGCAATTGGAAGGGTCACAGTTAAAAAGATTCCTCTCAGTTTAGATTTTCATTTGATTTTGGCATAAATGAGTTACAACTCTCAAGAAGGTTCACAAATTCTTCAGAAAGGTTGAGCACTGAGCAGCCCTCCCTCTTTTATAGTAAGCTACTGGTAATTAACACAAGATGGGAGGAATGGGTGATGATCATACTATTAGTCTATTACAGACAAAATCTGGGCAAATAACAAAAAAATGAGTCAAGCAAGTAAAGGGATCTTTAAAGGCAGCACTGAAGAGCAGACTGTTCTCTTTTTTTTTTGCTTCTTATCAGTCAAAAAATTAGCTACTACACAGCCTGCACCACTCGGAAAAAATCAGCCAAAAACTCACTAATCTAGTAATCTACAGCCAAAAAGGGGGAAAAATTAAGTGCTACACTAGTCGAAAATCGAAATAGAATCAGAAACTGTTTTTTTTTTTTTTTGCTTTACGTTTTTATCAGTCAAAAATTTATCTACACCAGTCAGAAAAAAGTTCAAAACCAGCTCACTGATGATTGATCTATAGCCGAAAAGGGGGGAAAAAAAATTAAACAAGGGGGTTTCGTAAAGCCTTTCACTGTAAACATCAACCACCAGTCCACCGCCGCCGCGCCGACACTCACTTCCGGAGAGAGGGAGAGAGAGAGAGAGAGAGAGAGAGAGACGTACCAGATTTAGGCGACGATCGGCTGCAATCGGCTACGAACGAGAACGAGAGAGTGGTCCATAGAATCTGGAGATCTAGAAATTCAAAACTAAAAGTTAAAAAATTAAATCATAATGAAATCATGAAAACTATGGAGAATCGGAGATCGGAGACTGACGTGAGCAAGCGAGAGAGAGAGAGAGAGAGAGAGAGAGAGAGAGACATACCACGGTAGTGGCAGAGTTAGCCGTTGACCGTTGTCGATCGACTCGATCAGCTGGGTCGCTGCGAGACCGAGAGGAGAGCGGATGTGGAGAGTCTGGAGACTGGAGAGCAGGAGAGGTCCGAGCGGAGAGGACTGGCGGTCGCCGGTCAGAGAGGAGAGGAGACTGAGAGGAGAGGAGACTGGGTGTGGGTGGGGTGGGGCTGGCCGGCTGGGTGTGGGTGGGGTGGGGTAGAAATCGGCGGAGGGCGAGAGGAGAAGAGACAGAACCCTAAAATGAAAACAGGCAGGATTTTTTTTCTTTTATACTCGGTTAAATTCGGTCGGGTCGGGTGACCCGAAATTTAATATATTCAACCCGAAACCCGACCGAAAAACTTTCGGGTCTAACTAAGCCAACCCGAATCCGACCGAATGTCTCAGTTTAACCCGCCCGAGGCTGAATTTTCGGGTCGGGTCGGGTCGGGTTGTCGGTCGGGTGGGTTTTTTGGACAGCCCTAGCAAGACCAGTGTGATTCTTATTCAATTGCCAATTCTTGTTCGGTTCACGATTCTAGTTTGTTAATATTCAAGTACTTTCAACAAAAATCTGAAATCACAACTTAGTCCGAGGTGCGGTCGTTGGCCCGGAATACCATGCATTACCCAAAAAAAATGGACATCTAAAACCTTGACGCAGGACCGAATCTGAGACATTGACCTATTTTACAAATCAAATGACAGAAAAAGGGCAAAAGGAAAAAGAAAGGAGCAAAATGGCTCCGAGGTAACAAGATATATAAGAGGTAGAAAGAAATGACCAAAGTTCCAAAATGAGAGATACTCATAGAGAATAATTTATACTATCTGAATTAGTTCGAGAAAAAAAAAGAATAATCGTTTCGAAAAAGAAAAATAGAATGAATTTGTTCGAGAGAGGAGTGACACTAGCTCACGTGTTACCGTTACCCGGAATACCTCATCCCAAAATAAAATGAGAAATAGGACCTGACTTTACAAGTTGCATGTAATCCAGTTACGAGCACAGTTTCTCTCCAATGATCTTCCACTTTCACATCTCCTTTGGTAATTACGAACAATAGAGCATATGAGATTCGCCTGTAATTCTTCTTCTCGGATACTGAAGATAACTTTCTATTTTATTTGATAACCGGCTGTCCGGACCAGTTTGCGCAGAAAATAATATTCTATTGATTTGGTGATAACAAGAGTTTTTTTGCAACACGGGAAAGAAGTGAATTGGCGCATAGCATACATTGCCATCAAGGCTGTTAGAAATGTGACCTTTCAATGCAAAGATGCTCTTGAATTTTTTCAGTTTATCCCTAACCTGTCTGAGAATGTCATGTGTCAATCACCACATGATATGATGTTTGTTGTGCAGCATTCATCTTTATGAACAGAATTTTCGAGCTACTTCAAATTTTTTGGTTCCTCTTACGCTAGGGAATCGAACAGGAAGCCACGCGCTTGGTGGAGCTCACACCAATTTGTGGTGGAGAAAAATTGATAATCTTTCCTAGAATAAGAGCAAGTTCCGTACGACTCGTACCCGTGAGACTCGACATACTGGCCACTGCTATGTGGATACGATGAGGTGAACGAAATCATCATTTGCCTTGGGAAAATCTTTCACCACTGAACCACCAGCGGTTCCCTTATAGGAAATTAGTTATTGATCACTGAAATCTTAGATATAAATGGTGATGGGGACCTTAAACTGTATGCAAATTTTTAACGGCCAATTCATTAGTATATTCGCACATTACCTGCATTAAAATGGTGTCTAATATCATTCCGCCGGACGATCTAATCCCACTCCAAGAGGCGGACACGCAAGGCCCGGGGAATGGCTTTTGAGAGAGTTCAGTTGTTTTTTTCATTTTCTGGTGTCCAAAAAAAAAAACCCATCTTCATTAAAAAAAAAAAGCAAAAGATCTTATTTCTATAATCATTTTATTCTAAAGAGTCATAATTAATTTTTGATTCTAGAGCTTTCGTTAATTAGTCCTAAGAAAGTAGTAGAACCAAATATCTCTTAGGGCTAACTAACGAGAGCCCTAGAGTCAAAAATTAATTATGATTATTTAGGATAAAATGATAAAAGAAATAAGATCTTCGTACCGATTCAAATGGATTGAAAATTAGAGCACTTAATTTTTTCTTTTTTACAATTCATGTGACATGCGCATGCCCCTTTGACGATTTTTGGATCCCAGACTAATGGCAGGCCTTATGTGTTAGGAACTGGAAGATAAAGGGGGTAGATTGTAGCGTTATATAGTAGAAGGGGGTAAAGTCAAAACGTGCATAAATAAAGGGGGCAACAAGCAATTAACCCTTTATATATCTTGTCCCATCGGCTCTTCCAAGAGCCATCTTACATGCCATTAACAAAATAACAAAAATGTAGAAAAAGACAACCATAAAGATCTGACTTTACCCATGTGGGTCTGATTTTTATATATTCCAGTGGGTCCCACATCCCGATGCAAATTATTCCCCTCCAATAATTCACATATTCGAGATCCATATGTATATATAAAGTCTGTAACTGGGTTGATCTTTTCGTCTAAAAAAAAGTACATTGCACCTTGTTGTAAGAACCTTTCACCACAATTCCCACAGCATGTGGAGCAACCTCCCCTTCGATCTCCTTTCCACCGTCTTCTCCTTCCTCTCCCCGGATTCCTTGGCACGTGCCAGGTCAGCTTGCTCACAATGGAACAAATGTGCCACATCGGCTTACGCGGCCCCACCGAATTATTCACGCCGCCACACGCCGTGGTTCTTAGCCTGCCCCGCGCACCACCGTGGGCTCCTTTGCTACGCCCACAACCCAATTACCGACAATTGGCACGTCCTGTCCCTTGACTTTGTACCCCATCCGGTCCGTCCAATCGCTCCTATTTGTGGGCTTATACTCTTTAGGCAGACAAGCACCACATCCCTTCGATTATCCCTATGCAATCCATTCACTAGGCAATTCAAGTCCCTGCCATTGCTAAACATCACTCGTACCAATCCAGCAGTGGGCCTAATAGAGGTAGGACCAAGCCCACAAGTTGCAATCCCTCAATTCAGGGTCTACGTTGCCGGAGGTATGTCCGGGGCGCCACGTGGCAGCTCCTTGTACGAGACCACATTGGAAATGTATGATTCACAGACAAACACGTGGCGGATTATCGGGCCAATGCCGGTGGAGTTTGCTGTGAGGTTGACAGTTTGGACCCCCAATGAGAGCGTGCATTTGAATGGGATCATTTATTGGATGACCTCAGCCCGTGCCTATAGCGTTATGGGCTTCGAGATTGGCACCAACACGTGGAGAGAATTAAGCGCGCCGATGGCAGACCGGCTCGAGTTCGCCTCATTGGTTTGGCGAAACGAGAAGCTGACACTTGTCGGAGGCACGTGCGTCGAGGATGCATTTGTGTGGGAGCTAAGTGGTGATGATACTTGGAGTTTGATTGGCAAGGTGCCTGCTGAGTTAGGGAGGAGATTTTTAGGGCAAAAGGTGGGGTGGGGTAGTACTAAATGTGTGGGGATTGATGGGGCAGTGTGCTTGTATAACGACCTTGGGTTTGGAATGGTGGTTTGGAGAGAAGATGTGGAGAAAGGTAGGTGGGAATGGATTTGGGTTGATGGGTGCTGCTCCATGAGAGGAAAACAAGTTCAGAATTTTCCCATCAAAGGAGTGGTTCTTCACCCAAACCTTGGTACTTCTTGCTTGGGGCTTAGGTGACAAAATCAAGGGCATGGAACGTCAACCGAGATCATTAGGTATCCTGTTTCGTGTCAAGAGAGAGAATATTTGATTCGTTTTAACTACAAGTGGTCACGGAAGGTGAGAGCAGCAGCGAAAGGCGACAGATCCAGAACCTGAATTTTAGCAGCTGTAGATGCAAGAATGTCTCAAGGAATCGAGAGGCTCTGGTAGAAGTGGTGGTAGTAGACAGCAAGCATTGTCTTTCTTGAGTTCAGTGAAAGAATGAAGCTTGTTCATTATTTGTACCACCGAAAGAGAATAAAATTACAACCATTATCAATGCAGAAGGAATTTGTCTGTAACTTCGACACTTTGGCAGGCAAATTTTTTTCGCTATTACACAGACAGCTGCTGCTACCAAAGGTGACAAAAATAATGAACTTAAAAGGCCTGAGAATTAGTGAATACGCGTTAAGCGAGGAATATATTCAAGCATTAACCACTTTATTCGACGTCCATCAGAAGGCACTGGGTACTGCAGTCAGCAACCTTCCGACAATTTACCATAATCATTATAAGAACTAAATAACTAGATAACGAAAGGGCAGCAAATCATACATTAGATTTGAAGATCATACCATCAAACATATAAACTTCTTGTTAACACCTGAATGAAAGTGCATATGATAAAATTTTACAAATTTGGTGAGCAGTTAGGGGAGGTCACCATCGGTCCACAGCACTCCAGCTTGTTTTTCCACAGATTTTGCTACTCTGGACCTTTCAACATCAATTACATCGGCCAACCCATGGTTGACCTTGATTGGTTCTGGATACTTCGGAAAACGCTGTTGTATGCTGTATGAGAAACAAATGGATGGCTCAATCTGTAAGCTCTTCCATCAGGCCCTGTTCATCATGGCCGATATTGATTTTGTCAGGACTTCTATAAACTCGTTGCGAGTGAATTGATGCAAAATTTAAAAAAGTAAACCACCTGTGAGATGTAGGTCTCAGCATCAGTTCGTCTAAGAAAGAGAATTGCATGGCGAGCAAGGTTGGCTATCTGATCACTGAGTGCCACACTGCCAATGTCCTCGAGCACACGAACCTTAATGTATGGATCTTTAGGAGGCACCATATCCTTGCACACACACATGAAAAGATAAAAGACGTGTTTAGTCCAAGCTTATAAGCATGCACTGTAGAGAAAGTAATGTGAAGTATTTCACGGTTCAAGTGGACATCCCCATCGTGTCATAAAAAATACTAGCAATGGTTGTGAGACGTGAGTGCATTGTCACCATTTCTTTTGTGTCTTGAAGCTATGTTTTCACACCAGTTCCAGCAAGTGTGAGATTCAAGCTTATACAGTAAATCTATGAAGCTTTTTATAGGCACAATGAGGTCCACATAGCCAACTGATTAAGCGATGTTGCAGTTGACACTAAAACACCCATTTTGAAGTGTATTGGATGTTTGAAACCATTTCTTCAGTGATCTGCAGCTACGTTTCTACACCACAGCAATCAGAAGAGTGCAAATCAAACTTACATCCATAAAGCTATCTCCAGGCGCAACAAGGTCCGCACCGCAATTGCCTAAGTAAACAGTTGAGCAGTTGGGAGTCTTCGGACTATGACACCATAAAAAAACACCCAGTTTGTGCCCTCAATGTAAACAGTACTTGAGAGTTTTAGTCGATCTGTTTACAAGAGTCATCTTCTCGCAAAAGGATCATCAAAGAGGTTACAGCCTTAAGAGGTTTATGGAGGTTGAACTAGACCATCACATACAAATGCTTTGTGAAATGGAGTGTCCTCCGATGAAAAATGTAGTTGGATACATATAGAAATCTTCAACCATTACCCACGGTTCTTAAGGTTCAAACAAAAATCACACAGAGGTTACGGAGGAATCATTAATCTGAGCCATTTACTGTCGTATACGACACCTTAATTCTTAAACCATATTCAAGCTTCGCAGTAGGAGATGCAATTCTTAGAAACTTTATCAAAGACGATATTTCGTGTGTGTGTGTGTGTGTGTGAGAGAGAGAGAGAGAGAGAACAACTACCACAGCCAAATCAATATCCATTTCTAACTGATAGGATCTAATAGTTGCGGAATGATTCTGCGAATAATCTTTCTCCGAACTGCTGAGCTTCTCTTGTATTTCTTCAGGAAGTGGAGCCTCTTTTATCCAGCCCAAACTTCGAATGACTTCTGCTCGGTTATATCTGTTAAATACAAAGAACAAAACCCAAAATGTAGATGAAGAAGATTTGAGTGGGGGAAACAAGCTAGAAACCATTCAGTTAGAGAAACATAAACGCAACGGATGATGTATTCTTACACATAAGCCATAAGGCAGCGCTTGTTACGGACTAAAGAAAGGTGATGGATGAGTGCTCCAAAGTGGTCCGCATTTCTAGCTGTTTGGTTGTCCAACCCTTCTTCTTGCATTTTGCTATGACAATATCATATACCATTAGTGGCTGCATTGCAAAATCAAACTAAATGCAACGTTGTCACGTCCTGAAATTTATTCTTTGCACGAACTCAATCAAACACTGGTCATCTCAGCAAGTAGACATCCTGATGTCAAGTTCATTTATGTCAACCCAAAAAGTGCTCAACTATGATTTTTTACATTTTCAGTTAACGTGCTAGTCTCTGAACCTGCTGTCCCAAAATCCATATGCTATAAAGAAACCAAAACACAATCAAGTTCGCATTTTCTTGTTTTTCTTTGTTTCAAGACGACAACGATGTTTTGCATCTCTACTTGAACCCTAAAATTAAGATCTGATGAGTAACATCCGGAACATGCAGAAAATGGGCGGTGTGCATCAGGTTGAAACCCACTAACCT
Source organism: Rhododendron ovatum (assembly GCA_019656835.1). Taxonomy (NCBI): domain Eukaryota; kingdom Viridiplantae; phylum Streptophyta; class Magnoliopsida; order Ericales; family Ericaceae; genus Rhododendron; species Rhododendron ovatum. The sequence continues at coordinate 16,303,260 of CM033791.1, read as the reverse complement.
AGACTTTGCTCCTGGTCTGCCACATCACTGATGGAAATCGGAGTGGCACAGGCACCCTCTTGTGCAGGTGGATTTAGGATATAGGGACAAGACATTAACAACCATGTCTACTACTCGAAAACCAAAAAGGGAAGCAAGAAAACAGAAGCATATTATTGCAACTAAATATTGGATGCACAGGATAGTCAGCAGTCGTATACAAATATACAGTAGAAGAAAACAAATAAAGGGGGGTAACGCCAAAACAATCATATGGTAAACAGTGCGAAGAAGGTTACCTCAGCAAGGATTGAAGCTGACTGAAATGAGTATTGCATTCTTCAATTACTTGAGCAAACACATCACTCTACATATGCATGAAATAAACACAGTCAATTGATTAAAAAGGTACACCTTGACCCAGAACAAAACAAAGCTTGAGGATTGCATTTAATGGAACAGTAATCGGGGGTTTTTCCCAAAAAAAAAAAAAAAGAAGTAGAGAAATTTCATTCAAGCAAGCTAAACGGCTCTTACAACTGGATATCACCAGAAGACAATGGAAAAGTTCTATACAACCAATCTAGCGCAAAAGATAAAACCATCAAAACTGATCTGGAAATCTAATTCTGAACCTAGACACGAGCCTCAAGCTCAATTAACACGTACTGCATGGCAGACCGAAATCAAATCCGGGTATAGTGCCAGTGAAAAGGTAATAGCAACAGAAAATAAGAAGATTGGTGAAGAATCAAAGAAATTAAAGCACTGATAATATCCCCCTCTAGAGTAATAATAAGTTCACCAAAGGGGTGCAAGCAGGGTTCGGGGTCCCCGACACCTCTGAATTATCCCATTATTTCTACTGCATTTTAGCTTTTGTTTGTAAAATTATGAAGAAAGGTCCCCTCAAAATTGTTACTCTGTATTATTATTAAGGATGATATTTTATTGTTAATATATGAATACATGTTATTTGGTCCCCGCAATAAGAATCCTGGGTCAGCCACTGGGTTCAAGCCGACAAATTCCATGCCCTAACCAGATGAAGCAATTCTTCAAAGAAGACAAACAATCAAACATAATCAAAATATCAATTTACCCATTTAATAACCTCAAGAAACACCTCTAACGATTGACTAACTTCGAGATCCCGTTCGAGAAAGAGAAAAACTCAGCAGTTGAAAATTTGGGCTGAACTTACATTGAAAGCTAAAAGCTGCCCAGGTTCGCTGCTCGAAAATTCTTTCACTAACTCGCACGCCTTCTTCGCAAACATCACCTTAGCTAGAATGGGTCGCTTCCACAACTGCAATTCCTCAAAGATAGTAACCTTACACCTATAAAAGCTGAAACTGTTGTGTGCGTGTGTGTTTTCCTCCTTTTGGGTTTTGGTGGGTGTTTTCCCCAATTCTAAAATCTAAGCGCGAAATCAGTTGCTAATGACAATTGGAGCCCAAAGATTAACTCGGAATGTCACATTTACTCCTTTATTTTTTTTGTTTCCGGTCACTCGGTCAGAGTCCGGGCTAATTTATGCGCACCTCAATTAATCCTTTTTCCGATCTGATCAAAAGCAAGTCATTCACACCGGGACTAGAAAATTCACAAAAAATTACATTCTTACAGTCTGACCCTCAAATTTAGCCTTCTTTTGGACATTGTTTATTTGTGACACCTTCCCATATAGAATGAGACACTGGTCCTCAGTATGAGAGGCATTACAAATAACTAGAACTATGTTGTATGAAATAAAAATTCCCTTTCGAGAGGTTACATTCCCTAGGATTGGAATATCTACAAAAAGGCGAAACAAAAATACAAATTAATTCATGAAGAAAAAGGAACAAGAAATAAGGGCAATTTTTTTTATTTTTACATATGTGAGAAGTTGTATTCAACTGTGAGGCGAAACCCTACACAATAGAGAAGAACTCCAGGGGGGCAAATGGACGTTCACAGATCAGACAAACTATTAAAGAGGGCAATCAGAATATAGTATGCGCAGCCCTATTTCAAATTCGCCTACCGAGATCAGGTTCGCAGAAAATAAAACTAATACCAAGCACACGACCAATAAACCACCGGATTAAATCCGGACAAAAAAAACTAAATAAAGCAAAAAAAATACACCCACTTCCGTCACTGAGCAGCTCTTCTCTTGCCTAACCTCCTACTGATCAAGCTCCCAAGCATTTGACCCATAAAGTCACCGGCAACTACATAGCTACAAACCCAGAAGCGGTGCGTCGGCGAGCGACAAGCGGTTTTGGTGGAGAAGGGATAGGGACACCAAATCTAAAGACAGTGATTGGTCTCTCCGATCCCCTCCTGTTGCCCAAATGTAGGTATAAACCCAGGGGGAAGGAAGGGAAGGAAAAGTGTGGCGGCTGTTTTAGGGTTACACTAGGGAGATTGAAGGATAAGAATAATATTTTTGTTCACCCAAAATGTTGTTTTGAAAGGTGCTCTCTCTCTCTCTCTCTCTCTCTCTCTCAACCCACTCCCATCAATGGCCACCCCTCCTCCTCAACACCACCACAAAGGACCCACACCAAAACCCTAACCTTAATTACCACCACTCCTCTCCCTCACAATCCCCTTCATCAAACCCTAGCAGTTCCCAAAACCAACTACTCCAACCCACCTCTACTACCCTTTCGTCCAATAAAAAACCTTGGCCCTCGCTTTGGTCCCACCGAGAAACGGTCCACCTCATTGAGTCCTACCAGGAGAGATGGTACACCCTCAAGCAAGGCTCGCTCAAGGGCAACCAGTGGGAGGAGATCATCGTAACCGTTGCCGCTCACTGCGGCTACAACGACCCTTCCAAGTTCGCCATCTAGTGCCACAACAAGATCGATAAGCTCCAAAAGCGATACCGGGTCGAGAAGCACCGGCCCAACCCTCGCGCCGCCTAGGAGTTTTTCGATCTCATGGACCAGTTGAAGCATGGCCCCTTTCCCGCCTCGTAGTCGCAGTGGACGGCGACAATGATTGCGATTTCTTCCCACTGGCTAGCCTTGAGCAGGTCCCGTTTGAGGGCATACCTGATAAGACTCAATGAGGTGGACCGTTTCTCGGTGGGACTAGAGCGAGGCCTAGGGTTTTTTATTGGACGAAAGGGTAGTAGAGGTGGGTTCGAGTAGTGGATTTTGGGAGCTGCTAGGGTTTGATGAAGGGGATTGTGAGGGAGAGGAGTGGCGGTAGTTAAGGTTAGGGTTTTGGTGTGGATCTTGTGGTGGTGGTGAGGAGGAGGGGGTGGCCATTGATGGGAGTGGATTGAGAGAGAGAGAGAGAGAGAGAGATTATGACAATTTTATTCCTTTTTTGAGAATTTGCATTGCAAATTTTCTAAAAAAAAGCTATCCAAACCCAACTTTAGGATTTTGAGAATTTTATTCTTTTTTTAACTTTTTAGAATTTGAAAAATGCAAGAATTCGTTATCCAAAATTTTGGGCAAACACTTTAAGTGGGTGTTTGCGAAAAATTATTTTGACAGATTTTTATATTCTAACTTCTAAAAATTATTTTGGCAAATTCAAAACAACATTTTGGATGAATAAAAATATTCGACTTATCAAAAAAGAGGACTTACCAATCTAAGCATAATCGGTTAATTCAAATTCAAAACCACAAGAGGAGTATATGCTTACTCTAAATTGTCAAAAAAAAGAAGAAGAAGATATTATTTAATTTAAGGGACGAATATTATTTAATTTACATGTTGACAAAATACCATACATAAAAAAATTAACATCGTAAGATTGTCTTCATGAGTCATTACCTCCCCAATGCTCCAAAATATTTTGGGAAGTTCCTCTTTGGTCACTGTCATTGAAAATTGTTCTTTGGTGGCTACTAGCAAGGTTTTGAACACCGTATCGGTCATGGTACCGGTTTTTCTACTGATATGGTACGTACGGTACTAATCAAATACCAGGTACCATTTTAGATTTACCGCAACTAAAATTATATATTATATAATTATAACTCAAAAAAATTCCCCATACCATGCAATTCATCATAAAACCAAAACACACGCAAAGTAACTTATGTGTATAGTGATCTATTCGTTACAAGTTTCAGTCTGTATAGTGATAAACATTCAGTGAGAGAGAGATGCAGTGGTGCAGTCGGCATGTGTTGGCTATTGGTTGTTCAGAACCGATTGAATGGGGTGTTCAAATTGAAGAGTAGAACACGTACATATTTATTATCAACACATACATACATCAAACTGGGTGTTCAAAATCAAAAACCAAACTGGGTTTAACATAGAGTGTTGGAAACTTGGAGCCTGGAGGGAGAACCTTCGGTTGACGGTGGCTCAAATCCCGACGGGCGGGGAGACTAGCTGAGCTGCACCCCACCAACTCCGCCGTGGATGAGATTTGACAGCGACAAGCTGGAGATGAGGTGAAAAGGGAAGAACTTGAATGGTGAGTGTGAGTGAGTCACTGATGGATCGATGTCTACGTGATTTGGGTTTTAGGGTTATTAGATTAGATACAGTAGATTGATACACCGAATTGAGGGGAAAACACGGTTTTAGGACTTAACTTGGACATTATTAGAAAATGACCCAGCATTGCAAAAAAATCGGCCGGAATTTCCGGTAAGAGCATCTCGCTACCGAAACGGCTAGTACCGAGTGGTATCGTTCTGTATTGGGACCGGTACGGTATTGGAGGGTCATGGTACCATTTACTCGTCAATCCGGTATGTACCGGTCGGTATCGGCCAGTACGAAACGGTATTCACAACCTTAGCTGCTAGTGAAACTTCTACTGTGAAAATATTTGAAACAAAACAACCCACCTTCAAAAACTATATCTAAATAATGGGAAGTATTCTAGGTGAAATACGTATTTGTAAGAATAAATCTTAAGACGGGACCTAAGGTCTGGTTAGTATGTAAGGGATGGGATATTGGCAAATGTGTAGAAACAAAGAACGAAGCAACAAGGACAGAATCATACACACAAGTCTTAAATACAATCTCTCTATTATTATTCTTTTATAATCCCAATAACAATAATTGACAACCGATTAGCCTCAAGGATGGTAGAAAATCATAGTTGAAAAAGGAAACAAAAAGGAATCGGCAACAGAGGAAGATAAATCTCCATAATTCACAAATTTGCAAAAAATTACGAAAAACTAAATATATTAATCTAGACATTATTTTGGCCATATTTGCTAGTACTTATAAGTTAGCTTTTTAGACGATGACTAAATAAATTAAATTAAGTTATAAACATGTTTGTTATAATGGCTTTCTATAAGTTGTAAAAAAACGTATAACATGTTTGGTATCAAATACTAGCTTTTTATAAACAGTAGGACTTTAATAGCGTGCTACGTACGTTCAGTTATGTTCGTTGGTCTAAATTCAACTAGGATAAATAAAATATTGTTAGAAACCTATTTATCATGTGTAACAAAGAATCGAGAAATACATCATAATCCAACCATCCAACCATTACAATGACTCCTCCTAGGCATATTTAGATGCATTAATGGAGCACATGTTGAAGCATTAATCTCAAAATTAATGGACAAAGTTCTGTATGGAGATAAGACCAAGATGGTATTATTTTTTCTGCAGAGATGCAAAATTCAACGGGACAAAAAAATAAACGAAACCCAAGCTTTTTTTTTTTTTTATGAAAATGGAAGAAATCGCATGCAGTAAGGAGACCCTGCTATGCACAATCCATGAACATCAGCCAGTGTAGAAGAAAATGCTTAGGTAAAATAGAACGGTAAGAAATTCTATTGAAAATGTACACTGCTATAACCTCCAAAAAATATGTCTCTGTCTATTTAAAATGCCAAATAAGCCGCCATCTGTAAACTTAAGGAAGACCAAAATGAAAGACAAATCAAATTAATGATGGATATTGAATTGATACGAAAGACGCTTAAGGACTAAGTTACCATTTACCTCTGAAAAAGGAAGGAAATCTAGACATCATCACATTTCTGCCCAGAAACCTAAATACTTAACATTTAGTCAAACTTTATTTCATACTTTGTCCTAGGTGGCCTCAGAATGGAAGTTCAACAACACTTACCAGATGTGAGGTACATATTCATCAAGCCCTCAGAACATGTTGGTCACTAATAACGAGCTCGGTCTAGGTTTTCATTATGAATAATTACATCGAAGATTGATTTTGGCTCATAATCAAATAGTACTTTGTATCCAGGATGAAGGTGGTGATCTCCCTAAAACTCTTCCCGTCCATCACAGAAGTGGCTATCCACGACAAACACTGGCCAAAGTTTGGGTCCATCTCTAAGCAGAACCAGGGTCCATCTCTAAGCAGAACCCAGGGTCCAAATGCTTTTACCATAGCCTTCAAAGAATTGTTCATATGCAGGAGGCATAGACTACGCAACTAGCATTAAGTTAGTTTTACTAGAGAACTCCAAACAGGTGCACCATGATTGTGCCATTTGTTTAAAACATTTCAGCAAAAGAAATAGCAGAACAAAGAGATATACACATCTGTCGAATTTTTTAACCCCAAAAGAAAAGCCAAAATAAATATAGGCAAAAAGAACTTTTCAAAACCGAAACCCTAGAATTTTTTCCTTGATATTAAAAATTTAAATCGACATGGAATCTAATGTTTCCCTATCCATCAAATCGATAAGAATATATATATATATATATATATATATATATATATATATATATATATATATATATCCTACCGTGAATAATAAGGGGGAGGTTTTCGGTGTCCCAATTTTGGCCAATTTTTCCAATTAGGTCCCTCGCGTCTTCACGGCCGCGTTCTTGTGCGTGGGTATTCTGGTAATTTCAATTCCACCTGTCCTTCGGTACACCTGGCGTCATCCGGTTCTCCCGCGAGAGTCGTGATGGATTCTGTCCGTTGATTTTACTGGCTTCTCCTACCTACCACTTTTTTTATCTCCTCTTTTTACACAGTACAGAGAAGTAGAGAACAGCGTTTTAGAGAGAGAGAGAGAGAGAGAGAGAGGGGACGATGGAGGCGGCCACGACGACGATGGCTACGATGAAGATAACGAAAAGGGTGAAGAGGACGGCAATAAAGAAGGCACAGGATAGGTGATTTTGTTACACTGAGTTTCCACAAATTTCGACGATTTGCTTGTTCAATTTGCACAGATCTGTAATTTGCGATTTGTATATTTTCTTTGTTTTCTCTTCACTTGGATTTTTTCCGGTTGGCATGGACCTAAGGAGTGATTTGGTCTCTGTTTTTGGTGTTCTGGATCTTCTGGTCTGTTGGTAGCTTTGAAGAGATAACTCTTATGATCGACTCTCCTTTTCGACTTGTTGTGTGTTTCCGCTTCGCTTAGTTATATGATCCATTGTTTTGTAGTTTTCGTACTGCTCTACTGGGGTCGTGGCCGCCCGCATCGGGTTCTCTTGTATGAGATGTTTGGGGGTTATTGTTTTGAGTTTTTAGTTCTTTGTTTGTTCGTCATGCATATTACATGTTCTACTGTTGCGATGGCTGAACTGGGTTGTCTGTGTGTAGTTTTTGGCCATTTAAGTCTGTTCGTTCAAATATAAGAGAGAAATATAACTCGAGCAAACACAAGAACGGTAACAATCAAGAGTGAGAAGAGATCTGTAGTATTTTGTGTTAGACTTAGACCATTCAGCTAGAGGGATCTTAATCTTTGGATGCGCTTAAATACTAAACTTTTGTATTTATTGCGGTATTGATAGAGATTAGGGGCGTCTTTTGAAGCTTAAAGCTAATAAATTTTCTTCATGTTGTGTGTTGTCAATGACTCAATCGGGCCTTCTTTGACAACCAGTTGAGGAGCACACTAATTTTTCTATACATAATTAGAAAATGGGATCTAAGAATGGCAATGGACATGAGTGGAAGCTCCATAGGTCTATCTTTGATTGCTTTCCTATACCTTGTCTGTTTTGGTTCTATTTTTGTTTGTTTTTTTAATTGCATCCGTATGATTTGTGATACTGTTGGTTCTTTTATTTACGCTTCAATTGGAGTCCAAACATATTTGACTTTCGTTTGCGATGTGCCTTGGTTAGATTGTGATAGCCACTCAATCCTTGTGTGTGTGGTGAAAAATAGTTCCTGTGCAATCTGGTTTACTGAACATATTGGGTATTGTTTTGCGGCTAGGTGGTTTACTCAAGCTTGGTTTTCATGGCCAAATTGCATGTTTGGCTGTTTGGACGTATGGTTTATGTTGTGACCTTGTGTGTACATACAATTCCAGTAAGAATTTCCTTCCCTTGTAAGTTTATTCTATTGATGTGGAAATTATTGAAATTTTATGATGTTAATTCTGCATTTTATTCACACAGTGCCAGGGTTGTTCATGTTCCATTTAGCCACTGGATTCATGCCAACCATGATAGCCCCCCACATGGAGGGTTTTATTACTTTGTCCCTATTCAAGGTTGAAGGGTAATTGCATCTGTGGCAGACGGCAGTCCATTGTGCCACTGGTGACTTGGAATATAAAGCTTGTAGCAACTTTGAAAATGATTATAAAGATACGCTAGAACTTGGTGATAATTTAAGATGGTCTTCTACAGGTGATTTGATTATGTGGTTAGAAGCTCTTGTGCACAATTCGTCATTGCTCTAATACTGTAGGTAAATGTTAAATCGTTACTGCCTTATCATTCTTGTAATTTACATAAATCATACTTTACCTGTCTTCCTGCTAATTGAAGTCATACAACTATTGCTATATATGATACCTCGCTTTTTGAGTACTGTCCATTTTAATATGTCTATTAGCTTCCAAATTAATAAGTGTTGCGCGATGCTGGTATCTTAGGAAATTGGACTAATTCAATGGAAAAACTGGTTAAGAGGTTGGTATCAATACGATTTATCTTAGAGTGAGGGGTCTAGATCTTAGTTACAGGGAGCTGCTAAAGTGGTGCCGCTCCCCCTTTGGGAGCTTGCTTTTGCGCTCCCAACTAAGGAGCTTGATGGGAGCCCGCTCCCATTGAGATGGCAGCGCACTCCTTACAAAGATAGAAGCTTTAGTATAATCTTTGTATAGAAAAACAGGGATTTATCACTTTGGTTTATTAATTGGTCTTTGATGAACTTATATATCTAGCCCAAGTCATGATATCTTGAAAAAAAAATCATACTATATTATAACACTAGCCCATTTTTTACACTTATGGAGGACTTTGCCCATATTTTTAGTTCCTAAAATGATTGTAATTTTTTAGTAAATACTTTATGCTACATTTTTTTTCAAAATATATTATATGTTAGGGAAGTGCTACAATACACACCCCTTATTTGAGTATGTATCATATGCACCCTCATTGAAACACACCAAAAAGTTATGATTTCTAAAACGTTATGAATCTATTCCTAAAAAGTTATGAATCATATTGATGAAAAGTTATGAATTTTTAGTATAAAAGTTATGATACGAAATAAAATGTTATAAATGACCGGTCCTACAAATAATTTTTTATAAGATGGCACAAAATGAATCATACAATAAGTGCACATCGTACACACCTTAAAGGGGTGTGTATTGAGGACTTTCCCTATATGTAATGCTCCCAACCTTGGGAGCTTCTGTATTCCCTCGCTCCCATGCTCCTGCCCCCTCTTCCACCTCCGCATCCGCTCCTTCTTCCTGCAACTAAGGGACTCTAGATTAAGAGCGCAAAATGTGGGAGAGAGAATGATGGCAATTGAGGTTCGTAATGTAGCAGTTTAAGTGCTGCAGGCTTTATCTTTTTTTCTTTGCACTTCACTCATCTTGTGGATGCTCAAAATCTTTTCTGAAAGTTCTAAGGGAAGCTATGGATTAGTATAATTGAGTGGGCACTTTTTTACGCTGGCTCTTCCAGAGTTGCAATTTTCTTTTCATTTGAATATCTGAATTAAAATCCTTATCCCTTAGTTTATGTTGTCTGCCTTACAGTCAAGTCAGCAATGCAATGATTTTTCTTGTTCTGATTGGTTGTTCTGTGAAGCTATCCAGGTGATGTTGGGACACTTGTGGACTCCTATATTTCTGAAAAGATAATGCAACACAAGGAGCTAATTGCAACACTTAGAAAACACGACGGAAGGTTAGTGGTTGATGGAAGTTTTTGCTGCATGGCTTTGAGTTGACTTTAATCCAATTGTTTGAAATTGAAGCTTCTGAATGTGTTCATGGACCAGATACAAAGACTGTTTTTGGCAGATAAAATTTTAGTGTTCCGAAGGGCATGCTCTGAGCTTTCTGGTTACAAGGTATTCATCTATACACTCTTGTTGGTTCTCCTATTACTGTCTCAACTCTTAAGTATATCTTTATTGGTAACATAGATAAGGTCTTACTCTCAAAATTGTGAGCTCTTACTTTTTTATCTCTTCAAAATCCCTAGCTGATCTGATAATGGGGAATGGAAAAGGACCAAAAATCACAGTGCACTCTTAAAATGTTGATTCTTGAAATAAATATTCTGAGAATACGACAGCTAAGAAATGCTGAATAGGAGCTTCTGCTTCCTAACACCTTATTTATGGCCGAATAAGCTTATGTACTCTCGAAGTTTTTCCCACTTCTTGTCTATTTTCCTCAGAGCCTCTGTCGTTCGTGTTGCATGTTGGCTTTTGCAGCTGTCGCGATGGCGAATCTAGGTTTGTAGGATGTGGGGGTTTCGTGATTTCTTTCATTTTAACTATGCCAGTTCTGGATTACAAAATGTTAGTTCTGATTCATTGGTTTTGGGTTATACCTATTGAGGAGTCATGGTGGATTTGAAGCAATCCATGGATTCTAAGGCCTTTGCTTCTCTGCTTAGAGTTTCAATAGCACTGTGGATTCAGAGGGTTTCTTTGTCCTTAAATCTTTTTCTCTTTTTTTTACAAGAACATTCTATTGTTTCATACTAAAAGATCAGCAGTTGAATTAAAAGAATGTATTTGTTTTCTATCTGCTGATTTTCCTAAAACAAAAATAGAAAACAAGAAACAAAAACAATTTTGAGTAGGCCTTCTAGCTCTAACCATATGCTGATTCCTATCAAGTTCAAATAAGGATTCTGTGAATTTTGCAAGGAAAGAAGAGCATTTGAATTAAACAGGCAATAGAAAGTGTAAATCTTGTTGAAGCTGCAGTTAAGGTAGGAAGTAGGAACCATAGGATTGACTTTGTACCCGCAATTTTCACCGTCTTTCGAGAAACACTTCTCTTTTTTTTTTAATCAGCCAAAATTAGTATTGTTATAATAGTTAGCTTAGCACCTTGAAAGAGAAGTTAAATTCCTGACCTCTTTTCTCCTGGTGCTTAAGTGCACTCCTGATGCCGTTGGGCCAAAGGCCTCTCGGCCTGAGAAACTAACTTTGATGTTTTCCTGTTTCTACAGTTAGTTGAAATTTTTAAAAGACAATTTATTTTCCCTTCTGTGCTGATTTGTCAGCAAGGGTTTAGGTATCATTATGCAGAGCCATCATACTTGATGCTTGCGAAATGGATTGCTGAAACTTTTGATACTCTTCCAGCAAATGCATCGCATCGAGTTGGTATTGGTGCTTTTGTGATGAATGACATGGGAGAGGTACTTCTACAGAGATGCATATATTCATGATCCCTTTTTCATATATCTTACACAAAAAATCAGTAAATAAGTTCACCCTCTGAAGTTACGATTCTTTGGGTTTGTTAGGTTCTGGTAGTCCAGGAAAATAGTGGCACATTCACAGGCACAGCTGTGTGGAAATTTCCTACTGGTGTCGTCAATGAGGTGAGTCATGCCCATTGTTCAGGTTTTCAGCTAAGGAATATATGTACAAATTAAAGCAAAAGTATTGACTGGTATACCTGTGATTTTGTGATTCTGTTTCATTTTCGGGAAGACAGAGAACCTTTTTCGGCCGCATTTTTTAGGTCTTGTGATCGAAACAGTGTACTTCCATATATGAACAATCTGTGGCAAGAAATTGTAGAAACAGTTTTTTGATTAATGCAAGCTGAAGTGGGAAGATAAACTATTTATAATGGACTATTCAGTTAGGTTTCCAAACTTCTGCAACTTGAATCCATATGGGTTCAAGCCATGAGTGCTAAAAGTGCAAGGATTGCCCTTGTTTGTCAGTCCATTCACTTGCTCAAACAATATGAACTTGTAATAAGTTCAGAAGCCACTGACATCGAACAGTGTGCATCAGAGACAATTCCTAATATTTGTTGTGCATATAACACTAGCTTTTAATTTTTCATATGTTAGATTCGTTTCTAAGACTACTCTATGATCTGTCATCACTAAATAGGCACGCTGTTATGACAAGAGAAAATATCAGTGTCCCAAAACCCCATTGCTTAAAGAAGCATTCTAATCAGTATTCCCAAAATGCCTTATTGAGCCAAAAGTGCTATTATATGATGCATCCTCTGAAAAAGAAATTCTTTCTTGCCTCCCTGATTTTGTGTTGGACTGCATTGATAAAATAGACACAAAGATAGAACACTGTATCTGTTCGCAGTAAGTGTTCTCATCCTTGAATGCTTACCAAAAATGAGTACTCGGCTCAACCTTTTTTACTGTTTCAGTTGCGTTCCGAAGTTTAGGGTCATAATTGGTTGTTCAAGTGAGATGCGTGTGTATGCTTTCTTGCTTGCATTCATGCAAGTGCGTGATAAACACATGTATAGTTGTTTCCAAATTGCCATGTTTACTTACTTGAGCAAAAGAGCATAGGCTAATGGACAGAATTTCAAAAATTATTGCACTTACAGATGTCTTTCCTTGTAATTTGTACCTTAAATGATGCATTTTGAGAATTTATGAGTTGGAACTTATGAATGATTAGCTTTGAGCAGAAAAATATTTTGTGCTACTTGAAAGTTGTCTTATCACGAGTTTAGATATCTTGTGAATATGAGACAAGTTTTACTTTTCGATTTATGATTTCTTGATTCTTAATGTGTAATAAGTGGCACTTCTTGCAGCATGTGTGTGTTGGGGCTTGAAAGTTCTATCTGCAATGGAAGCTGGCGCGTGAATTGACCCTACAAAGATCCGCGTGGCTGATTTGAGAGAGTCAACAAATGACCCACTATCTCCAGCTATCTTGAGCCGTAACTGCTGTTAACTTTGCTACAATTAACTACCTCCTCCATCTGTAAATAGTTTGTGTAATACATAATGTAGATGTAAATTACTTAAACTCCATGCTCCCTTGGTTGAGCAATATACTGTACCTTCATTTCTATTCTACCACCATTCGTACATTCCACCTAACCATAAAAAAAAAAAAAACATTAATATATGCCCTAAAACATAATACATCCTCTTCAATGGGCATGATTTTCGTGCCTTGCACGAAGGAGGACCTAGTATAAAATAAAAGGCCACCCAAAGTGCTCTTTCACATCGACAGAAGCTCTTAAAAGGGGTTTTCAAACAACCGCACCTCTGATAATTTTCCAAATAAAATTCCACAAATTACACACAAAAGTGATTAAAAGTAATCTGTTAAATTAATATGGAATCGAATTATATACCTCTCTCTCTCTCTCTCTCTCAAGGTAAATTAACTACAGAACCACCATCGATACCAGAATAACATTAATACACAAATTAAGAAATTATTAAATTAAGATAACAAAAATAAAAACTTTATATACGAACCCATCCCAAACAAAACAATATGCATGCATCAATCAATGGGTCATAAAACAACCCTTATATATGATTTTGTAAAGATAAAGAGAAAAAGAAACGGTTACACCAAGAAATTTTAAAAAGAGACCTCTGTGCAATCGTTCAAAACAAGGAACCAGTACTCTCTCTCTACTTCTCTTTATCGAAACCACATCGACAATTTCATCACGGATCTCTCACCTCTCAGTTAGGGTTTCGAAATGGCTCTCTCTCTCTCTCTCTCTCTCTCTCTCTAAGTTGGGCAAATGAAAGAAGAAATATAGAATCACAATCGATACCAAAACAACATGAATACACCAATTAAGAAATTTAAAACACAGAAATCAAAGTTTATATATGAACGCATCTCAAATTAAACAATATGAGTGCATCAATCAATGGATCCTAAAACAAACCTCATATATATGATTTTGTAAAAATAAAAGAGAGAAAGGGAAGAATCAAACCTCTATGCAACGGTTCGAAATGGGGAAGCAGCACACTCTCTGCTTCTCTTTACCGAAACCAAATCGACAATTTCATAGCTGATCTTGCACCTCTCGCTTAGGGTTTTGAAATAGCATTCTTCTGTCTCTCAATTTCGCAGAAGGAAGGAAGAGGGGAAAAGGGGGGTTGTAGGTTTTTGGGGCGCACCCCTCGTAAAAGCATCTGCAGGAGACTCAATAAAAACCAAATCGGAACCCACCCGACAAAACCCAATCGAAAATCAAGCCAAACCACGCAAACGACAATCAGAAAACTCAATTGGAAACCCAAACAGGTAGAGTTGCTCTGTTCTGAGATCGGGACACCCAAAAGATGACGCCGACACCAAATCAAAAAACCTAAACGATTTTGCTGCCGCCGCCGCCGCCGTCGAGTTGTTCGTTTCCACCACCGTCGCGTTCAATTTTGCAGTCGCCGTCGTCGTTGACGATGAGAAGCCGCCGTCTTGTACGCCTGTTGCTATCAGGATAATGGAAAGACAAAAACAACCCTGGTCATTTTTGGAATACCACTCAGAAAAGGACAAAAACAAGCCTTTTTTTTGGGACACAGATGGAATATTGGAAAAGTCCAAAAACCTCTTTTAAAGTAATTTGAAAATGGCGTGAGTAGCACATTTTTCATTGAAAAGACGATTATGCCCCCACGTTTTAGGCATGAGGCTCCAAGATGGAAGGGCGGGCAGCGGGCTCAATTGAAAAATCAGGGGGAAATTGGCCCACAGGTAATCTCAGAATCCTTGCACCGTTACTACGGTTTTGGATATTGTCTAGATTGTCTTTAAAACTTGAGGAAGAATAACTTATTAACTTTAAGATTCTTTTCAAAAGAATCTTTTGTATATTCATGTTATAACAATTTAAAATAAACAAAAAAAAATTCAAATTACAGCTTTTTGTTTTTTTATTGGCAAAAAGATGAAATTTTAGTATAAACAGAGAAAGGTAAAGGGGATCCAATAAAAAGTTGGATGATACACCTCAATGGCAGAGCCCAAAATATTCAAAGGTCTACAAAGGTCCAACAAACAAATATACAAAATAGCACAACCCAGTACCCAAATAAAATAGAAAAAGCCCAATACACCTAAACCCGGTCCAACCAAAGACCGGCCCATCCAAACCAACACCCAAAATCCAAGAGCTAAAAACTCCGCCGCCGCACAAATTACAGCTTAAAATAATCTACATTTTTTGAGTCAAGTAAACTAGAAAAGCTAATAAGTGATTATTCATAAATAATTGGTAACAAACACTCTTCATTAACCTTTTTTTAAAGTAAATAAGCTGAATAAGTTCAATTGTAAGTACTAGCATGCAGTAAAAGGGAGACTTAAAAATCCATCCTCATTCATTATTCAACTTAAGTATTCATCCTTCACTTTTTGAACTGTTATATTTTCATCCCTATTTTTTTAATACCAAAAGTGCCCTTATATATATATATTGCACCGAATTTTGGGATGAAAAACAGTCCCATCCCCCCCCTCCTTAAATTTAGCCCACTAATTGCACCATTTAATTCCAAAAATTGTGGACCAAGATCTTCATCCCATTTCCATTTCGTCCCAAAAATCTCGCCCAAAAATCTTAGAAAGTTTCATTTCCTTTTTGCACCCAAAATCATGCAAAAGCATTTTCATCCCAATCCCAATTCATCACAAAATCCTCTGAAACTTGCATTTCCATTTTGCAGGTTATCGAAATGGGCTTCGAGCAAGCGGCGAGAGGTGGCATTGAGCGGGGGCAAGTGGTGAAGAATCCCTACTATGTGGTGGCGCCAAACGGACTTCGACCACCAAGTACGGCGTCAATAGATTGTTTCTTCGTCAAATGGACTCGGACCAATCAACATCAAGATCGAACGCCGGAGGAAAGGTTTCCGCACTCGAAAGGTCTCGTCGGCGATTGAACGGCTCTCCATCGCTGTGATTTGCCTAGAACACTCAAATCTTGGCAGTCGCAGAAGAACGATGCTCCGTTGCCATGATCGTTCAACTTTGCCTTTGCCAAAATCAACTCATTCAGAACCGATGGTGATCCACTCATTGTCTGACATCCTCAGTTCTGTCGCCGCCATTCGCCTCATCTCCGATGTCTTCAAGTCCAAACTATCCCTCCTCCTTGGACTCTTCACCATCAGCCACGTCCGCTACTCCACCGCAAAGATGTGATCAACTTATCATGTCATATTCCTGAAACACTACAACACGAAAGGGCTTTAGCGAGGAAATATGGCGAGGAAAATGTATTTCGTCGCTAAAAGTACATTATCTGCGAGGAAATTGAATTTCGTCGCCTTTTCTAGCGAGGAAATCTGTTTCCTCGCCAAAAGACCTTTTCTAGCGAGGAAAAATAGATTTCCTCGCCAAAAGGTATTTTCTGGCGAGGAAAAACAAATTTCCTCGCCAAAGGGGTACATTTGGTGAGAAAATCTATTTTCCTCGCCAAAAGGTTACATTTGACAAATAAATATTTTGCCACATTTTTTAGGACTCATTAATTTTTGATATATATGTCATTATTAATTACTCCGTATGTTCATATGTATTTGTATTATCACGATGATAAAGACATAATCAACTACATAGTTCAATACCATTATCAAATTTATTGAAATAAAAGAATGATAAACCAAAAAAATTTGTTTTGTAACTTTTCTTATTTTTATTAGCAATGAAAGATATGTTTTTCACTAATTCTATGCATTCCTTTTTTTCCAATTTAAATTAATTGTTAACAATGTTTGTTATTCAAATTGTCATAATATTTATTGTTTGAATAACTTTTTTTCAAAAGACATGCTAAAAAAATGTTATCCCATAGTAGTTGAGTATCTTAAAGTGTAGGTATCGATAATTTATCCCATAGTAATAAAAACTCAACAAAAAAAATAAAGTTAAAAACATATTGAAGTGATTTTGAATTGAAAATATCTCCAAGTTAGATCAACACAAATCTATTTTCAAAACATCTACATTACTGCTATCTAGGAATAAACCATTTCACAAAGAATACACTATTTCATATCTATTGTGCATTCATGCTGTAAAGAATTCTTTTTTGTAAACCGAACGCTAGTTGATTTGTATTCAATCCAACTTAAGTGATTCTAATGGCATTCTTTAATAACCAGATAAATATGTTAAACATTAATTTCAAATGCAATTTTGTAAGTATCATACATAATTTTATATATACATATACATATTGTGTGTGTGAGTGATATATGGATTGAAAATTTAAAAAAATAAATTTGTTAAAAATAAATTTTTTAAAAAATGTATTATCTTTAGTGCTTTTAAGATAATCTTATCTGAATATTTACAATTTTTTCATATTATTATAGAGATGATAAAAAAAACTTTAAAAATTACTGCAAATCTATAATTCTCTTTGTATTTGGCAAAAAAAAAAAAGAAAAGAAAAGAAAAGAAGGTCAAACTCAATTTTAAACAACGACGTACAATACGTGATGCCCCTTGTCATTCATAATGTGATATTAAACATATCTCGAGCTTATGACAACAAAAATCTCATTCTATAAAAGGTAGGATAATCCCATCAAAAAATTAGAATAATAACACATATTATTAATCTTTCAAAAGTTGCTGCCATATACCAATATAACATGTTTCAACCAAAAACTTATGCAAGTGGAGTGTAATGCAATTGTCCTCCCTTATATATTCCAATGTACATGGAGCAGAGTTCGATCTCTCTAAGCCTCATCCCCCTCCCCAAGTTTCCTATAGGATAGTGTAGATTAAAATTAACGAATTAAAAAAAATCAAAAAAAATTATTGTGCTAGCAAAAACTTAAATTTGTTCAAATAAAGTTCAGACACTATAAGAGTACAAAATGTCGAAAGACCATAATTAATATTGAAGAAAGTGGTTGGGAGAAGTAAAAGACATGATAAAACAATGATATATACCCAAAAGTTCACTAATTTTAGCAGAAAGCTAACGCGGTGCAGTTGGTCGGTGGAGTGCAAACTTATAGCTTCGGACCCCAGAGGTACATGGTTCGAATGATGGGGGCGGCAGGTGGATGAGGAGAAATTGATTTCTTTTGGGATGTCAATTTTTTTAGCGAGGAAAACAAATTTGTCGCCAAAACAACAATTAGCGAGGAAAAAGTTCCTCGCCTTTTGGAGCAAAATGACAGAATTCACGAATGGTATTTGCAAGGAAAAACATTAGCGAGGAAAAAAATTCCTCGCTAATTTGTCAGAATTGGCGAGGAAATTTTTTTTTCCTCGCAAATACCTTTTGCGACAAGGCTTTGGCGAGGAAAACTAGCGAGGAAATTTTTCCTCTCTAATACATTTTGCGAGGAAATTAGGTGCTTTGGCGAGGAAATTGAATCCTCGCTATAGCCCTTTCGTGTTGTAGTGGAAAAAATTGATTCCTCAAATACAAGCATTAACATTTCTATTGCTAATAAGTTGTGAGAGATGGGAACAATAACGTAAATAATGGGCAGAACAATATTGATACAAAAAATTCAACAAATTGCAAGTAAAACTTTAAAACAACCGTAGAACTTCAAAAGATATATGCATATTAGCTAAATTTTCTTGCCTTAAAAGAAATAATAATCAAAACTACTTACCATCCTTAGATAGGTCAACTTCGCCTGTAAACAACTCCATACATCAATCCCCAATCTAACTCTGTGGAGACCAAATTTTGGCTAAAATCAAAGTCTAAATCAAGAAATCCAAAGTAATCTGTTCGTTGTAGCTAATTTTTTTCTCTTCAAATAAAAAATCTGGATACTTTTTATACACAAACAGTAGGTTTACGGTTATGAATTTCGGAGTTTGAGGATTGGGGTTTGGGATTTTTCAAAAAATCCATCACCATCTTTGACGCAGAGAGAGAGAGATACCTAGGGAGGTGGTGCGGTGATAGAGAGGACTGGTGCCACTGATGGAGAGGCGATACGGTGCCTGCTGGTGTTGGGTTGGTGGTGGTGGATCGAAGGGAGATTTTGGCTTACATGAATACATGGTGGTAGATGAGGCAGGGGAAGCGTACAGATACAGATAGAGAGAGAGAGAGAGCCCTGAGGCCTCGAACGGTGGTAGTTCCAGTGGTGACTCGTCCCGCCGATCGGTGGTGCTAGAAGAGCGATCGAAGAGAGAGAGTCAAGAGAGGGAGACGGAGTCTGAGGGAGAACGGGGAGCGTGAGGTATGGGGCTAGGGTTTCCACAATCTACGTTTCAAATTTAGAAAATCGAATCAAAATTTTACCAAAATTTCATTTTGGATAGCCCTTAGATAGATTAGGTATTTACGGCATGCCATTTTGTAGAATGTAGAATGGAGGGTGGAGATTTACGCAAAAAAAAAAAAAAAGGATAAATCTTAAGTGTTGGTTGTCTTTTAGATTCAAACACAGTTCTGTTTTATTATATAGATTCTCCTTCAGTTTACTGTATTTGCAAAATCCTACAAATTTATTCTTTCAACCTGAAAAAAATAAAAATAAAAGGGTGTTGTTAATGCAAAAACTATTTTTTTTTAAAGGCAAAAGTTTTTTTACTAGAAGTAACGTTACAGAGATTAGAAGGATAACGAACAAAATGTACCCCAACACTCAATCCGCTCGATAACTACCATATATAAGAGCTATATCCACAAAGCGATACAACCTGCACAAACCATTTTGAAGTGACTAACATCAAGAAAGCCCGCCTAAAAAATGTCAAAACTGTTTTTGTTGGTGCATAAAAACATTGTACATTGCACAAAGTACAAGACTTTTATGTACTCAAGTTTTGGCACAAACAAAAACAGTTTTGGCATTATCATTTTCCAAATAAAAAACTTAACCATATCCATCCTACGTAACGACACCGATCTACATTTTTCCTGAAAGAGCTATGAGAGTGACATGCAGTAAGTTAGTAACAACCTAATTTTGTGATAATTTTTAAATATATGAATTTTTTGAGAAATATCTATGGGCTATGCATCCTACGAATTAGTAAATTCTCCTATTTAAGGAATATTTTTTTTCAAAATAAAATCTTACTGCTTAACCGATACCATGACTTGTGGTCCTTATTTCTCCTTTTATGTCATCCAACTAAACTAAGAAAGCTGCTACCCATACAGTCAAAAGTGCACAGATTGTGCACAGATTTTTTTATGGGCCACACCACAGGTCTCACATAAATTATTCGAGCCATTCATTAAATGTAAAACACTTTTTTAAGGGTTTTTGTAAAAATTAACTCAATTCGATGCTGTTAAGGTCTCGATCTAATCATCTAACTTTTTATTAAAAAAGTTAAATGATTGGATCAAGCACTTATAAGTATCAGATTGAGCTGATTTTTCTTGGTAACCCTTGAAAAAGTGTTTTACATTTAATGAACAACTTGGATCGTTTTTGTGAAACCCATGGTGGGCCTTACAAAAAAATCTATGCACAATCTGTGCATGAAATATTTGTGCGGACAGTCCTGCTAAATTATAGTATAAACTATAAATAAGAGAAACTTCTAATAGACTCGTATTACAATTTGACTTTTAGATTTTGAATTCAAAGTTTCAAATTAAAATATGACAATTATTAACCCAGTAGAGAAATCTTTACACAAGTTATATGAAAATGCAATGAGATATGCATCAGAAATGAATGTGTTTCAATAAGCGAGCACGAGTAACGAAGGTTTACCACAATAGACAAACGGACATCGACCTCAATGTTCTAAACTTTTTATCGGGATTTCTATCGACGCACATGTCAATTAGAAGCTGTACAAAACTCACATCAAATTGAACAAACCTACAATAGGTTCTCAACCACTTCATTTACTTCATGTATGAATACCACAATCTATCTCAATTTGACATTACTAAATTATCATTTCTCTTTCCTTTAATTACAAAATGACTTGAGAAAACAAAACCAAACCAATACGGGTCAAGCTCTGTTGAATTGAGCTTGAATACCGGAAACCGTTGATTCGCTCAAAAATACCGGAGGATTTTCATCAAAAT
This sequence comes from Rhododendron ovatum, assembly GCA_019656835.1. Taxonomy (NCBI): domain Eukaryota; kingdom Viridiplantae; phylum Streptophyta; class Magnoliopsida; order Ericales; family Ericaceae; genus Rhododendron; species Rhododendron ovatum. Next base: position 16,282,088 of record CM033791.1, on the reverse strand, counting down.
CCTTTAACCAAAACCAAATCCCCTCATTAACTTCATAAACGACTTACTTAAGAGTCTGAGCCAAAGCTCCTGCCAAGCACTTACTCGTTGACGAGCTCTGAAAACAAATAATATGAGCATTTAACTCATGCTAGGCATTTTCTCATTCATGAGCCCTGAAAGCAAATAATATGAACATTTAGCTCCTAGTATCGATACAGCAAAATGGCGTATCGATATACAAAGCAAATCAAAAATTCTGAAGCTTCTATTTTTTTATGGTATCGATACAGCAAAAGCCAGTATCGATACAGAGAGGTTTCGAGCAAATTCTCAATAAATTTTCAAGGATTCAACTACAACAACAACAATGGCAACCATAGGCACAATTCAAGGTACAAAATCAACTCATAAACATATAAAGTGTGTAAGAAACCCCTACCTCACATTGAAGAACGAAACCCAAGGAGAGATCGAGCCCTAGCTTCCAAAATCGACACCGAGAGCAATACACCTCCACCGAGCGCCCCCTACACACATATATATACTAGGACACACACTAATTACACTTGCACTCCCTCCATTTTCAATCCTTATCATTTAAGCCTCAAATCAAATAAATTCAACAAACTTCGCATTTTCCTCCTTTATTCTATATTCTAACATTAATAAATCCTTTCAATGATTTTCGAAAATACGGGTCTCTACATGGAGGGAAAAAACAGGGTTAACAGGGGAGAAGATCACATTATGATTTTTGGGAATATTTGGGTAGTAATTGTTGGGTGTGAAAACCCAAGTTTTTTCAAGGTTTGCTGAAAACTTGGCCCGGGTGAAAATTGGAGTTGCCCGAGCGGAAATGGAAATTTGCCCGAGCGAGATTGAAAGCCGCCGGGCGGTTTTGTCTGCAGAAAATCCTGAAGTCTTTGAAGTTTTTGCTTGGGCAATCGTACGCAGACAGAAAACGTATTTAAGGCAGTGAAATATAGTTTTAGGGTTAGAACTTTCAGAACATAGTTTTTTTGAAAGAAAAAGTTGTACTTGACAACTTGTAGAGAAAGACTAGGAGAGTCTCCTCCATTGATTCTAGTGAACTTGTGTGGCTCCCGAGGAGTAGGTAAGTTATTGAATCTCGTATATCTGTGTGTTCTCTTTCTCTTCTTCTATTTCTCTGGTTTGTTTTTCTCTGATAATTCATAGCTTCCAAGATCCTGAGAGTTTGTGTTTGTTGGTGAGTTTGAGCGCGTAATTCAACCGTCATTCATCCCAACAACTGGTATCAGAGCCTCAAGTTGTGGAAGAGGGTTCAATCAATCTAGGGTTTCAGTGGGAGCTATGGATTCAAAAGAAGGGAAATCGAAGATCAATAAGTTCGAGGGTTTGGACTTTTCCTTTTGAAAGTTACAGATAGAGGACTATCTGTATCAAAAGGATCTTTACCGATCGTTGCTAAGTAAAGAGAAAGGAAAGATTGAAAAAAGAATGAGAGACCGATGCACAGTGGGATATCCTTGACCGGAAGGCAATGGAATTGATCCAGTTATCGCTCGCAAAATTGGTTGCGCACAACATATTGAAAGAAAAAAACAATGGTTGATCTCATGAATGCGCTCACGAAGATGTACGAACAGCTGTCCACGGCAAACAAGGTACACTTAACGAAGAAGCTTTTTAATTTGAATATGTCTGAAGGATCGATGTTCGTTTATGTCGCATCTCAATGAGTTTAATACAATAGTTTCTAACAGTATTCACATTGAACGTTTGAATTGCTTTTTACTCACTCAATATATGCATGTTTGCGATAGCTGCGAAAACAAATTTAGTTTATAGCTTCAAATTATAGATTTTGACTTTTGGTAGAAGACTATGATCACCATGTTTAATATATAGTTTTAAAATTATGATTGAGCAGCTATAAAAGCTAGTAGAGTATACTGCAAGAAATTGAAGATCATCAGCGTTTGTAATACTTAAAATCTAAACTCTGCTTCGAAAAGCGTTCTAAATCTAGCTCCTCTAGAACCATATTTATACCTTTTTTCAATTTCTAGGAATCCCTAGAATTTCAAAAGTTGATTACTAATTTTCGATGACATTCAAAATAGCTTTTTGAAAAGCTAAAATCTCAAAACGTGCTTGTAGAATTTTCGTAAACATGCACTAGTCCACCGCAACAACGACAGTGGGAGTACTACTAAGGCCGGAGCAGTGTGCATTAGTAGAGTTGGTGGCGGAGAGAAGGTTTGAGGGCGGAATAAACTGCATGCCAGCCTTGGTGAGAAGGGTGTATCATGTCCCAGAAAAATGATAGCTGGGGTTTCTCACACACTGAGTACTTCTTGGCCCCGCTCATCTTGTCTATGCTCCCGCATGAATATTCTCTCTCCACGCCCACGCAGCACGGCTTCAATGGATGTCCCTCAAACTTCGATGAATTCCCTGCACCCAGAAAGAAATTAATTGATAGATTCATGTTTTTTTCTTCTAGTGTAAATTGGAAAAATTATTCAATACTCATGGTATATACTCTGTCTCCTCACCTATATAACATGTAGGGTTCACGCGGGACGTACATGTAAGCCCCATATGTTATGTGTGATGGGAGGGAGTATATATCGAGAGTACTGAATAATAGTGCCCTGGAAATTGAGTCCATGCGTGAGACCACAAACTTGGAGAGGGCACAGTCAATGGCAGACACAGAATCTATACCTAGCAGAGATCCGAACAACATGTATTTCTACATTGACTGATACGTACCAAAGAGCATTTCTGTTCATATACATTGGTACTTCTTGTGTCCGGGAAAGAGAATGAATTGTACGTAAAGCGGTTATTTAACTTTGTACACGCGACTAAAATGTAAGTTATAATTTATGATTTTATAGATTTTTTTGCACACATACATTAATACATAGGAGTTTTAAGATTTTTTTTTCATCCGAGCAACTTGCAGGTGTTAATTCCATATAAAAAAATTTAAAATTAACCTGAAAAAGTGATGAAAATACATATAATATTTTAAAATATTTAGAGTCGTGTAGGGACCTAAACACCCCCTAGTGTCCGCCCCTACGTGCAACCTACTTTGAGTACTTTCAGAACGAAAAATAGATTTTACTGTACAAATCATACCATTGTTCAAAAAAATATCACTCCTTTTTCACATTGAAATGGGATTTTTGTTTTTCCTTTTAATATTCTACCTGTATGGTTTCCTTGTATCTTCAATGCAGACAAGAAGGCACGGTGGAGATCGATGATTCCAAATGCCGCATTGCCACTTTCCTTGTTCACCTTTCGCACGGTCTTTATCAACATTTTGTTGTGGAATTTAGTGATCAAATTCTCATTTTCGCTGCAATTTTGATACGAAGTTGAGGCAGCAATTGCCGGCAAGCACCCGAGGGGCTCCATTGTTGTAACGGCTACCTTTCGCACTCCCAAGCCATGAATCCTTTTTATGTTCGTGGCAAGCTGGTTGATCACAGATTCAGTGAAGGCTTTGAAACCCTACAGCCCCATGCATGTAAAAGGAGTACTCAATTAGGATCCACTTGTGTGATTTTCATGTGATGAGAAAAGATATGATCCACCTAGTTTGATTTCAATGAACCGAATTGTTCATTTTATATACCTTAATTAATGTATAAATTATTCAAATAAAAAATCATTGAAAATCAGACGCTGCTAGCCATAGCAATACTAAATCATATTTGTCTTGAAAAAAATAGACCAATTCCGAAAAAGTCCATTAATTTCAAGTCTCGATCATCACATTTGCATTTCTCTATCTTAAGATTGACCGATAAGATTTGTCCATTTTAAAATGACGAATTCGAATTATTATCATGAGACAGTACAAATAAACTACCCAATACATGCAGATGTGAATTAGACCACCAACTATGAGTACATAGGCATAAATTAGATCAACAACTCACCTGTAGGCTGCCATTAGTTGCCATATATGTAGCATAGTCATTGCCCCCAACAGACACCAGAGCAATGGAGGAGTTCAGGTCTTGTTTGGTGTACACATTTTCCTCTAGTTGTTGTTGAAATAAATTGATTTGGATTGTCATGTTTGGCTCTTTGACCAATGTGTTGAAGACACCTGTCCCTCCGTATGCGAAATTCATACCCAAGGCAAATGATTTCTTGCCAAATTTTCTCAATTGGTAAGGCAATGGAGATGGTATTCCAAGAAATGAAGCTGCATATCAAGTACTCCAAGAGAACAGATAGCTAATTGTGAATAATAATTGAAGGGTGAAAAAAAAAAAAAAAACTCAAATAACTTTAGGTAAAACAAGATGTCACCAACTGGGACGAGCAATTTTTTGTTCAGAGTTAAGAGAGGCCCAAGGTTGTTCAATCGGAAATCGAAATGATCATTTTTTGAATCGTGAATCGCTCCGATTCGGTTACGATTTCCATAATGCATGGAAACCTATGCTTATGTCACTAGGTCTTATATAATAAAGGAATCTGGCCCTATTGCGTGGCGAGCATGTACAGCAAGTCCTAGTGCACTCATCATATGATCAGTCTCATTCCGGACTAATAATATATTTCAAGTCATTCATTTTGTTTGGCTCGTCGATTTGTCACTTAAAAAAAATCACACGGATCAAGTATCTAGAATTAATGAAAGGTTAAATTGTTCTTCTCCCATTGGAAAATTCTTAATTTCTTGATTTATACTCGTGCTTGTTGGGACGTTGGGCCCGCGTTTTCCACCGGCAAGATTGACGGTACGTGATGTACAAAGTGACATGACCATTTTATGCAATTCTCATGGTATTCTTGTACAATATATCTCCAATTAATTGGAAAAATATAAATCTTGGATAAATTGGAAACAAATACGTACTCCAACCAAAATCAAGATACGGGAATAAGAACTCGGAAGTAATTATTTTAGTTAATTTCATTCTATTAAAGTAGTTTCCAACCAAAATGAAATTGACAATATATATAAGAACAAGAAAAAGAGAGGAGGAGGTAGAGAGAACCTATATAATCAGTTAGAACGCGGCCGTTGGAGAACCGGCCAGCCGGCTCGCCGGGGAAAGTGATCCCATACGGTTCCTTCCACGAGCTTGCCAAAGACTTGGGACAGTTCCCAGTATCAGCATAAGAGTCTCCAAACACAAAAAGCTTCACATCATGAAGCCGGCGTTGTCGTTTCAATCCCCGTATCTCACCCTGAGCCCCTGCCATTATCATCATCATTCGCAACAAAGACAGAAAGAAACCTCGTGCAGTCAAGAATTTTCTAGATATGTCTAAGATATATTAAGTGTAGGTGCGGTCAAAATTATTACTCCTCGATCAAGGGAGACTGTTTGACCCACCAACCAGCAATGGATATGTGGCAGCGGATGCCGCGTGGAAAGAAGACCTTAGTCAAATCTTAACCTGGAGAAGGAGGTTTGACCATCCAATTAAGAAAGAACATGTGTATAAAAATGGAAGGAAGCACTTGCGGAAAGCGTCAGCGGAAGTCAGCTTGCTCCATGGAAAGGGGAAAGTGAGCCCCAAGACAACGTCAGCAACAAAGGACCACGGGTGAAGTCCCGCGAGTCGACGAAGTTTACCAATTATGAAGAAAGATCTAATTAAAGGGTCGCCAGAGCTTCACCTGTGCCGCGAGGCAAGGTCCGGGAAGAGCTCTGCGACAAGAGCGCGATCGACGCACGTCGCGACCTTGCTCCAACGGGAATAGGGGAGTTTCTTGTAGCTTGGTGGCTTCGGAAGGAGGTTGCGTCGCGGGAATTCGAACTCTCCCGTGGAAAAGAATCCGCGAGAGAATGAGTTTTCCCCAAGACCTAGAGATACAGGAAGGACACGTGTTGGGGTTTCATAGGAGCATCGTCTTGGGCCTGACCTAGGCCGAGACGCCTTATAAATATCCCTGACATTCCTCCTGATTTGACAGAGCTGATTTTTTCTGGAGAGAGAGTGTGTGAATATTGAATTTGAGGAATGAGAATATTCTTCCCCAGAAAAAAGGTGACCTCACTCATTTAGTCCGGAAATAGCCAGACGTTAGCCCCGCAGAAAGAAACAAAGGACATGCTGTCTTTATCTCTTTTGTACCTCTTGCTTTTTCCCTCACCCTACAAGATTACTTCCCTCTTTTCCCGTACTAATCATCGACCAATCACACCTCTCTAGCTCACGCATATTACATGTAAGCGAATATCCGCAGAACCCCAATCTACAATAAGTAAGGAGACATATATTGAAAACCAGCTTGACTAACCTGATGGAATGGCTAAGGAAAGGAAAAGGAGGAAAGATATCATGAGGTATGTCAATGGCTTTGCCATAAATTAAGTGCTGAGAGAGACTAGGTTTTGGAAGAAAGAGAAGTTCTCATAAGGATTAAGGAATTGCAAGAGAGAAACATATTGAGGTGTTTTTTTATACATATATATAGATAGAGAAAAACTGTACGTATAATTATGTTTTCCACACGATACCATAGTAAAAACTTTCCCAGCTTAGGTGAGATATGGCATGCGTGCTGGTAAGTTTTCCACCGGTCCCGCCCAATCCGACCCGCATATTTTCTCTGGGTGTTTCGCATGCTGAATACAGTTTTTTGTATCCGTTCTGTAAACTTAGAATACCCTTGAATCTAGCCTGCGGCCGGCCGGCCGAATCTGTATGAAATTGGTTTTTTCTTTTATAAGCGTATTGAACTTTTAAGACTTCAACGTGACATGGTCTGCTGTTTATGCATGGTTGTGTCGGAAACTTTAGCTCGATCTACTTCTACTTATGGATTACTGAAAACTCTAATTTGTGATAGTTTGTAAATGATTGATCTATATTTTCTGAGTATTATGAATTAGGAATTTAATTGTTCTTTGTTCATATATTAACTAGTTGGATAGATTATTGAAATTAAGGGTAACTTCAGTTGAAATTTAGTGATTGGGTGGGTTGGGCATGCAAGCATAAATTCCGTTATCATGCCTAGCAAGCCCGGTCCAAACCTAGTTTGGCTCGATAAATTGAAATGCAACTTACATCATAGAAAAATCACCCACCAAAAAAACCGTATTTGAAAACTTGGACTGGTATTGATTATTATTGAATGAAAATAGTCTAGAGAGCATTTCTCTAAACCTATATTGTTTGTGATTTTCTTGTTGCATGTTCGTTTCTGTAGTTTATACGCCTCCCTGTATCAAGTCCTCCACTTACTTCAAAATCAGCTAGCCAATCAACAAATAAAATTCTAAAAGCATTTTTCATGTGTTCAGAGTTTTTCCAAGCCATAAAAGTACAGCCATTTAAAACTTGAGGGGTCACCTTTCGCATTCGTGTCATTTTTCATGCACCAACTAGCTATATGGTCCAGTCGGAGAGGAAGATTATTCACGATAGATGACCAAACGTAAAAAAGGTTTCTAATTCGTCTCTTATCTAATTTCAAAAAGAAAATAAAAAATATTTTTATTTTTGCAATTGTGGACATGAACCTCGTGTGAGAGGAAGAGATTTCCTTACCTAGCTAGCAGTCTCTGCTTGTTCCAACTTCCAAAGTTTCACATTTCTTGCCGCTGTAGTATTTGTTTCCTAATTACTCCTATTTTCTTGTCCTAACTTGTTCGCACAGCTTTTTGCTGAAAAATTCTTCTCAATGCCAACCACCAATTTATTGGGAACCATGCGCAAGAGTTTTGTGCTGTGTTTAGATGTGTTTTTTAGAATTTCTGTGTTTAGTTTTTGGGTATTGAGTGGAGAAAGAAATAGGGTAATGATTTAGAGATAGGGTTATTAGTGGAGAGAGAGAAAGAAATAAGAATAATGATTGAAAAGTGTAGAAAGAAATTAGAGTAATAATTAAAAGTATGAGTAATGAGTATTTTTTGAATTGAAATTTTTTTTTAAAAAACCAAAACAAACAAAATATTTCAAACGAACAAGCCCCAGCTGGGTAAAAGTTGCTTGGTCCCACTGCAAGGACCAATCATTTTGAATTTGGAGAACCACATGCTAATTCTTGGAGCACCCAATAGCTTTCCAGTTTTTGTTAGAGCATATATCTCTAACCCATGGGTCTCCGAAACTCAATTTTAGGGACTCAAAATACTATTTTTAATTCAAAAGGTAATACTATTGTTGTCGAGAACCGTGATGTTCATAGAGGAAAAGTTGATGGATTGGTCTCTTTGAGATACTCTTTCCTCTCAGAGTGCCAATCTAGCTATTACCAGTCCTACTCCTCTTTTGAGGCCCGTTATGAAGGTTAAGAGCAATGTGAAGGATAGGAGCGATGAGCTTAGTATCCTGGGAGAGAGATCTATTCACCAAGCTATTGAAAATTTGGAGAGGAGAGATTGAATAGATCGAGAAGAAAGATTAGAAAGAAGAAATCTCTTTCCGAATTTGGGTTAAAGGAGGCCAAGATGTTAAAGAAATATAAAAAGGTTCCTACTTCTTTTCTTTCTTCTCATGACATATGCAATAGAAACTCTCTCTTAATTAAGCAAGCTCGTAAATTTATGAATATAGGCGCTACTCTTGGCATAAAGTATTACGGCGGAGAGAGAGTGAACATTAAAAAATATATTGAGTTGGAGGAATTAGATGAGATCTCGGATAAGAAACTTGATGGCATTTTTGATGGCTTTGATGATTTGGACAAAGGTGTCTCCATCTCAGTGGAGTTTTGATTTTGTTCTTCTATTCTATTTGGGTATTCGTCTGCTTTTTGCTGTTAGCTTGCTATTTGTGTTCTGTTGCAATTGTTGTGATTTTGTTTGCGGTTGCTTCTTTGACTAATTTTGCTTTGCCGGGTTTTTCACTTGTTTTGTTGGTCAGAGATAGTTTGCTGTTGTTGAGGTTGTTTTGTTGTTGTTTTCCCGGTGCTTCGTCTTCTTTTTTGCTGTTGAGACTGGGTGGCAGTTTTTAGGTTGTAGTCATTTTTCGGTTTCACCTGTGTATGTGGTGGTTGTTGTTTTTTCTTTGGTGTGGTTGTGTCTGTGCTTTGCCACAACCTAATTGTTGAAAAATGTTGAATACCCCAAGCGTAGAGCTAGGTCGTTGTCAGCATAATATCCGGTAAAATCGGGATATATCGTACCCATAAAGAGCTTTGAATAGCTTGATCGGAAGTAAGTTTTAAGGGTTTATGACGTTTAGACAGCTAACTTTGGCATGGTTTTGTTTTGAAAGGTGAGAAATACTCTTATGAAAAAGACTAGAAAATGAGTTTGAGCATTAAAGGCGGCAAGGCGTTGGAGTTACTAGCACCCGTAACTTAAGTTATCCAACTCTTCTCAACAAAAACACAGTTAAATCGCACAGCATTGGTTATCAACCGGAAAATTTAGCTACGAAACCAATAAAAGACTAGAAGCATAGTTTGGAAAGCGAGCAAGTTCTTTAATTCTTTTGACAAACACAAGGCGTGACATTGCTTTGGAACCATATGTGCGAGCACATGATCACCGAAGATTAACAACGCCAGGTTTTGTTACATAAAAGGCGAACCCTTCTCATTTTCCAAACCGAACCTCAAGTCTCGAGTTGAGAAAAGCAAGATTAACTTAAGTCACGAGGCGTTATTCACCCCGTTGCCAAGTCTAATCGACTACTCACACATACTCAAAGAACTAAGCATAGTAAGAAATTGAGGCATAAGATTTAACCGATAGAAACGAAAACTAATTTGATATTATAAAGGATCTTAACGATACAAACAACTTTAGTACTTGAGAAAATAACAAACCAGCAACATTACTTGAGTTCTTGAAGGATTACACTTAAAAAGCTTAAGAGACAACAATGGAGCTCCTAGGAATTAAAAGACTTAAAGCTCAAAATGTAACTAACTTTTAATTTGTGATATACATGGGCTTTCTCTCTCTACAAATACCACAAAAATATCTCAAAAATTTGCTACTAAAAAAAACTTTTCATAAATGAAAGGTTAAAAAGGCAACAAAAAAATTCTGGACGAGCAGAGCTGATATCAATACCAGTCCAAAAGGGTATCGATACCCCCGCGGCTAGAATTCCAGGGCTCTTGATGGTATCGATACCATCTCTGATTTCTACAGTTTCATCCCCAGACTCTTCCCTTGGCCTTCAAAACATCTCGGGCACCCTCCAGTGCTTCTTTTCTTAGTTCTTTGGACTTGGTGGAACAATGCCACAAGGCTCGGGCACTTGGTTATCCTTAGGGATCGTTCTTGGCGTCAAAACACGCCTTATTCTCGCGGTTTACCTGAAACACTTACAAAAATACCTTACATGTAATATCGAATAAAAACAACTTATACGTACAAACGCTACCAATAGGATTTAAGCACCAAGATTATACAATCTTGGATGCTTATCAGTCTGTAAAGCGTCCTCTTTGTTTGGTGGCTATTTTTTTGGGTATCGGTGGCTGTTTAGGGTGTTTTTTAGGGTTTGGATTTGGTCCTTTTTTGTTGGTCCTTTGCCAACGTTTTAGGTCTCAAGTAGTCTTAGGTTAGTAATTTTTTCTTCAGAATGCGCTTGCCCTTTTAATCCTTGTGTGTATCTTTTCAGAGATTAATAACATTCTTTTGTTGAAAAAAAAAAAGAGAAGAAGCATAATCTCCATTTTCATATCTACATTTGGACCTCGATCTCACAACTCCCTTACTTTCCCTCAAAAATTACCAATAGTCCTTTAAAATTCAGCCGCTCCATTTAGCCAAAGATTTTCATAATAGATTGATCGAATTTTAAAAATTATAGTAACCATACCATCTATGTGACATTGTATAGCGCTATTCTCAAATTTCTGAGTAAACCCTCAAAACATCTGATTATTCAGTCACAGCTTTAGTACTGTTGTCTATCTCCACTTAATCTAGATCACTAAATAGACTAATAACATACGAAATGATAGAATTACAACACATATATATTCCTGGTCGTTAGCATACATTCACAAATTTCAAAATATTTTACAAATATCAATGTACTCTTCTTCTTTTTTTACACTAATCACTATCCTAATTAGTACGTGCAGCTTCCATTCCATTCTTTTATGGAATGAACCAATTAACTGTCCTTAATTAATATCGGAGTTGGTGAAGAGAAGAAGATTGGAGGAATGAGTAAATGGCAGCCCAACCATGTTGCGAGAGATGCACCATGTCCCAGAAGAAGGATGAATTAGCAGGGTCCTTGCATACTGTGTACCTCTTCTCTCCTTTATAACCTTGGCTCCCACATGAGTCTTGGTTTCCCATCCCCTCACAACAGGGTCTCAATGACTGTCCTGCACCGCACCATATATAGTGGAACAGATGTTAAAGTATTTACAAAAAAAATTGTGAGAATATTTATTTTTTGGATTTCGATTTTCGCGTATCATTTTTTACTGATGGCGCTCTACTTTGTTTATGAAGTTACTCGTAACTTCAAGTTAAAAGTGGAGCGCCATCAGTAAAATGGAGCACGAAAATCAATTTTCTATTTTTTAAATATTTTTTAAAAGAACATTTTTAGATAAGTACTGCTATGTGTACATATACAATGTACATACCATGTACATATGGATTTTGTGGGGCTCATCTCGGGTCCCACAATGATGATTCGAACCGCCTATTATTTTTGAAACATTTTTTATGGAGTCCTGTAAAAAATCAGCTTAATCCTATATCGGTAAGGATTTTTTATGTATTTGTAAGGGCGAAACTGCTTAACTACTCAGTTTCACCCCTACATATTCAGAAAAAATAAAATAATATCCTTACTGATTTCAGGTTGAGCTGATTTTTTAGAGGGCTCCATAAAAAAATATTTTAAAATTAATGAAAGGTTTGAATCATCTTTGTGGAACCCAAAGTGAGCCCCACAAAACTCATATGTACATGGTATGTATAAGCTCATATGTACCTATAGCTTTATTGTTTTCAAACATTACTTCTCACACATATAATATATTTGAACCATTTCTTGATATTTTTATATTTTTTTAAAGTACATTTTCAAACTATTTTTTACATGTTCTGGTTAGAGATGCTCTTAATTAGAGCTGGGCAATGGACATTAACCGGACACGAAGTTAGCGGATTAGGGTAGAGAAGTTTTGACACGAAACACGAAAATGATACGACTCGAGAACACGAATTCTAAATGGATCGGGTTCGAATTGGGTGGTTTGTGACACGAACCCGACTGACACGACACAAACACAATCCGACACGACGTGTTACCTAGGTCTACTCTTAACTAGAGTCTCACACATAGCATATCTGAGTGTGCTAAAAGAGAAATGGGGAATGAAAAACTGGGAGCATGGTAGGTTATTTGAAAGTAATTTCTATTTTATTTTTTGGGGGCCAAATTCTTGTTGTAATATTTTGCAATTCATTTATTCCATACCAAAACGATAGTAAATTTTATTTCAGAATAATAATAGGTGAACTCACGAGTATTAATATCCATGAGGAAAACCGTATAGAAACAGAATTTTTTCCAAATCAATTCTTAAAACTGTATGGTAGTATATGTAAAGGAAGTGCCCCATTCAGCTGAAGTGATCAGTCATGATGAACATGAAATAGAAAATGTTTGTTTTATAAATGAAAAAATTAGGAACTGATCAAACCTTCTACATTTGTATTTTTATCGTCCCAAAACAGATGACAATTTAGCATTTATGCATCTTAAAGTTGTCTATACTATATACATTTACATTGTTTTTTAGTATTTAAGAAAACCTTCTCTGTTAGAACTAATTAATTAATCAGGTTTATTACAAAAGAATTATATTGCATAAAAATATATAAAAGAACTGATGTATAAACTTTATTAAAGTTTCAAATAAAGTGTTGATCACATCCATTATGCAACGGAAGGACTACTTTTTTCATGAAATGCTAATCAATTAGTAGCAAGGCTCAAGGTTGACCCCACAAATCTCCAGGTTTGGGCAACTCCCCACCATGGACGGAAAAAAAAATTGTAAACTCACCAAAAAAAAAAATTAGTTTCAACTTAAAAGGAAGCCCCTTCATTTTAATTATTTTTTTGGACTTGTATGTTCTTTTATTTATTGACTTAATAGTAAGTGAACAATCAAGCTTGGGGTCGAGATCGGCACTGATCAGAAATGCTCTTTCTTATTTACTTGTAACCAGACCCGATCGATTAACCTTTCGCATGAAAAAGAGGTACTCTACGCGCAAATTCAAGCGTGGGGATGGGACTATTAGGAAGATTACTACTACTAGTAGTAGTAGTAATAAGTAATAACCTGTTGTCTCCAGGGCGAACATGAAAGCAGTGTAAAGATCGAGGACCACAATGTCAATATCAGAACCCTGGCGGGCCCCATTCCCGATCCTCAACCGGTTCAGAGCTTGCAGCAGTAACAGGTTGTGAGATTGGGCCGCGATGTTCACGTTCTCGTCGCAGTACTGAAACGACGCCGGCCCGGTGAACGGAGGCAAGCAGCCCATGGGCTCGATTGATACCACGCCTATTTTCCTCACTCCTAACTCGTGAATCCGCTTCACGTCCCAAACCAACTGGTTTATGAGCTTTACCGCCAAGTCTGGGAGACCCTAAAATACAAAATACAGTTGCGTAAAAAAGCTTTCAGTCATTTTTTAAGAAAAAGAGAGTTTTATTTTTTGTATTTGTAGCCAAAATTCAAGAAATTTTGTTTTTATGCCGAGATGTGTATAACCTTATTGAATCGAATGCTCTGGAGTTACAAAATAGCATGGCGATTGATCTTTATACAAACGCGCGTAACTTTTATTGATTAATGAAATTTCTTGTGTAAGAACTAAGATTTTTAAATTTTAAGGTTAGTAGGTTCTAGGTGTCATGTCTTGATTCCAGTCCCACTTATTGCATTTTTTTTCCTCCCAATAGCAAACAAAAAGGTAATACTAATTCCGACAACAACAACAAAAAAGGTAATATTATCCAACTTGATTAAATTCTCTTTTTCTGAGCGTAAATTCTGGAGTTGTACCGCATGCATCTTCAATTAAGTAGGTTAAACGTGACTAACATGGCATGTCATGTGGATGAATTGACATTTGAACCAACTCCAATCCATATGTGATCAATTGTTTAGGTGTCATGTCAAATTTGACATACCTAAATAAAACAATTTGGCACATAAGTCTTAAAAACAAATTTGACATCCTCACTTTTGACCTCCTTAGTTGGAGATGCTCTTAAAAGAGCATTGGACAACTTAATGGAAAGCTAAATAAAGGTAAAACGTCGCTAGCTCTCGATAAAATAAAAAAAAAATCAAAACTTATACTGTAGTATACACACATACAAATATGTATATACACATACATGTATAAAAGTGAGGCCCCTTTTTTTTTTTTCGCTCGGCAAAATTGGAGGCTTTAATGGCCTAGTGCTTAGGCTGCCCTACTAAACCAATTGGATCATTTTATTCGGGACAAAATGGACCATTTTTCCTGCTTTTTCTTACGGTCCGCCCGTCTACTGCTAGGTCCGAGAATGGGGAGCAATGCTATGATGACCATATCTAATAGTTTGGGTTGTGCTCGCCGATTATTGTTGTGCTATTGTACTGTTTATTTCAATATAATGACGATATATATAGTGGGGCGGTTGCGGGGACCCTTAAAAAAATCCTCCCAAGTTTCCGATCGAATTTTGATGGTTCAAGCCGTTTAATATAATCAAAACGTAATTTTAAGAGTACCCATGAGAAATCAGTAAAAAAAATGACCAAGAAAAACTTCATCCGAACAGTCTGCACTTACCCATACGCTTCCCTTGTTGTTCAGATAAGTAGCATAGTCACCTCCTGCCAACGATACCAAAGCAATGGAGAATTCCATATCATTTTTCAAGTACACTTTTTGCGAAATCAATTGTTCCAGATTACTGATTTGTGTCGTCAAGTTATGTTGCCGGACTGATGTGTCGAAAACACCAGCCCCTCCATAAGCGAAATTCATACCGTAACGGATTAGCTTCTTCCCAAATTTCCTTTGCCGATAAGGCACCGGAGATGGTATACTGAGAAATTGAGCTGTGTCACACGAATTACAAACCATGGAAACGTTGTATAGGTAAGTAGAGTTATTAAATGAATAGCGATACATATGGTAAAATTAATAACCGTGTATAAACCATTGCGAAAAATTATTTCCCAAACAAATTCGCAAGTTTATATTGATAAGCATCGGCAACTAGAATCACTAGATGTAATAAACTTGGACGACCCATTTTATTGCAGAAGGAGACAAAAGTAACGAAATCTAAAGACTGACCGTGTGAGCAACAATTTTACCATGGAAGAAATTATGTGTTTTTTGAGAGAGAGAGAACCTATATAATCAGTGAGGACACGGCCATCGGAGAAGCGGCCGGCTGGTTTACCGGGATAAGTTATCCCATATGGGGGTTTCCATGCCTTAGAGAAGGGCTTTGGGGTATTCCCGGTATCTACATATGAGTCTCCGAACACAAAGAGCTTGACATGGCTACCTTGAGGCTTATAGGTTCCTCTCATTGCTTCAATTTCCACAAGTAATACTATAAAGGGCAATAAGCAGAGAAAAAGTGGTAACAACTTATCCATGAGTTTGGTATGAATGAAGTGAAAAAAGCATGAAGAGAACTAGAAATATAAGAGAATGCTAAGTGAAGAAACTCAAGATTATTTAAGCCCCATTCCACTGAGATTCTTATTTTTTAAGTACTTATTTTTTATTTTACGAGACAGGTGATCATTCTCTTCCAATACATCACATTTAATTCAAAAAATAAGTACTTATTTAATTTGCAAAATCACTTCCATTGCCCAAAGGTCCTTAGACAATATCAATTAATTAATAGTTGTTTTGGTGGATAAGGCGCTCCATTTTTTCATTTCCCTCTTACTAATTGTTATAAAAACAAAACAACTCTAAATTAGATGATCCAAACAGATTCTTAGGGCATTGCTTTGAGGTTTTATTAAATAGTAGAAGAAAGTCTCCCATGGCATGCTATTTATTTCAACTTTCTTCAAAAAAGATGTCTCCTTGTTTTTTGTTTTTTTCGCCACCATGATAACAGATGGTATTAATAATTCAAAACGATACGTCAATCGAGAAATCCGTCATCCCTAGGATGAGGACCAAGTAACCACAACGGTACCCCAAATCACTCAAATCCTTGCCCGCCAACACACAGGTAACATTATTACCATTCCTACGAATAAAAGAAAAGCCGCAACACTGGAATTTCCCACTCAAAACTTGAATGTCATGAATGATCACTTCTACCCAAGAAAGATGTCTCCTTGTTGACCAAGAGAAGTAGAAGTTAATGAAACCTATCAAGAGTTCGAGATTTGGATATTTTAACGTCAATACAAATCCAATCAAACATAGCATATGAACACTTACTGAAGTATTGCTAGCTAGACTAATACGAGTGCATGCTTGAGAAAAAATCAACTGGGTCTGGGATAATACCAGGCCCATTTCATCTCCAAAAATCTGAATGCGTGTTTGAAAAAATTTAAAAACGGATTTTGGAATTTTGCAGTTTTTAAAAATCTAGTGTGAGTGTTTGCAAGAATTAAAATAGTCTGATCATCTGATTTTGAAATTTTTTTGAATCCCTAGAAGAAGAAAAAAAAGGTCTAGAATTTAGCTCTAGATGAGCCACATTTGGGGTGTTTTTTAATATATAGTATATAAAAACAGAATCTATTGCTATCACAAATAGACCAGGCTTTTCTGTTATTGGTATGATTGATTGCAGAAATTACTGTTCTAGATATGGACACACAAGTAAACATACTAGAAATAAAAGCAAAGGGAGCTAGGTTTAGAAAAAATGGTCCTCTTGGCAGTGGTGTCGAACGGCCAATTCGGCCGTTCATCTCAGCACAGCGGCGCATGAAAATCTGAATCGTTCATTGCTTGTATTAAATCGATTGCCAAGATGAACGGCGAAATTAGCCGCTTGGTAGCACTACTCGCAAGGCTTTTATTATGTCGCCACATGAAAGTTAGGCACGGAAGTTTGGTTTGCCTGGATAAAAGTAAATTTACAACGAAAATTAAATTAATGGTGTTTCTTGGATGAAATTTGGGAAGATCTTCTCATTGTGTAAGGAATAATGGGCTAGTTGTTCGGCAAAATAAACCAAGTGGCTTATTTTTTTGTCCTTATTCAATTTTTTTTTGCATTTGTTAGTTTTTCGTTATTTTTTTGAATTATTACTTCATCATGACAAAAGAAATCTAAAGAGTAAAAAATTACAATCGAAACCTAATTTTTTTGAATAAAAACAAGAATAAGCCATTTTTCATCTTTATTAAAAAAAATTGATTTTGATCACAATTTTTTACTTTTTAAATTTCTCTCATCATGACAAAGCAATAATCCTCAAAAAAAAATAGATGAAAAACTAATAAATGCAGAAAAAATTTAAATAAGTACAAAAAAAAATAAGCCAAATCAAAACGAGTAATTTTTTTGAATAAATACAAAAAAAAATAGCTTATTGGCTTATTTTTGTCTTTATTTAAAAAAATTTTGTTTCAATCATAATTTTTTACTTAGATTCATTTGTCACGCCGAAACAATAATCATCAAAAAATTGACGAAAAATTAACAAATGTGAAATTTTTTGAATAAGGACAAAAAAAAAAAGCCAAATGGCTTATTAAGCCGAAAAATACGTAACTCGGTTTTGTTAAAGATTGTGGGGCTACAGGCTAATTCTCAAAACTTTAGAGGTAGAAATTACTCCCAACCCTAGATAAAAAAAAAAATGGACCCAAGCCCGTTTGTTTGACCGCATATATGAACATCATCGAATTATATATCCCACGTTTTTTCACCAAAAAAATGTGACCAACTATCTAGTGTTTGATTATATGTTTACGACTCAAATTAAACATGTCTTGGATATAATCCCACAAAATATGAGATATAATACCAGAAGGACTCTCTCTCTCTCTCTCTCTCTCTCTCTCTCTCTCTCTCTCTCTCTCTCTAACACACTAGATAGCCGGTCTGGGCTGGCCCCTGCTGGACTTTGGTGGGTTTATCCTGGCAACATCAACGGTTATCATCCAGCCATTGATGATCTGAAACCACCAAGCACAAAACAGGCTCAGTCTCTCTCTCTTTCATAGTGTTAGATTGCCAAGAGAAACTTCAAACCAATTGCTCAAGTAAAATAGAACTTCGTGTCTGCAGTTTTAATTTACCTTGCCATTCATCTCTTTGAGAGCTGCAGCCGCGGCCTCCTCAGTGGTATACTCGACAAAGGCGTACCCTTTGGACCTTTTCGAAATCTTGTCCATTATAACTTTAACTGTCAAGAAAAGTACGCAATAAGAAACAGTTCATGCAATCGCCTTCTGGTTAGGTACTGGAGACCTGTTTCGCTATATTGAGCAAGGTACCTTGAACAAGATCGCCAAATCCCTCAAATGCTGCACGCAAGGTTTTCTCGGATGTATAAAATGACAAACCTGAGTGGAGAAAGAAGAAGAAATAAACAACCAAAAAAAAAAAGATAAAATCTGAAATATAGATCCAAGGAAAGAATGTAGGCAACAATGATTTTCTAGCATTGCAAATTCCCAACAAGACAGGTAGCTGTATTTCGTCACAGTCCAACACACAGAATCATGAACTGTCATTTTGGTCAAAGCAAAGTAAGAGTTCAGTTCACAATTGAAGTCAGAGTTTCCCGTGTACCAGACTCCCATCATCAATCAGAAGCTTTAGAAGAATTTCTGCTTTATTTTACCGAACCCATGGATTGTCGTGCATATGTATTTTTCTGATGCTCACAAGACTGCAAGAGTAACGCATCTACTCAAAAGGATACAGCTATGGATGGCATGGTCAATATGGTTGCTTTGAATAAATACATATAATTAGCTAAACAGGTCCATATACAAGTGTAAGAAAACTTGAGTTGTTTCGGTAACGACACAAATGGATGCCAAACTGTTGAAGTACAACGCGTTGGCTGTGTGTAATATACCGTGATTCAAATTACACCAAAAAGAAAAGAGATTTAGAGTACATAACCGAAAGAGCTTAAATCAAATACAAAACTACCACGTACCAGCCACAAAAAGCTTCTTCGTTTTGATGTCGGCTGTTTCATTTTCTACTGAAGAATCTGTTGAATCACCTAACTGCTGCAAATTTTCACCTGGAAATCCACAGATAATAACTTTAGAAGAAAACAATCTGAACAAATTATACCACTTAAATAATCCCAACAAAACATATTTGGACAAATAAAGTTTCTCCTTGGATTGCTGAATGACTAGCTACAAATATAGTGTCATCCAAGTAAGACCACCAGTCCTCAAGGAACCCAAAACATCATAAACAACCACCAGTCCTCAAGTAAACCAAAACATCATAAACAATCCCACCAAGAAGTTTTAAAAGTGTCAAAAAGAAACCCGTTTAACAGTGGAATCCAGCCCTTTCGAGACGGGTAATAAAATGATTGCTAATTAAGTACTAAAACTTCCAGTAAATTGGAGTTGGCTACACAAGCACATTTGCACTTTTTTTTATTGAGGACACGGCTTAAAAGTTCAATGGTTTCACAAAACTGTGAAGCACATGTCCAACACATAATCCCCGTGAGCCTCCAAAAGACACAAGGTCACCTGAACAGTACCATGAAAAAGCATACTGCAACTTTTAGTAAAGACTTGTGTAGCAATAGGAAACACAAAAGTAAAAAGAACACATACTAACAACTTATCTTCAGCTCAAATTCGATGTGATCTATCTTCCAATTTACTTTACCCTCATTCTTGTAACATTACCCAGAGTAAATGTACCCATAAAAAGATCGCTTAGACCAAGTGAACCACTAGGGGATTTCAATCAAGTGCAAAAACATACAGTAGAATCACACAATCTGAAAGTAACGGTACAAGCATGGGTCACTTGTATACCTGCTAATATGATTCAGACATCTTCACTCATTGAGCAAGAAAAATAAAAAACACCCAACATCGGAACACCTTTAGAAAGGATACATCCAGACTTCGTAGAAGCCTAAACTGCTTTAGAATAAATAGTATAGAATCGATAAAGAAAAGAATGTTCTCTACTCTCTCTGGTCTCATCATTCTTCTGTTATTACATGCCAAATTATGCAAGTAAAGAAAAGCACCAATGTCTCTCACTTTATCACACAAAACTGACAAAAGAGATTAAACCATTTTTTGTTTTGGTAAGCAAGCCTATTCTTACCCAAAAAAAAAAAGATACTGCAATGTAGCTGAAGAAACGTACAAGAAGGTATAAACCATATAAAAGGGAAAACGAAAACCTAGCCAAAACAGACATAAACGAATCACAACCCGACTCCCTCGGCCGGAATAAATTACGAAATAAACAGCATAAAAGTTTATAACTTAAAGCATTGCCACTACCCACAAGACTCAGGGCATGCCATCCAGAATCAGTGGCACCTGCAAAACTTGCAAAAGCAGATGGCTGACAGCCCAGCAAGAGGGCTTCAGATCAAACTCCGAAGCCAAACGGTTCAGCACACACTAATCTCCACAGAAAGGATACTAGCCGTAGGGCAGAGAGAGAGAGAGAGAGAGAGAGAAGACCTCAAAGCTCCAGTAGATATAGAGACACACAGTGGCCATACAAGGAGACCTCTGGTCAAATCTACTAGTTACTAACTCCTTGCACTTAAGCCACGGTTGAATTATTTAAGAACTCACAAAAAGACCAGAACAAGCTACCCAATAACCAATGAAGACAAATCCCACATGCTGCCAACAACACTGACACACGGACTCCAACCACCAACCCAAACATCAGTACCGCCACATTGGCCATTGCAATAATGCTTTGCAAGGCACACTTCATCAAAAATCCAGAGAGAAAATGGAGAAAAAAGGAAACTTTCACTTAACCACTATGTCACTAAACTTCAGTAATTACATCCAATAAAGATATGGCAGACTCACACCATCATTGACAGGGCCATAGAAAGAAGTGACCAGAGCAAGAGAGCACCTGATCAAAATGAGCCATTAGGGCACGAAGGTACCACAACCCCAAAAGATAAAAGAGTGAGAAGGCACTAGCGAGGAGCATGGGCAAATATCTAAGGCCAAAGAATGGACAAACCTGCATGTCCTGTTCCCAGCGACACTTCTTACTCAGTAAAGAGACTCCAGTTCAAGTAGTCTTACCTTACTTTTCTATAAAATCAGCAATCGACTATTTTGCTTAGTTTGACGATCACTACCATATGTTATGACTTCCAAATGAGTCACTTAGTGTCCGTCAACCTAATTGTGCTACAACCAGCACAATTGCAATACTTCAATTCCATTCAGCAGTTTCAGTTTGAAATTGTGCTCTAATAAGCTCAAAACCACTCGAAGAGAAGGCACTTCTTTCAAAAGATGATTTTTATATGACCTCTGCATAACTTCATATATCCTAGAGGTTTCTCAGTTTCGATTACCTCACCCTTTGATACAGAAACAGATATCCCTCATGAATCTCAATCATTTAGCAATATCATGAGACATTAATGTGACTGCAAAATCGATCTTGCACTTGAGCAATCCATTTGATCTCAAAAGCAAAACTCCAAACCCCAGAGGAAGAATGGTGATGCATAAATTCAGCAGAAGGTTATCAATTCAGGCCTCGTGTAGCCTTCCATAAGTTTAGCAACGAAATTTTTTCATAAGCAATTACCGAACCTAAACTTGAAAAAATGGCGTAAATCTAAAATATAGTTTAAGTTTTAACCATCACTGCGATATAGCATATTATCGAAAAACTCTTAATCTGAGATAGAAACCTTGCAAATATATTTACCAGAAAATTATTCAACAGAATTTAACCTATTAAAAAACCAAAAGAAGCACTGTGTAGGATCACAATTACAACACCAAAGAAATAGTGCGCATCTATCAAATCTAAACATGCTGACAAACCTCCATAATCCTTGTTATCTGAATCAAAATTGTCATCGGGCCGAACAGATAACACACCAGGCACACCTGCACCAAATCAATACAGGTATCCTTACCCTACCAACATGGACATCCAGTATTTGTGTTGAAATATGAAATAGCGCCATATACCAACCAGCAAGTTCTTGAGCACATTCCTCATCTAGTTCACAACAGAATCCATAGTTGGAATGCCTCGAAATGTGGTATATGCACATTTGAGCATCCTTCTTGCTTTAGAAAATTTTCATTCCAACTTTAGGAAACAGAAACAGAAGTGGTGAAAGAAGCAAAATAAAACACTTAGGTAGTAATACCTACTTCCCCATCACCTTGGTCAGTAATTGAGCATAGTAATCAACCATCTGGACCTTTGTGACAACTCCTATTGCCAGCTTATCTAATCGAACTACCCAGCGCTTGGAATTTCCCATTGGAAATAATAAAGTACTTTCAGGTATTATGTTTGACGAAAGACCTAACTGAACATCCGGAATGCTATAGTCTTTCTCTGTAGTGCTAAAATCTGGGTCGGGCCTAACAGATAGTACCCCTGGTAAACCTACAAAGCATGAACGTAGGGGAAATGAAACACATAACAGTAAATTGATTCTGTAGAGTTCGCTTGACATAGTAATAACTTTCAAAGAGAAACAAAGAGAAAGTCTATGTGCACATACTGGAGTGCACGGATCTGGACAAAGATGTGTCCAAAAGTGTCCACTGCATGTGGATCTCACAAAAACAAATGTGCCTAGATATGTGCACATAAGTCTATGTAAGTAGCATTGCTTAGAAACAAAACATATAATTATCAATCAGATTAGATAATATAAGACCAAGCATAAGATTCCCAATTTAATCAGGGTATTTCTGGATTTGTTCTCACACAAACAGCTCACAAATGCACAAGCAAAGGCGGAGCTACCTTGATACAAGTGAGGTCACTTGACCCCGCTTAGTTTGATTTCTCACTAAGATATTTTAAATTTTGCACATAGATTTTTTTATTTCAGCCCCACAAATTAATTTTAAATTGCTTCAACTTGCTTCTATTATCATAGCGTTCCTTCTCCTCGCAAGCAGTGGCAGACACCCCCGGGTGTTTGGGCCCCTGCACAACTCCAAATATTTGCGTATATTGTACTAGTTTTCCAAGATTACAAATCTTGAAAATTTCTATGGAATTCACCCCTGCACCCTTGGGGTGAAATTTTTTTCTTAAAAGTCCTGTGTGTGGTCTGTGGAACAAAACCCCTATAACTTCAAGTTATCAACCATTTTTAGGTCGCATTTAGAAATTTAAATGGCTTCTACGCACATGTTGTCGCCTCTCCCTTGGATCTCACAAGTAGCAATAAATACTTGTGAAATACTTTTTGTTATCACTATAAAAATACATGTGGTAATTTGGTCCCCTTTTAGTCACAAATTCTGAGTCCACCAGTGCTCACAAGTTAAAAGCATTACAAATGAGGGCACCAGTGATTGTTTTCAACCTTTGAAAAATCGCCGGGGTCAATTTTAAGGTAAAGTTACATTTACTAATCTACATCAAATTTTTTTATCTACCTCTTAAAACAACTATTTCATATAGTTTTCGCCCCGTGCAGCACAAGGATACCAAGGATAGAACAATAACAAGAACTAGAAACTCACGGGCGAGCTCACGGGAAGTTTCTTCATCAATGTCGCAGCAGAAACCGAAAAGGGTACCCCAAGAAGCATGATATATACACATCTGAGCATCTTTTTCACTGTTTCAAATAACAAACAATAAGACACTAATCAGACTCAACCAAATACCTTATCTACTGGGTACAAAAAATTGAAACTTTTCCTCCTTGGAATTTTTTTAACAGACAGAGCTATGTACGTAGTGAACGGAAAGGAGAATACCCACTTGCCCAAAACAGCCTTTAAGGTTCTAACGTAGTAATCAATGACTTGGGGTCTGGAATTAACCCCCTGTGGAGGAGTTTCCATTGACACCATCCAATGGCGGTTGTGACCGCTGGTAGTGGAAGTTGGAGTAGTGAAAGTTGAAGGTGTAGATGTTGCTGATGCTGCGTTGGTTCTGGTTGGTGAAGATGCAGTTGAAATTGAAGACAAATTGAGGGCGTTGTTCTTCTTCTTGGGCTTGAGTTGGGTTGTTATTGGGCAGAAATTGAAAGTTTGGAGAGGGGTTTTTGGAAGCTTGATTGAGAATTTAGGGGTGGTGTTGAAGGTGGTGATGGTGGATGAGGGGGAGAGAGCTGCTACTTCCATGGCTCGTCCCGAAAAACCCCCCACAAAGCGAGAGAAGAGACAGAGAGTCTTATCCCCCATCAGGTATTTTAGTTTTGTCCGTCTACGACGGCAGGGATTGTCAATTGTGTATTTTCTTGAGTTTATTGTATTTTGTGTTTGTACTTTATGGTAGTAGTAATTTTTGTTCTGTAAGTTTTGGTGGATTAATTTTGGGTCACTTAAAGCATCCATAGTGAACTAATCAAAATGAGAAAATTTTATTTACGGAGTCTCCTTAAATAAAATTTATGTCGCTTAATCTCAAACATTTAAAAGTATTTTGGACGGTTCAAATTAAAATAAATTATTATCGATCAAAAATATTTATTACTGATCAAAACGTATCTCAACCATTGATTGTTGAAACGGACGTCTGAAATTATACGAAATCGTGAATAAGTTTCTCTCAATCAAAATTAAATAACCAAAAGTCCCCACATCATCTTTTTTATTATCTATCTAAGCGGTTGTTAAGATTATCAATGTAAAGATCCATAATCGTATAATGAAATTAGATAATCAAAATTTGACTCATCACCTTTTCAAACTATAAAAAATTATTAATACAAAAACCATTTTTTTAATAATTTTCAAACAAATAAAACAAATTCTCGAAATCATTTTTTGGAAAATAAAATGCTTTCAAAAAAAGAAAACAGATTTTTTTTTAAAATACTGTAACTTTTTTTTGAAGGTGGCGATGGGGGATGAGGGGAAGAGAGCTGCTACCAACTCCTACTTACATGGCTCGTACCAAAAAAAAAACCCACGAAGGGAAAAAAGAAGCAGAATCTTGTCCGTAATAATGAGGTCAGATTTGTCTTTCTACGAGGGATAAAAGACCCAGTTCCCGCTAACTGAAATAACTATTTATAATTTTCGTTTGACCCAAAAAAAAAGAAATAATTATTTATTTTTTAATAAGTAATTACTTTTTAAATTAAATGTGATTTATTACGAGAGAATACGTAAAAATACGAATCTTAACGGAACAGGGCCTAAATTATATTTTTCTTGAGTTTATTGTAATTGGGGATTATACTCTTTTTTTTTTTGCCAAAAGTTGAGAAGTAGTATTCATCAAAAAATCACCATGGGAGAAGGTTGTGAGTCCACAAATCGGACACTCCAACAGAAAGAGCGTATAAGTGCATAGATGCGTCGCCCTAAAAAATGAGAAGAAAGCCCCCAAAGGAGGACAAAACCCCTCGGGGCTTCAGCCAGATTGTTTTTTAGCAACGTTCCAGGGCTTCAATTTCAGTAGTTGTGGGTAAGATATTGTCCACCACCGTTCTCAATCTCTATCTTCTCAGATCTGTGACCTGACGCCATCTACTGCGTTTGCTGGGCGACCACCTCCTAACGATGTGTTTCTATTTTGTGAAGCAGAGGTGGTGGTTGCGAAAGAGTGACGACGGATGTCTCGACAGTGCTTATTTTATTTTGTTATTTGTTTTAATAATGCCCTCCTTCGGGGCTTATACTCCAAGTGTGTATTTTTTTGAGTAGTCATTTTTGTTCTCCAAGTGTGGAATATATTTGGTGAATTGAAATTATCAGAGGTTGATTTCGCCATAATGGCCCAAGAGGATGAAAATAAGTAATTTTGGAAACTACAAAGACCAAAAGTTTGTTGGCCTGGCCCGTTGTTATTATTACTTACTTCCTCCGTCCCAAAATAGATGATAATATTTGAAATTTGTGCTATTTTTCATTGCTTATATTTCTTAATCTATAATGTTTTTCATGAGTTTGAAAACTTTGTATAATAGAACTGATCGAGAACTATCAAACAAGATTCATATTGCATATTGTTTGATATTCGTATTAAAAGATATAAGGAATTGAAATTGGCACAGTTATCAAAAATTGTCATCCAATTTGGGACGGAGGGAGTATAAGTTACTCCAATATTATATTATAATTAGTTTGAATATTCACTCAAAAAACTTAAAATAAGTTGAAGATGTTTTTGATCTAGCTTTTCATAAGCTAAACTAAAGTTCAAATTATTTGTTAACTTTAAAGTAGCTCATTAATGAGGAAATGTCAAGATTAACCTTGATTATTTTATAAAAACATTTTTGAGATAAGTTTTTTCTTGTAAAACTAGGTACATCGCGACGTGCCAAACACGTCCGTCATGCCCGTTGAATAATTGAACAGTGTTGGAAAATGTCTAAGCTGATCAAAACTGGCTGATCACAACCAATGAGTGAACCTTAAATCTACAACTCCGACTAAGCTGATCAGAACTGGAAAATGTCTCTGACCCATAGAGATGCTTCACATGTCTACTGTTGAGGTCGCTGCCATTTAGGAAAACCTTATTGCCATGGCTGCTGTCAATTGTGAAGTGCTTGCTGATCCTAGCAATGTACTGCAGGAATTTAGTCAGGA
The DNA here is from genome assembly GCA_019656835.1 of Rhododendron ovatum. Lineage (NCBI taxonomy): Eukaryota > Viridiplantae > Streptophyta > Magnoliopsida > Ericales > Ericaceae > Rhododendron > Rhododendron ovatum. The sequence goes on along the minus strand of CM033791.1, from coordinate 16,255,422 downwards.
CAGAGGAACAACTTTCCTTCAAGTATTCAAACCCCTCCATCTGCATCACAGCTGAAGAAAACAAAAGAAGGAACATGGTTCACAGATCAGTCACACTCACAAGGTTTCTAAAACATTTCCAGGGAAAAAGAAGTTTAACGTGATCATCCCGTCCCATTCATTAGCTCGTTTAACGTAGAGGAGGGACTTGGGGGGCACAAATGAACAAACTACTACAATTGAGATTGACACTTCGTGCTACAACTGATTTTCTGGGCAATGATAATTGAATGCCAAAATAGGGATAGAAAATATTGTACTTAAATCAGTAAGATGAATTTTAGACACCTTGTCTTTTCATATAAACAAGCAGCACTTTGCACTAATAGTATGACAAAACATGGCATGAGCATGAGCACAGGTAACAGCCATTAGACAAATGTTTTGCCTATGTAGCTTAACCAATGAATGGATGAATAGTCTAAGATGGTTTAAACACTCTTCTAGATACGTCATCCCCAGAGGAAACATAACAACTAAATACGAAAGGATGGGGAATTGACCATTAACTAAAGATCGTTTCTATGAACTGGTGCAGACACACTTTCAGACATTAGACTGTCCACAACAACCGGTTTCCGCCATTACTTGTGCATAAATTGATCGGAACATAATCACATAAACAATAATAAATCCCACTCAAATTTCAAATTGAAAATATATGAGGAAAATAACACTGTTAAACAATAGATTTCACCTCCGAGATTTTCAGGCATTATGACAAACTTAAGACACACAGACTTTAAATGGGAGCAACGATGCTGCTCTGCCAGAGCTAATGTCGTTCCCATGGTGTTTATGACAACATTGTCACAAAGATTAGAGCAATCTACGGCACCCTTCTATAACTTCCTTGATCGGCCTCTTCTTCCCCTCATTCAAATCTGTATTTTCCGTATGTAGCATACCTGAAAGCACTAAACTTTATACCTAAGAAGCTTTATACCTAATGCTAAGTTGTATGATCTATTTTTGGCTACAGAGTTAATCATTCCGTGATCAGTCTGCTCAGGATGTGTTCTTTAACAAGTCCAGTAAACTTGTAGCTATGGAGATGACAAATTAAGACAAATTCACATGACAAATCCATGTAGCCTCAAATTAAGATGCTGTGGTTTTCTAGCTTTGCTTTGTACTACTTCTACCTTAAGTTATGAATGTTTTATGCAAAAACTCAAACTTTATTTTAGAGCTAATTCTATATTGAGCATCAATTTTTATTCAACTAAAAATGAAATCAACCAACCTGTTTCTTCTCTCTTCTTTAAAAGGAAGAGCATATACATAGATATAACCAAAAAGAATATAAGTCTGCATTTTTTCATAATACAAAATCCTACCTATTATCACCTTTTGCTCTGCCACTTAGATTCAAATATCCACTTTCTAGCTGTAGTCCTAGAGTATTACCCCCTTCTAACTCCAGCCACGACTTAAGCCTCCACTTTCTACCTATAGCCCCTAAACTTTGCCACAAAGTGAAAAAAGATCCCTATAACCACATTGGACTTGCAAACCTCAGCAAAAGATAAAACAGAGATTACCTTCCATCATCAAACTTCACAAAGTTCATTGCTGCATCATCAGAACCAATGTACTGCTGCCCTTTCATTAAACAGCAGGGGATGCCCACACTATCAGCCAAGACCTGCAAAACCATTCGAAATAATTCAGAAATTGGAAGGTTAAGCTCATGGCTAGAACTAACACCCCGAAACAGAAAGATATAACTATACAAGAAACAAAGATAGTTCCAAGATCTAAGAAACATACAAGTACACAATAAAGCATGAAGAGGCTGTAATAGAAAACATGCTGAATGGAGGAGGAATGCGCCCCGCCATCACAGAAACCCCAGCTGCCGTAGCTCCATCATCACAGCCAGTCGGATCACCCACCTACCGAGCTCCGTCACCGCTCCGACCTGCCACTATATTCCTGAAATAATTATAATAGTCAATAATCAGAAACCCTAAGTTTGTAAATCAAATACCGCATGCAAACATCAACAATGTAATTAGAAGCTTTATAATCAGAAACCCTAAGGAGCCGTGGTAAAAATGAAATACTACACGATTCAGAATAGAGCCACAAAAACGAACATGCAACAAAAACCAAGAAGGGAGAAAACATCACCAACTAAAAATAATATACATGCAACACGAATGGAGAAGAAAGAAGAGATGAAAATGCTTCTAGACTGTGTCCGGGTCGAGACCCAACAGATCTGTGGGACCCTGAACTAAATTTGTCGGCGGTGGCCTCAATTCCTTGCCTGGCTCTGGGATCTTAACCTGTCCCATAACAGACTTTTGGCTTGAAATCTCGCTATCGAAGCCGCCTGATCTGGGCCTTGGTTCCGGCCCACGAGATTTCACTTTCGGTGACGGGAAATCTTTGATTTTGGGATTTGGTTATGGTTGGCTTCGTAATGAAAGGATCTCATGAGAGAGAGGGAGACGGTGAAGATATTCTCTTCGTTGGGAGAGAGGGAGGTGGCAGGAGCGGGGCGCCGCTCGATCGACTGATTGAGAGAGAGAGAGAGAGAGAGAGAATTCTCCGTGGTCTGTGAGTAAGTGAAATTCGCAGAGAGAGGAGGGGAAAGTTGGGTGAGTAAGTGGAGCCATGGAGGAAGCCCCATCACGCCACGTAACCGAGTTAGTGGAGGAAGCCAAATGACCATTTTGCCCAACAGAAAAAGAACAACACCTGAACAATTGAAGGCTACAATTGTCCAAATTGGACCAAAAATGGCAAGCGAAAATCTGACCAAACTGAATCTTCTTTAAGAGAGGTAGGACATACTTTTACAACTTCAAATAAGCTATACAAAAAAGTACAAATTAAAGGTTAAAATAATCTCATTTTTTGGTTAAATAAGGTAGAAAAGCTAAATTAATAATTATTCATAATTGATATCAAAATGCTAAACAAATAAACTAAATAATTTATGTAACGACCCTAATTTTTGGTAAATAAAAAAATTCGTTAAATATTTAAAATTTTATTTTAATTGCTTGGATTGCTTTAAAATTTCTTTTTAATTTCTAATAATCCGTCATAATTAGATTTTTGACTTATAAAAATTATATCTTTTCGCACCGGACAATCTAGTCATTTTCTAAAAACAAGTATGCTTATGGAAGCACTTGTATATTTTTCTAGTGAGTTTAATAAAGTCTTTAAATTATATTTCTTAGCTAGAAATCCTACATGGTAAGTAGAATTAGTTTCCAACCGATCAGTTAAAGAAACCTAACTACTATTTTACTTAATTACTTTTCCCTAACCTTAGGTGAACCTTATGAACCTTTTCAACCCTACTTGAACCTTTTAGACCTAAGGAGGTAATCATTATACTTCATATCTAGTCATTTCAATCTTACTTATCATCATTATTCCTTCTACCCATTAGATAATAGTTGCTAGGGAAATTTTTATCCCTTTGATAAAAGAAATTAGACTTGCCAATGAGTGCATAGATTTGAAAGACAAATCAATAGAACCCTTCAATCATTTTGCTTCCAAAAGAAGTAAACTTAGCCTTACCATGCATGCAAACCTAAGACTAATAGCCTTGAACCTAATAGTTACCTCCAAGGCTTACTTTCCTAAATTTTCTCTAGATATATAGATATATAAGCACAAAGGAGAGAGAGAGGGAGAGAGAGAGAGAGAGAGAGAGAGAGGAGAGAAGAGAGAGAGGCCGAGAGAGAGAGGAGGAGAGAGAGAAAGATGTGTGTGCATGTGTGTCCTTAACTTGTACACTTACACAAGCTACCTCTTTAGTCCTATGTAGCCATAAGCCTATTTCCTATTTGCCAACCCATTTCTAGTCAAATTCTAGCATAGAATCCTAGCCTTTAATCATCCTAGACCTAGCTCTTATTACCCTGGATTTTGACTACAAACCTAGACTAGGATTGACCATACATGGAAGGCTACTCTTTAGCCTAATCGAACCCTACCCTAGACTTGTAAGACTTGTCAACCTAGACTATGATCACCTAGATTTACCTAGAAAGCCTAAGATCCTACTTGATTTTATAGCCTTATGCCTAAAGATTGGATTTGACATATCATGGTGAGCTTGAAAGGCTTGATTTGACAAGACAATGGAGCAAATCTATGGGAGAGAGAGAGAGAGAGATATGGCCAGCCAAGGAGAGGGAGAGAGAGCCAAGAATTTTGCTATAAATAGGACCCCTAACTTGCCATTCAACTCACACATTCATCCTTTCAACTTCTCTCTCAAAAAATCCATGCATTCTTACTTTGATCTTGCTTAGTTCTTGAGTTCTTCATAAGTTCTTCAAGAAACTCATCCTAAACTACCATTTTAATCCATAAAGTTAGTAGTTTTAGTTAAGAGCTAGTTTCAAGAGAAACCTTTTTATTTCGAAGCTACCGGAAGCTCGCCGTAGGAAGTTACTCTGTCTGACGTACTTACTTTTTCCGTAGCCATAACTACTGCCAAGAAGAACGGTAGAATATCTCTACATACTTTCTCCAAGTATATATAAAGTTATATATTACTTATAAGTTTGAAATACATGATAGTTAGTAAACTTATTTTGCTAATGTAAGTATGAGCATGTTGAATAACCGACTTTTACTTCAATAAACATATGTTATTTTGAACTTCCCACAAAAGAGGAAAGAACGGATTTTGAAAGATAGAAACTTATCGATTATTTAGAAGTATTCATATTTTGATCTTATGATGGTTATGAGCATGTATACATAATTGTTAGAATTACTTGTCTTGTGGTGTGCTAAAGCATAAGTGATTTTCACTCCAAAGGTGTCCGTACATGTGGCGTTATGCTTTAAGTTGTGATTTGAGCATGATAAGTAATATGGAGTTGGATGATCTTGTTAGTTTAGTTTCAAGATTACAATGAATGATTTATGTTTACTTTTGTGAAAAGTCCTACTGCAGAGTCTATGCATGAAAACGTGACACGAAAATCGAGAAAGTTAGAAACATGACACCTAGGGTGCAGTTAATGAAAAGCCGTGTTTTGAAAATGTGAAATATTTTGAAAACCGTAATGTGGCCGGATGTGGTAGCCCATTGTGTAGTGTGTGTTTTGTGTGCCAATGGGAACTCGGTGCAGCGGAACTATTGTGAGTATACTCGGGAGACCGGAACAGTGGAACCGAGGTTGAGTGTGTGGCTTGGTTATCCGCGGAGGGGAGCCAATGCAAAGTTTATGTGCTAATGGGAACCCGGTGTGGCAGAACCATTATGAGGATACTCGGGAGACCGGAACAGCAGAACCGAGATTGGGTGTGTAAAAACGATTTTGGAAATGATGATGTGTTATATGAAAATTGGAAATTTGTGACACGGTCTACAGCAAGTCGCATAGGAGAAACTCATAAATCAGGGACAACAACGTTAATTGAATAGTAAATGTGGACGTGTCATTATTTACCGTTTTGTCAAATATGCATTGTACTTTGTGGAATTGTTAATTTATGATCTATTGTTTATAAGTTAAGAGTTAGTGGGCATAGATTATTCTATTGAGCCCATGTAGCTCATGGTATTACCTTTGGTGACACTGACATATTATATTGATGGCGACGCCGGTATAATGTGTCAGACCTCGTAGATGAACAAGGAGATCTCTACACCTTGGAAGCTTTTGGAGCCGAGGAGCTGGCTAGGATGGAAGAGCAGGCGGAGCTGTAGATCTGAACCCTAGTTTCCCCTCCTTTGGTAGAATAAAAGTACTCTTTTGAGAGTTAAGTTGTAATATTGAGCCAGACTCTATTTAGTTTTTCAATCAAATTGCCTATTTAACGTTCTCAAAATTAGGGGTGTTACAATTTCGATTACAAAATGCTAGCCAATGGAGCCATTAACCAATACAATTTTTTGTTTTTTTGAAATTGAGTACAATAAAATAACGATAACCTGTTGGGTTTGGATTTTGAAAGAGATTTTTGAGAGTAATGAGTAGAGAGAGATAAATAAAGAAAATTTATTAGAGACCGTACTCAAGAATTTTGAGACCTCAAAACGAACAAGGCGAGACGCCTCATTCATAAGAGTACTTTTATCTTAAATATTATGCAAAATGGTATCTTTTCCCCATATCTCTTGTCTTTCAAAAAGAAACAGCTCTGGTTTTCCATAAAACCCCAACAGAACACCAAAGATGGAGAGACTAGAGATTAGTTATCTTTATCACATTTTTGAAGATAGAAATGTTTGTCCAGTAATTATTCAAAACCATTAAAAATTTATGTATGAGAAATTATTAGCTTGTTTAGGTGTCCACTAACATGGAACCCACAATCTCTAGTAAAAAATTTATTTGGAAACTCTCCGCCTAATATGTTAGAGCATGTACACCAAGGGTTAGGTAAACTAACTATAAACAGTGCAAAATTATATTTTTGCTAGCCTTTTTTAGCTTTCCTGCTACACTAATCCTCTCCATAAATTTCTCTATCCCATTAAAATATCATAAATTATACACATAGGTGGTCGATTATCCCCGTTGGTTTTGTTCCCATTTCGTCGGCGACCATTCAAGGCCACCTGTTCCGTTGGTTTTGTTCCCATTTTGTCGGCGACTATTCAAGGCCACATGGATTGTGCCTTTTTGCCTGAGGTGGGAAATTGGATTGGTGGTGTTCAATTTGGGTGTACAGAAATGGCAAGAAGTTGCTGGATTTTGTGTGGGGTGAAATTGATGTGGTTGATTAAGAGAATTGGGCAGAAAAAAAAAAAGGGGGTTTCAGATGGGTCTAGCCCAAAATCTTGATCCGCAACGCTAGAGATGCCGTTGAATTCGAAGTCCGCCGCCGTCGCCGGTGGAACACCGCGGCTCTGTAGCAACTTGTTTAGATCCATTGAGGGAGGAAGGTTGGATTTGGGAAGGACGGGATCTATCAAACCTAGAGTATGTACCCGCCGGCGACGCATCAGCATTGGTGACAGAGAAGGAGATGGCTCGGAGTCGGAGGAGATGGCCGGAGTTTTAGCTGCAATATTGGATACAAGAGAAGAGAGAGAAAGACAGTTGTGGAATAAATAATAAAATATTCAATTGGTGATGAACAGTTCCTCGGGAAACTAAGTGAGGCTTTGTGGCCACAGGTAAAGTACCTAAGCTTTACCGAGGCTGGTGCAGTGCATTTTTTTGGGTTTGCCTCTCTAAAATATCTAAATGTATCCATTTACTTAGTCTTGTGTACATGTTCTTATAGATTGAGAAGTAAGTCGAGGTATAAAGGGGCCACAGGAGTCTTGTGCACAAAACAAAAAATTTCTTATTATTTTTTAATAATGTTATCACATCTTTAAAAAAAAAATTTGCTTACTACTAATACATGAATTTTACCCCTTGTAAACAAATACTCCAGTATGAAACAATTTTGGTCTTGTACTAAAATTTGAAGGGTTTGCGGACATATTTATTTGTTGTTATATCATGATAATATCAATGTCTTTGGTACATGGAATCAATGAGTTTTTGAATTTAATTCTTCAATTGGTAAAAAACATTCTATAAAAACTCGAAGTGAAGTTAATTTCCAAACATTGCCTTCTAAAAATTTCCACTCCAAGTTCTTAATTGAACCCTTCAAGTACAAATTCTAACCAGGTTGCTTTAGTGGTTCAAAATTTGGATTTGATTAGACAAGGTTCAAGTTCAAATCTCCATATTCCTTCACTGGGGCTAAATATATTCCTGACATCTGCCATACATGGAACGACCTTAGCAGAATAGCTCCGGTCATGACATGAGACAGTGGATCCCTTATAAATAGTGGTGTAGTGTAGTGTGACGGGTACTCCCTAATAGAAGTGACATACCATACTTTCATTTTCTATTTTGTAACGGAAAAAAACAGTACAAATTCTAGCGGTGCCCCAAATTTACAAGACTCAAATATATACATGAACATCCTTAAAAATACACGAGTGCACCGTTGAAATGTCGGTTTTGTCATATGACCTCGCAAGAAAGGAAAATAAATTTTTTTTTTTTTGGGTCAAACGAAAAATAACACATGAAAGGAATTGCTGATAGCTTCACTTTGATAATCTAAAATTTTTACTGAAAGTTTTTATTAGTAAGAAATTGATTTTAGCACTTCACTTTTAGCCATTAACATTCTATTTTGTCTTTTTTCTATTTTAAATTATTACAACGATACCCTTTAAAGTGAATAAACACTAACAAAATAAAGAATAATTAGATAATTTCGCATAGAAAAAAATAAAAAAACAGAGTGCTAATAGCTAAATATGGAATGCCAAAATCACTTCCTTAGGCTCCGTTCAATTGTTGAGAAAGTTGTGTGGGAAATTGGTTCCTAGAAAAAGTGAAGTGAGGTGAAGTAAAAGAAAAAGAAAATTATTTTCCTGTGAGTGTTCATTTGACAAATGAATTTTGCAAGAATAATTAAGGTTTAGTAGTTCATTTGTCAGGAAAAAGAAACTTTCGGGAAAATTTTGTGAGTGTTCGCTCATTTTCCTTTTCCCGCGACGCAAAATCCTGTGTTTTTTGCAGGATCACTTTTGCAGGAAAGTAATTCCTGCAGGAAAACTTAAAAACATGTTTCCCACTACTTTCCTGCCAACTGAACCCTACAAAAATCATGGGAAAGTTGATTTTCCCATCCTTTCCCGTACTTTCCTGGCAACTGAACGGAGCCTTAGTAAATTATGTAGTGAAGACAATCAAATCACGCATTACTATCTACTACTCTATTCGTCTCAATTTGTTTTTCTTTTTTTAAACTTTTGCATGTACCAAATTATTTGTCCACCCATTTTCATGTACGAAGATCCGGGTCCAACATCAGAGCTGCTTATTTATAGATCAAGACATGGAGTGTATACTTTGTATTTTGTTTTCGGCCTCCGTGCCACGCAGTTTGTACTTGATTTTTCTTATCAATATAGATTGCGTTTTTTAGTGAAAAAAATAATTTATGTGTCCATTTGACTTTCTGAATGAATCACATTCTTTTTCGACCCTTGCTTTGCTAAAGTAAAACAACTTTTCAACCATGAGTGCATTTCAACCATATTATCTAATTAATTTGGTATCTCACATGCATGAATTTTTTTTTTTCAATGTTGTATACATTAGCGACGCTTAACGAGATGTTAATAAATCAGTTCACAAAGAATTTTAGAGACTATTTATAATCCTGAATCTCAAATGTCCATAACGAACGTGAAGCCCAACCTTCCACATAAGGAGGACCAAAAAAGACGTATGCGAAGCCCAACCTCCCACATAAGGAGGACCAGAAAAGACGGACACGTATACCAATTGGGCTAGAGCCCATTCACATGCATGAATTACACAACCATCAAAATGAACCAACGTTTTTTTTCCTATCGATTTTTCGTTCTTTCAATGAAGCATTTGCAGTAAATAAACTGAAAAACCCACAAAGTAAAACCCAACCACACCAGAAACACAAATTCAAATTCGATGCATCATATTAATTTCTAATGTTATTGCATAACACAAAGAAAGTAAACGTAAAATATATTCCTTAATTTTACATGTTCTAAAAGAAAGCAAACTCCCACCAACCAATCCCCCAACTTTACCAAACCGCCCCCAACCGATAAAACCCATCTTCCACCGTCCGATCCGATCAATCCCACCCACACACGCACACAATCATCATCCACACCAAATCCCAATCACCACCACCGGCAAATCATCAACGGCCGAGATCACATCCCATCATATCTTGTCCAGCTTCTCCGCCTTCACCACCGGATTCGCCCGGGCGATCTCCTCCTTCCCCATCGACTTGAAATCGAACGTGCACCCGTGCTGCTCCGGGTACCTGTGGGTCCCGCAGAACGTCGTCCCGCACCTGCAGTTGAACCCCGTCAGCCCCACGCGCCGCCTGCACGTCGCGCACCGGTTCGCCCGCTTCGCCTCGACCTCCACCGCCTTCTCCGCCGCCGCCGCCGCCGGCACCGTTGGGAAATTAACCTCGATCTGCGGAGAAACCGCGAGATCGGAAGAGGAGGAGGCCGTGGAGGAGGAGACGGGAGCGAGGGATTTCTCGACGGCGAGTTTGGCCGTGGAGGCCTGTTGTTCCTTCAGGCAGTGGTCCTTGTAGCACTTGGAACAGAGGTGGAGAGTCGTCGGGCTCCCGAAGAACCCGCAGTTGTTGGCGCACAGCCTGTACCCTTCCGGTTCCTGCCACTTTTGTTCCTCGGCCATCTCCTTCTCCTCTCTCGATATCACGAAATACAGCGGAATACCACGAATTGAAAGAAGAACAGATTCAGATGTGCGGATGAGTATGAGCGATCGATCAGTTTCGGTCAATCGCTCAAAAGGTACAAGGCGTCGCCAAGATCAAACCAGGGGAGAGAAGGAATAGATATAAGATTTGTTTTAGAGAGAGAGTAGATCGCGAAAAGGAAGGTGGAAGGGGTTGGAGGTTGCGTGCGGGAAGGGGCGGTGGCGGAGAGATCGGGGTGAATTTTTAGAGAGAGAGAGAGAAATGGGGGACAGGTTGGAGGAGAGGAGGAGGAATGAATGGGGCACGAAATTGGATGGGTGTTGAAATAAGAGAGGGAATCAATAAAATAATGGAGGGAAATGTTGAGTGCGGTCAAGTTCATGGTGGTTACCATGTGCTTTCTTTTGATTGGGGTCGTCTAGCTACATGGAAAGTTACACGCGCCGTTGGGGTTCATGTGGGACCCGGTGGACTCATAATTGTGGTTCGTTGGCCATATTTGAATAACATTAATAAAGTTATATACAATAATTTTTTCATATTTGATTACCATTAATAAAGTTATACGAGAATATATTTTTTCCTATAAAGAGGTGTCTCTTTTGAGAAATATGTTAGTTTTTTGTTTTACTACTATAAATATGTAATAAAGTGGTAAATAATGATTGAAAACTGGGTAAGGTGGAGTTTGGCTAAATTATATTTTAATCGTAGATGATTGGATCGACAAGTAAAGAATATATGGAAAGAAAGCTAAGAGACGGCAAGACATTTGTAGTATCATTCCTAAGAAAGAAATTAATACTAGAACCTATTCGATTTTGGTATTACGTGGGGGTGGGGAAGATTCCTAAGAAATAAATTAATACTAGAACCTATTTGGTTTTGGTATTACGTGGGGGTGGGGAAGATTCTAGAGGGAGAAAGGGGTGAATGGAGGATTATTTAGTGTATTGGGCTATTTAGATGGAAAGGAAGCTAAAAGACGGCAATACATTTGTAGTTTTATCGGGAGAAAGGTGATGGAGGATTATTTAGTGTATTGGACTATTTAGTGTATTGGACAATTTCACGTAGTGTTTCCGCACCATTATTTACTACTCATTTTACAGCGATCTAACTATTTAGAGGGTGTTTGGATGGCTCTTTTTCACATTTTTATTTTTGCCTTTTTGCATTCTAGGTGTTTGGGGGTTGTACAAATAATGAGTTTCGACATGACACATTTTTGGTTTTTCGGTTTAGAGAGCAAAAGCCAAAAAAGGCTTGGAGTAGCTTTTTCCATTCTCCTTTTCGACTTCTCATATGTGTTGAAACCAAAAGACCAAATTGCCCTTGACTTATTTTGAAAATAACCACACCCTCAATAACTTTTAACCCCTATATGTCCCTACATTGCACACTTGCCTTAGAAGTTTGAAGATCACCAGAAAGAGTGTAATTGGTAATCTTTTGAAATTGGTAGTAACATAATAATTTTAAAAAATTGATTAACACATTATTTATACACATTATATACCATAATAAAGGGGCAACATGGTAAAAAATTAACTCCTAATTCATTTTCATTAGATATCTATTAAACATTATTCTTGTTGCAAAATGTATTATGCACATATCATCTAAACACTTTACCAGGATTCAAAATACATTCTGACTATAATCCAAAAAGCCAAAAAATCAAAAAGTTAAAAATGAAAAGTCAAAAAGTAGGCTCCCAACTGTACCTCACAAAAATGTGAACGAATCCTACAAAAATGTGTGGTGGATAAGAGTGCCGAGGCACCACGTGGCGATCTCCCAAGACCACCAAATATGTTTTTGTGATGGAAATGGTAATGCATCTACAGAAAAATGTGTGGTAGATAAAAGTATTTAGGTACCATATGGCGATACTCGAAGAGTACCAAATAAGTTTTGGCATGGAGACGGTGATGGAGTTGGGGTGTATGCTTATTTCCATCACATTGCTATCGGACCTCATCCTTACGCGGTTTGTCATCAACTTTGAAGATTACTTAACATGTAATTCTCCTTTATCAATCTCCTAACAGCAATATATATAAAACATAATGGTGTGAGGACAACTTGTTGCAATGATTGAGATTGAATTGATCTAATAGTTGAGGTGAAATTTTCCTTTTATTAAATTGTTCAGCCTCTTTCATTTAATTAGAGAATTGCCACCAATCAAAATTACACCAACTTTCAAATTTGAAACCCTACTGCAGAAGAGTTCTCCTTCTCTCCCTCTCTGATCCCACACAAACATTACCTCAGCCAGACCATCTCTCTTTCTTCTCATGCGCCCTTTTCTCCTTCACCGTCCTCTACCACTCACAAAGACACTGACCCGCCTTTCAAGCTCTCCACAATCGAGACCCCCTCGCCCCTCTCTAGCTTTTGCTCATGGTTCGAATCTAGCAAAAGGGTACAAATCAATTCCAATCAGGGTGGATAGTGTCGTAGGCACAGGTAAGCATTAGTGTGTGTGTGTGTATGTATGTATGTATGTATGTGTGTGTATATATATCTATATAATAAAACAGAGCTGTGTTTGAATCCAAAAGATAACCAACGCTCCAGATTTATCTCTTCCTCCTGCATAAATCTCTACCATCCATTCTACAAAATGGCATGTCCAGAAATTGATAACTTTTTTTGACCATTTTCTAATCACACATTCCCCTTCTATTTTCTATTTTGGAAGAGAATTGGGGAGTAAACGTAGGGGGTGTTCCAGATAACCTTCCTTTTTTAAAACTTCTTTTTTTTCAATTTTCAAACTCAAATATAATGAAAATGAAAAATATTTTTTTGATTTTTCTTGCACCGTATAAAAGATCTCAATGAAATCTATCAAATAAGATCCATATTGGTAGAAAAATTATTTGCGTATACAGATAATTTTTGGGCTTGAAATTATCTTTCTTTTTCTAAAACCTTCATTTTGTTTAGTTGGAATACCACCGTAATTGCTTAATTAATGGCAAAAGTTAATTGGCCAAGACAATTGCTTAATTAAATCTTTGATTTGGTGGGTAAATATTTCATCCCTTGAATCCGTATATTTTGGACCATTAGATTGGTACATATTTTTTAAACGGAATTAGTTTTTGAATTCGTATATACGGGTAGTATAGCCAGCGACATATTTGAAAAGAATTAATGAAATGAGACATAAAATACTCCTTCCGATTAAAAAGAAAACATTTGGCCCTTCTAATTAAAATTCAATTTGTATGTATCTCCAAACATTTGAAATCCCATGATTTATGGGATCGATTATAAACTGAAAAGGAGAATACATACATATACGGAATTGATTTAGTCTATTTTAAATCCATAGATCGATAATTGAAAAGGAATCCATAGGTAATTGATTTAGCCTTTTTAAAAGGAGAATTACGTATATATCACTTTTTTTTTGAAGAGACGTATATATCACTTCGGATATAGACAAAACTGTATATAAGGAGTCATTTCTGCCTCCTATTTAGGCATTAGGTAAAATATATAAGAAGTCCACAACCTAAAAGGAATATACCTTTTATTTAGGAATGTGTGAGTGATTGGTTCCCTGTGATTTCTTTATCACATAAGATTTAAATTTTAGAAGATTTAAACTTATCACTACGTTTTAGAAGTCCCCGTTTCTTAGAAGACCAACCTACTGTACCTTCTATTTAGAAGTCTACATTTTTTGAGTTTGTTTGTCACATGCATAAATTTTCCATGTCCTCCAACTTCTGAACGACCATTACCTATAGTGAGGTAAGTTCGATTTTTTTTAATACTCACTAAAGTTCGATTTCTTTCTTGAATGATTTTTAATCATATTGGGTTTCTTTTGCCAAAAACAACTTCCTAAACGACTATTACCGATAGTGATATAAGTTTGATTTTTTCAGTTCTCATGCAACTTTGATTTTTTTCATGGACGAATTTTACTCATATTGAGTTTTTTTTGCCGTAAATTAGGAGTTTCTTGACTAATTTTTTTTTAGTTTTATTGCAAGGGATTCAAATATCAAAGGATTTTTTTCATTTCTCATGCAAATTCAATTTTCATATTGGGTTTCTTTTGTCGAAAATTGGAAGAAAAAATATGAGTGTGCGAGAAATTTTTTTTTTGACAACCTTGCATTGGTCTTTTGCGTTAATCCTAACTTTGTTGTTTATTCTACCATCTGCTTACTTTCTATTATTTTACTACAGGAAAGATCACAAGAAATATATTTAGAGAATTCTTGCGTTGAGTTTAAATTCGAGATACTGCAATTTTTTTTTGGATTGCTATCCTTTTTCATGTAGAGCACTCACAATGATTTTGTTGTTAAACTTATAAACGTTTTAATTAGGTTCATGGCCAATTTTATTTGTCGTTTGGAACATGCATGCTGACTCCTTCATCATTCTTTACAAAATCGATAAGGGAGACTGGGTTTGAATCCAAAAGACAACCAACGGACTAGAATGTCCATGTCCCCTCTATAAATCTAGACTATTAGTTGTTCAAGAGTTATCATCATCACATTTTGGTAATCGGCTAATAAATAAATAAAAAAGGATCCCTGAGATTGATTCCCTGTGATTCAGGGATTTAATTTTTTACCACATTTAAAAGAATGCATGAGATTGATTTCCTGTGATTCAGGGATTTAATTTTTTACCATATTTACCAAATATTGACATTTAAACTTCTATTGATTATCACATAAATTGAAAAATAATGCTTACAGCCACATTTCCAGGTAAGAATGGATCCCTGTGATTCAGGGAATTAATGCCGCAAATTAGGGTGGTTTTCAAACGTTTTTTTTAACAGTAAAATCAAACGTTTGCTACTTCAAACCTTTCATTTTTTTTTTTTTGACATAGGAAAAGAAAGATTGCAAAACTAATTAACGCCCTATTCTTTTTTTTTGAACTGCAACACCCTATTCTTTTTTCCCTTGATAGTTGTCAAAACAACATTTTTTTTGCAAGATTAACAAATGGAGTAATTGTAAACCTTTTTTCTCATTTTTTTAAACTTCGTTTCATTAGAACATGTATTGTTATTTACACTCTTTTAAACATTACCATATATGCATCGATGAAAATATTATGATGTTAACCAAACACATTGCAAACTGGAGTTTTGTGTTCCTTTTTTTTTGTCACTCATTTAATATTATGGGAGTCTATATATATCTTTACAATGCTTGCTGTTGTTATTCTCATGATAACTTTTGACTATTACTCTCTTTCAAATTTCAGATAACTTCTTGGGACTTAACTAATCATGGACAATCTAAGCGTCTATGGCCATGTGAGTTGAACCGTTTCATTTTATACCTTAGTCGTAATAATCAAATTAATTGTTTCCTACGCATTCGGTGAATTTTTCAATTTCTTATGTAGCTCGACAGTAACTTGCAGAAAATGTAAGAACTATTTACTCAATTGTATTGCTTAAATCTGATTTTATATATTTGATTCATATTTGCTTTGTTTTATTTTTTCAGTACAAAGGTTACGTGTCTTCGAGAAAAAAATGTAATTGTGGTGATTCATGATAAGCAAGAAGTTAATCGTATTTTTATGCATGGGGTATGTCTACCAATGCCATTATTACTTTACTCCCTCTATACTGTAAGGGGTCAACGAATTGATAAAAGGGATGTGGTGTCTTACAATACATACCTTTCGAGAAAATATAATTCTCATATCAATGTGGAAGTTTGTTCTAGAATAAAATCTGTTAAGTATATTCACAAGTACATCTACAAAGGTCATGATCGTACCATGATGGTATTGAGAGACGAATAAACAAGATATAAAATTAAGGTAACTATTATTAGTCATCATTTTACTTTTACAAGAAGAAATTCTTGATCATTAATTATTTTTTTAGGCTGTTATTCATGTTCCTAATTGTGCTTCTTGGGAGGCAGATGGAGAGAAAAATTTCAAGACAATAAGATCTATGTTGAACACCTTTTTTTCCCCTACGTAGTGTATCAGATTTGACTCTATATAAATTTTTAGATTTTTTATGCATGTTAAAATTGGATTCTATGAATGCAACATGGTATTGGTTTTGAGTTTTGTAGTTTGGATTAATATAGTTCAGTGTGTATCCTATCAATGCAATTAACTCGATATATGTGATTAGGATTATCATTGGTAATGATGTACACACGGGTAGAGGCTTAACAAATAAAACTTTTTGTTGCGGAGTGCTGCAGGCATAGGTAATTAGCATATTAAAGTTTTGCAACAACAAAAATATACCGTATTTTACTTTGTTCCTACCCATTTTTTTCAACATGTCATCCTTTTGCTCATTGCTCGACCCGTAGCTTTAGTTGTCTTCAAAATGTGTTGCGCCGTGCCTTCAGGCACGGGTATTCGCTAGTATATATATATATATAAAGGGAATGAATTCTATGCAAGAAAAATGACTTGGACAATATGACAAGTTTGACAATTATGAAAGTTGATGTTAAATTAGAATTTAATTGCCAAAACTTTGTATTGAAGTTCGGATGAGATTAAAGAGGTTTTTATCATTCTTAATGTCAAATTCTAACTTAGAATTTGGGTCATTTGAATTTTTTTTTTCATTTGAATAGAGTCAGGTAAGGGGATGAAGGGGTTGTTTCTCTTAGTGCTACCCATTCTTAATGTCCTTATTCAAAAAATAATTGTGTTTATTAATTAGTTTTGTGTCAAACTCGGATTTTTGGGGATTTCATTTAGGATTACTTTTCTAATTCTTCTTGTCGAAACGAACCAATAATTTACAAAAGTTTAACACAACAAGACTAACAAACACGATAAAAAATTGAATAAGAAAAAATTAAAAAACCAAAAAAAAAAACTATAAGAGAAACAACACCGAAACAGTCGTCGAAATAAACCATAAATTAACCACGGGACAAAAGCCATTGCTTCCAAAAGATAGACTTTTTCCAAGATTCATTAAATTAACCTTTGGGTTGAAGCCTTCCACCTGGGACTGTATCAACGAGAACGGATACCGTGTAGGAGTATTAATTGGAGTTGTTCTGACTTGTATTATAGTCTAAAAAAATTTACTCAATAACAAAAAAATCATGTTAATTGAATATATCTATCAATTGAATTTTTTTTTTAATGGGGCCTCCCGTAAGAGCATCTCCAATGCATACTACATAACTCCAAATCTTCTTCCATTCCTCCATTTTGGTGAAATTATGCACTCCAACTCATCCTCCATATTTGCCTCCATTTTGGAAGATTGATTTTCATACTCCATATTTGCAGTATGAGGAAAGAAAATAGAGGATCCTTCAAAACCACTTTTTGAATATATAAAACTAGAAAAATAATTGAAGTTGACATTGAAGTACACAATTATTGGCGAGCAGAGGTATATTTGGTATGGGGTCTTGTCTTTGGACTGATTCCCCTTTGTCGTGGTTACTTGATCCCTTAATTAGGGACGAGTCCCATTCTTGATGTAATGATTTTCTTCGTGGTTATAATATTTGTTATCGTTTGGCAAAAAAAAAAAAAAAGAGAGATAAAATCTTAAATGAAGATGAAAAATAGAGATATTGAGATTTATGGTTGGAGTTAACATGAATAGTGAATCCCTCTGAAATCACTTTTTGAATATAAAACTTTATTTTGATCTAGTTATAGAGGACATTGGGTTGGAATTGCTTTAAATAAACTTTACGGAGGCCAATTTCAGTCTTCCAAAAATGTTTTGAACAATCCAGATTAGAGACAAACTATTAATGGTAAGAAAATATTTATTACTGATAATAGTTTAAAAACGTATATCAACGTTGATTGCCAAAATAAATGAGTGAGATTGCGCAAAGCCGTGAATAAGTTTTTCTCCTATATCTATCAACTTCTGAGCACATATTCTCAAATTGAACAAGTTCCAATCAGTTTGTTAATTTATTCTATTTTAAGGTAAATTGTGTTGTGAAAATTTAACTTCTAAACAATTAACTTTGAAATAAACAGGTTTCAAAAAAAATATTTGAATCTTATAAGATAAATGAGTTCTGAAAATTAATTATTAGTAATACAATTGGGACATCATTTTTTTTTTTTTAGAAGCTATAGAAACTATATTATTATTGATTTCATCACTTAAAACCAAAAAATACTCACGAAGTGGCCCTTTAGAACCGTATATCCTGGTAAAAACAAAATCTGTGAGAATCACACAATTGCAACGTTGATAACGACCTTGTTCCACTAAGTTTTTAAAGACTTTTTCATATTTTGTCATTATTCAAAATTTTAAAAAAATTTCAGTCTTTTAGGGTTTTATCTTTGGATATTTCCGTAAATATTTGAGTAAAATTCCTAATTTTTACTCTCCCAATTCATCTTGACGAGACGAATCAATATTCCATAAAAGTTAGGCACAAAACAAACAAGCACGAAAAAAATTAAATAAGGACAAAACAAAAAAAAAGCCAAAAAAAAAAAAAATTTGGTGTAACAAGGCCTAAGAGCATGTACATGAGATGAGGTAAAAAGGCTTTTTATCTTTAGTTTGGGACGGAAAAGAACAAAAATAGGCATGCACTAGAAGAGATAAAATACATTTGTGGAAAAACCTCTCCACTTTTAGCGATGTATTGTTCACATGCAAATCTTTTTTTATGTTTCTTTCTCTCTCTTCTCCCTCCTTTCTCTCTTTCTTTCTACAACAATTTGTATTACTCCGTAGTTTGTAATATTTAATACTAGATAGAGAGGAAAGTGTAAAGAGGCTATTGTACCTTTTGAGTATGTATTTTACCTAATATTAGTGTACAAGCTCTAAGAGTATCAGAAGCAAATGTAAATAATTAAAATATGCCATATCAGATTTTGATTATCCATTTAGAGGTTGCTAAAGTTAGTAATGTCAAATTTTACATTGGTTATTTTTTGCCCATAATCAAAACCAATGGGCTCTCCAAACTTTTTCTCTTCATTTCACGCATATTTTTTGAAAAAGCGGTTTTTGAAGGAAAAAAACAGTTTATGCTAGAAACAATTTTTCAAAACACATACACTTTGTTCACTTAAAAACTGTAAATAAAATTTTGAAAGAATTGTATTTACACAAATAGTTTTGAAATTTTAAAAACAATAAATATAGTTTTTTAAAAACAGATTTTGTGTAAGAAAACAGTTTTCTATAAAAGAGTTTTGAAATTTCAAAAACAGTTTTTTTGAAAAACACACTTTATTTACTTACACTTTTCAAAATTTTGATTTTTGAAAATTTGTTTTTTTGTAAAAAAAAAGTTTCTGAAAAAAACAGAAAAATAATCTGAAAGTTACAGTTTTTTAAAATTATTTTTTGAAAATATTGTTGAGAGAGAGAGAGTGAGAGAGAGAAAATAGAAGAGAGAGAAGGTTTTTGTGTAATGTTGAGTACTTGATTGAGAGATAAAATTTAGTTATTGATAAAATATTGCTAATTTTGTTATTGAAAAGCCAAAATTTGATGAGTTATTAAAAAATTGTTAGGTTTGATTATTTAAATGTAAACATTTTTTAATTTAATACTATTAACTTTAATAATTTTTTATTTTGTTTATTCTACTGTAGATTCTCTGACACCTCTAATTGCAAGTTAGAGTAAAGAGAGAGAGAGGACTACTGACATTGCAATGATTGTCTCTCCTCAAATTCTCCAAGGAGGAGAAAGAGAGACGAGAACGTACAAAATACTACTCAATAATTTCTTGGACTAACTAGAGGTGATTTCTTAACCAAAAAAAAAAAAATTAGGAGTGATTTCGGTTCAGTTCGGGGCGAAATTTTCGAAGACCAATTTGGTTCGGTCCAAATATTTCTAGGACCGATCCCGACTGAGTTGAGTTTGGTTCGGGGTGGGATCGGTCTGGTCAGAAATTTCAGTCCGCCCAAAATATCCATTTAATTTAAGTGTATATATGTAATATATATATATATATAATATTATATATATATAAATATATTATATTTTTTAATGTAAGAATATATTAAAAAATTAAAATATATAATCGTTTGGTTTGGTTCGGTTCGGTCCGTCGAAAATTCTATAAAACCAAGACTGAATTGAAATCCATTCGGTTTGAAACCCAGCCTTACACCGATCGAAAACCGAACCGATTGATCGGTATTTTCAAGTTTTTTCCGTCCTTCGATTTTTGTAACACCCGTAGACATTGCAATGTTTTTCTCTGCATTTTGGCCCGGCTATTTTCCTAGCCTTTTTATCTATTTATTTTATTACACTTCATTTTTATGAGCCGTTCTAACAATAGAGATTAAATTTAACATGAAGGGGCCGTGTAGAATGAGTTGTTCGGCCAACCACCAATTAATTGACACGTCTGCCCATTCCTCGCTCTAAATCGGACCCTGTAGAAGAAAAAATTCTCCAAAATCGCTGACTTGTACGTTATTAATCCTGTTCGGCTAAATAAGTTAACTGACTTATTTTTTTTTGTCCTTATTCAATTTTTTTTCATATTTGTTAGTTTTTCGTTAATTTTTTGAGAATTATTGCATCGTCATGACGAAAGGAATCTAAAAAGTTAAAAATTATGATCGAAATTCAATTTTTTTTTAATAAAGATGAAAAAATTGGCTTTTTTTTTTTTTTTGAAAAAAGTAAAAAATGTACACTGACTTGTACATTTTTATAAATTCCAGTTGGCTAACAAAATTTTCTCAAATTAGTAGTAATAAAGAACAAAGAGTAACAACCAAATAGAGAAGAGAATACCACCTCATACAAAAATTACAAGAAAAAAATTTCCCAAAATCGCTACTATCAATTTAATATTCCATCTAACCAGTTAACGATGCCGGAGACAACGTCTAAATAAAAATTCCGTTCCGAGGGCACAAACGAAGAGTTACGCCTTCGGATCGAAGCCACTTATCTTCGTCATCAAGTTCTTGTTCAACGGTTTTTATGTCCTCAACGCTTTTGACCTGCACAGCAATTTCAGGTAACAATAACTAAATTCGATGATGCGAGAGACAAATGTAACAAAAATTGCTAGTCCTGCACAGCAATCTCAGGTACAATAACTAAATTCGATGATGCGAGAAACAAATGTAAAACAAAAATTGTTCAACCAACGTTGATGTAAGCTTGGTGGTGAACACTATGTACTACGAGAAGCTAGACTGTTTCACACACATTTCCTTCTCATTACATCTCCAAATCGTTGCCGATTAAGTCCCTAAACTTTCCATCAAAAGTATCTCCCAGTTTCCAAGATGAGATTCTGGAAAATCTGAAAACTAAGGACAGCCTGAACAAAAAATAGGACATGTCGATCTTCAGTGCATCAAAGCACAACCTCCAAATATAATTGCATGCACACAAGCATCACGAAGCCTATATTTTCAACTAATAATCCACGCACTGGCTAAGAGCGATAAGAAGTTTTCCGGCTCTCCGCATAGGATTCACCTCAGCGACAACAATTTTTTTAGCAGATTTCTTCAAACATGTGATGGGCTACAAAAATATTGATTTGTAGAGATGAATGGAAGTGAGACTCCAAAGAGAACAATGAACATAGAAGGAAAGAGAGAACTTATCCAAAAGGAAAAAGAAATACATTGAAGAGAGAAAGAAAAACTCTCTCTCTCTCTCTCTCTCTCTCTCTCTCTCTCTCTCTCTCTCTCTCTCAACCCTAGCCGCCACAATTACTTTTTCCATGGGGATTTAATGACATTAGTTCCAAGACTGTGTTCGCTTTGGATCTCTAGAACTAACCCCTCTCTTAGTGCGTGGTCCCCAATAAATTTTCTCTCCAATTATTACTCTCTCTCTCTCTCTCTCTCTCTCTCTCTCTCTCTCTCTCTTTCTCTCATTACCCCAAAAACCTCTCTCGAAACCCAAACCAAACAAACTCCAAGTGCTCCCAATGGATGCGTTTTATATTTGACTCCAAAAAACAACACTTCCATAACTAGTCATTAGACAAAACTTCAATTTGTCACAAAACAAGTTGTTCCTTTGGTCTTCTTGAAGATCAGTCTTAAAGTGAGAGCCAATTCATCCAGCCATATATGAAGAATTCAAGTTGATAAATGATAACATAAACTTATACACACTTTGTACCTGCCAAAAAATAGGTACTTCTGCTAAAAATGACTCATAAATAGATAGATAATTGTAACAAATAATGGGAGTGCTGCCATTTTTGGGGGGTAATCATGAGTACTGTCAACAAGATTGATTCAACATTAGAATGGTCTCTGTTAGTATAAATAAATTGGCCACTATTGGGCTTGTTTAGAAGTTAAAAAACTTCTTAGTATAGAATGCTGTTATCATTTGGGATACTTTTCCTTCTTCTTTGGTGTGACAAAAACTTTGCTTTACATAACGTTAAAAATGTAGTCGTAGACCAATTGTTATAAGTTCGAGTCACACACAGTTTTGTAGCAAGAACCCATGTGTTCAGCAGAGTATAAACGGCACATTTCAGCCATAAAGGTGCAACTAAGGCATGACATTTTTAACCCCCAAATCTTAAGACATGAACCTGGAGCAATTCAGCCACAGGGACATGCCTCAAGGTGTTCTCTCATGAAGTACTCATGAGGGTACTCTCGCAGCAAGACTGGGAATCCATAAATATCATGAAATTAAGAACAACAAGAATCAACTTACTTTGCGGATAGCCGTGTCCATGGAAGCTGCAGTATTTGAGTCAAGAAAGTGTGGCTTCCCAGAGGAGTAGAAGTCCTCAATTGCAGCAAAAATTTCAGGCTTCAGAATAGCCCTTGCAACATCATCTGATTTTGTAATGGTTATAAAATTCGACCCAAAGAAAACCCGAGTAACTCCTGCAGCAAAAGAATTAGTCTAGCTCGTCATTGTCGTCCATCACCAAATAAATGTATTTTTAACAGAACATAGGTAGCACAACCTAGACACTAGCAAGTTGAAAATGGCCAACTATTAACCCAGCCCAATCATATAATAGAAACAAGACTAGAGTGCATGCTTGCAAAGAGTTCAAGAAACCACCAAGTGCCAAATGCATGGTTATTGTATAGGTAATTCACTATTTAGGCTCATCCCAGAACCCAATTCCAAAAGCAGGCGAGAAAAATAAAAATTGAAGGCATAATATCATCTGAGTTCTCTTGGGAAATCTGACGATCAAGGGTAACTAAACTTCCTCAAGTTTTTGGAGGTAGATTATGGTGCTTAAAAAATCTGCCTCTGAGTCATTACAGCCTTATTACCTTGAACACATAATGAACACAAAGAAAAGGGAAATGGAAAAGTAGAATAGATTATACACAAGCTATGGTTTAAAATTTATGCACTCCTTGCAGCTAGTGGACAAATTGGGAGTTGAACAAACATTCGAGCTGATTGGAGTTACTCCATGGACTCAAAAGCATCAAACCTGAATGGAAAGGCATTGAAATATCGACTAAGAATAATCATAAAGAAAGTCTCTAGATGCCACACCGGACACTTTTACTTGGGCCAAAAAGTCTCTTAACTAAAACGAGGCCCATAACCCATTTGGGCTTTCCAAAGCATATTGCATAAGACAGCAGCTTAGCCATCGGACTGATAGCATGAACTTCATTCAAGACCGGTTAACTTTGTTGTGTCACTTGCGGTCATATCAGCTTAATTTTTCTCAGCTCTACAAAAGTGATTGTTCCTGCATGCAGCCAGCCAGCCACTGTGAACCAACAACAAAAGCTGAAACTTGGTTAGCATTAAAAATTATGTGAGGCTTAAGATGGCTTCTTTAACCCGTTAACAAACCACAAAAACATGTTTCAACCAAAATCTTTAGGCTCTATAGTCTGGTCCCTGTCATTTTAAATGTCATACAAAGCTTATTTAGCACTTCAACATCATGAGAATTACCGGAAAATTATCCTCTCGATTGGAACTTCGAGTCTAGCTGGTTATCTACATATATTGAGACTTCCTAAAAAAGTATATGCTCAGTCAACCTGCACCTCTAGTGTTGTTTTCCCTCTCTAAAACCCCAGCATAACCACTATAAATGGCATTAGGACACCGTCCTCTGAAAGAATAACTATAAACAATGAGAGGCGTAACCAACTCTTAGTTTCTTATAAAACAAAACACGAGGGTTATTCTCCTAAGGTCAATCTTAGCACTTGAAATGATTAACCAATTACCCTTTCTAATTGTAATTGAAGAAAAGGGTGGAATAATTTGCTTGTCGAGAACAAAAGAGTAACAAACTACCTGCCACATGGTTCAATGAGTAAGTATTCTGAAATTAAGGTCACAACAGTGCACGAAGAAAAGTTAAGTAAGCTAATCATCAATCCCGAAGAGGGCCTTCGCTAGTGGTGAATTCATTGCTGAGTGAGCATTCGGAAAGTCAGTGAACCCAACTTCCATAACTTGCTTTCCCGGATAAAACATGAGGGATGAAGGATTGAATCTGCCAAAACGTTTTGTATTTCTTGCTCGTTTGGATAATGGTCCGAAGGTGTGGCTGAACTCTATCGTTCCCATTCCTGAAAGCTCCCTTCCTGTCACATATCTAGGGGTCCCATTAATCCCTACTAGACTCAAGCCTGTAGATTGTAATCTGTTTTAGGAGAAAATTCTGAATAGAGTGCAGTTTTCGTCATTGTTTTTCCCAATAACCAAACAGAGGGCATTAAGAAACATAATCCCAATCCATAATCGTACGTATATATTTCGAGAATAAACGAACCTCTTAGAAGGTCCCATTTTGAGGAGTGGAATGGAGGAATAGAGGTAGATTTGATTTGAATGATGGGAGAGTGGATGAAGCTGAGCGGTTTTGCAAGGTTGAAGTGGCAGAAGAGTCGAGCAGTAAGAGGCGGCGAGAAGCGTAGGGAGCACCGCTTCCGGTGTATAGTTCCGTTCTTCCGCATACAAGTCCCCGACCCAACAATCTTCTCAAACTCTTCATCGTTGCTTCTGTTAGGGAATGTCCGATCCCACCTGTTAGGAATTGAACTCCTTGTTCAACTTACAACGCCCTGCAGATTTTGAAATCTATGATTACAGAAAATCGCAAGCAAGAAATAAATAGTGCGTAATGAAAAAAGAAAAAGAAAAAAAAAACGAAAGAAAGAACACAAGATATATGTGGAAAATCTCAACGCGAGAAAAAATCACGTAGCCACTCTAGTCTACTATGAAATCGAATCAAGAGTACAAGTCTTCTCGCAATCTCTCTGAGATCTGCGTTTTCTCTCGTCTCTTTCTTCTGTTTTTCTCTAAAAATACGTTAACCTAATTACATACAAACTGCAGTGTAAAATGAGTCAGGTCTTATGTGAAAATTACATCACAAATCCTTGAAATAATATCGTTTTCGCTACTGAAGGTTGTCTGCACTCCTAACACCACCCGCAACGGAAGCGCACAAAAAATCTCCCTCAAACTCACACAATTTTCTCTCTCACACATACTATGCTCTCTGCCGTTTTTACTCTACCCACACACATGCACTACTTCATTTAAATAAAGAAAACAGAACCATGCATCTACACACTATGGCTCTTGAAATTCCAAGCATCAGTACCAGGGCCGGTTCTGAGATTTTAAAGGTCTAAGACGATCTTCGAATGTGAGCCCTTTAATAATTGTAAACGAAAATTAAATAAAAAGTCAATCACACTGAATAATTTTGATTCAGATATAGTATTTGTTTGTAATGAGAAGTACCGGAGTAGTAGCATTTAAGGGGGCAAAAAGATGCATCCATACACCCACCACATTGAATAATTTTGAAGGGCCCCAGAGATTTTTGGCGATCCCATGACCTTTTACTCTTCCTTTTTGTTTGTTTTTTCCTGCATTTTGTATTCCATTTTTCTGGGCCATTGGGGCTTAAGTATAAAATGTCTTATTGGGTTTAAAATTGGTCCCTAAAACAACACATATATATTAGGTTCTAAAAATAAATGGAAACCCTATTTTTTTGACATTTTTGGAGAGCTTAAGGTCCACGGTCTTGGGTCTTAGCCCAAAGCCGGCAGTGAGCATCACAAATGTCCTTTGAACTTGGAGAATGCACAGCCGGCAAATTGGCACTCCCCAATGCTTGACAGTAGGCACACTCCCATTTTCCAAAAGACCACACCCTTTTTTCAATTTCATTGAATGTGGGAAAAACCCCACAGCTTCTTCTCAGACTAGGGATGACAACGGGGCAGATCGGAGGCGGATATTGTAATATCCGAATCCGAACCCTTCACCCGCCCTCCGAATCCGTCTCGAACTCAGAACGGATTATATTTTTGTCTTCCATCCCCGATCCGAACAGTGAACGGATATCCGAATCCGAATTCGAATTTGGAAAAGAAAAAAAAAACAGATTATAACTCGATAAAAAAAAAACTCAGATTGAAAAAAAATAAAAATAACATGGAGAGGGAGTCTCGCTGCCGCGTTCTTGAGGGGAGATTGCCGCATCTCTCTGTTGTCGGAGGGTTTTTTTTTTAGAGAGAGGGAGGCGGGTTGGGGAGGAGGGAGAGAAGGGGGAGAAGTCATGGGCGAGGAGGGTTGTGTGAAGTGAAGTCGATTGGGTAGGAGACTGACTATTGACTAACCAAAAAATAAGAGGTATTTATATAGTCGGATATTCAGAGGTGGATCGGATATCAGATTCGGGGCAGATCGGATATTGGATTCAGGGCGGATCGGATCGGAGGCAGACTTACCTCCGAATCCGATCCGATCTTCGAATTTTTTTTGAAAAATAAATCTGAATCCGCCCCGATCTCCGAAAAATCGGATCCGTTCGAGACGGATAGCGGATCGGATACGGACGGATCGGCCGAGATGGCCATCCTAATCTCAGACCCCTCTCTCTCTCTCTCTCCAAAATCATAATTGATCTAAATTTAAAAAGAGGATAAAAAAAAATCTAAATTTAAGAAGTTATAATAAAGAAAAAGGTAAATCTACAATCACCTCAAATCCACAAGAGTCGAATATCACCCTCAAATTTACGGTGCAAAAGTTTTGAATTGCCCTTTAATGACAAAAAGAACTAAAAAGATTTTTCTTGAACTCCTTTCGATCTTCTTATATTCTTGCATGCATCTATTATGAATGTACTCTAAGAATTATACAGAAAGAGAGCATCTGGATGCCCTTTAGATATCCTTTAATCTTAAGAGATGAGGTGGACTACTCCAACGTCTGCTATCTTATCGGATTCAGATTCTTAATGAGGATTTTGTGAGGGTTTTAGGATCGAGCTATTAGTAATTACAAATTTTCTAAACGTAACCTATTTTAAAGTAAATAAATAAATCACTTTCGTACAAAAATATCTTTAATAAAATGACAAAAATATCCCTAGTTTTACTACATATAACCACAACCAGTATTCTTCTTCCTCCCCCTCCCCTCCCACCGGAGGCGGGGGGGCTGCTGCCCCAAGGGGGCAGCAGCGTGCTGCTGTCCCGGCCTTCCGGGTCCGCTCCGGTCTCGCTTCGATGATCTGAAACGTTCACTTTGTAGAGCTCGTCGAGTAGAATAACTATGCAAAAAATCAGCTTAATTGGATATCATTAAGTGCCTGATCGGAATCTTTTTATCTTAAAAAGAATGAATCCGAAACACTGAATCAAATCCATTGTAACCCATGAACCGAGAGTTATATGGGCTCCGATCAGGCACTTAATGATATCCAATTAAGCTGATTTTTTGCATAGTTATTCTACTCGACGAGCTCTACAAAGTGAACGTTTCAGATCATCGGAGCGAGACCGGAGCGGGCCCGGAAAGGCCGGGACAGCAGCACGCTGCTGCCCCCTTGGGGCAGCAGCCCCCCGCCTCCCCTCCCACCATACCAGTCGGCAGTCACCTCAGCCCTGGGTTTATGCTCCAAAATCCCCTCCCCCAAACCTTCAAAGCAAAGAGAAAATGGCGTTGAAGCAACCAATATCCTTCAAAGTGGTTTTTCGTTGATTTGGATTGTTGGATCGTTTCAATGCTGTCGCAGTGAAGGTGGGAATACCGGAGTTTCTCAACGGGGTGGGAAAAGGGGTAGAAATCGGTGACATCCAGAAGCTGGGAGAGACAGTGGACGATGAAGATGATGCTGCCGATGCCGACGAACCAGTCCCATCGCACATTAGTGAAATGTGTGATGTTAATCGCGCATTCACAAAATTCATTATACAGAGCATGATGCATTTTGCGTTTTGAACGGAAAAAAAGAACATGACACATCTTGAAGATGCGTTATAAAGGGTTCATGTATCAGAATCTGAATTTTGTAAACATTTTCGGAAGTTAATTTCTGATTTTGGTACCGATATTCGGGACTGAAGGTTTTTTCGACTCTGTCGATACAGATTCTGAGGTTTCGTTTGGCCTTGCCAGTTGGTTTGTGTTCAGGGCATGATTGCTGGTCTTCCGTGAGGGGGGTTGAGTGGGTGGAAGAGGAAGAAGAGAGGGCTTTTGCAGTGGGGAGTGGTGGTTTGGGGGATGGGGAAGGGAGATCGGGGAGAAGAAGGAGAAGAAGAGGAGAGTTTTTTGACTCTGGCCGATGGGGAAGGGAGATCGGGGAGAAGAAGGAGAAGAAGAGGAGAGTTTTTTGACTCTGGCCGATGGTGGTGGCGATGCTGGTGGTGGCGATGCTGGTGATGGAGGTGGTGATTGTGGCCGTGGTGGAGGAAGGGTTTGGTGCTGGCGGGGTGGTGGTGAACACAGAGTAGAGGGAAAACGGGGAGAGAGGAAGAAAGAACAGAAATGTTAGGGACAAAGAAAATGTATTCCGAAAGTACTCTGAAAAGACCAACTAGTAGTTAGAGTTTTACTTTGATATGTATGACATAATCATCAAAATGATTCTCAACCATTGATTGCCGTTTTCGGAATACTTTCGGGATAAATTTTTTTTATACCTAATATTCCCCAAGACAAAATGAAAAGTTCATGAATATTGATTAGGTTACGTTTTACATGCTACGTTAAAAAATTTGTGGTTACAAATAGTTCGGTTTGGGTTTTAATGCGAAGCTGTCAACACATCAATGCCAGATACAGCGGTCTATAATTGTCCTTCCAATGTTTTTTTATCCAAACGATACCGTTTGGGGATAAAAACCTAACAGAGGAAACGAGAGAAAACTCCAAACCATTATCTTCTCCAGGCCCAGCCACTTCATCCCACATCCATGGTGATTGGCGAAAATGGTTCGCTGCCTCTCAATTTGACCGAAACCTAGATTAGTTTTTTTACTTCCCAAATTCATGTGTTTGCCATGGAATCCAATTTGAAATTGCCAAAATTAGATTTCTTTTACTCTTTTTTTTTTGGATATCCGGCAATGAGATCTCCTTATTTTGGATCTAAATGTCAGGATTTCTAAACTAATGGTTTTTTCCTACTTGTTATGAGTCTTGAGCAAAGTATCCATGAAATTTCAACTATGAAGGTCAATTATCTCAAGAAAATCCCAACCTTATATACCT
This sequence comes from Rhododendron ovatum, assembly GCA_019656835.1. Taxonomy (NCBI): domain Eukaryota; kingdom Viridiplantae; phylum Streptophyta; class Magnoliopsida; order Ericales; family Ericaceae; genus Rhododendron; species Rhododendron ovatum. The sequence continues at coordinate 16,225,646 of CM033791.1, read as the reverse complement.
TGAAAGTTGAAACAAATCATTGTTCCAATGATTTTCTCAATTTCTCATTTGAATTAAAAAACTCCCAGCAAGCAACAAAATACTATTTCCCATAGAAATTGAAGTGGGGCTATACAACAACTCACAAATTCACTTGAAATATAGGAAGAAATCAGAGGTAATTGATGGCAATAGGACATACACAGAGTTGAAGGCTTACCAGAGAGAGAGAGAGAGAGAGCGCTTTTTGTAATGAATGGGATTACCCCGTTTACTTTCCGTTAGAAAATGTTCCAAAAACGGCGTCATTTAGTCAACGACAAAAGAAAAGTTGTTGAGGATAAGAAAAAAGAAAGAAAGAAAAACTGTTGTGAACCGTTAGATCTGTTTATTGATGTGTTCGCAACTCCATATTAAAACTCTCACAAGGTCCTCACATGGAGATTCTCACTGAAAATTCAGATCCGCTATTTTCCTATGGGCCGTTTAACATTTTTTTTAATCAGCAAAAGTAATATATGTTATTAAGGGGAAGGCAAAAGAGGATTTCAACCAATGGTTGAAAAATACATCCAAAGGGACAAAATAGTACATTTTTATGAATTCCAGTCGGCTAACAAACTTTTCTCTGCAGTCACAAATTACTTTAGAACAAGTAGTAACAACCAAATAGAGAATACCACCTCATACAAAAATTACAAGAAAAAAAATCCCCAAAATCGCTACTATCAATTTAATATTCCATGAAACATACTTACAACCAGTTCATGCTTCACGTTTCCCTAAACTTTGCTCTCTCCTTCTTTGGTGTTCCTAAAATAAATTTGCTCAATAAATACACAAGGCTTTTTTTTTTTTTTTTTTGGGAGGGGAACAGCACGTTGATACACTCACTCCCTGTAAACAAAGGTTATTCAGGCTTCACACAGTCATCTGGGTCACTATATTCAGGAGTGGCTCAAAATACATGAACACGAAAACCAACAACTAAATTTCTCAATCTAACCAGGTAACGTTGCCGCTTCATCTTCATCATCAAGTTCCTGCTCAACGCTTTTAACCTGCACAGAAATTTCAGGTAATGATAATTAAACTCGATGATGAGAGAGACAAATGTAAGCTGAAATTGCTACTCCATTTGTCCAACCAATGATGTAAGCTTGGTGGTGAACAATATGAATTACGACAAGCTACACAGTTTTACACTTTTCCTTCTCATTACATCTCCAAATCGTTGCCGACTAATAAGTCCCTAAGCTTTCCATCAAAAGTATCTTCCAGTTTCCAAGATGAGATTGTGGAAAATCTGAAAACTAAGGAAAGTTTGAACAAAAAATCAAGACATGTCAATCTTCAGTGCATCAAAGCACAACCTCCAAATATGATTGCATGCACACAAGCATCACGAAGCCTATACTCAACTAACAATCCACGCAGTGGCTAAGAGCGATAAGAAGTTTTTCGGCTCTCCGCATAGGATTCACCTGAGTGACAAACATTTTTTTCAGCGGATTTCTTCAAACATGTGATGGGCTACAGAAATATTGATTTGTAGAGATGAATGAAAGTGAGACTCAAAAGAGAACAATGACAATAGAAGGAAAGAGAGAACTTATCCCAAAGGAGAAAGAAATGGATTGAAGATAGAAAGAAAAAACAATAGATACCAAAGTAGAGAAAGGGGTCAGCAAAGTGGAGAGAGAGAGAGAGAGAGTCTTCTGAACATTCACGTTATTCACCTTTAGAGTCCAATTTCACCAAATCCACAAGCCCTATAAAGACTTCAAAAAACTCCATATAGATATCCACTAAAAATATCCCAACCCGACCTAATAACCTCACACTGTTTCACCGAAGTCTCTAACAGTCCTAATTAAACTACTTCAAGATCAAATAGGACTTCCCAAAAAGAATACAATACTGAATTCTGGATCTGGACACAGGTAATCAATAAATAATTTTCTGTTGACTGCATTACTCAAACATTAAGAGTTACGTATCCTCCTATACTAGAGTTTTGTAAGCATTCACTTCAATAGAAACTGGTTGATCACTGTTTACTAGGGATGAAAATATTAACCAAAAAGCCGAACCAACCGACCGAACCGAGTAGTTTTTCTTGATTTCGGTCAGTTTTGAAAGTAATTCGGTTCGGTTCGGTTTCAAATTTTGGAAAAACTTCAATGTCGGTTCGGTTTCGGTTTTTGAGTGAAATAGACTGAATGTAACCGAACCGAACCGAAGAACCATTGAATTCTCGTGGACTACAGTACATTCATTATTAATCCCATCCCTACATTTGTAAGGAGCAGAGAACATCTAGCCATCCGTGTGCCCACTGTCCAACCCAATGAAAGAGTAAAAAAATAAACCTAATATCTCACCTCCCTCCCTGTGTTGCCTCTCTCTCTCTCTCTCTCTCTCTCTCTCTCTGCCATCCATGGCCATGACCTGCAATCTCTTCTCTCAGACGGCGACGGCATTGCAATTAAATACAGGAAAATCTTAGCTATTCAGTCACTCATATCGCTCTTTAATTTGAAGCACAATAAAGATTGGCTATTTCTCACCATTAGAAGACCAGATGTGTATGCAGGTTTGGCTGGTTCAGAGCCCGTGGTTTTGTCTCACCGGAGTTCGAGTTGTAGTGCTAAATCAGAGTCAAAACAAGCAAACACAAACACACAACACAGAGAAACACAAGGATTTACGTGGTTCTCCAATAATCGGGTACGTCCACGGAGGGGCAGCGGATTCACTATATTTACTAGAGGAGGATTACAACAATTACTCAAACTCACACAGTATTGCCTCACAATCCACTCGTGTATCACTCTCTTCTTTCTGATTTCTGAAACAAAGATAAGAACTAGGAGTCTCCTTTTATAGCCAAAGGAGACCTTGTTCATTACTCACACTTTTACCACAAAGTCTTCCTTCATTTACTCCAAAGCATGCTGGGGAAGATTTTTGGAGGTGGCTGAGTATCTGCAGAAGATTTGAGGAGGCTAAGGACAGCTCCTTGTCTGCTAAATAAATGCAAGCGTGGGTTGAAGCCACACAAGTCAACAATCTCCACCTTGGCGACAATCCTCGAATCAACACTGCCCCTCTGCGCCCTTAGGCGCGCACTGCTCGAGAGATATTGATCAAGTCCAAACAATGTTGGAACTTGATCCCTGTAACCACTTTGGTGAGCATATCCGCAGGGTTATCTGCAGTCGGCATCTTCTGAAGAAGAACATCCCCTTCCTCTACAATCTCCCTGATGAAATGAAACCGGACATCGATATGCTTGGTGCGGGAATGATGAACCTGGTTTTTTGCCAAACAAATGGCACTCTGACTTTCACAAAAAACCTCCACGTTTTTCTGAACAATTCCCAAGTCCTCAATCAAACCATGTACCCAAATAGCTTCCTTGAAAGCCTCTATCACTGCCATATACTCTGCATCTGTAGTAGACAAAGCCACCGTTGATTGTAATGTTGACCTCCAACTGATTGGCCCTCTGGCAAGTGTAAACACATACCCTGTAGTCGACCGTCGCTTATCTAGGTCACCAGCATAATCGGAATCCACATAACCAACCAAATGCTGACCAAGTTTTCTATTTCTCTCGTACTTCAATCCAACATCCACAGTACCCTGAAGATACCGTAGAATCCATTTCACAGCTTGCCAGTGCTCTTTCCCTGGATTGTGCATGTATCGGCTGACCATGCTAACTGCGTGTGAAATGTCTGGCCTCGTACAAACCATAGCATACATCAAAGCTCCCACTGCATTGGCGTAGGGAACCTGAGCCATTTGCTTCCATTCGTCGTCCTTCTGCGGCGACATTGATGCACTAAGTTTAAAATGAGCGGCCAAAGGTGTACTGACAGGTTTGGCTTTCCCGTCAATCCCAAATCTCTGCAACACTCGCTTCAGATACTTTGTCTGAGTCAAACAAACTGTGCCTTTCGCCTTGTCCCGCTGAATTTCCATGCCGAGTATTTTCTTTGCCTCCCCGAGATCCTTCATGTCAAACTCCTTACTGAGTTGAGTCTTTAGTTTGTCAATCTCCACCTTGCTCTTGCATGCAATCAGCATGTCATCTACATATAAGAGCAAATAGACAAATGATCCATCTGGGAGTTTGCAGAAGTAAACACAATGGTCAAAGTGACTTCTTGTGTACCCCTGCTCCATCATAAACCGATCGAAGCGCTTGTACCACTGTCTCGGCGACTGTTTCAACCCGTTTAGCGACTTCTTCAGTTTACAAGCCCAATTCTCCTTTCTTGCAATTTTGTTACCATCTGGCTGAGCCATATAGATCTCCTCATCCAGATCTCCATGTAGAAAAGCAGTCTTGACATCAAGTTGGGCTAACTCAAAGTCAAACGGTGCTACCACTGCCAACAAGATCCTGATCGACGAATGTTTGATGACAGGGGAGAACACCTCGTTGTAGTCGCTCCCCTCCGTCTGTGCGTAACCCTTGGCTACTAATCTTGCTTTGAACCTGACTTTCTCAGATCCTGTACCTTCCTTCTTCGCATAAACCCACTTGCAGCCAATAGATTTCTTGCCCTTGGAAAGCTGAACCAAATCCCAAGCCTGATTCTTGGAGAGTGAACCCATCTCCTCATCCATTGCCTCTTTCCACTTGTTACTATCTGTACACTGCACTACCCCCCGATAAGTGGAGGGGACATCATCATCTGTCACTGGAAGTGCATAAGCTACTGTATCAGCATATCGAGCAGGTTTCCAGATTTCCCGCCTCGGTCTGCTGGTTGCAATGGATTCTGGCTGCTGTGGTATTTCTTGCAATGGAGCCTCCTCTTCGGTAATGACATCCTGATCAACGGGTTGATCCTCAAGACGGCTGACTGTCTGAACAGTCTTTGCTGGAACAAGGGGAGTCTCAACCTTCGCCTGTTCTGAATGCTCCACCTACTGCTGTGCATTCGGCTCCACATTTTCCTTGGAAGGAACCTGCTGTAACATAGCAGATTCGTCAAAAGTGACATCCCTGCTTAGAATCACCTTCCTAGACTCGGGACACCAGAGCCTGTATCCCTTAACGCCTGAAGTGAAACCCAAGAAAACAGCTTTCTTGGCTCGTGGATCTAACTTGGACTCAGTTACATGATAGTAAGCAGAACAACCCCAAACATGTAACGAATCATAATCAGTAACTGGTTTCCTAAACCATACCTCCATTGAAGTCTTCCCTCCGATTGATGCTGACGGTAAACGATTGACAAGGTGGGAGGCATATTTGAGAGCTTTGCCCCAAAACGCCTTGCTAAGCCCGGCATTTGACAACATGCACCGAATTTTCTCCACCAAAGTACTATTCATGCGCTCTACTACTGCATTCTACTGCGGCGTCCCCGCAACTATGAAGTGTCTGACTATCCCCTCCTCCCGACAGACTTGGAGAAAAGGATCTGACCTGTACTCGCCACTGTTATCTGACCTCAGCTTCTTGATTTTCCTTCCTGTTTGCATCTCCATCATTTTCTTCCACTGAAGGAAGATTGGAAGGACCTCATACTTGTGCCTCATGGTATAAACCCAGACACGTCTGGAGAAATCATCAATGAATGTCACGAATCATCGTTTGCCTCCCAAAGTTGCATTTTTGGTCGGCCCCCAAACATCTGAATGAACATAGTCAAGAATCCCTTCTGTGCGGTGAACTCCAGTGCCAAACTTGACTCGAGTTTGTTTGCCCAATATACAATGCTCACAGAAGCCAACTTTCCCTGTCTTGGCCCCCCCTTTCAACAAGCCTTGCCTTACTAAACCCAGTAAGGCCTTCTCGCCAGCATGCCCTAGGCGCATGTGCCATAGCTTGGATGCATCGTCTTCGTCTGAGCTGGAAGTAACGGCCGCTCTCCTTGTGACTGCGCAACCGTCTAGGAAATACAAGTTTCCTTTCCGGGTACCTTTCAACACAATGAGCGCCCTTCGAACTATCTTTAGCACTCCACCCATCATTGTAATCTTGTATCCTTTCACATCAAAGTCTCCAAGTGAAATGAGATTCTTCTTCAAGTTCGGAACATACCGAACGTCTGTAAGCACCCTGATCGTCGCATCATGCAACTTCAAACAGATTGAACCTATCCCTTGTACTTTGCAGGCGGTATTATCGCCTAGCAAAACAACTTCTCCATCGAGATCTTGAAAGCTCGAGAACCAGTCCCTGTTGGGACACATGTGGTAGGAACATCCCGAATCTAGTATCCACTCATCTGAATGGTCTAGTGATGATGAAACTAATAGTGCTGAATCTAGATCATCCTCTGTCTCCTCTGCAACATTTGCAGCTGGTTGTTTGTTCGGACAGTCTTTCTTCCAGTGCCCCTTTTGATGACAAAGGGCACACTCGTCTTTCCCCAATCTTCTTCTATCTACAGGTTGTCTCTCTACAGACTTCCCCCTTGATTTTGAGCGAGACCTCCTTCGCCCTCCACCACCAGTCTTCCTGGTGTCGGTCTTGCCTCTTGTTGTCAAAGCTGATGCGGACGGGTCACGGTGAGCTTGTTGATCCCTCTTCCGTACCTCGTTGTTCATCAAAGCATTTGAAACATCATTAAACTTGATTTCTTCTTTATCGTACAATAAAGTAGTAGTCAAGTGATCATAAGTATCAGGCAAGGAATTTAACAACAGTAAAGCTTTATCCTCATCTTCTATGGAAACGTCTAGATTTTGCAAATCAGCCAAAATCTTATTGAAATTGTTCAAGTGTTGGTTCATAGTCGTACCTTGCGTGTACTGGAACCCGTAGAGCTTCTTCTTGAGATACAGTCGATTCTCAATACTCTTCGTCATGTACTTGTTTTCCAATTTCTCCCATAGCTCTTTAGCTAACGTTTCCTTCATCACGAAGTATTTCTGATCCTCCGTGAGACAAAGTCTGATGGTGCCACAAGCTTGGCGATTAAGCTTTATCCAATCCTTGTCTAAAATGTCGTCCGGCCTCTCCTCCAACGTAATATCCAACTCTTGTTGATACAGAACATCCAAAACTTCACATTGCCACATGCCGAAGTTACTTGTTCCGTCAAACTTCTCCACCTCGAACTTAGCATTGGAAACCGTATTACTTTGCCCGTAACTGCTCGAAGTGACCTTGGGATGCTCGGTATTCTTCTCTGCAGATGAAGAAACTTCCGAGGTCTTCTTAAACTCTTCTTCTGCCATTATAACTCCTTAAACTCCACCCGCGTGAATATCCGGTGCACAAAAAACACCAAAAACGGCGCTTTTTAGCCAACCAACGGACAAAACACCAATGTCGGAGCTGAGTTGCGGAAAACGGAGTGCGGCGTTGGATCCAGATCGACGAGATGGTGTGAAAACCGCTCTGAGCTGGACTGGGTGTGGGATGAACCGAACTGAAAATGGACCACAAAGCTACTGGTGCAACCAAAAAATCCTCTGTTTGACTTAGTCAACGTGAACCAAGTCAACAAGGAAACTAAAAGTTGGCTGGACCTTTTTCCTTTTGAGAAGCAGAGGATAATTTCCTTTTCCCAAGAAAATTGACCCCACGTTCAGAGAACCATCTTCTTCAGATATAAAAGAAAAACAAAAGACAAGACCCACTGTTCTTATTCTTTTCCTTTAAGCACGCACTGTTCTGGCTCCAACTTCAAACCGCAGGTGCGGCTTGCTCCGACAACAAACGGCGACGGCGATGGCTGTTCCGAGATCGTCTCGCCGAGGTGCACAAGACTTAATGATCAGATCTATTTTTCAATCACTTTCCAGTTCTGCGTTTTCTGGACAGAACTCGTTGTACACGCAACTCCGTCGAACGGACTGTGTGGCTACTGTGGACCTCCGTTGACGACGGGCCTTGGTGCGTTGGAATCGTCTCGATGAGATGCACGAGACTCAGTGCTCAAACTGAGTGGAGGATCAGAAATCCGTGTCTGTGATTTTCGGACAGAGACCTTGAAACAGAGACAACAATGGTGTTTTGTGTTCTTGGTTGCCACTACACTGCTTTGATACCAATTGTAGTGCTAAATCAGAGTCAAAACAAGCAAACACAAACACACAACACAGAGAAACACAAGGATTTACGTGGTACCCCAATAATCGGGTACGTCCACGGAGGGGCAGCGGATTCACTATATTTACTGGAGGAGGATTACAACAATCACTCAAACTCACACAGTATTGCCTCACAATCCACTCGTGTATCACTCTCTTCTTTCTGATTTCTGAAACAAAGATAAGAACTAGGAGTCTCCTTTTATAGCCAGAGGAGACCTTGTTCATTACTCACACTTTTACCACAAAGTCTTCCTTCATTTACTCCAAAGCATGCTGGGGAAGATTTTTGGAGGTGGCTGAGTATCTGCAGAAGATTTGAGGAGGCTAAGGATGTAATACCCCGTCCCACATCGGAAGTCTACATGGATGATCTTGGGCATATAACAAACTTTGTGGGCTACTACTAGTACCTTGTGCTTAAGCTTTTGAGCCATGTGGTGTGGCTTGTAGATCAAAATCAGGGTACTGGGCCAGTGGTCTGCTTGGGGCGTTACAAAGGACAGCTCCTTGTCTGCTAAATAAATGCAAGCGTGGGTTGAAGCCACACAAGTCAACACGAGTTTTATCTTCTTCTTCTTCTTCTTGTTTGTGAAAACCAAAACAACGAACCGACAAAACCAACCGAACCAAACCGTCCCGGGGAACACCGAACGAAGCGGTTTTCTTCATAGAGCAGTCGGTGTCGATTTCTAATTTTCTCAAACTGATGAGTTCAGTTCAGTGGAAAAATAGGCAAAAAACCGACTGAACCGAACCGATTTCATCCCCATTGTTTACCCTCATTATCATATCTATGTTTACAAATCTCAATCCATGGTATTATTTACTGGGGAAGGAAAAAAAGAGAGGGTTAAATATATGGTTCTAACAGCTCGTTTGGATGGAGTGAGTTCAGGGAGAAAAGAAACGAAAGAAAGGAAGAAGACTTTCTCTCTCACGCTTGGCTGAACAAAAGGTGAGAAATGGTGGGAGACGGTGAGAGACCAGACCCCCTTACTACCCCTATTTCGTTTCTCACCAACTTTGGTGAGATTTCGAGAGAAAGAGAGAAGATCCCGCTTTTACCCCTCCTCCGCCTCCCCTCACCCCCACCGCCGCGCCATCACTTCTTCTCCATAGCCCACCATCACCGCTCTGCAACCCAGTGGATCTAGGGCTGTGAGACTCTTTTTTTTAAGAAGAAGAGACAACTGTGAGGTAGACGAATTTTTTCTTTTTTTAGGAAGACGATCGGCGGGAGTGATGGTGGTGATTGTGGGGCAGTGACGAAGAGAGAGAACTGTGAGGGTTTTTTTTTTTGGAAGAAGAAGAAGAGGTTGTACGTATAAGGCTGGAAATTGGAATAAAAAGGAAGGATATATTGGTAAAATACATACAACCCTCTCTTTTCTTTTCTCACCTATATTTTGTCCATCCAAATGAGATGGTGAGAAACCACAATCCTTTCTTTTCTTTTCTCACTAATAAGGGAAAGCACACCCCTTTCTTTTATTTTCTCAGAGGTAGCCAAAGGGGCCGGAAGTGTTGGGTACAATGAGAAATAGAATGGAGTAAACACTATTTACCTCAGGCACATAATGCATCAACATATTCTCAATGCCAGATTTTAGGGTAACAGATGAGCTGGGGCACCCACTACACGCTCCTTGCATCCTGAGTTTGACTATTCCAGTATCTCTAAGCAAGGCAAACATATGAATAAGAAACAAATTATGGTGTCTTACAAATAAAAAGCTTCTGTTAAATTCATGCAAAAGCTACTTCAAACGAAACAAGAAACATACGGATCAAATCCTCGATACTCAATGTCTCCCCCATCATCTTGTACAGCAGGTCGGATACGAGTCTCTAACAGTTCTTTAATCATTGCAACAGTTTCTGAATCATCCTGCAAAAATGAGCATGAGAATGATTGTAACTTTTGGACCAACTACCATTAACAGCTGCACATAATCATATCATATATTAGTGATAGCACCCCTTGGTTGTAACCAGAGCTGTAGCTTTTCTTTCAACCATATTTTCAATGTCTAAATGTAAAAGCAAGCCAAATCGATGAGCTCTATAGTCTGTACACATGTTCATATAACTGTAAGATGCAATATGCATGAACAGTCCTCGACACACCAGTTGTAGCTCTTTTATTATGCTTATAGAGACGCGATATGGCTTCACAACTATAACTCACAATGTCACGACATGTAGAAACACTTCCAATTTGTAACACAGTAACCTAGTGAAAAGTCTGTTTGATTACACTCCTAGAAATAGTACCATTAACACAAAAGAAAAGAAAACCCCTTTCTCAAATAATTAATTACCTTCGGTTTTGATACCAAAGTCCAATTGGCTATGTTCTTTTGAAACGAGTCACCAAAGGTTGTTTTCAACAAAATGTAGTCAATTGGTAACTTGGTATACTAAAACCAAGAGAAGCACACCTTCACTCATTAGTGCAATACAACAGACTTTCAGAAACCTCCTGTAACTTCATTTCGGGAAAATGAGCCACCAACTTTGATTGTTGCATATTTTAGCATGTACAACATGATAGAAATTCATCTTCAAACTAAGTGTTGTACAGTGCAGTAGTAAGCTCGTAATTGGGCATTTTCCCAACTAATTCTAGACTGTTCTGATGAAGTCCTTTTCTATCAAGTGTCCAAATTGAATTTTTCACATGCGTGCTATTTTTAAGTCGTAATGTTCCACCACCTGCATGTAAAGAGACCCCAGAATACCAACTTTATCAAAAGAAGTTAGAGTTCCAAATAGAAGTGAAACTTTTCCTTTAGGAATGAAGAAAGTCAACAATGTGTAGAATCAGAGTGGGAACGAGAAGGTGGATTCTACAATGTTTCCTGTATTTGTCTTCAGGCAGAAAGTTTCTGATATTTGTCTTAAGTAGTGTCCACCAACATGGCATGGGCTACCAATGCTAGAGTATCTTGAAATATTTGACATGTTAAACACAGACATGAAAGGCAAACAACTACTTTGTCACATCAATAGTTGTGATAAAGTTTTCTGTGGACATAGGATAAAGAGTGCGAGAAAGAGATCCATTTGCAACATGCATAGCATAATGTTTCAAGACCTAATCTGGATGTATTCGTTCGACTGGGTGCCGTACCTATTCGATGGCTCACTGCAAGGAGTACTGCGTTACTTTTTTCTGTGGGGATTTAATGACATTAGTTCCAACTTCCAAGACTGTTAACTTTGGGAACTAACCCCCTCTCTCTGTGCACGGTCCCCAATAAATTCTCTCTAATTATTACTCACATATCTCTATCTCTCTCCACTTATTACCCAAAAAACCTCCCTCGAAACCCAAACCAAACAAACTCCAAGTGTTCCCAATGGATGCTTTTTATGTTTGACTCCAAAAAACAACACTTCCCTAACTAGTCATTCAAATAAAACTTCAACTTGTCTCAAAGCGAGTTGTTCCTCTGGTCTTTTTGAAGATCAGTCTTAAAGTGATAGCCAGTTCATCCAACCATATATGAAGAATTCAAGTTGATAAATGATAACACAAACTTATACTACATTTTACCTGCCAAAAAATAGGTATTTCTGCTAAAAATGACTCCTAAATAGATAGATAATTGTAACAAATACTGGGAGTGCTGCCATTTTGGGGGGTAATCATGAGTACTGTCACCAATATTGATTCAACATTAGAATGGTCTCTGTTAGTATATATAAATTGGCCACCAATGGCTTGTTTAGAAGTTAAAAAACTTCTTAGAATGCTGTTATCATTTGGGATACTTTTCCTTCTTCTTTCGGTGTGACATGACCTTTGCTTTACAAAACGTGAAAAATGTAGTCGTAGACCAATTGTTAGAAGTTTGAGTCACAAACAGTTTTGTAGCAAAAACCCATGCGTTCAGCAGAGTATAAACGACACATTTCAGCCTTAAAGGTGCAACTAAGGCATGACATTTTTAACCCCCAAAACTTGAGACATGAACCCGGAGCAATTCGGCCACAGAGACATGCCTCAAGGTGTTCTCTCAAGAAGTACTCATGAGAGTACTCTCGCAGCAAGATTGGGAATCCATAAACATCACGAAATTCAGAAGAACAAGAATCAACTTACTTCGTGGATAGCTGTGTCCATGGAAACTGCAGTATTTGAGTCAAGAAAGAGTGGCTTCCCAGAAGTGTAGAAGTCCATAATTGCAGCGAAAATTTCAGGCTTCAGAATATCCCATGAAACATCGTCTGATTTCGTAACTGTTATAAAATCTGACCCAAAGAAAACCCGAGTAATTCCTGTAGCAAAAGAAATAGTCAAGCTCGTCATTGTCGTCAATCACCAAATAAATGTATTTTTAACAACACATAAGTAGCAACACCCAGACACTAGCAAGTTGAAAATGGCCAACTAAGCCAAACCATTCATACAATAGAAACAAGACTAGAGTGCATGCTTGTGAAGAGTTCAAGAAACCACCAAGTGCCAAAGACATGTTTATGGTATAAGTAATTCACTACTTAGGCTCATCCTAGAACCCAAATCCAAAAGCAGGCAAGAAAAAGAAAAAATTTAAGGCATAATATCAACTGAGGTCTCTTGGTAAATCTAACGATCAAGGGTAACTAAACTTCCTCCAGTTTTTGGAGGTAGATTATGGTGCTTAAAAAATCATCTGCCTCTGAGTCATTGCAGCCTTATTACCTTGAACACAAAGAAAAGGGAAATGGAAAAGTAGAATAGATTATACACAAACCATGGTCTAAAATTTCTGCACTCCTTGCAGCTAACGGACAAATTGGGAGTTCAACAAACACTCGAGCTGATTTGAGTTAATCCATGGACTCAAAAGATCAAACCTCTCTAATGCATAAGAATGGAAATACATTGAAATATTGACTAAAATCATAAAGAAAGTTAGATGCCACACTGGACACTTTTAATTGGGCCAAAAAGTCTCTCAACTAAAACGAGGCCCATAACCCATTCGGGCTTCCAAAGCATAAGACAGTAGCTTAGCCATTGGACTGATAATGAACTCCATTCAAAACCAGTTAACTTTGTTGTGACACTGGTGGTCATATCAGCTTAATTTTTCTCAGCTCGAGTCACATATCTTTGTCCCTACAAAAGTAATTGTTCAGGCATGCAGCCACTATGAACCAACAACAAAAGCTTAAAACTAGGTTAGCATGCAATTAAAAATTATGTGAGGTTCAAGAGGGCTTCTTTAACCCGTTAACAAACCACAAAAACATGTTTCGACCAAAATCTTTAGGCTATATATAGTCTGGTCCCTGTCATTTTAAATGTCATACAAATCTTATTTAGTACTTCAACATCATAAGAATTACTGGTAAACTATCCTATCTATTGGAACTTTGAGTCTAGCTGGTTATCCACATATGTTGAGACTTTCTAAAAAAGTATCTGCTCGGCTAACCTACACCTCTAGTGTTGTTTTCCCTATCTAAAACCCCAGCATAACCACTGTAAATGGCATTCAAATAAATTAAGGACACCATCCTCTGAAAGAATAACTATAAACAATGAGAGGCGTAACCAACTCTTAGTTTCTTAAAACAAAACATGAGGGTTATTCTCCTAAGGTCAATCTTAGCATTTGAAATGATTATCCAATAACCCTTTCAAATTGTAATTGAAGAAAAAGGTGGAATAAATTGCTTGTTGAGAACAAAAGAGTAACATAAGCTACCTGCCACATGGTTCAATGAGTGAGTATTCTGAAAGGTCACAACAGTGCATGAAGAAAAGTTAAGTAAGCTAACCATCAATCACGTAGAGGGCCTTTGCTAGTGGTGAATTCATTGCTGAGCGAGCATTTGGAAAGTCAGCACTCCCAACTTCCATAACTTGCTTTCCAGGATAAAACATGAGGGATGAAGGATTGGGAGTAGATTGTGTTTGGATAAACATGGTCCTCCTCTGCCCTAACCAAAATAAGTTAATAACACCACCATAAGATTTGAATTACAATGACAACATATATTCTTTTTGAATTCAAGGAAACAAACCACATGCAGCACAACTTTCATATATCTTTTAGGGTTTGTTCATCATCCTAAATGCAGCAAGCTAGACCTTACTCAATTAGTTTTTGTTGATACCTCTTCCTGTTGTGTGGAGCAGATCCTGGATCTTTTCATCTTTTTAAGGAAGGGTTACCTGATTTTTATTTGTTTTCTGGACTTCAACCTAATCTGCAGAAAAGTTCTATATTTCTTGCTCGTGTGGATAATGATCCGAAGGTGTGGCTGAACTCTATCCTTCCCATTCCTGAAAGCTCCCTTCCTGTCAAGTATCTAGGGGCTTGTTCGTTTTGGTATTTGGATTTTGGATTTTGAGTGGAGAGAGATAGAGACAGAAATGAGAGTAATGATTGAGAGAAAATTTATTGGAGACCGTGCACAGAGAGAATCCAGAATCCAAAATCCAAAATCCCAAACCAAACAAGCTCTAGGGGTCCCCTTAATCCCTACTAGACTCAAGCCTGTAGATTGTAATCTGTTTCAGGAGAAAATTCTGAATAGAGTGCAGTTTTGGTCAAATAAATACCTGTATTATGGGGGTACAGCTCAATTGGTATAATCTGTTTCTTCTCAGTTCTGAGGCTAACTCGAGTTTTAACTTCCAAAATTACCTTCTAAACTGCTTAAAGAAACGGCCAAGAGGACCAAAAAAAAAAAAAAAAATTACCACCCCAATTTCGTTCTCCCCTCTTTTTAACTTTCACATCTCAGATTTCATTAGATACATCAATCTAAAGTGAAGATTTTCCTCTATCCATCTTTTGCATAGCACAATTCGTACAAGCTTCGTGTACCCAGGTCGTCTATATGGTTTTTGAATTCGAGAAAACAAACTGCACGCAGCACGACTTTCACAGATGAAATTATCAAGACAAACGCAAAGAGGTTGGAGTTTTCTTCATGTCCTAAAAACAAAAAAACCAACTAGTTCGATTTCCTTTCCTTTCCTTTTCGTCATTATATTTCCCAATAACCAAACAGAAGGCATTAAGAAACATTAATCCCAATACATAATCATAGATATTTCGAGGATAAACGAACCTCTTAAAAGGTCCCATTTTGAGGAGTGGAATGGAGGAATAGAGGTAGATTTGAACGACGGGAAAGCGGATGAAGCCGAGCGGTTTTGCGAGGTTGAAGAGGCAGAAGAATCGAGCAGCAAGAGGCGGCGAGAAGCGTAGGGTGCACCACTTCCGGTGTATAGTTCCGTTCTTTTGCATGCAACTCCCCAACCCAACAATCTTCTCAAACTCTTCATCGTCTCGCTCTCTCTCTCTCTCTCTCTCTCTCTTTCCGGCTGTGATGCTCCCACAGGCGGTTTGGGAGAATCATACCCCCTTGTTCTTGAACCGTTGGATCTGTTGGTTTAATCTCCACCGTTCGACCATGTTTATTTTGGTATTTGAATTTTGTATTTTAGGTAACGAGGGAACTGAGAAATGAAAGTAATAATTAATAAGAAATTTATTGAAGGAAAGAAAATCCAAAATTCCAAGGCTGCGTTCTTTTAAACTTAGTAACTTAAATTTAACTTAAAATGAGTTGGTTTGTCATTATTTAATATTTTTTTCATATTTGTTAATTTTGTGCCAAATTTTTGTGGATTATTGATTCGTTTCGACAAGAGCAATCGGAAAAGTAATTTCTTTTTTACTTTTACCAAAATATTTTAAAAAATAACCAATTATTTCTCAAAATAATTCAACGTATTTCACTTTTTCTGCTAAAAATTGATTTTTCTCAAAATATTTGGGTAAAAGTATAATTTTTTTAATTTTTTGATTCCTCTCGTCGAGACGAATTAATAATCCACAAAAGTTTTGCTCAAAATTAACAAATGCAAAAAAAATTCAAATAATAACAAAGTAACTCATTTTAACATGAAGTTAAAAAAAAATGCATCACTGCAACATTAATGCTCAATCATCACTCATTTAATATGATCAATCAATTAAGCTCTTAGTAAAATGACTCTGACTATTATCATCAATTATAGCGATTAATCGTCACTCTAGCACTAATTGAATAGTCTTATTATTAATTGTTATGTTTGTACTAGTCCCTACAATTAAGTAAATGTATAAATTATCATAACAATAAATAAATAATTGTTTTCAGAATAATATTTATCAATTGATTGATAAAATATTTAAAATTAAGTCATTTTTTGGCTTAAATATTTAGTTTAAAATATTTTTATAAAAATATTAGTTTACAAATTAAATATTCTTTAATTATATTTATATTTTCACCTATTATTTGGTTGTCGTTACACAAATAATTAGCAAAAAGATAAAAATTAAGGTGAATAGAATAAAAAGTTGTGTGAATTTATAAATTTTCAATTTAAATTTTTTTTTGCAAAAAGTACACTTATTTGCCAAAAAAGTTGATACCTGCTACCGGGAGTATAGCTGTGGTAAGTATACAATATTTTGTAGTAAGTGTCAGCAAAAAATATGGTAAGAAGCGCCAACATTTATGGTAAGTATAATGATGTTTTTTTCCGTAAAATCACTTTCACTTTATTTAGTTTACATTTTAGAAAGTTATTTTTGAGAGTTGAATTCTAATGAGTGGAAAGAGACAGAGAGAAAGATTTACTAGAAACTGTGCCGAGAGTTAAAAGTTAATCTCAAAAAGTTAAGCCAAGCAGAGTGTTTATTTTTTGAGAGTGGTTTTAACCCAAGGATTTAGATTAATCTAAAATCTGATTTAAAAGTCTTTATTAAATGGAAGTCTCATGCCCCAGTACCACATTGGGCTTCATTGAAAAATTCCCTACACTACGAAAGTGATTCAAATTTAAATAAAGGAAAAATTACTCGTGAAAGAAGACTTGTTAATCTTCTTGTTGAAAATCTGGGTAAATCTGGAAATGCTAGGTAGAAAGAAAATTTATCCCGAAAATACTCCGAAAACAGCAATCAATGGTTGAGAATCACTTTGATAATTGTGTCACACACATCAAAGGGAATCTCAACTACTAGTTGATCTTTTCGGAGTAGTTTCTGGGTAATTTTTCTTTGTCTCTAGCATTTCAATTTTTAAAAATCTTTTCCATTTAGAAGTGCTTTGACCAATTGCTTTTCGTTCTTGCCAACTGTATTGGAAATCTTTCATCGAATCTTTTCCACGTTTCTTCTTCTTATAGTAACCGTTTAGACTTTAGAGAGAAGAAAAACCTCTCTCTCACTCTCTCTCTCTCTCTCTCTCTCTCTCTCCGCACAAACACAACAAGAAAGTCACGAATTGACCATAACCGTACGTACAAATATATCTGTGTGTGCCTGTGTATACATATACATGTATATGTATACAGGCGTATAGTCATAAATGTTAACAAAGAAGTAGAGAATGGCTTTTCTTATACTTTAAATTGATTCAAACTTTTGTCATTAAAAATATTTTCAAGTGTCAACCCAGCACCGAAAAACAAAAGGAACAAAAACATTTTCCAACAAAATTGTTTTCCATGAAAAACATTTTACGTCAAAACAAATGGAGCCTAAGTATCCCTTTCTTCGTCGGAGAAAATATTTCCTTGGATGTAGAAAGGCGATGATGGGTGGAAGTTAGTCTTAAGGACACATTCATGCCGTGTCATATTTTCTGATTGTGCAACCTCTTTTTTACGTTGATGATATCGTGCAGTTTAGCTTTGATATTGGGCAACTCATCCACATCATGTTGCGATTTCTGTGCTTAAAAGTTTATTCATTGAATTAATAACTGTATCGTGCAATTTATGACAACAGAAAGTACTGAATGAAGCAGGATATGTGCCTTCAAAAACTGAGAAGTATCCTCTTGGAGGTGTTTTTTCTGCTATTCAAAATGCCTTCCATTCCATGCTACGCCTTTGCTGTCTTTCTTTAATGGTGCAGTGGAAGAACTCCAGATATGCTTTTATAAGGATTTTAAGGTATGATTTCTTTGCTACTTTAGTCTATTTGTCTTGTATTGAAAACTAAATCAGCAAAAGATGTTCGTGTGTGTGCTTGTAGTGAGCCTGTTTTATGGGATAAATCCTTGAATACTCTTTCCATTTCTTCCATCCACTAGGTGCCCTGGCATGGCAATCTATTTTGACACAAAATCCATCTTGTACATTTCAAGATAAAAACCTCTTTTAATTAACTTTAGAGAAGAAAGAAAAAAGTGATGACACTGCATGTGATCATTTTGAGTGACCAATCCAAGTTAATACCCTTGAATCTAGCATGGTTTTTTGGCTAAAGTCTTTTTGATTAAAATCCAATTCTTTTTCTCTGTGGCATCTCAAAGAACAACAAAAACGTTGGACTTGTCGTAACGAGGCTGATTGTGCAGTCTAGGGCAGACAGTTAACTTGCATTTTGTGAGCCGCCTCTGAGAAATTCGTTGCAGTTTAGCATCCCATGGAAGCGGGGATAAGTTCTATTTTATTCTTCTAAGGAAAACTGAACCATGAATTGTAGTTCTGTATATCATTGGCTAACATTCCATTTGTGTGAAATTCGGAAAAGAACTCCAATATGTCAACATTCATGAACTTCCAAGCCTTTTTGACAAATGAGAAATTAAAACCATTAGGTCCTGGTGCTTTGAAGTTACTGAACTCCTTGATTGCATTAGTTATTTCTGCTTCCTCAAAAGTTCTTTCAATGTCCACAGTCATATCAACAGGTATGAGTCTTGGTAACACATCACCCAGTGTTGATCTTGATCTTCTTTCTTCTCTGAAAATGTTTGAAAAATAGTTTACTGCTGCTTCTTTGATCTGGTTTGGTTCTTCTCATAATCTGCCATCAGGCTTTTAGCCCCAATGAACTTCCTATGGAATCTATTGTTTGCCAGAACTTGAAAAAATTGTGTTTCTGTCTCCCAGTTTCATCCATCTCATTCTTGACTTCTGTTTCCGTATGCTTTCTGACAGCTTTGAAAGTTTTCAAAATTTTGATTTCAGCTTGTTTTTTTCCTTCATTTCATCGTTGGTAAGCTGTCTTTGTTCCCCCAACAGTATCCAATGAGTGAAGTCGGTTCTCTATGCTTTGGATTTTGGTATCAACATCTCCAAACTCTGACTTGTTCCATTCCTTAAGGCACAACTTTATTGCTTGAAGTTTCCTCATAATTCTGAATCCAGCCATCCTTGAACATGACAGTCTTTCCAAGCTTTTTTGGCTAGAAACCCCAGTCTCTTTGGTCTTGAGCAATCATAATAGGTGAATGGTCTGAAATTGGCCTTGGCAAGCCCAAAGAGTTGGTTTAAACTTTTGGATCCAATCAGCAAACAAAAGGAATCTATCAATTCTGCTATGAGTAGCAACATCTTGGAAGTTTGTCCATATATATCTTCTCCTCATCATTGGTAAGTTTTGCAGCTCCATTTTGTTAATGAAATCTGTTAAATCTCTCATACCTCTGTGTACTGTGTTGCATTCAGTTCTTTCATTGATTGCGATTATCTCATTGAGATCACCACCCACACACCATGGAAACTGCATAGATGGTATGATTGAAATTTGGTCCTCCCTTATTGTTCTAGGGTCTTGAACTGAATTTGGATCAAAATCAAAAGAAAGTCTGCCTTTGATAATGATGTAATGTTTGTGAATGATTGAAGTTTCCAAATTGAAACCTCTTTGTTCCAGAGGATAAGAAGACCTCCAGAAGGTCCCTCAGCTTTAGACATTACAAATTCCACTTCAGAATTGCCCCATAAACGAATTGCATTTGGTCTATCAAAGCTTTCCAATTTTGACTCCCGAATGAAAAACAGATCTGGTTTCTTTTCTTGATGAGCGTAGCGATGAATCTTTTCTTTCAGATGACTTCCCATTCCTCAACATTTGAAGATAAAATCTACATTAAAAATACATTGACCCCTTTCAAATTACCACACTAAGACAAGAGACAGAAAGACTCAATAGTCAGTCTCCCTCTCCCTTGCTTTATTAGTCAATTGGCCTTTGTATACATGATGTATTATACAATCCCAGAAGTCTGCCACGAAAAATAAAAAAATAACACTCTTCTACTATTATAATCTAATTGAAGGTAGGGTCAAGAAAAAGATAGAATGGTATCCTACGAGCTCATTCACTGGCTTGTAAGGAAAGCCATGTATTTGGGTTCTTCAAGGATGGGACCAAGTCATCCACGTTAGTTGCAGCCACAAGAATTAGGAAGAGAGGCAATTCAGCACTCCGTACGATGCCTGAATTACATTCAAAACACACATCCGTATATATGCTTTTTGTATCAAACGTATATGGGTATGGAACTGATAGTGTACGGTAACATAGAATACAAATTTGTTCAGCCAGAAAATTGAAAAGATCATATGAGCCTACTTATTCTCATTTTCTGTTGATCACTAATATTTTGAATTGTACTTCATGGTCGGGGGGCAGGTCCAGGTCTCATGGATGCTGCTGCTAGAAGTGTTTTGCAAGTAGAAAAGCCGGCTAGCAGATTTAAGATGGGTAAAGAAGCTGACGAATGGACAGCTACGAATTTTCATCCATACCTACCTTGGGTAACTTAGCTTACCTGCAGGTGAGATAGACTCTTTCTTGTAAACTCGTCACCGTTCCTTTTTATTGTGTTTGGCTCATTAACTTGTGGATGGAAGTGATATAAAAAGGATAGGGAGTCATTAACTTGAGAAAAATGTGAAAAAGGTTAGCCACTGTAATGCCAAGTACTGTTGTTGGCCTTTCGTGGGAGTGTCTGCAATACCTCATCATAGAACTTGTTTGAAAGATTACAGCTTCATTGCTGCGTTCAGGATGCTATTGATAGATAAAATCTTATATTCATCCAATTCTTGTCAGCATTTTGTGTCACCGTTTGCTTGGTTACTTAGTTTTGGTTCTTTATATAGATAATCAGCTAGAGAATACTGAAGACACGATATCTCACCACGTACAAACATGCAAATTTATTTGCTTTTAACAGGCCATTAGGGCTTCTTGTTAAATACGATGAAGCGATTTGGAAACGCAGATGAGTGAATATCACCCTCGAGTTCGTTGTAATAGTCAAAACTTCTCCGCTTTGTTGTAATAGTCAAAACTTTTCCAAGGTCGCACCATACTAAACTCGACTGATATCTCATTAAGGGATCAAACAACTAAATAAATCAGAAGTCCTAGTAGTAGTAGATTTTGTAGTAGGGGAATGAGTAGGAGAGGTACTTTGTGTAATATGGGATATTAGTAGGCTCTATATCCACGCTACAAGATGTATTTGGCTTACCTATACATCTTTCGAGTTTCTCCTCCCCTGAAATGTCTTGAGAAAGTCAACACGGTGATATCTGGACTTTAAACCCTTTAATAGAAGATGCTCTAGCCAGTTGCGACAACCCTGTCATCAATAGCAGTTGTCTACTTTTTAATTTACACCACGTGAAAGTTTCTCTTTGATAGTGGAAGAGGGAAGAAAGGATCATATACTGCTGAGAGAATTTCCTGATCTATATCATCATGAGATAAGAATTCGAGAATATCCAAAAATAAAAGGAGTTATTGGTCCATTTACTTCAAGGCTAAAATAGTGATTGTGGAATAATGGGTATGAGATAATGTTCAGGCACACTCTCAGCAACTTCCAAGCCCAACTATCCTGTATGCTGCCTAAATGAAGGAAACCTGCCTATTGGTAATCTCTTCTCAACTTAGCTTTTAGGTATTGAACTTCGATTATGGCATTTGCTTTTACTCCTACTTTTGGCTAAGAATAGGTTTTAAAGCTGCTTAAAAGCTCATGGTGAAAAGCATCAATATTGATGCTTTTGAAATATGATGATTTCCAAATTCAGCTTGTGCCTTGTATATAATTAAAAAAACTTCGACAAGCGTCCCTAATTTATCGTCCTTCAGTAAACTCTGAACTTTTGAGTCAAAAGGTTTACTTTCTTTACTGTCGAGATCGTTTGGGACAATAAAATATTTTGAATCAAATAAGAGAACGCAAAAAAACTAAAGAGAATCTATTGGGTATCACAAGACCTAGCATGGTCCCCATTTTGACCAGCCTACGATGCCAATTCATGAGTAGATGTTTTCTGGTAAAAGAAATAGAAAGTATGTTGGATTGAATGTAATTTTTTTGTATTTTGAGATCTAAATAGAAGGTAGTTGAGTGCTATGGAGTGTGTGCTATTTTTATTACAATGAAACTTTGAAATGTATCGAACGAAATCTATGCTTGGGAGATACCAATTGAAAACTATAATTTGGGTGTTCACATGATTTTGTGAGTAAGGAATTGAGCTCAACTTTGGCTCTTTTTCCATCAGAATTTTGGAAGAATCAAAATAAACAATCTTTCCATCGTGTTTGTGGGTTTGTGGTTTAACAAAATGGCTCTAATATGTGCTTTTTTGGTGTCAAGGGAAAGGCCACAAGAGTTCTGGATTTCTAGTTGTGGAGTGGGACCAAAGCAAGAAAACCGGCAGACACCGACTTTGAGAAAACAACGTGCTTTTTTGGTGTCAAGGGAAAGGCCACAAGAGTTCTGGATTTCTGGTTGTGGAGTGGGACCAAAGCAAGAAAACCGGCAGACATTGACTTTGAGAAAACAACTCTAGTGAGGTAGCCTCGCACTTCCACCAATAGCGATTTCAGAGGATTCAGATCGAGCTTGGTGTCTCGTTGCTCTAGCATGACTTAACCAAGATTGGGATGAACCCCGACTTGGGATTCATAGTTCTGAAGGTGATGACAAGTTCCTTGAAATTCCAGTTCACATGCTTAACCAAGATTGGGATGAACCCCGATTTGGGATTCATAGTTCTGAAGGTCATGACAAGTTCCTTGAAATTCCAGTTCACATGCGGTTAAATTTTAGTCCTGGCTTAATTATTCTTTAGATTTGAGTTTCTTGAGTTTTAATTACTCATTTAAATATATGAAGTTTGAAGGTTGAGTCATATGTAGAGGGTTACAAAACTAAGATCTCCAAGCTCATCAATAGCAGATTCAGGTTAATTTTATTTTCAATTCACTTAAGAGTAGTTACCACCTTTATATATATCATTCTCGTAATTAAGTTATTTCCAATTTGACGAAACCGAGACACTACTAAATAGCAAATGGTTTATCTTCGTAGGCATTAGTTTAGTGACTTTTCATGTTCCCTCTGTATTTACAGTTTATGCGAATCTCCTATTCCGTGCACTGTTTGTGTTGTGCAGTTTCCATGTTCAACGCACCTATACAAATGGTTTAATTTCTTTTTCTCCCTTTTCCGTACGTCAGTTATTTATCACGCTAGTGATTTATCCTTGAGTTAATCTGCACTATAAGTTTCATTCCTTTCTTCGAGTTCGATTTATCACATGCCCTTTTTTCTACTAATTATTTTTCTTGTGAAACTACTATTGTTCTTTGCAAGTACTTATTAGTTTATTTTAGAGGTGACAAGGTGAGGTCTTTGTAGAATTCTTTTTGTAGGGTAAGTTAAAGAGTTTATAAAACAAACTTGACCATACAAGAGCTAATAGGCCACTTAGAAAAAAACAAGAGAAGGAACAAGCAAAACATCCAAAAAGGCAGATTGTAGAACAAGAAACTAAGGCTGCACTCTGTGGGAAAAAACTCTGTCACTAATAGACCACTTGGAACAACCTATTAGCAAAAGTCTTCTTGACAGCCCTCCAAGAGCTAAGCAAGGCCTGACATCATTCTCAATTCTAGCCACAAGTTGAGTCCCGATGGAGCTAATCCACTGAAAAATACGGGCATTTCTCTCCCTTCAAATTTGATACATACATGCAGCCAAAGAAAATTTATAGACGAAATCTTGCAAGCCATTCCACCCATTATACCTCACTGCCCATCTCACTTCATCTAAAGTGTACCTTGGTTCTTCCTATGTTGGTCTATTGATTGATCTTTAGGTCTTTGTTAGTTTTATTCCTTTTTTGAGTCGCCTTGCATAGATGAATAGTTAGAATAAAATAAAATAAGATGAGCGATTGGCAATTTTGGGCTTTTAATCATGTTTGTTTATCCAATAGGTTCATTTTTGGAGGAGAGAAAATCACTTACTTGAATTTTGTTTATTTCCGTCTACAATTCTTATGGAATGACCTCCAGTTAGTACAATACTTGTTTCCTTCCAGCATTTGACGTGGATAGGTTGGAGGAAATGAAAAAAGTACTTGGAAACTCTGCTGCAAGTGTGGGTCTTGAGTTTCCAAAGGCTTGTCTACCTTGTTTTCTGCAAGTTCCATGTCCTTTACTTTGTTCTTTTGTTTGAAAATATTTCTTTCCTTCGATTTTTTTTTGGATAAGTTTTCTTTCCTTTGATTGTGGTTGTTCAGCTGTCTTATTCTACCTTTGCAGGGATGGGGATAGACCAAATGATGTTCCCTCCCACTAAGTTTCTTGATGTGCTAAAAACTTTGAATTTCTATTGGATTTCGTTTGGAGAGCATATTTGGGTTGTTGGCACCTCCTAACGTTAATTCATTATTCTTGTATGCATAACTAAGAAAAGTAAGGCTATCAATGTTTTTAATCTATCAATGGTTTTGAAGTAGCAAGATTGGACAGAAGAGTCAAGTATGCAATTACAAAAGTAGGCTATCAATGTTTTTAATCAATCAATGGTTTTGAAGTAGCAAGATTGGACAAAAGAGTCAACTAAGCAATTCAAAAGATTCGCTCATTAGCATATGGCCATACCCCTTCCATCTTGTCATGGAGAGATTGGTCCTATTTACGAGCATGGTACAATCTTGGTCTATTGCAAATTATATTGAGGAATTTCGAGGAGAACTGGCATGCTTAGAAGTGGGTTTTTTTTTGTTTGGATTGTGTTTTAAGAGGGGAAGTGAGGTGTGTAGAGGGTAATGGAGGGGGGAAGAGTGCAATCACTTTTAACATATGACTTCACCTCCAGAAGTGGGAGGAAATAGAGGGGAAGCTTAGTGATATTAGTTAGTATTTGTAATACCATTATGCAATTAGAGATAAGGTACAAAATAATAGACGAGTAATTACTTCCTGCAAGATTACTCTCCAAATGATTTTTTGGATGAGCGTTTTGGAAACTAAGGTTTTGAACCACCACCATATAAAAATTACTTTCAGTAAACCTGATTCTATTATGATTAACAATTTTTTCAGGGAGTAACCATACAATTGGAGAGATAGAGTATTTGCACTCTCTGCAGCAGCAACTTGAGAAATTAAAGGTTGAGTTATTTGTCAGCATCTTCCCCTTTTCAGGCGTATATATCTATTGGTTAAGGGTGAGGCCTTTTGGGATTTTTTGGTGCCTTCCTCTGTTTAAGGGAGGAGTGAAGATTATTAATGTCTTAATGAGAATGAAATTATGAGATCTAGCCTTTTTTTTACTGGAAAAGCATGCGAGTTACTCTCTTCAATTAAAAAGCAATAGGATGTATATGTTCATAATATTTGGATTTTATCCTTTTTTTATTTTATATATATATATATATATATATTATTATATATATAAAGAGCTGGTAGGTGGCATGGCAAAATTTCAATTTGGGACGAATTTGCCTTTCAATTGCTGGGCCTCTTCTCTTAACTGGGTGTCCTTAATTGTAATTTTACCTATTCTGCAAAGTGGGATACGTTGCGCGCTATAGAAGAAGATGATCTGCCAAGTGATAAGGAGATTTCACTAGTCACCAAACTATTCAACAAACTCATC
Source organism: Rhododendron ovatum (assembly GCA_019656835.1). Classification (NCBI taxonomy): domain Eukaryota; kingdom Viridiplantae; phylum Streptophyta; class Magnoliopsida; order Ericales; family Ericaceae; genus Rhododendron; species Rhododendron ovatum. The sequence goes on along the minus strand of CM033791.1, from coordinate 16,199,879 downwards.
AGAAAGAGAAAATTTGGCCAGAAGGAATCTCTCAAGGGATGAAGAAAAGAAAGATCAAATCATCTGCTTTAGATGCCAGGACACATCAAAATTGATTGTCCAAACCTATCAAAAGAAAATAGAAAAGGAAAGGACAGAGGCAGGAAGGCTTTGGTTGCTGCTGCTTGGGGTGAAAGCGACATCAATAGCTTAGACGAAGAATTAAGCGACTCCGACATTACTAATCTTTATCTGACAGCAAGGGTAGGGGAAGAAATGTTCCTTGACACTCTCACCAGTTTTGAAGATGACAATATCATCAACCCCTGCCTTATGGCCTTGGGATATGATGATGAGGTATATCTAGACCCTATTTCATTTGAAGAACTGCAAGATAATTTTGATGAATTGCAATTGTCTTATAATAATTTATATGAATATGATGAGTCGATTAAACTAGCTAATATTAATTCTTGATTAAAGAAACAAGTTTCATCTCTCTCTAAAGACTTACATGATTTGGAAAAGAATTTTTTTTTAAAATGAAAAGAACACTGACTTGAATAAAATAGTTTTCAATTTCATTCAAGGAGAAGAAATTTTTTATAAACTGTTAGGTGATCAAAAATGTTTTTTTGATAAAGCCGGAATTGAATATAAATCCTTCAAAAAGCAAATGTCTTTTAAAACTGTTTTCATTAGAAATTCTACTTTGAATGCACCATACTCTACCTACACAGTTTGCAATCAAGCAGGACACATTGAATATTTTTGTGATGTTAGAAAGTCTGTTAGAAAGGGAATGAAGACTATGTGGGTCCCTAAGTCTGTTGGCACTAACTCTCCAGACCCATGCAAACATGGGTACCAATATCAACCAAATGAATGTTATTGTAGGTGTGCTTAAGGTCAAAGTCCAAATAGGGAAATGATATCTCGATAGTGGATGCTCCAGACACATGACTGGAGACAAATCAATGTTTTCAACTCTTGTTGAAAAATATGGCGGCTATGTGACCTTTGAGGACAACAACAAAGGCAAAATAATCGGTATAGGTACTATTGGTAAAACTCCCTCTACTACTATAGAAAATGTTTTATTTGTTGATGTATTAAAGCATAATTTACTTAGCATTAGTTAATTTACACAATGGCAACCAAAATGGCCTAACATAGACAAACATAATTCCACGGTTGAAACCACTCCACTATATGCCGTGGAGGTTCTGGGATATATTAACAGGAAATAAGCATCATGCGGATTGAAAAATAGTCTTCATAAGGATAAGGAATCAAGGATCATGTTCATAGTTCCAATGCACATACATGCAAGTTGACATCTGGCAGGCTTGCTTCCAAAGTAGCTTTTACCCATACAACTGGAATTCATGTACCAGTTAAACGAATATGAGTAAGTCTACGGACCATGAATTCCACCCATGACTCAACTCATGATGTTAACGTGACATGTGGGTCCCATGCCACATCAGCAACTACCCAAATTTAAAAAAAAAGAAAGAAGAAGCTGAATTTTCCCCCCCACCCCAGATCTATCTGATTCAGAGAGAGAGAGGAGGAGGACACCCACCATCGGAGAGGAGGTCACTCACCACCGGCGACCAACCCTCCGCCCATCACCCCCACATCCGACGTCGTCGCCGCCCATCACCACTTCCACATCCACCGCCGGTCCACCCTCCTCTTCTCCTCGTACCTCCTTCGCCACCTCCACCTAAAACCTAACCAACCCCGCACCTCCTCAATTGACAACGGCATACCCCTCCCTCGCATGACGACGCCAACGAGGACCAAAACGCTGTTGGCGACCTCGACAGAACTGTCGTGAACTCTTGCCCCAAGTTTCCCTTCTCCAAGGGTAACAACAACAGAGAGAGAGAGAGAGAGAGAGAGAGAGAGAGAGAGAGATTGTTGTCGGTGGTCATGGGTGGGATGCATGGTTCCTAGACTTTCTGAAACGAATATTGCCATAAGAATTAGCTCAAATATCATCTCTTGTACAAAAATTGAGCAGCCAAAGAGATTGAAAAAACCCAAGTACTTGTGACTACGTACACAAGTAGGATCTAGAAAAGTCCTAATGCCATATGCAGAATAACTACTGCACCATTCTACCTGAAATCCACAATTTTCTGTAGCAAAATTACAACATAGCAGCTAGCAAGTTGGCTAGACTTGGTATGCATTACCTCTATTATGTTGATGCAATGGTTGAGTTAGGGGAAACCTATCCTGTGAACCTTTTCCTTGCTCTCACTCAAGACAACATGATTTGGTACAGACTTAGTTATAAATATGATTAAGCAAAGATTGGTGTCTTATGCGCTATTTCATGCACAAACTGCACGAATGTAGAATTTTACTAGTCAAAACCACACTGATGCTTATATGTGACATACAACCCATTATTCCAGCACATCCAATGGGGACTTCCTGTCAAACAACCATTAATCCCTAACATTACAAGTTGTAATTTACAACTATTACAAGAATGCAATTTACCTCTTTGACAAGATCATCCAAAGCAGATACACCCAGACGTTCAACATGAGTGTACACCAGCTATGTTTTTTTCCTCTTTCGAGCGTCTACCTATATCTAAAACAAACTTGCAAATGACATAGAAACACATACAATTAGTCTGTGAACATATACACATTACCCCTTCAACCTCATAAGGATAAATGGCACCTTCACATTATGACATAGGAATGAGGGGACAAAGTAAAAGCAAAAAAAATGGTACTTTATTTTCCAAATGCAGTCAGCAGCACACACACACACAAAAATGAACAAAATATTTCAATGAAATCGGAGTCAAAATCCAAGTGCTGGAGTAAAATGAAAGCCAATTTCCAATGGAAGCTGCAAGTGGCACCTACAGTATACACTAAAGGGAAGGCTTGCTAAGACAGTTTACAAATTCGCAGCAAAGAGCAATTGACTGTACCGGTAAGGAGAGAAATGACATCAATGGAGGTGGTATAACGCATGGAAGGCCTAGAGAAGACAATGGAGCTCTCAAACAAGACGTATGATTTAGCAATAAGAGTATAAATGGTGTGCCATTTAGTTTCTTAGCCCATGTAGGAGGGAGAGAGAGAGAGAGAGAGAGAGAGAGAGAGAGAGAGAGATCATTTGGAGTTCAACGTACCGTTTTCTTTAGTTTTGTCTCTGTTAGGCACTTATTCCGAAAATGGCAACATTTGGCCGAAGAAAAAGCAAACTCTATTTTGGACCATTGGATCTGCTCCATAATGTGTTGTCATGTCCCTATTAAAAGCCTCACATGGTCATCATCGGCAAATCTTCACAGATGATCCGATGATCCGGATCCCTTTGCAAGGTCTTGTGGATGTGGAAGTGTATTGATAAATGCAAAATTGCACTAGGCCCCCGCCTAGAATTTAGTTATGGCTCCACCAATTAGTTAATATGCTACAAGTAACCGCACAATAATCTCCAGAATTAGCAATTAATTGAATTATAAACTATAAAGATTTATACTAGTCACATGTACATGTGGCTCCCAACGCACAATCTACGGCTCCCAAATTTGGTCCCAATCAACTAATTGTATACATGGGTTCCGAATCGTATCTCGGACTACAAAAATGGGTTCCTATCTTAATCAACATCAATGTGAATTCGAATTAAATTAACTCCAACAAGTAAAAATCACTTAAAATTTTAAAAAATTAAAAATGAACCGCCACATTACATGCCTAAAGATAAAGATTAAAAAAAACACAATTAAGACTATGAAATGGCAGTAAGTCTATGGGATCAGCAGATTGGTACATATTTTTCGTGGGGTCCACTACGGGTCTTATACAAATGATCCGAGTCGATCATTAAAATTAAAATATTTTTTCAAGGGCTCTCGCAAAAATTCAGCTCAATCTGATACTTATAAGTGTTCAATCCAATCATCTAATTTTTCATTTAGATTTCAGGATATGAAAAAGTTAGATGATTGGATCGAACATCTATAAGTATTGGATTAAGCTGAATTTTTGCGAGAGCCCTTAAAAAAATGTTTTACATTTAGTGAACGACTCGAATCATTTGTGTGGGACCCGTAGTGGGCCCCATCGAAAATCTTTGCACAAAATTTGTACCAATCTGCTGTACCCATAAACTTACTGATGAAATGGGTTCCTATAATTTTCTATCAAAGTTGATCTCTCTAAGTGAAAATATAGCCTTTGAAGTTTGAATAGTTGCTAGAAGTGCACCTGTCGCAAGTAGCAATTTACCACGCATGCCCACAAAACTAGGTTTGATAATAAAAAGAAAGGAAAAATTAGTCATAAGTACGGTAAAATAATTTTCATTTAGGGAAAATATGTCAGCAAAATACTCCTAATTTTTAGTGGAGTTCTTTTAACTTTTTGAATTTTTTAGCAATAAGACCAAAATATGTTTAGATGCTTTCATATGGTTTTATGATACACTTTCTTTTTATAGGATTTTAGTAATTTAGGCAATTTCATAGGGTACTTTAGGACTTTTTGGCTCAGTCTCCCAAAAAGATACTCCACTTGGTTTAACTTTTTGAGAGTAACTTTTAACTTTCGGCACAGTTTCTAATAAATCTCTCTCCACTCATTACTACTCAATTCTCAAAAATAACTTTCTAATATGTAAACCAAACAAAGTGATTACTTTCCTTGGAGATGTTTTAATAATCTTGTAATTTATAAGTGATCATAAACCCAAACACCCCCTCAACTATCACGTTTTTGCAACATCACTCCCTTAACTAAAAAATCAACCAACATGACCCCCTAAACTATCAAAACTAAGCAACATCACCCCTTATCTCCACTTCTGTTAAGTTTGGGGATGGAAAAGGGACGAAAGACAAATATACCCTTATATAAGTTGACGGAAAAAATAGGGCAGAAAAATTAGATTTCATCTCATCCTCTTTTCTCTCACACGCCCATCTCCCTCTCTCCATGGCGGCTCACACACACATCTCCCTCTCTCCATGGTGGCAAGGGGTCAAATGATCAAAAATCCATTGAGAAAATAGCTTATCAATCATAAACTACACAAACCAATACTCTACAAAATAACCTGTACACGTAGTAAACACGTTAGCACTAAAGCCGCATCGTTGGGAGTTCGAGAAGGGCACTCCGACGATCAAGTTAGTATAAAGGAGAGAAAAGGGAGAGCTCTGGATAGGTATGTGAGTTTTCGGGGTGAGAGAGGCTTACTTTCTTCTGAAGGAGGGGCACTCCTTTTATAGGCAAAGATAACTTAGAGCTCAACCCACGCTCGGTGGTTGGGGCTAAGGTGATATGCTCAGACAGGCATGTTCTTATCCAAAAGCCTATCATGAGCTCTGCCCTCGGCTTATTTGTCAAGTTGGGGTAGTGTCACGCCAGCTTCCATCTGCCTGTTGGCCTTTAGTTGTCACGACACCTGACCCTCCCACCTGTCCAACTCTTCCTGCCTTCCTCTCCAAGTTAGGGGACTTTGGTAGCTTGACATCAGGTTATATATCCGGACGCATATGTCCGGCAGCATGGCTAGGATGCCCCATTACGTCAAGTAACTTGGTCCAGCGAGAGCACACAACAGGAGATCGCCAAGCCTACCGAACATGGTTAAACTCTTGGACATCTAGTTCTTAGTATCGGATGGGATGAGCCCAGTTCAGCGAGTCGTCTCGGCAACAACCGTTCGGTAGAGAACCCAAGTATTGGTCCGGTGGGCACCCGCCGAACACTCGGGGTGAAGGACCAGTCCACCCCTGACAAACGAGCTCTCTGATCCTTCTCATGCCCTGCAGTGCGCACAGCTGCAAGCTCCTAATGATACGCCGTTTATTCTACTCTAAATCCTTCCTCGCATGTCATTCACCTCCAGTCACTTACTTAACCATCAAAATGCCTTTTCGGTCACCTCTGTCCGATTAGAAACTGATGGTGGGTATTCTTGTGCTGATTAGGGCGAGCAGCACTTCCTGAGCCCGAGATTCGAACCTTAGTTACACCATAGTGTTCTCCAGCTAAATCGACTCACTACAACATCCGTACACAATCTATGATTTCTACCGCACTTGTTTGAAGAATTAATTGACATCTTGAAATTAGAGTCCATAAAGTTGAAAAATTATTAAGCGTTAATTTCCAATGAAAAATTACACAATTTTCAAAAATGAAACATTAATAGGTTGTGAGTTTGGCCTAACTTTTCATGTGTTTTCTTGGCACAATTTTTTTTTTTTTGTTATTTTCTCTCAATCCTATTAAAATTTTGGTTAAATGTTTACATTGCATTTTTCTCTTTTAACTGTGTCTTTACTTATGGTGACTTGAATAAGATAACAACTTTTCTAGCACCACACCCAAAACACGGAATGGGAAATCCTGCAATACAACCGCACTGCAAGGGGTTATAGGGTGGCCAATCTAGTTGTGAGACCCGATTCTCATTTTTGTACAAAAAGAAAAAGAAAGAAAAAAAGAAAGGATTGTAACTTTTAATGAGGACCGTATATTAGTTGAGAGTAAGTTAAAATATTTATGGACTACATTTTGAGATAAATGACAAAGAATGGAGATGGGCACGTGGATGCTAAAGAAGAATTTGAGGGTTTTTAGCTTGTATGGGGTTAATGACATTTGGCACCAATAATTCATGCGGTTGTCTCCCATAACTCTATATATATGTGTTCAGGTAATATACGGGTGAAACTCGGCTAAGGGGGAGCTGGGTTGTACAAAAGGGAAAAAAGAAGCGGCAGAGAAAAGAGAGAGAGCCAAGGGTAGTGGCTACTTAGTCTACGGTGATGGGTATTTGGGTAATTGATTTGGTAAAAGTGGAGCTTATGCATTATATGGTTGATCTTTAATTCAGTGGTATTTGAGGTTCTGGGTTGTTACAGTTGGTATCAGAGCGATAACGATTCTGTAGACTATCCTAAAATTAGATTTTGGGATGATGACCTATGGGTCGTAAATGATATTGAGTAATTTGTGTGCCTTCGTGAGCGTAAGATTATTTGGGTAAGTTCTCGGTAATAAAGAATGCTATTGACTTTCCATATCCTTAAATCATGAACATCTCATGATGCCAGAGTGGAAATTTTCTTTGATATGCATCGGGGAAAAAAAAAAACTTTTCTTGGATGGCTACTAGAGTTCTTATAAATTAGTACTCTTCACTGAAGGGTGTAAGTGAGTTCTTAGCTCAGCGTGTGGTTTGTTTGCGATAATTATGTGTTACCCATAGAACTGTTGTTGGGTCTAACTAGCTTCATTTGTTTTTAATTTGTATGTAGTTTGAATAACTTCTGACGTGAATTTATGATTCAATGGGTAGTATCATGATTAATTATGGTTTATTGAGGCGTGTGTTTATGATACCCTATATTTGACTAGGGGAAACTCAATTAATTATGTGTTCATCCACAATTGGTATTGGCAATTTGGTATTTGTATGGTTGTTATCATGAAAGAAGAGGGAGTTGAAGTATCGGGAACAATGGATGTAAATTCGTAGGTGATTCTAGGTACTGTATGTTTTGTTAATTGCATTAGGAGAAACTTATATTGTGTATTTGTTATTTTAATCATGGTTGCTATGTTGAAAGAGAGAACTGGAAGTATGTTTGGGTGAGTAATGGATTAGACATGTGGGAACCAAGGGCATTGAAGGGTGGAAAAAAACAAAAAAAGAGTGTTCAATCTATCTTCACAAGAGGTGCACATGTTTCTTCTCGGCATCAAAAAGAAGAAAATAGTGGGAGGTGAAATTCTCTGCACTTATAACTTTTAGCCTTCAAAGGTTCTATTGTAAGAAGAAATGTACATGGGTTACTAACGAACTGTGGAATGATTCCAGGATGGTTTGGTAGTTTGATGTGCATATGGGTTCATGTGATGTTATAAATGTTGGCCTAAGTGGCATGGTATATAGCCTTATGGCGTGGTCTTTGTTGTGTGGTATATAGCCTTAGTGGCGTTATCAGTATTGCCTTTGTGGCATGGTATATAGCCTTAGTGGCGTTATCAGTATTGCCTTAGTGGTGTGATATATAGCCTTAGTGGCGTGGTCTATAGCCTTGGTGGCATTATCAGTATTGCTTTCGTGGCGTAATTATGAATATTGCCTTGGTGGCGTTACTTGTATTATATGGGTTATAGGCAAGGTCCAAGATACCTAAATGCGAAGGGATATGATCCAGCTTGAGGAGCCAATGTCCATCAGATTTGTGGGTGAGTGAGGCCCGTGGTGCCTATATTTGTTAAATGCAAATAGTCCGGCCCGAGGTGCTCAACGTTGGATCAATTTGGTGAATTGATGATGGGTATTTTCTTTGTGTTAGATTCATAGATCACTGAGAATGTTTATTGAGTGTTGGGGCTGGTACTCTACATTAATTTTTGTCGAAAGTTATTATCGAGAATATGTGATAAGAGGAGTTGGTTTAATTGTTGTGATTTGGGTAAAATGAATGAAATTTTGAGGACGAAATTCTTTGAAGAGGGAGATAATTGTGAGACCCAATTCTCATTTTTGTACAAAAAGAAAAAGAAAGAAAAAAAAGAAAGGATTGTAACTTTTAATGAGGACCGTATATTAGTTGAGAGTAAGTTAAAATATTTATGGACTACATTTTGAGATAAATGACAAAGAATGGAGATATACTCCTGCATGGAGATGGGCACGTAGGTGCTAAAGAAGAATTTGAGGGTTTTCAGCTTGTATGGGGTTAATGACATTTGGCACCAATAATTCATGCAGTTGTCTCCCATAACTCTATATATATGTGTTTAGGTAATATACGGGTGAAACTCGGCTAAGAGGGAGCTGGGTTGTACAGAAGGGAAAAAAGAAGCGGCAGAGAAAAGAGAGAGAGCCAAGGGTAGTGGCTACTTAGTCTACGGTGATGGGTATTTAGGTAATTGATTTGGTAAAAGTGGAGCTTATGCGTTATATGGTTGATCTTTAATTGAGTGGTGTTTGAGGTTCCGGGTTGTTACACTAGTAGTACGGGCTGCACTGCAGAATCAAACACACACTCATACTCACATGAAAAGTGGGTCCCAACTCACAATAAGGATGCTATCAAAGTTGTTACTCCATCCGTCTCTTTTTAAATGTCCTACTTCGTAATTTCAACTAATTAAAAAGGCATCATCATTATATTTTTCACGTCAACTTTTTCCTCCACTTTCCTTACTTACCCATCATCATTACACTTTTACTCACTAACTTTTCAAAATAAAATCTACTTTTAGGGACAAAATAGACAATACACCAACTTTTACCCACTAACTTTACAAAATAGACACTTATTAAGGGACAGTCCAAAATGGAATACTGGACTCTAAATAAGGGACGAAGAGAGTACCATTTTATACTTTTGGTCTCTTGATCCTTTTTTTCAAGGTGACACTCGGATCGGCTTGCTCCAAATTATTCCAACGTTTGTGACATTCTCTTGGGATGCATACACTTTCGTTTTATCGTTTTATACTTGGAAATCTAGGGAAAATTATTACGTGAATCTTTACCACTACACATTCATGTGAAATTCGTAATTTATATGAAAGTATGAACCCCACATGTTCAGGTAGAGACCCTAAAACACATGTGGTGGTGCTCCACGTACTGAAGGAATCACTCCTTTGGTGGTGCCCATTCCATGTAGACGCACAAAAAAAAATTCTAATGCAACAGTTATTTGTAACGTCCTCTCACATAATGTGGGTCCCACCCCATGTGTTACAAATACTGTTGCATTGAAAATTTTATCGTAGACGCACATGGAGATATATCTACCTAATTGTTGCAGTTGGCTACTCAAGCTACTCTCTCTCTCTTCTCTCTCTCTCTCTCTCTCTCTCTCTCTCTCTCTCTCTCTCTATATATATATATATATATATATATAATCAATGGAGAACTTGAAAGAAGGAGACAATGAATTGTATGCAAAACTGGGTTTGTAAAGAGTTTAGGGAGAAGGTGGGGGTAAAATTAAAAACACAATATATAGTGTTGTGGCATCAAAGGAAGGCCTCGTGGCATTAACGCTTTGCTTTTGAAGCTATCTGAAATTCAGAAACAATGATGTCATTTTATGTTTTAATTCAACCAAAAATAAAAATAAAAGGAACAAGAGATAAGCAAATTCACCCACTTCCTAGTTGGAGAGATTGTCTTCAGATGTTTAAAAAATGTTATTCAAAATAGCACCATGTAACTTAACATAATTGGATAGTTTAGCCGAAGAAAAAAACGTGAAATCATCTCTTAGTTGATGTGCATATTTTAGCCCAAACTCTTTCTCAAAAAAACAAAAAGGAGAATAAATGGACTTAAATAGTAAAATAATACTAACAATAATGTTATGCAAAAATTATAGTTGGAATTGTATGTGACAAACACAAGGATAAAAATATGTAATGCCCCGATTTTTGAAAATTTTATTTGAATAAATTTCTAAAGTAATTTATTTATTAAAACAGAGTAAGACTAAAATGGGTCTTTAAAGGAGTTTAACAATGGAAGTCTTAAATATTGAAGTCAAAACTTAAATAAGTCTTGCAATTAATGTTGATTAGCAAAATAGAGTTTGGCAAATGTGAGTCTAGAGTTGGAGCGTCTTCAGGTGGATATCGCCCTTCCGGTTGGCGGTACAGATTCACTCCTTCTCCTTTGATACATACACATAATAGTTTAATGATAATAAAAAAAAATGTGTTTGAGGGTTCAATGTTAATTAGGTAAAGTCTAGGAGTACTTTTGTAACAATTTGGTACTCCTTCCGTCCCCTTTCTAAAGTCCAGTATTCCATTTTGGATTGTCCCTTAAAAAGTGTCCATTTTGTAAAGTTAGTGGGTAAAAATTGGTACATTTTCTATTTTGTTCCTAAAAGTAAATTCCATTTTAAAAAGTTAGTCAGTAAAAATGTAATCATGATGTCTTCATAAATGGTAAATAAGGAAAGTGGAGATAAAAATTAATGTGAAATGCGTAATGATGATATTTTTTTAATAAATTGGAGTTACGAAGATGGACATTTAAAAAAAAACGAAGAGAGTAATGTTTAGTGATAAATTCGAAATTTGATTAAGTGTAGGGGTAAATTGGTAACTTTCAAATATAGGGGTAAATCATTTATTTTTCAAATGTATAATAATTTTTAAGGAAATTATTTCCACACCCTCATTTTTATAAGTATTCTCTATTTCTTATAAGTGAGAAAATCAATACCCTTTTCTTTAATGTAATATTGAGCTTAGGAAACATTTCATATTAGTACCTGATTTTTCACACAAATCACACATAGACACCTAACCTTAACGAAATATCACATAAACACCTAACATATTAAAGAACTCATCAATTAAACCCTTACTGTCAATCTCCGTCAAAAAATAAACGGAAAACATGTTTTTCTCTCTAATTTTGCTACCCGCATCGACTTGTTTTCATAGATTCTGCACTTTTTTTTGTGGGCCCATTTTTTGGGTCCCACACATATTATCTGATCCATTGATTATATCAAAAATATTTTTTTGAGAATTCTTGTAAAAAATCAGCTCCATCAGATAAATGTAAGTGTATGATCCAATCGTACAACTTTTTATTCAGAATTTTGGATTAAAATTTTGCATGAAAAGTTGTAAGATTTAATCTAACACTTACATTTACCCCATTGAACCGATTTTTTTTAGAGTCATGCAAAAAAAAATAAAGATTAATGAGCGGATCGGTTCACTTTTGGCCGGGTTCCCACAATAAAAAAAAATTGTAATACAAAACTTTTCTTCTGCGTTATTATTTTCCTTTTTTCTTTCCCGCATAGTGCTAAGTTATTTTTTTTAATTTATTTTTTTGCCGGAGCAATTAACACTACCCAGTGTATCCATACAAATTAGTATTACATAGATTTTTTGTGGGGCTCACTTTTGGGTCCCTAAAAATGATCCGATCATTTCATTAGTTTTAAAATATTTTTTGTGTGACCCTATGAAAAAATCAACTCAACAAGGTAAATGTAAGTGTTTGATCCAATCTTTCATTTTTTTATTCAAAATTTTAATCCAGAATTATGAATGAAAAGTTGTTTGATTGGATCATATACTTTCATTTATTTTATGGAGCTGAGTTTTTGAAAGACCGCTTGAAAAAATATTTTAAAATTAGTGAACAGATCGGATAATTTGTGTGGAACTCAAAATGGACCCCACAAAAAATTTGTGCAAAATATGTGGAAAAAAAAGGCAGTGTGAGTAGCAAAATTGGAGAGAGAAACATGTTTTCCGTTAGTTTTTGAACGAAGGTTAACGGTAGCGGTTTAATTGATGAATTTTTTAAAACGTCAGGTGTTTATGTGATGTTTTGTTAAGGTTAGATGTCCATGTGTGATTTGCGTGAAAAGCCATGTGCTAATATGAAATTTTCCCTTGAGCTTATTTGATAGTAGATACTTGTAACTTTTTCAATATTTGTCTAAAATGATGAAATTATTTTTTTTATCGGCAAAAGTAATATTTCATTGTAATATTGAGCATATTTGATAAATACTAGTAACTTTTTCAATATTTGTCTAAAATGATGAATTTTTTTTAATCGACAAAAGTAACATTTTATAGAGGGATTGGTTGGAAAATATACCAAAATGGACATAACCCATAAAACTTGATGGTTTAAAAGTCCAGATAAAAACAAATAAAGTCCATAAACACCCCTGAAAATATTGTAAGTTGGAAAGCGTAATAGTAAATGATTTATCCAAATAACATGCCAAAAAATGAACAAAAGGGATGGAGCAATTGGTAAATTTTATTCCTATAGAGGGCACGAACCGAGCAGCTCGCAAGCTCGACTCGAAATTTTGGCTCATTTAATAAACGAGCCAACAAAAACTCGGTTCGTTAAGTGAGACTCTGCTCAATTAAAGAAACTCGTTTTGTAAATGACTAAACTCGGCTTGATAATGACTCAGTTCAAGTCTTGAGCCAACCTTGACCTCGAATTTTTGGTTTATTTAATAAACAAACTAAGTTTTAGCTCGACAAAGCTTGGCTAGGCACGTTTACACTTTACGGCCCTCATCGGCATCCCAACTGACACGCCATCACATACCTAATTGCCACTAGTCCGGATAATTGCCACTAGTCCGTGTCAGTCAATCAGATTCCATAACGGAAATTTACTGTATATAAAAAAAAAATTCAGATTCCCCAGCTGCCCCAACATCTCGCCCACTGCCACGTGCGACATCGAAAATCACACGCTCCAGCCGCCCCTCATCTTCGACAAACCCTATCCCCCACGCCACCCTCTCTCTCTCTCTCTCTCTATCCTCATCCCCGCCGCCGGAATCCATGAACTCCATCAACCCCTACCTGCCCGATCCCTAACTGGACGTCATTCTGATGGTCGATTCCGTACGGAAGCCCTAGAAGAATACGGGTCACAAAGCCATGGAGGGCTCTGTGGAGGATCTGGGAGCTCCTCCGGATTCGTGGGAGGTGGCCGACATGGAGGCCTCCCTTGGCAGGTTGATTCTATCTTCTTCTTCCTCCTCCAAGAAAGACTCTTCTTCTGCTCCGCTTTCGAACGCGCCGCCGCCGCCGTCTTCTTCTTCTTCGTCGTCGAGCTTTGCTTCTCGTGATGGTTCGGGTCAGAGAATTGGGGGTGTTGCCGAGGACGTGGTCAACTCGGTGGACCAGTTTCTTCGCGAAGCTTTGCAAAATCCTCGCGAGAGGATTTCTGGTAAAGTGTTAACTTGGGTAATCAGTTAATTGCTCGTTTTTCACTGGATTGGACACGGGGGTTTGCTTTGATATGGTTCATTATTTCTGTCACGTGCGGTTTTATGTAATTCTGGTTAATTCGTTTTTTAGTTAATTGGACTTAGGGTTTGTTTTTAATATGGTTTGATTATTTCTGTCACGTGTGATTATGGATTTTTGGAGGACTGCTGGTGGTGATTTTAAATGGTGATTTTGGCACAAGTTTAGTTGGCTGGTTTTCCCCAGCAGTTCGTGTTTTTTTCTGACTCTCCAAGGGGTATTGATGTTGCTCTATCTGCTCAAATTCATACCATCGTGTCATGACCTCATAGATCTAAATGTATGTGTGTATACTATATGTGTATACATATAGTGGTGCTACCCCTACTGCTGAACCGACTAACAAACGAACCGAACAGTACATTGTTCAAGCTTGGTTTGAGAACTTTGAAATATGTTGAGCTTGGTTTGTTTATGAGACGAACCGATCTCAAAAGAGCTTTAATTGAGCTGAACACAAACCGGGCTCGAGGAGCTTGAATTTGTTAGACATTGTAAGTCGAACAAGACAAGCATTAGTTTGTCCGAGCTTGGTTCAAAAGCTTCATGAGCTTCAAAAAGATGCTAAAGCTTGGTTTGTTTATGTAGCAAACTGATCTCTAAACGAGCTTTTAACGAGCAAACATGAGCTCGAGATTGAACTCAAGCTATTCGGTTTGTTTCTCAGTTGTAGACCCAACTGCCCTACAAATTGGTGTTCAGACAACTCAGACAACAGTCCGGTCTTCGGAACAGTCTGGTCTTCGGTGGTTCTGTTTACCTGTTACTGGGTGCTGTATTTAAAAGACATGACAATATGACATAAGGCATCCAGCCTGTGCGATGACTTGATATCGAAATGCGAATTGTCGAATCAATAGCAAATGTGCTGTCAATTTTTTCCTGTTGAAATTTGAAATCACGAGTACTCAGCAGCCCACCTGCTTCTAACGCCAGCCAGATCCTGCAAAAATGATCCATTGCGCCAAAAAGTGAATGAGATGATTATGCCATTGAATGACGTAATATATTCGCACTCGGTATATTGCTACAGGTATAGTGATTATTAAAAAACAGAAGACCCCCCTTAGATGGTTAATGTGCAAAAGTATATTGGTATCTGTATAGAAATATATGGAAGATGTATTGAGGTTCTGTAGCATCATGTACGTGTTATCCAGCACCTATTATACGGTGGTTTGAGGAGCGTAATTGTAGGAATTTGTGTATTCGTCTAGAGAAGCTGCTATAGACGCTCTCAAGACTGTCATGATCCTACATGTTCCTGAACTTGACACTCTTCTGCTCCTAGTTGTGCACCCGTATCGTACCACGAATTGGTTCTCACTTCGGGTGGTGTTTTTATACTTATCTTCTTTTTGCTATTATGTGAGTATCTAATTGACCTTAAACTGGTAATATGTGAGTGTCTAATTGAGCTTTTCTTTCTTGGAGTTTTGTTCAGTTCTAAGGATTGAGCAAGACATTTTAAAGTTTATTTTAGATCCAACTCAACAGCAAATGGAGTTCCAGCAACTTCCAACTTCCTATCTACGGTTGGCTGTACACCGTGTGGCCCAACACTACTCACTGCAGTCTACAGTTTTGTTGGACAATAATTTACCTGATGGTTCTGGTTCCAGAATTATTGTCCACAAGACTGCCGAGTGCCGGCTTCCTTCAATTCGTTTGGCAGACATCCCTGTGAGCTTGCCATCAGAAGAGAAGGGTGCCATCAAAGTTGCTATTAAGCAGAGACCACAGAAACGGTCACCAGCTGTTAGCAGCGCAAATTTGCATTCCATAAAGGCCAATAACTCGAGAAGTGTGGAGGAGAGGAAAGAGGAATATAATAAGGCTCGCGCTCGGATATTTAACTCTAGTAGTTTTAGTGGGGTTAGTGGTGGGATAACAGAAAATGTACGAAGGTCACTGGATAATATCCAGACTAATACGTTGGGGATATCAAAGGTGGAAGAGAAATCTGCTCCAGGAGGATCTGATATTAACAGTGGCAAGGGTTTGGTAGATTCTTCAACAAGTAACAGTAGGTTAGCTAGAAGTAGGACAGAGGAGCCAGTTGGTACATCTAAAACTAACAACAGGGTTGCTATTTTTCGGGACCGTGAAGTTGAACGCAAGGACCCTGATTATGATCGAAACTACGACAGGTATGCTTTTGTTATTCTCTTCCTCCTGGCTCCATCTCTACCCCTTTTCTCCCCATTGTTGAGTAGCATCATTATATGCAATGTTACATTATTTGTTCGGCTTAGCGGAGCAGATATTATTGATCTTTAGTTGAGCAAAAATATATACTACGTATCTTTTTTCACCAGTTTCCATTCAATTTGGAGCTGTTTTCATTATTTTCATTAGTGGTGGCGGAAGTCTCCTCATACAAAATTAAAAGAGACATTTTAGTTTAAAAAGTTTGAATAAGTTAGATAGGCCTATTCAGGTTATTACTCCAACATGATGATAGGCATACAGCGACGTACATACGTGGGTACATACAGGCTTGTATGTGAATGGAGATTCGTAGGTACAGTGGGTAACATATGTTAATGTGTGATATATGTTTACAAGCATAGCAAGGTTCTTGTGAATATTATCTAGGTGTGTCGGCACTTATAAAGTGTATAGTTTCGCATAAAGCTAGTATAGGTTAACGTTTATGTGGATATGGGAATATACTATCTATCTGTTATTCTGTATTAATCTGCATATACATACAACTATAATATGTTAAAGGAATCAACCTTCTCTGAAGTGTGAGGTTGGACTGCAGATAGCAATCCATGTAATATCGGCTGTCAAAATGTGTTTTTAGTGCTTCAAATATGTTGGAAGACTCTTCCCAGGAGAAATGATTCCTCCTTCCCTGGGAAGTCTCGTTAAAATCTGAACCATTGATTGCCAAGATGGACGACCTAGATGCAATTGGAGAGAAACCTCTGCAGTCCAATGGTATAGAAGCTGGTAGCTCAAATAGGGGTATAATGAGACAAGTGTATGCTGGAGCATGGGTTGTTAATTACTGTTATCAGTGGTAAAGTGTATCTTTCTATGCTGGTGCACATGTATGAATCAAATTATATGTGAAGATGTTAATAGGTGTGCCCGCATATTTTACGCATACATGGCGTGCTATGTTTTCTGAAACCGAAATATGGAGTTAGCAGCAACCGTTTTGCTTGTAAAAGCAATTTATCCCCATTTTTCAGTTCGGGCACTTTTTTCCTAATTAATTAATCGGGTCTGTCACAATGCCTATCTAGACTAGAAACAGCACTATGCGCTGTTGGAAAAAAGATATATATATATATATTTGTTGCTTAAAGTAATTTATAGTTGTCAAGCAAACGCTAGTTATTAGTTTTTCGTTGTTATCAAAGAGAGCAAAAGGCAAAACTCATGAAAAAGTGTTACTAGGTAGGATACTAGCTGATGTAGCTAGTCTTCTAATAATATTGTGAACATAAGTGAAGGCATATGCCTTTTGATTCCTAATTTATCCATAGAAGTAATAACTTTTGATTCTTTCAAAGTTACTTTTTATGAACATAACTGAAGGCATGTGCTACCATTTTTGTTTTGTCTGTATGCATGAGTAGGAGACTAGCTGATGTAGGAATAAGGAAAGTTTGGTGTTTTCATAGAGAATGTAAGGATTAGGTTTACGGTGTAAATAAATTGGAGAAACGGGATCAAATCAGGGCTGTTCTGGGTGCTCTGAACTGTACGCTTGAACACTAACTAGGGTTGCTTTTTACACAGAAAAATAAAAAGAAAGCAGTCAATTACTAATATTAATAAGACTACTAAGACCATTTCGTAGTTCGCTCAGACACAATCCTATCCAATCTTTAAACTAGGCCAATTTCCATATTTTGCACATTCTTTAAATTTACTTTTCCTTGAGCTTCTGGCACCCTGCATCACTAGCATCGTGTCTCAATCATCACCAGATTTCTGTACCTCAGCCTTTGGTGTGCAGGAGTACTAAAAGCCTAATAGTTGGTTCCATCTCAGTTCTGTGTTTCAAACCTTAAGACTGCTTGGCTAGATGGGAAACCACCAGCTATTTGCTTTAGTGGTATCTCCCGCCATCCCCAAATGCTTTCAAACACTGTTTGTAGTTTGTACATGTTTGTGTTTATCCTACTAATCATTGATTCATTGCAAGTATGCAACTAGATATTCCTAGTGATGGACAATACATTATTAGAAAATGAACTTTAGAAGGTAAGTAAACTACATTGGCTGTTTATGGGATGGGGGACTGGTATCTTCCTTATTTAGTCCCCTACCTACCTGCAACAAAATGATAATAGAAGCCATTCAAAGAAAACAAAATGATAATAGAAACATAGACGTGCAAAATTTAAACTTCATTTCAATGCTCTGTTGTTGGTTACGCTTTGTGGAATGAATCACTGACTGCTTTATCAGATACCTGCAAAGATTTGACCCTGGATTTGGATTCAATGGAGGACCATACACCATTCAACCTATGTACTCACCCGCAGTGAACTACAACTCGGAATTCCCACGACTTGGATCTGGTCATCAGCCTTCTATATCTTCTGAACACCACCCTCGGCCAATCCCTCAACATCTACCCGGTTTATGGGCTCCACAGTCGACCCCTGCTGGAATTAGTTATGGTCATCTTGATGTTGTGATGACCCCTTTCAGTCACAATCATGTTGGTGCACGCTCCACCTCTGCCTTATATTTGCACTCAGCTCAATATCCTTGCCAGCACCCTGGAATGCCGTTCATCAATCCTCGTGAACAGGTTCACCAATCCTTCTCACAGGTATGGCCATGTTTGTCCCTTCTCTCCCTTTTACTGTCAATATGAATTCCTTCTTAATTATGACATGGCATCAGTTACATTGAATATAGTACAAAGTTTTTCACAGTCACCGCCCAATCCCAATACCCAAGCGATTTACGTATGGAAAATGTGTGGAAAAAGATAATTGTGATAATCTAAAAAGTAATGGTGGTGTTGAAACTATCACTTTGAAGGAACAAAGTACATCGTGCTGTTGTAATCTATAGAAGCATCCTCCTATTGTACCACAACTTAGTTCACGTGGTGCACTGTGTTCCCTTTCCAATCCTTGTAATGGAAAAAGCAAAACATGATATAGGAGTGCAGTCACATCAACATTTTGATGATTCCTAGCTGCAGTTTTAGGCGTTCAGCTAAACAGAAAGCTACTGCCACTGTTGAATGATAATGCTACTCCCGACTTCTCAAATGATTACATGATATTGGTTTTTTGTTGCATGTTTCCATGAAATCTTGTCAGCAGCAACCTGATGCAAGTTTTGGATTAGCCCGGCCCCGATAAGGGGCGGGCAATGCCTGCACCTTGCCAAGTGAACCAACTTTATGGAGTGCAACCATGTGTATACCCGGCTGGCAGGTGTGCAGGCATAAGCAGCCGAGGTGGACTGGAATGGACAGTTCCTAAAAATATGTTCAACCTCTTCGATCCAATTCCACCAATCTCGGTTTTGGTATGGGCTTCTTCGTATTTGATGAGGCTCACTGGTCGGCGGCAGTTCCCTTGATGAGAGCTCCTAAAGAGCTTTGTTGGGGCATTGATGATGATGACGATGAATGAAGTTAGGAAAAGAATTGACCCAAGCGGAGAAAGCATGTCTTCTATTTGGAGGAAGGTATGATGCCTATTTGCCCTGCTTTATCTTCTATTCCCTCTGTTCCCATTCATGGCTTCTATTCCCTCTGTTTCCATTTATAGCCTTTATTTGGGTCAACATGTATTGTATTTATATGAAGGGAAATATCGATGTTTTTCCGCCAGTTAAAAGATCTCGACTATTTCTTGTAGACGCCTTTCAAAATCATCTAACCCAAAATGACTTCAAAGCATTTGACGACGCTTTTCCGATGTCCAGACAAGTGAAATGGACAAACGAATGGGGACGGAGTATCATTTATTCTATTTATATCCTCAGATTCAAGTTTTGTTTATTTTGTCCTGTTACAGCACCATAAAGTCCAAAAGGCAAGCGGGTAAGACGATGTTTCAAGAGAGGCGGCTCGTAGATTCAAGCCCTTTGACACTCTGGTAATGTTGTGCAATCTTGCTGTCTTCTTTCAACGGAGCTCGGGTCTTCACTCTTTGCTGTTTAATTGCAAAAATAACATGAGAACATAAAAACCACAAACCACATAACGTGCACTGTATATACGTTACTTGTATGTGCTGCTGTAAACTAGTTATCTGTACCGGTATTTTCTATATGGTTTTGCTATTGGAAAAGAATTTAGGGTTGTGGTAGAATGTGGCTTTTGATGAGGCAATTGCTTTGTTTTACATGCATGCTACTTGTTACCACAGCTTGGATTCACCCATCGAAAAGTAATTACGACTGTCGGTACATACATACATACATACATACATACATACATACATGTGTATATACATGCATATGTATGTATGTATGTATGTGTGGGCATATATTACGTTCAGAGTTTGTTATGAAGGTGCCCTGTCCTCTTCAGGTGTTTTTCGTGTTAGAGCCCTATACAAAATGCATGTGGTGCTAGCAGAAGTGGCATTGTCTCCCCTTTCCCTCTCATTCTTGCGTCTCTCCTTGTTATACATTCCCACTGTCTCTTCTCTCTCTCTCTCTCACACACACATACAGTTGCTCCTAGCAAGTTCCACGTGCGGAGCGTATAAAAGGTTGTCTTTTCTGCTCAAAGCTAAGCTGTTTGTACACATGATGACGGTTAAAGTCATGAATATGAACAATATCTTTTAGGAAGAAAGACAGACAAGAGGGCTTTGCATTTGGGTGCTTCTTGTTTTGGATGAACGATGGGGGTGGTGGTTTTGGGGTTGCTTGCCACCCATTCCATGTCTTCGTCCATCTCTCTCTCTCTCTCGGAATATATATATACGGATATAACTAGCCTAAACTCCACTACTTTTGCCCCTTTGGGCCCTCTGATTCGAAAGTTTGGAAGCTTGGTTCTCCATCAGTCAAATTTTCCAAGTATTGACGACGGTATGTCTACTTGTCTAGAAATTCATGTGTTCATAATTCTCTTTCCACCTGAAGTTCTTCCCTCTTAAATTTTTTTTTGCCAAAAAAAAAAATTGGGTTTCCTATTTTAATGTGGCAAAAAAAATATTCGGTTTATTTTAATATCTAACCAAAGTGTTACTTGGGAAGCGGATTTCTTAAGCTTAATGGTATTGCAGTATGTTACCTGCCCATAGTATATACTGTGGTATGAAGATGTAGGTTATACGAGTTGGACGTGGGGGAAAGCATACAATCAGTTATGTGTTTAGTTCCAAAATTATTCATGTAAAACTCATTTTGAAGGACATTATGACCTTTTTCTTCACATCTTGTATTTCCCAAGTGTCTCCCTTTTCTAGATTTTTGTAGTTTATTAGTAGTATCTAAAATGTCAGGGAAATATATGAGGAAAACTTTGGTATACTGTTGGATTGCTCAAGTTGCAGTTTTGGAATGACGATGTATTGTGTACCATGTTTCAAAACGTGCGATCCATTTCATGAGTCTCTAGGTTATTGGCAGGGCGTGTACACATGTGCGAGGGCGAGATATATTTTGCATCCTTTTGATTGTTATTTGTTTAGTTTCGTTAAAAGATAGACAGGTTCCAAAATAATGACATTTCTCTAGTTGATTCTCCTAGTTTTTCCTTTCTCAAGGCAAATATCAATCAACTGGCTACATCTGATTTTTCTTATGGATGGTTTCAGGGAGCAATACAAGCATCTTATAAGCATGGAGAATCTGAACTCTCAGCTATATTTACAGAACTGTCACATAATCCAAGAAAATGAAAGGCTGAGGAAAAAGGCTCAACGGCTCAACCAGGAGAACCAGGCCCTATTATCCGAACTGAAGCAGAAACTCAACGAAGCCAAGTCCAACCCCAAGCCCAAATCAGAACACAGCATTTGCTCCGCTTCCACTTCAAGCCCAATGAATTCCAACAATTTCTAATCACATGATTAACAAGACCCAATGTGAGGGTTTTGTGCAAAGTATACAAATCTTTTCTCCGATAAAAAGCACTCCCTCCGTTCTAAAATGGTAGTATTCTATAAAAAGACGTGTAATTCTTGGATAAAAAAATAAAGTACTTTTCTTCTCACAGAATTAAAGATCTCGATTAGTTCTTCAATTTGGTGCGAAAATTGTACGTATTTTTATGGGGGACTATCATTTTGGGACAAGGGAGCTTTGTTATTATCGGATACTTTATATCTTGGCTGCTGATTTTGTTATTCCCTTTTTTGTTAACGTCACTCCCCTGCAAGTGTATTTTTGGTGCAAAAATACATTTGCAGGGGAGTGACGTTAACAAAAAAAAGAGTGACAAAATCATTTTTCTATATCTTTTCTATGTCTTTGTTTTTGGAGGCAACATGAAGATATGAGCTGCAGATGATTGTACTGTACGAGGAATAAATGAAGTACTACTATTTTTTTATGGTCTCTATCTCTCTGCGTGTGTGAAACAAGAATTAATGTTCCAATGGCAAGAAGCCTAGGAGCAGAATTTACCAATCCCCATTTGTTTTTCTTGTCAATGCTTGAAACTTGGAAGGTACAATGCATACAATAAGACAATTGTAACCAAGTCGTGATAGCTGGTGCATCTACGCATTTTCACTGCATCATCGTTTTAGATGGAGACATGCATTTCTTATCTCGTATTTTTCCAACAGTACTTTAGGTTTTCTTTTTTCTTTTTTCTTTTTTCCCTTTTAATATGACAATAACTGCACACGGCGCCTGTTTATTTTGTTATAGTATAATGGATTTCTTGTCATTCTTGTTAGGATAAACCTCGATCAATCCCATCCGCAACGGAAGCGTGACGAAAGAACAAACACGCGCAAAGGCACACAATATTTACGTGGTTCGGCCTCAATGCCTATTCCAAAGGAGAGAGAGAACAATTTTCACTACTATATTAAATGAGTTACAATGAGATACAAAATAATACTCAACCTGAGCCCAACTCACTCAGCGTGTTGGGCTTGGATATGGTACCTACTACCTACACAAAAGCTTTCCTTCCCCCTTTGCATGAGTGGATAATATTATTACTACCATCCATGTGGATTTTGTGACTTGTTAATAGGGGTGAGCAAAAGATCCGTCAAACTGCAAAGTAAGTCCAAGCACACAATAGGATTAGCAATAGGTGGCGTAGCCTCTAAATTTTTATTAACCAAACTTAGGTGGCTTAGATGAGCGATATTGGATCGATAGTCGGATGAATACCTTGTTAGATGTAGTTGAAGATGTGCTTAACGATATGACCAGGTAGCGTTGTCGCACTTATGTCCTCATCTTTATGTTTTCGAATATGTATATTTGATATGCTTCCGGAGCTTATGATCGCTCTTCTTTCAGCTGCAAGGGTAGAGGCCGCATCAGTACATTATATTGATCTCACCCAAAGGTTTAGGATTTCCTACCTTCACTTGGACGGATTATTTTAACAGATACACACCCAGAGAAAAAGCATTGACCGTGCTGGGCCTTAGTATAGTTGTTGTTTGTGGTTTATGTTCAACAAAAGCAAATGAGTGCTGCAAAATGTACTAGCTAACTAGCTAGGAAAAGATGAAAAAGAGATCAGTCCTATTCGTTGTTTGTCGAACTGGACCATAAGATGCAAGTAATGGCGAATTCAGGAATATTAACTAAGGTTTATCGTGTGCTCTCATCGTTTCTGACACAAATTGGTGAGATTTTCTGAGAAAAATCATTTTCTTCTCTCTGCGAAACCTCTCTATCCCCGCCATGTCAAATTGATTGCAGGAAAAAATGGTGATAGCTAGTGTTCTCTTGACTTAATCTTTTTGAATTTGGAACAAAGGTTCCTTCCGGTTCAAAATAAACTCAGATGATTGTTCTTTGGACAACTCTATTCAACTTGGTAGTGTGGTACTTGAAGGTTGTTTTTGGATCTTGAATTTGTAGACGAAACAGACAAAAGGAGAATAAAAAGCTCTACAAATTCCTCTTCTTTTTCTTTCCTTGCTTTTTGTTCTTTATTAAATCCCTCCATAAATTTAACATCTCACATAGGCTATGGCGTAAAGAAGATATATAAAAAAACCTCCAGCTCCCTCCATCAGTGCTTCAAATTTATAATACGACTAACATATTTAAAGAAATTAGTAAATAAATATATATATATATATATATATATATTAGTCCGGTTCCCTTGAGGGATCCCGCACGGGCTTACCGTGCGGGACTCCCATTTCCTGATCGAATTGGGATGATCCGAGTCGCTCAAAGTGATCAGAACGTGATTTTAAGGGTACTCGCGAGAAATCAGCAAAAAAAATGATTGGGAAGGGCTTGATCCGAGCAGTTTTTATTGAACGGTTCAGTAAAAAACTGCTGGGATCAAGCCCTTCCCGATCATTTTTTTTGCTGATTTTTCGTGAGTATCCTTAAAATCACATTCTGAACACATTGAGCGGCTCGGATCGTCACAATTCGATCAGGAAAGGGGAGGTCCGCACGGTAGACGGGTAAGGAATTCCTCACTGGTTCCGTGGTGTTTGTATATATATATATATATATATATATAGATTTACTAATTTCTTTATCTAATCTACATTAATTACAGTACCAATAATCACAACAATAACAATCCAATAATATGTCACTTGCCATTGCAAAGTTTATAGGGTTAACATTGTAATTTATTAACTTGTCCTATTGTTATGTTTTAGATATTTTTTTCATATGTCAATGTGAGTTTTCGATATATACCAAAAAAGAGCGTACGAAATCAAGGGATTGAAAGTTTGGAGGGTTATTTATAAAGTTTGGAGGGTTATTTATAAAAAAACAAAAAAAAAATATTTAGAGAAGTAAGTAAGTAATAATTAGTTTTTAAATAATCTCATGAACCAATAGAATCAAGATCATGACGCAATGAAGTAGATGGTTAGTAATCGGCAATCACTTACGTAAATTATGTTTGAAACTAACAGTAACGAATGATGATAATAGCAATATTAATAAATTAATTTAAAAAACGCAAATTTATGGTAGATGTTTGCTCAACGACATTCACAATATCATTTTTCTTGTTCTCCTGGTTGCGCGCGCGCTCTCTCTCTCTCTCTCAATGGCAGTAACTCTACGAGCTCCGAGTCTCAGACATACATCGTCCAAAACCCTCCCTTATCCCCGCCGTAATCCGCATTTTCCGGCAACTCACGTCGGTTTCCTCCTGCGCCACACTTTCACTCTCAACCCCACCCCATTACTCCTTCCCAAAACCCATTCATTTCCAAGCCCGGCTCACCGCTCCGATCAGGTATAATCCTTTTTTTTTTTTCTTTCTTCCTCTCTATCTAGAATTTTCACATTTGTCCTCATTGTTAATCGCATTGCGTTTCAGGTCGGTGGTGATGGAAGGCAATCTCGTGAGATTATGGGGTCTCCCGCGGCCTCGATTTGGATGAAGAATTTATTAGGGTTTGCGTTGAATAACTTTCTTCCGTTAGGTATTACTGGACAAAGTTTTCAAATTGGAATGGTGTATCGTTTTTCTCATTTTATGAATCCTGTTGGGATACATATCGTGTAGGGTTTATCCGACTTTCTTCCGTCAGGTATTACTGACAATGTTTTCAAATTGGAATACGTCGTGTCGGGATATGTATCGCGTAGGGTAAGATACGTTTAACATAGAATAATATAAAATTAAAAATATTCATACCAATTAACACACTAAAAATCTATTGCATATATTAAAAAAGAAGTTTTTAGGATGAAAATCTAAGTTTTCCAAGTGGGGTCTATCACATTGAGGTGCTCTAGTGTCTTGGCAAAGGGAAGGAAAAAAGAGTTATCTGATTGATGCAAAGAAAGATCGATGTATGTTCTTTATTCAACTTGAGCCCTAATGGATTGAGGTTGGATTTTCTTCAAATGGTTTGAATGTGGCCATAATTAGATCAGTCGATTTGGAACGTGTTTGGAGTTTTGCTTCCTAAAAATAAGGTTTGATTTTAGTCAATAAGAAATCGTAGTAGTAGGATACATACCTTATCAAGATACACAATTATATCGTAGGATAAGTCATATCGTCAGATTTCTACACAAAAAGGATAGGAGGTGGGATACATATAGTTTTTCTAAGGAGACCGGAGATGATACAAATCGTAGGATAAGATCCCGTATCAGAGGTTTTTAACAACCATGTACTGGAATGCTACTGTGTTTTGCTGTTTGCTGTTTCATTAGGGTTTGCTGTCTACCGCTCACACCAAGTGGGCAGCGGATAGCATGCATATAATGCCAAATAAGTTTAAATTTCAATGCACATCTCACGGATATTAATACACTTTTGCGAGTATCAAGATACTTTTTTTGAAGTTATCCATTGCGCCAAGGGCTGTGCTTAGCACCCCCAAGGGGTTGGCCTATTGGTCCCTGAGACTTAGGGGTTTGCTCCCTCCTAAGGTCTCAGGTTCGGAACCTCTCAGGTGCTATCAACTACTTTGGAGCCAGTCCGGAGCTTTACTTTGGCTTTAATTGGGCTCCTCGCAAGAGCGCGGTAGGATTGGGGCCTCAAGATTAGTGGAGGTGCGTGTAAGCTGGCACAGACACGTGAGTTATAAGGAAAAAGGGCTTTGCTTAGCATTTTCCTTCTCATTATTATGGTTGTGCTATATGTCATATTACTATGTTTTTTCTGTTGCTTTAAGATTGTCATGATTGCTGGAGTGATATTGCATTTTCCTTCTCATTATTATGGTTGTGCTATATGTCGTATTACTGTGTTTTTTCTGTTGCTTTAAGATTATCATGATTGCTCAAGTGATATGTTAATTATGCGGATGCATATAATTCATCGCCTCGTATTTTGTTTCACCTGGAGGACTGGAATAAGAAAGTGGTTAAACTATTCTGTATACAGGCTGAGAACTGTATCATCTATAGGAGAGGTACAAAGGACCAAAATGTATGAAAAGGGAACTGGAAGAGTTGATGTGAATGGTTGGGCTGTCATGTCCCATCCAACGGTGTACTTGAGCAGTGGTGGATATTCAGAAACTTGAATTTCCCAAATAAGACCAAGAAAACTACTCCAATGGATACTCACATAAGAATTGGAAGAGAACTTTTACGTTGAAAGAAAACATGTAGATACGTCGAGTTTTCAAGTTTCTGTAGGTCATAATCGTTAATTAATGACCTCATAATGTTGTTTTCGTAAGTTATAATAACCTCTTAATCGTGTCCTTGCTTGTATCGATTTATGGAGTGATGAAATCTTTTTGTAGTAGAGAGATGGACGTATAAAGGGTGTTCAAAAGTTTAGTGGAGTGGGCTAGA
Source organism: Rhododendron ovatum (assembly GCA_019656835.1). Lineage (NCBI taxonomy): Eukaryota > Viridiplantae > Streptophyta > Magnoliopsida > Ericales > Ericaceae > Rhododendron > Rhododendron ovatum. Next base: position 16,172,652 of record CM033791.1, on the reverse strand, counting down.
CCAGAAGCGACAAGGTGTTTATTTGGTTTTCCAAGGGAACAAACCATCATCCAAGACAAACATATGGACACATAATATGGAATGTGTCAAGTGAATACCCAGTGGCCATGTTTGACTGACCGGAATAAAAATGAGAGGAAAAGATATTCGACAGAATGAGTAATCCCATGGAGCTAATAGAGGGGATTAGCAATAATACCACATTCCTCCAGATACTGGTTTATAACCTGTTTTGTTGTATGATTAGTTATGTAACAGATATGGAATTCCTCTACCAAGTTATTGCATTCAATTCAAGTACCGGATATGATTTCCTATGGAATTATAATCTAGTCTCTTGTCCAATCCAGCCACTGAAACGGAGTGCCATATTGTGTATATGGTGCCCCTACTTGCAGCTGTAACCATCCTTTTGGAGCATTCAAGAGTTACATGTAACTTCAGATTCTAAAGAGTGCGGAAATATAAGTGGAAATGAAAGGTGTGACACCCATCCTTGAAACCAAAGCTCAAAGGTTCTCTACCCTGCCCATCATAGCTCAGAATACCTCACGTAATATCTACGGGGTACCAGCACAATCCTTTTTGCTGTGTCGTAAAACCAAATCTTTTCCCAGTTTAGGAGAATGGATGTGTGAGTTGAGTCGTCAAATTAATGTACTTTAATATGCATAAATATCCTAATCAAATATCTAGTAGTAAGGTGATTTCTGTTATATAGGTGAAAATTGGTTTTGCATCATGCAAAAGGTGTTAGCAATAATCAAGGACCGGCTATGGTACAGTAGTTATATTTGTCTTGTCATTTGCACGAAATGGATGATTGCACCAAACTTAGTTGCAGGGAGCTTCCAAAGTGGGTGCACTCTCAAGACGGGAGCTCAAATTGGTGCTCCCGTTGAGACGGGAGAGTGCTCCAAAATATTATTGGAGCTTCCATGCTAATCTCAAGGAAGAAATTCGGAATTCTCTTTGCAAAAAAGTGCAAGGAAGAAGAAAAGGACAAAAGAAGTAAGAGAGATTTAGGACTCTTGTCATGTATTTGACTTATATATGTGTTTAGTCCATAAATTTGATGTAAAAACTATATTGGGCGGTCTTTTCGTACTCATGTTTCTGTATAACAAATACTTATATCCACGCTCCTTTCGGCTTTCCTTACTTATGATCTTCTACATACCCCGCTCCCGCTCCCGTTGCCGGTTTATGCAACTAAGCACCAAAATACTGTGGCTTTATCAATGAAGGTACTTTGACAAGAGAGCTTGTTGATGTGTACTGTGTCTATGCCTCCTACATTTTAGTTGATATGGTCTACGCACGGCATATTGACTAAAAGGGTCTAATAAATGACTTCCCATAGAAGCTTTTAGCTTTTTTGTTTACTTGTGTTGAGAGTCAGTATTGTGGTTATCATGTATTCTTGTTTATAGTCCATGACGGTTATGCTATTGTTGTCACGTGCCATTTTTGTCGCCTAAGTTGAAGTTGTCTTTTCTAATGTATGTGCAGCTCTTGTTGGTGGAGTGATGTTTGGCCTAGTGAATCCTAGCCTTGGTTGTCTAGCGGACAGATATTATCTGTCAAAATTTAGCACTTTTGGGATATTTATTATCTCTGGTAAGTTTCCTACATGTAATTCTCCTTATGTCTCTTGGGGACACCCCATTGGCTTGAGTTACATCTGCAACAAATAGACTCAAATTTTTTGTGTCAGTACCTTAGTTATGGGACAATCTTACCTATCTGCTATATGAATTTGGATGCTACCTTTTCTAACTTCTCCTAGTTACAGGCTTAACGTTGCGTAGTGATGAAATTGGTGCAGCTGCTGAGGCATGGCCGGTTGGAATTTTTGGGCTAGTATGACCTCAAATTCTTTAGTGCCACTATGATATTTGTGGGTTCATTCTCCAGAAAGTTTCTTTCTTGTCCTGCTTTAAAGGAGAGGAGGATTTGTGGGTCTTTGTCTGCTTTAGGGATACCAAGTCTCTATTCACAATTTCACATGATCCCTTGATGAATAATATTTAATGTGATTTGTATGTTATCGTATTCTTTCAGTTTCATTCGTTCCTCTTTACAATACAAGCTTTTGTGTGTACAGGAATTAGGAATAATTATTGAGTATAAATCATCGTGCAAGTTTGGTCATTTGCATTCGTATAGTTTTGTTTAGGAGGGGGTTTTTCATCTCATCCTGATTCTAATTCTTACATTTGTGACTTTACTACAGAAATCCTGGAGACATGTATCCATTCTCTTTGATTTATATATTTTTAGTTGGGTACTTAAGTTGCTAGTGCCTGAAAAGAATATACTATTCATCAAATGATGCTACCCTCATCTGGAAGCAGATTCTCTAGAGTGGCTACCATTCATTAAGTGACGTTACCCTCATCTGGAAGCAGATCCTATAGTCTGAAGCCACCTCCTTTTATAAACGAGTGCTTCAATTAGTCCTTCTAGGATAGTAAGTTAGGATCTTCTGTTTCGGTTTCAATTGATGCTGAGTTACATGACTTTAACATATTGCTTCTGCTTCTCTTTCTATTCTTTTCCTCTTAATTTCAGTTGTTCTTGGTGAATATTAAGTGGTTGCTCTTCTTGTCAGTGTAGGGTTCTATCTTGTTGTTTACTCCCTTTTTTTCAAAGCTTATTTTACAACTTCAGCTCCAGCCTCAAGAATTTGTCACAGGTACTACAAATGGACCTGTTTTGAACTAAGTTGTGTATTTTTATTTTGGGATGAACAACAAATAGATGCAAAATAAAATGTGTTGTATTTGACATACAAAACAATATGAACTACTGTTTTATAAATCATGTTATGGTTATTCAGGGAAGTAATTCAAACTAATGGCTCGGGATATATTGTCACTTTTTGCATATATTGCCAAATGTTTGGTCTATCTTGACTCTCCGCATATATTGCCAAATGTTTGGTCTATCTTGACTCTCCAATCCTCCTTTGCCCATATCCCCATGGGGATTACATGGGTAGTACTTGGTTTGCTGCTATTGTAATGGCTTATAATCATGTCAGAGATGTTCAAGTTAATATAAAGCATGGAAAAGAGTTATGCTGGTGTATGCCTTTGGAGTCCGAGCTCCACATGCTAACTGTTTTTGGTTTTGGTTATCGTGGAATAATGTTTAGTCCTCTCTGTGATCATAAGGTTCATCCTTCCATCTTTTACGGTAGGAAAGCTTAAGGCTTTATCTGCTTGATCTGTTTCGCTTGTACATTGAACTACCCCTTCCTGATTATGCGGCATACTAGAGTGGGGGCTAAAATGGTACATTTCATGTAGTTATCCCATCTAATTCTCTCTGATTGTGAACTTTGTTGGCTTCTTGTCCTTAATTAATGTTACATGGCTAGTCTTGCATATGTCCAGTGTATAGGATTTTTTTTTTTACATCGGAAATGATGATGAGTCAAAACAAGAATAAACAGAAACTAAACGGATATTATTGTGTAGCTACCCCCTTTTTGCGGGATTGGATGATATGGTTTATTTTCTTTTCAAGGAAAGGAAAATAATAGCGTCACATTACGTATTACATTAAAATTCATTTATTGATGGGGAGGGTTATGTAACTTACGATACAAGTTATGTTAACAAAATTCGTATTGGGAAAGTTTTCTATTTTTCTTGCAAGTCCTCTTTGCCCTTTGTGTTGAGTCTATTGGCACGATAAAATGTAAGCGTCCAATGTTAGATAGCTTGATGTATATTCTGGGTCCATTTTCTAACAACTTAAGCTTTTGGGACAATTGGTAACTTAATAGTCTCGTCTTCTTTGATAAAAGGGAACTCAGTAATCCTGTAATGGTGTTCCTACTTGATAATAAAATCGAAAATGGGTGGGCTATAAACCCACAAGAGAAAAGAGAACACCAGAGTGAGGGATGGATGTACGAGGCATTGCATTCCAATAATTGGGTTCGGGCTGACAAGAAGTTAATGAAGTCGTCTTTGCTATTCTGTAGTTTCTTTTCAAATTTATTAGTGTTTCTGCTTTCTACAGGACTGGCAATATTTAGCTGTATGCCAACAACGTTATCAAGTGGAGTAGCTCTGACTAGGGTATGCTAGTTTTCTGTGATTATGTTTTTTCACTTTTTTGGCTATGTTTATCAGCGAACCCCAATAGAAAAGGGTAGCAAGTTTGACAATGGAATTCACTTGTTGAAATACAGCTTGCTGGAGGGAATTCAGCTCTTGCCCTTGCTATGACTTTGGTATCTAGTCTGCTAGGAATTTTGGTTGTAAGTTGGTGGAACTATGTTATACATGTCATTAGAATATCTTGTTCCCTTTATAGACTTGTTCAAAGATATTTTTGCTTTTACTACCATTGATATGAGTTGGTATTCGCACCATACGTAGATCTCTTTGTACTGTAATTGAAGCATTTCTGCTAGTTTCCGTAGAAGTCCCAAATTTGATGTGTCTTGATTTTGATCGCATTAAACATTCAGCCCTAATGTATTCTGCGTTCTGCGAACTTTAGTCTTTGTTTTGGTGTTCCATTTTTGTGTTATGATGAAAAGTTTGGCTTCAGTTGCCATTAAGAAATCTACCTCTCATTTGGTCTACCTTTAGAAAAGCTGTAGCCAATGCCGGTCTTTTGTGATCGAGGGTAGTGGAAAGACTCGATTGGCTACTCTGAGAATTGAACCAGGATTCTCATGCGTCCGTGCTTTTACTGTTTGCACCTTAAAATGGCCTTTAAGTTCAAGTTTTTACATTTATTTATGTGCAAAAATAGTATGTGCATATGTGTGTGTGTGTGTACACACACAGCCACAAACATACTGTTACCCTTATGTGTGTAAGTGTATATGAAGCTCTATAAACTCATACTGATTCTTTTAACAATCCATTTGGCTTACAAGGTTTTGATTAGGAGTTATAATTTGTTATTTTTTTTTGGAAATTGTGATGGTATGCTCTTATTGTTATCAGAGTGACAACGCTAGATTTCATCTGAAATTCTAGTGTTGTTTGTGTTGGGAGTCGTCAATTTCTGCGTCATTTGTACTATTTGTTAGAAGTGTTTATTAGAGAAAGTGGGTTTGTCCCACGTCGTCTATCTTATGTATGTGTAACTCTCCAGAGTAATATAAATAAAGGTATATGTGTAAGGGTTCATTAACACCCTAAACACTTTTCCTCATCTCTAATAACATGGTATCAGAGCTTAACCTTAACCCTAATCCTAAACCACCACCATCTTAACCTTAATCCTAAACCATACCCTAGCCTCTGCCTTAACCCTAACCCTAACCCTAATCCTAGTTCACTGTTCACAATTACTGTTCATCGCGACTGTTCACGATTACTGTTCATCGCCTACTGTTCACGGATACTGTGTTACAGCGATTACTGTTCATCGCGTACTGTTCACCGATTACTGTTCACCGACGTTACTGTTCACGAGTTACTGTTCATCGCGTTTACAGTACTGTTCATCCCTGTTTCGGCGACCATCTTCATGCACTGGCATGCATCACCAGGCCCTGTTTTCTCGTCTTTGCAATTTCCGTTGATGTTTCTCTCATTCTGGTCACTATTTTCTATACTGTTCTTGTCAAGTATCTCTGTCATGTGGTGGACTAGTGGTTGTGAAGAATATGTTATGTTGGGGTTGTTGATATTGGGTATCTATCCAGCCTGGTGACTGGTTCGATGTTAGTATATTAGTTGATTTTGTTGATCAATAGTTATTGGTATTTTGCTTTGGTTGCATACCGGTTATTGGTTGTTACCCCTCCATTGTTCGGTAGAATGTCTGAGAAGAAGGATTCTGATTCTGGTACTGTTTCTAGCCCTAATTCTACTCTTGTTGGTAGCATATCAAGTGGTTCTTGGTCTCGTGAGAGGCACCGTATTACCTCCACACCATTAAATGGGGGCAATTATGTTCTTTGGGCTAAAGCTGTTGAGGTGTATTATATGGGTCAGTCTGAGGACTCTTTTTTGACTGATGAGCCTCCTGCTACTGCTGAACCTACATATAGGGCCTGGAAAGCTGTTGATGCCCGTGTTCGTTCAGAATTATGGAATAGTATGACGGAACAGGTTGCTAGTACGCTGATGTTCTGTGATACAGCTAGAGAGGTGTGGACACAGGCACAGGAGTTGTATTCAGGTGTCGACAATCTCCGTCGCACATATGATCTTCATCAGTCTTTCTTTAATATATCTCAGGGTGATGATTCTTTTGAGGATTATTATGCTAAGTTTCGGCGCATTTGTAATGAATTGGATATATGTGAGCCACTTATTGCTGATATTCAGGTTATACGACGCCAGCGTGAACGTATGAGGGTTACTCGTTTTTTATCCGGTGCATCATCCACTTTTGGCCCTGTGGGTAATCAGATTTTGGGAAATCGTGACTTACCTCCACTCAGCGAGGTATTCAGTCGTCTCCGACAGTCATCGTCTATTTCTGCGCCGACTTCTGGCCGTTCTGCTTTGTCTTCCGCTATTTTTGACAGCTCTGCTTTGTCTGTCAGCCATGGTCGCGGTCGTAGTCGTGATTCTCGATTTAGTAGTCGTGGCCGCGATTATGGGGTGAGTGGTCGTGGCTTTGGCGGCCGTGATTCTGGGTTTGGAGGTCGTGGTCGTGATTCTGGAGGCCGTAGTTTTGGTCGTGGTCGTGGCTTTGGTGGCCGTGACTCTGGTTTTGATAATCGTGGGGGTCGCATATCAGGGGGAGGTGGCCGCGGTCGCGGCCATGATTCAAGATTTTGCACTCATTGTTGGGGAACAAATCATACGGTGGAGTTCTGTTATAATCTTCACGGCTTTCCCCAGGCTTATCAGGCTACTATCTCTCAGGATACTGAACAGTTTACTCAATCTTCTGCCGATGTGGCTATTTCAGCGGAGGAGTACCAACGTTTTTTGTCATTTCAGGCTGCGACAGGATCTTCTACTGCTACGCTCGCTCAGACCGGTTCATCCGTTGCTTGTGTTGCCTCCTCTTCTTCCTCTCCTTGGGTTATTGACTCGGGAGCCACAGATCATATGACTGGTACATCTGCTTTCTTTGATCACCAACCGGTTGGTAAAACATCTCATGTCACCTTAGCTGATGGCTCTACCACTGTTGTTACTGGCTTCGGTTCAGTTCCTGTCACTTCCTCTTTTACTTTATCATCTGTATTACATGTTCCTCGTTTCCCGTTTAATCTTATGTCTGTGAGCCGTCTTACAAAATCTTTAAATTGTTCCGTCACATTTCTTCCTCATGGCTGTGTTTTTCGGGATCTCAAGACGGGGAGGAAGATTGGTGGGGGCATTGAGCGAGGTGGCTTATATTACTTGACTGTTTCTCAGCCTATAGCTCTTCAGACATCAGAGTCTCCATACCAACAGCACTGTCGTCTTGGTCATCCCTCTCTTCAGAGTTTGAAGCACCTTGTGCCCTCCTGTCGTTCTATTAATAAGTTGGTTTGTGAGGTCTGTGAGTTTAGTAAACACCGTAGAGTCACTTTTTTACCTAAGGTTGAGCGTCGTGCGTCGCGTCCTTTTCAGTTAGTTCATTCAGACATTTGGGGGCCTATTCATGTGCCTAGTGTTTCTGGTTTTCAGTATTATGTTATTTTTGTTGATGACTTTTCTCGTCTTACATATCTTTATCTAATGAAAGAGCGGTCTGAATTGAAATCTGTTTTTAAAACTTTTTACATGGAAGTCAAAAATCAGTTTGATACTTGTGTTAAGATATTTCGTTCCGATAATGCCCGTGAATATTTTCACCATCTTCTTTCTCATTTTTTCGATGATCATGGCATTATTCACCAATCGTCGTGCTCTCGGACTCCACAACAAAATGGAGTTGCTGAGCGCAAGATTCGGCACTTGTCCGAAGTTATGCGTGCCTTATTATTTCAAATGCAGGTTCCTAAGTCGTATTGGAGTGACGCCGTTCTCACTGCATGTTATCTAATCAACCGTATGCCCTCTACGGTCTTAGGTGGTCAGGTTCCTTATACGGTCTTGTTTCCCGGTCGGCCTCTCCACTCTTTACCCCCTCGAGTTTTTGGGTGCACCAGTTATGTTCATGCTCTTGATCCTGATAGGAGTAAACTTGATCCTCGGTCTTTTAGGTGTATCTTTCTGGGATACTCACACACCCAGAAAGGCTATCGATGTTACTCTCCTACTTTACGTCGTCACTTTGTCTGTGCTGATGTCACGTTCAATGAGTCATTGCCATATTATTCGGACCCTGTTGCTATCAATGATCTTCTTACACTCGAGTCTGTGTTACCTATGGCTGTTCCTACTGGCACTGTTTCACCCCAACCTTTGCAGGTATATGTTCGTCGTTTCCCAGCATCAGCACCGCCACCGCCACCGCCTCAGGCACCGCCACCGCCTCAGGCACCACCTCCGCCTACAGAACCATTCCAGTCTGGAGAACTCTCAGTGCCCACATCTCCATCTTCTCCCCCGTCGCCGGATCCACCTGCTCCTCGATATCCGACTCGTGAGAATCGTCGTCCCCCGGCAAAATATGGTTTTTCTAATCTCTCTAGCACTTCTCATCCTATTTCTCGGTTTCTCTCTTATACTCATCTCTCTCCATCCTTTCGTGCTTTCACTACTATTGTTTCCTCCGTTTTTGTTCCTAAAACTGTTCAGGAGGCATTATCTCGGTCTGAGTGGCGGACAGCTATGGCGGATGAAATGTCTGCTCTTCATACTAATGGCACATGGGAGTTGGTTACTCTTCCTGCTGGGAAATCTACTGTTGGCTGTCGTTGGGTCTATACTGTCAAGTATCTACCTGATGGCACTATTGAGCGTCACAAAGCTCGCCTGGTTGCTAAAGGCTACACCCAAACTTATGGTGTTGATTATTCCGAAACGTTCTCTCCTGTTGCCAAGCTTGGTTCTGTGCGAATTCTTATTTCTCTTGCTGCCACTCTTGGCTGGCCGTTGTATCAGCTTGATGTCAAAAATGCCTTTCTCTATGGCGATCTCCAGGAGGAAGTCTATATGGAGCAACCACCTGGGTTTGTTGCTCAGGGGGAGCATCATAAGGTATGTCGTCTTCACAAGGCACTTTATGGACTTAAGCAATCTCCTCGAGCGTGGTTTGGCAAGTTTAGTGAGGCTATTTTGAGATTTGGCATGCATCGAAGTCAATCAGATCATTCTGTGTTTTCCCTTATGTCAGCTCGAGGGAAAGTATTGCTCATTGTCTATGTAGATGACATTATTATTACTGGAGATGATCAGAAAGGAATTGGTGAGTTGAAACAGTTCTTACATAGTCAGTTTCACACTAAAGACTTGGGTAAGCTACGATATTTCTTGGGTATTGAGGTAGCAAGGTCAAAGGATGGGATTAGTTTGTCCCAGAGGAAATATGTGTTGGATATTCTAGAGGAGACAGGTTTGCTGGGAGCCAAACCTGTGGAGACTCCAATGGATCCTAATGTCAAACTTTGCGTTGATCAGGGGGAGGAATTTCCTCATCCAGACCAATATCGTCGCTTGGTTGGTAAGTTAAATTATCTTACCAATACACGTCCTGATATCTCATTTGCTGTTAGTATGGTGAGTCAGTTTATGTCTGCTCCTCGTCTTCCACATTGGGAAGCTTGTATTCGTATTGTGAAGTATCTTAAGGCTCATCCTGGACGTGGTTTATTTTACCGTTCCAATGGTCATTTGCGTGTTGAGGCATTTACTGATGCAGATTGGGCAGGATCACCTTCTGATAGACGTTCAACAACTGGTTACTGTACATTTGTTGGTGGCAACTTAGTTACCTGGAAAAGTAAGAAACAGACTGTTGTTGCAAGATCTAGTGCAGAAGCAGAGTATCGTGCCATGGCTCATACTACATGTGAAGTTGTTTGGTTGAAATCATTTCTTGAGGAGCTGGGATTTCGGGTGCAGTTACCCATTCCTATGTATTGTGACAATCAGGCGGCAATACACATCGCTTCGAACCCTGTGTTCATGAGAGAACCAAACATATTGAGGTAGATTGTCATATCGTTCGAGAGAAGGTTGATACTGGTGTGTTGGCTATGCCTTTTGTGTCCACAGGTGCTCAGATAGCAGATGTTTTTACCAAATCACTGTTTAAACCTCGTTTAGAATTTTTATGTAACAAGCTGGGAATTTGTGATATCTATTCTCCAGCTTGAGGGGGAGTGTTAGAAGTGTTTATTAGAGAAAGTGGGTTTGTCCCACATCGTCTATCTTATGTATGTGTAACTCTCCAGAGTAATATAAATAAAGGTATATGTGTAAGGGTTCATTAACACCCTAAACACTTTTCCTCATCTCTAATAACACTATTCATTTTTAGTCGACACCTTATGAAACAGAATATAACTCAAGGCTTATAGAGGAACAGTTTGCATGAGATGATAGGAGACGCAACCAATTTGATGATGGAAGTACAGTTTCTGCTCTTTGCCTAGTGCATGCAGCATTATCGCAGCAGCTTCTATATCAACATATATGAAAGCAGCATACAATGATAATTTTTGGCTGATATCAAATGAGTTTATGCGGTGAATAGTTTGACTCCTTTGTTATGCTCTACCATTATGTGTACAAGTGCTTGGCTGCCTCTGTGTGTGTGTGTGTTGCTGGAAACCTTGGTTTATTTCGAATACCTATCACCCACCATGTTTCCTAGACTTGGTGTATTAACCTCAATACAAGTCTTTCTTATTCAAATTAACCTTAGACTTGTACTTAAAGCAACTCATTTTTTAGGTTCCTTTTTCTATCTCAATGTTCATAGCTAATGGAGTTGGTGTATCTGTTCCTACCGAACAGTTGTTCAGAAGTCTTATTCTAACACTTCTGGTGCCTCTTCTTGTTGGGAAGGTAATGTTCTTGCTTCTTTAGTAGAAACACGGTATATGATTTTGACATAGACTTATTCAAAGGGGGCTTGCCATTTGATTTTAACAAACTATTTAGTTCTCAAGTGCTTTGGAGCAAGTAGTCTTGAAAGAGCATTTAAATGTTGTAGCGCTTGTGTTTAAACCAGTCTTAGACACAGAGCACTATCTCCTTGCAGTAGAAGCCATTATACTAGCAATTCTAAAACTGCTACTGATGCATTTTTAATTTGAATTACTGCATGTAAAGGAGGTCATTTGCAAGAGTATGCTCATGTTACTTCCTTTATGTTTGTTCCTTTATATGTTGTTTTACACTCTCCTGGATTAATTTGTGACTCCAATCAACAGGTTTTTCGAGAAACCTTCAAAGGTGAGTGCTCTATATTCTTTGCATGATTTAGTCCTACTTGGTCCTCATGTTAGGAGGAATTTAACATGTAAAGCCTAGCTTTTGCTCCCAGGCTATTTCTGTAGTGATGCAATACTTTTCATTAAGTTGTGTGACACAATACTTATTACTTTAGTAGCAACTTAACTTTTAATCTTTCCGCCCACCCATTTATGTGGAAGTCATTCTTTATTGCCATTGACACATTTGGATTTGTCATCAAGTTGAATGTGCTGTTGAAATGGTAATTGGAATTGTCAAATTTTTGTAATACGTCAATTTTTTCTTCTATCTGTATTGTTTATATTTACACTTAATTGTGCAAAATGTCTTACAATGAGCGGTAAGCATATCCACTATTTCCCAACATTGATGCCGATGTTAATGTTCTATGCTTCTTTTCCAACCTGTACATTCCTATTGTTCATTCTTCTCTTGCGGTAATGTTCATTTTTATTTATTAATAAAGAGAACCACAAACGGGCTCCTGATAGTGTGGTGAGATTTCTGTGCTTAACTATGAAGAAGTGAAGAATTATAGTAGATAGATTGATAGACCTTCGTAGGTATGATTGGTGACAAGTAAAACCTTGTTTTGCTAGGTTTGATAATTGGTCAGTCGTAGGACTTGTAAGCTCATTTTAGGAGAGGTTATGACCTAGCAATATTTCCAACTAGAGTCCAAAAATTACAGCCAACTATTACTCCTTTTGGAAATGTCTTGACTCTTGAGAGCCATAAAATTTACTTGAAATTAAAAGTTGTTTTCTCTTGCTTCTTTTCTTTGTTCTTTGGAAGAGACACATCTTGAGTAGAAGTTTTATGTTTCTCCATAGTTTTTTATTAGGGTGGGTTGTTGTAGTGGGTGTAGGTGTAATGACCCAAGGGGAGTGTTACAGTGGGACTGTACTTGTGGTCTCAAGTGTGGGAGAGGGACCTCACCCATTTGTAGATGCAATGTCAGTTATAACTATAAGGTCGTTTTGCAAAATAACTTCTCTTAAACTGCCAATGATAATTAAAGTAAGCATTTCTAACACGAATTCCTTTTATCTTATACATCTTGTATGTTAAGTGACATAAGTGAATATAGAATACGTCTTTCATAGTTTCATGTGTTAGTTTTGGATTAAGCAACATGTCATAAGTCACCGACATGTACAACGCGTTGGTTCTGTTATCCACTTCATCAGTCTAAATAGTACGCTTCTTAGCTGTTGAGATAACACTTGTATAGCTACCAAAACCAGTTCCAGTAATCAGGTCTGATTCGAATTGCACTGCAGGCTTGGCAGTCTTTATCGATCAAAATCGCAAGCTTTTGTCCATGATTAGTGCACTCTTACTCGGTTTGGTAAGCCATGAACCTTGGATTCAATTTCTTTAAATCTCAGGATGATCAATGTTAATACTTGTGTAATTGTCATCGTAATACATTCTTGTTTGTTTATTGATCAGTCATTGGTTGGCAAACTATGTAGCCTTTGGATATTGAGTGATTTAATGCAAATTTTAACCGGTTTGTTTTCCTGCCAATTGGCTCGGTATGGTTAGAGTTGTCTGTGTTTCTTGGAGAACCCAAATTATAGTCCAATGTTGGGAAGCATAATAGTGTCACTTATTTCGTTCGTGAAAAATCTTCTGTAAGGAGAATCTTCTCTCTTCTCCTTTCCAATTTCCAAACAATGGCCAATAAAATACCTGATTTTCCTTGAAAGTCGTTGACTAATAATAACCCAGTGAAACTCTTCCACAAGAAGTTTCACAAATTTCTCTCTCTCTCTCTCTCTCTCTCTCTCCCACATCCCCCTGCACACTCTTAAGGTTTCTAGTGTCCTTCAAAAGTGTAGGTTCAACGGTGGCTTTCATCCTAAGAATTGTTCATAAAGAAGTAGATCCATATATTGTTCTTCTCTTTTCATGTTTAGGGGTTGTTTTTAAATTTTTTTGATTTTTATGCAGGTGCCATGGATACAGGTGAGTAGATCAAGGGCGCTGCTGCTTATGGTTAAGCCTGCAGTTTTTCTTGTTGCTGTCGGGATGGGAGCGTATGTTCTCTCTTATTATTTGGCTCTTCATATTAAACTCTTGGTCTCTCTTATGCTTATTATAATGATTGGATTTCTTTTACTTGTTTTAGTTTTTTCCAGCTTGCACGTGTTAGAATCATTAGTGAGTTGGATTAGACAAAAAAAAATGCCGTCATTTGTCTCACGTTATCGCTGAGATTAGATATGTTATGGTAATTTAACCTACTTGCATCATGCTCTTGTTAAAGCTGCAAGCCTGCAACTGATAATTCTAACTATCTTGTCTGTATAGGATGCAACAACCCAAGTAGACTATTGGCACAAAACTTTAAAAAAATGCCTAACAACATGGCTCAAAATGCATTTTCAAGAGACAATGGCCTATAATGCTTAAGCTCAATTTACTAATAGCTGCCTTAATGATGCTCATAGCCTCATACTTGAGCGATGTGGGTTGGGATATCACTCCCCACTCAAATACGTTGCCTACTTGTCAAGTTGCTCATTTTCTTTCCCTGGTGGATATCATGTGGAGTCCCACATCAATAATATATGGAAAGTGAATTCCATATATAAGAAAACGCGAGCAGCTACTGTATAACATGAGGTTAACCTTTTGAGCCACGTGGTTAGGCTAAAGGTAAACAGTTGAGTTGACGCAGGTTGTGACTGGTGGTATCAAAGCTTGCACCAACCGGAAGTGTGAGCCGGGTCCCTCAAGTGAGGACCTTGAGGTGCTTGTCGTGCTTGGGTGGGTCCCACATGAGACGAACTTGACGTGCTTAAGCAGGTACTTGTCTCATATCACTTCGTGGGTGGAAATGATGGACCTTGGGGCGCAATGAGGATGTTGTGGTCCTAAGTGGGCGAGATTGTGGAGTCCCACATCGGTAATATATGGCATGTGAATTCCATATATAAGGAAACATGAGCAACTACTTTATAACCTGAGGTTAACCTTTTGAGCCACGTGGTTAGGCTAAGGGTAAGCAGGTGAGCTGGCGCAGGTCGTGACATGGGATGGGGTGTGACATGTCAGATAGCAGCTCGTAAGCAGGCACATGGTACACTACCACAAGCTTGATTCTATGTTGCTGAGTGACTTAATTTAAGAGCCATAACATGGCCAAAACGACTAAGCCTAAGTTACTAGCAGTTGTCCACATGGTTTATGATATATCAGACTCGCATCTTCTACTTGAGCGATGTGGAATGGGAGATACAAACAACTAGATCAGAAGTTAGTATTGCATTTACTGAAAGAACAGGTCGATAATCCCAGCTTCTTTGATCAAATTCAAATTCCTAATGAAACCCTGGTGAATCTGCTGACTGAACAAGATTTCCAAACCACGGGGTTGGTACCCCCTTTACTCACCTCTTACTATGAAAAAGAGTCCCTTCATGCTTTTAATTCCTACGAATTTTTCAAATGGGATGTAACTGAGATTGATTTTGGTATGCCCGTAATGTAACTCCCTCGCATCAGCAATATAATCCGCTTCTCGGTTAAGTATCAAATATGTTCTTCTGTGCTTTACTCAGGGGATTCCAATGTTTCAGCAATTTCACCTTCCGTACTATTACTATCTGACGTCTCAATTAGGTTGAAAACCTTGAAAATGAGTGAGTACCTGCGATATCTTATGGTTCAAGATTGAATTGGTAACTGAAACTTAGCGTCAGGTGGTTTCTACTTTGCTGTTTTATCAATCAAAATTCCTTCAGTTAAGAGAGTACTAGAAAATGTCTTATTTAGCTATTAGATGCACCCTCTTTTTCTATTCTCACTAAACCCCCATGAAAACTATATATGTCAGGCTCTGTTATTTTAGATCTGGTAAGACTTGTTTATCAAGTAAGCTGTGACGATCTAACAATATGTACTATTGACATACATTTGTGGGTATACAGGGCGTATTGGGATTTGAATTTCGTAGCTTCAACTGACAGGACTATGATCTCATATTGCAGGCTTCTGCACCTCATCCTGTTAGCTTTTAATGCTCTTTCAATACAAGGACTCTCGGCCGTTTCTGGCGGTAAAAAATCAGTGTTTGCAAAGAGAGAGAATGCCAGTGCTCTTCTAATTGTGGCAAGCCAGGTGACATAAGATTGGTTTGAGCTTTACATTCTCCAACTGACCAACAATGATTTGTTTTTTCCTGCCTTTTTTGTGTCAATTTTGATGCAGTTGTGTGTTTAATTTTCCTAGAAAACTCTGCCTGTAATGGTAGCAGTCGTCGAGCAGCTTGGTGGTGCATTAGGTGAATCTGGTTTGCTGGTTCTTCCTTGTGTAGCTGCTCATCTGAACCAGGTAAATGCTATACTTCAAATTTTCTCGCTCTCTTTCATTCTTTTGTTTTGATTGTAGCTGAAGCGAGCTCATGATGTAGATCATAATCGACTCGTTTCTCATAAACTTCTTGCTTCGGGAGGAGCCATCTGTCAACAAGGCCAAGGTAGCTTGAGAGTTAGAAAAGAAATTATGAAACATGTACATGGTTGTTAACGCATCTTTGATCTGCTTTAGGGAGTGTATGTACATAAAAACCAATATTTTCAATCTTACTCCATTTAACCAAAATTTCTAAAAGAGCATTGACTTGCTACATTTATACTTAAGATAGTGATCGGAGTCTACCTCAATTGTTAGTATTGTCAAATTGCTTTATACTTTAATCATCGTCACATCATCATTGTGTAGTCAATGACTTAGAGGTTACATAATCGATAAACAAGAAAACCTTATGGATTTATCTAGAATAGCAGCGTGCTGTTTTTGATTTGGGCTTAATCTGGAAAATTGCATTGCAAAACCGTCAATGTTTGGTTATCTTACATGGAGATGTTGGTGCGAAAGATTTGCTGCCTGCCCCCAAAATTAAAGAGCTAGGGTGTTAGAATTTTAGATATCTAGAGAAGTTTTTATTAGTATATGTTACTCAACACCAAAAGCAGATGGCAAGAAAATCGCGGCTCATGGAAGCAAGCTAAGCTCCCTATGTAAATGCCCTGATCCTCTCATCTACCGAAATGAGGTTAAGTGTAGTGCCTTCTTTTTTGGGGGCAAAGGCTCGGAGCATGATAATGCCGATCATAAACATATCATATATCATATTTGCGGGAATGCGAATTGAGAACGAGAGTGTATAGCAAGAATTGAGAGTGGGAGGATGTTATAGATGCTTTATTAAACACTTGATAAAGCACTTTTAATGGAGAATTGGCAGAAACAGTAACGTTATTGAAAATCAGCTTTAACATTTTTATTTTTTTTGTATCTTAAATAAATAAGACCAATTATCGTGATATTACAAACAAGGAAATTGGAAAAAAGTTACAAGACCCAAAGATTTGAACTCCTTTATAAAGCATCTCAAAAAGAAGCAGCCAGAAGAAAGCAAAAAAAAAAAAAAACAAGTTCTGGGTTTTGGGATCATCGTTGATCAGTTAGCTCATGGAAGTGGTGGTGAAAATAATCACACTTTATGAGATGCTATCCTTACAAGCCTCTAATGCGGTCCCGCTGTGATAAAGTAAGCAAGTCTCCCTCGGTGGGGGAGGCTGCTGCCTCCTCCCCTGCCACACCCACCCACCACGGCCTGAAAACCACCCCTCCTTTTCAAGAATAAGCTTCCCCTTTGTCCCCTCTGGTGTTTTAGCTCCACCGATCAGAGCGGGTGCTCCTGCCTTGCCTCTCCGCCGTCTCTCTGCCTAGTCGCACCACTGCTGCTCTGGCGCTCCATTGTCCTCTGTTCCAGCCATGTTCGGATTCTTTAAAACCCAGCTTCGGCTGGGATTTCCAAAACCCGTTCGGCCTCCCTATTCCATTTTTCCCTTCCTGTCCCATCGGTTTCCTCATCTTTTTCTCTTTTGAATGGATCCGACTCCCCACCTCGTCCTCCCCTTTCCCGTCGGATCTGATCGGGCCTAACCCGTGCGCGGCTGGGTTTATTTGGGGGATTTTGTTGTTTTTTTATGTAGGTTGCAGGGAGATCCATGATGAACAGGAGTATTGCGGAGCTTAGTTTTATGACTACCCAATCTATGTCGGTCACCGTTAATGGGTGCGATTCGGCAAACGGCATGGTCGCCTTCGGTTGATGCGGTAGGTTCTCTGGCTTGATTGCTCGTTGTTTGTGGACACTAACCTTGGATGGGTTCTCTTGGATGCACTAGTTTAGGTATTGCTATTAGTTTTCAGTTGTAGTTTAAGGTGGCGGTGGTGGGTATTTACCTTAGGTTTTTGATTGTTTGTTGTGGTGGTGTTTTGCCGTGGTGAGTTTCGGCCGACGTGGTGGTGATTCGCCGTGGTAGGTTTCGTCGTTCTTGCTTAGTTTCTTTTTCAATAACCATGGTTGCGGTGTGGGGCTGCATTTTCTCTATCGATTCTGCGCCATAGTTGGCTTTTTCGGCCATCTAGTTGCAAGATGTTTCTTCCATGCACGCGGTGCTCTCTACCGGAAAGTGTAAAAGAGGCCACCATTAGATTGGCATCGGTCGCACTAGGTTGGCATCGATCGGTCTCTGTGAAAAGAATCGACAATTGTGGAACTATCGTGATAGCTGGATATCGACTCATCACATGCACGGCTCTGACTTCTACTAGTCTAATCAATTTATCGCTGGACTTGATTCCTTCATTTGATTTGGCTGTGTATTTTGTTAACTTGTGTGCAATAGGTTTTTCCAGTTGTATTAGAGGCACGTGGTAGATTATAATCCTTATCGTTATCAATGAATTTCTAACGTGTTCCAAAAAAAGGGGCTCTGCCTTAGTTTTATTTTCATTTGAAATTTCTAGGCACAACCAAGTGAGTAGTGGTTAATGTAGAAAAAAGTGTGTGGATATATGAGAAATATGTATAGATATCTATGAAAGTTGATATTTGCAAAAAGTGCATTGAAATCCTAATTATTTTAGCACTTTTTGTGCATTATTCACTGCAGTATAGGTTGTGATTAGCAAAATCGTATTTTATTTAGTGGAGTCTTTCTTTAGGCTCGGATATTTGACGCTACTCAAAGGCTACACTAACAAAAAGGCGGCGCTAACTAGGAAGTGTATAACTACAATAACTCAGAACAACAAGAACTCCTAACTCGATAGGTACAACAACTCAAAAAGGGCATATGAGGAAGCATAGCTACTAGAACTCAAAGCAATTGAGTTTAAATTCTATCCACCTTAGGTGGAAACTTTCACCATTTGTGGGCCTCACCGTGCGTATATTGTAATAATCTGAATCGTTCATCTTGTAGGGCTCGCAGAGTAGTATATCTCTTTGACTGTCTATTTTATAAAACAAAATTCAATTTTTGATGTACCTATCGATGTCTGATCAACTTGATTTTTTGTATAGATATACTGCTCCACAGGCCCTAAGAGATGAACAGTTCAGATTATTGCACAAATTGCATGGTGGGGCCCGCAATGGGTGGTGAAAACCCCATGATTTCTACCTTAGGTGGAAAGAATCTAACTCATTTGAATTATGCACGAAAAAAATCACGTTGGTCATATTTCATTTAATGCCTAATCGAATTACGTTGGTTTTTAGGAAAATAAACTGTGGAAATTTTGTCATTTATTTTTCTCTAAAAAAAATGTAATCTAACTGTATGTCTATTGGTGCAAGCAACTTGTTCAGTGCCCTGGTGTGTGGTGCTAAGGTCCATGACTTATATAGGTCGTATATAAAAGTGGGGTGGTGGCAGGAAAGCTAACCCTCTCTAATATTGGTGGCAGGGGGAGTGCTTAGGTGAGCCCTATGGAAGGTTGGGGCATGTGGGTGCTCTAAAAGCAGTCCCTTTTTTTTTGGTTTGTTTAGGCTTGTTTTGTGACATCTCATCTCACGCCAAAAGTTAGTTCACAAAATCCTTTAAAATGAGTTGCACTTTTGTTCTCTATTTTTGATGTGTTCGTGTTGTCAATTCTTAGTCCTTATTCTTGAGAATTTTAGTAGTTTGAAATGTGATTCAAATGCGCTTCTGTACTCGCCCGTGCGAATTATGTGACTTAAGTCAAAAGTCTACATTGATGACTTTTAAGAATAGAAAAATTTGCTATCAAGTTTACTTTTTCTTACTTATTACCTCAAGTCCAGTGGTAGTATGATTTTTAAATCCAAAGAATAGAGAAATTCGCTATAAGTTTACTTTTTCTATTATCAAAAACGGAAATTCTAGGACCACACCCACATGCACACCCATATACATACCCACACACCCACATAGTGTGTGGGTGTGTATATGGGTGTGCATGTGGGTGTGGAGGTAGCACAACTCCTCTCAATAAGTGTCCATTTTGTAAAGTTAATGGATAAAAGTTTGTGAATTTTTCATTTTGCCCCTAAATGTAAATTTCATTTTAAAGATTTAGTGAGTAAAAATGTAATGATAATGTCTCCATAGAGGGTAAAGAAGAAAAATGGAGGTAAAAGTTGATGTGAAAGGTGTAATGATGATGTCTTTTTAATAAGTTAGAGTTACAAAACGGGACACTTAAAAAGGGACAGAGGGAGTACTTATTACCGCAAGTCTAGTGTTAGTAGCTATCAAGTTTACTTTTTCTTACTTACAAGTCGCTCGTGCTTCGCACGTTCCCGCGTGCTCATTAGTTAAATTGGTATCGAGAAGTGTTTTTCGTTTTCGTAGTGATGATGTTAGAGAAATAGCAATAGTTTATTGAAGTAGAAATCAGTTTCAAATGTTCCAATCCAAGGGATTCACTGTTTTGGCACACATTTTATGTTTTACAACTCTAGTACTCTTTCTTCTTTTATCGGCAAAAAAGATGTGAAGAAGACATTATAAAAGGAGAGATACCAATCATTGTATGCGGCATGGCCAGAGAATGATGCATATGCCTCGTAGAAGAAAAGAGTGAAACCAAATGCGGTGTTCTTTTAAAAAAAGTAGCATATTTGCAAAAATAATAGAGAACCAACACATCATCCATTTCATTTTATTTGAACATTTATAGTGCAGATGATCAATGTTTTAGCTGTAAGAACTTGTAGAACTTGCATCACTTTGAAACTTAGGAGTAGCTCATTATTATTTTTTTTTGAAATGGCAAAAGTATTATTAATGATGAACTCAATAATGGATAGATAGAGGGAGAAAAAAGAGGGAAAAGAAAGAAAGAGAAGCGAGGGGGGGTGGGGGGGGATTGTTTCCAACTGAAGTTGAGAAGAGACATCGGCTCGTTAAGGGCTCAGCACTGAGCTCGAGCACTACAAAGCTCGACTTGTTTGTTTTGGGTGGGGGGGTGTTTCCAACGGAAGTTGAGAAGAGACAACAAAGCTAGGAACAACACTCTCCAAAGATATCAATTGCAAATAAACATTTCCCGTGTATTTGCATCCAATTTTCCTTCATTTTTAATAGATCAGCATCCAAGGTAAGCAGGGGATTTATTGAAACTTATTTGTGAGGTCTACCCCCATAACCTCTCCATCAATCTGCCATCAAACCTCATCAGCATCGTTCAACATCATGGCTGGACATCCAGCGTCGTCAAGATCCTCAATCTTCAAACAACAAGATGGAAAAAACCAACAACCATCAAGATTCTCAGTCTCCAACATCAAGATCCGTAGTATTCACAAGCATATTTCAATTTATATATCAGTATCTCTTAGCCCTCCCTAAATAGGAGTTGATAAGAGACAAGGAGATTTCATATTGCAAACAGAAACCATCAGTTACTAATGAGAGCAGAAATGGATCAAAACCAACCAATCAAGCAAACAAAACAGCCACAAACAGTTTGAATCTTGGGAGCAGCAGCCGGTATCCAAACTCTTAGCCCTTTAATTGTTGGAGTTGAAAGAGTGATCAGAAATACCAATATTTTAGCAGCAAAAAACGATTTGATTCCCAAATATCTCTTAGCCCTCCACAGATTATGAGTTGAAAGAGATGTCATAGCATAGGAGTAGCTCATTATTCAAGACACATCAATAACCTATATCTCCAAGACCATTTGTACCAGTGAAAAATACACAATACACAGAAAACGCGCTTTATGTTGTTTACTTATAATCTACGAACGACAAGGTTGGCATACAAGTTTAATCAGGGTGATTGGGTGAATAATGCTTCTTCCATAACAACTCCACTGAAAATCTTACAGAATTAAAACGAAGCGATTCTTGAGGGTACAAACTGAAATCTCATCATTGATGATATCCTTCTGTAACATCAATGACCATGTACATTTGTCTGAAGCAAAATACTTTGGGCCTTCCCTGCGATATAATGGCTCTTTGGCAGTGGCTCACATGAGATTTCGCATTATTTTTGAAAGGACTGAGACAAGGTTGGGCCCATTCCTCCATACGAGAAATGTTAGGATGAGTATTCATTTTGACAATGAGCAAATGAACTTTTATTGTAGGAGGCTGCGAGTTGTCTCTCCTACCTTTGCAAAATTTCCATGGGCTACCATTTCAAGAAATAGGTGTAGGCACAAGTGGGAAAGAACTTCCAAACCAGTTCCTAAGTCGTAAAGCACGTCAGCTGCAAAGTGGGAAGCTCACTCTATTCATCTTAAATGAATAGTTGAAACAATAATTCAACTAAAGAACCATCAGAAATATAGAAAGGAAAGATCTCATGTTTTTAGCCAAGCTACAAACCCAGAATTCTCCAACGTTTGGGCTCTGAATCCATTATTACACCCAAATTGCTACATATGAGCTTTCCTACATGCTGCACACCATCCTTTAAAACCTGCTTGGCACACAACCAATAAGTTCATAGACAAAAGGCTTTCATGCATTGACATGTGTAGACTGTCCAACAAAATTGATATCTTACCCAACTTACTGCAGTCGCCCATGCAGGAGTAGGCCGCAAGCCGGCAACAAATAGCAGAGATTGCAAAAGAGAAAAACTATTGGAAAATACGCCACAATTGGGGGAGACGTTTCAAAGCAATAGCAAAGGATTAACCTAACCTAAAATGTTTCTAGAAGACAGGTTGAATAGTATCACAAAGACCATGACAATTAGGCGCATAAATGCACTCAGAGTGTCACACACACGAGTACGCACCCACGTGCGCGTGCACACACAACACTGCACACACACACATACCAGGAATAAAGCCAGCCATGAGCTGAAATATTATGTTCTTTCATAATATAGAAAAATCATGCTAGAAGCTCCTAATGCTGAAGATCTACTACAATTCGCAAGTATTAGAAGACGACCTGAGTTGATAGAACAGATAACACTGCACTGGTAAAGTGTTGCATTGCCATGAACTGTGTGTATCTAAGATAACCCTCGTTCACACTGCACAAGCAATATACTATCAGCTAAATCCAGTATAAATGTGCTTCAGCAAAGCTAGTAATCCAAAAGAGAATAGATTATCTTTAGCTCACCTATATGGATAACCTGAAGGAAAAAACTTATTCAGGAAGGATTCAACCATCCTATGGATTACTGGTCTTGAATCATCAGCCACTTTCATTTGTAAAGAATTTAAAAGTTTTAGAACAATCAGTTCAATAACTTGTAACTTAAACAACAAGAAGTATGGTAAACAATATTAGTATCTTTTGTGTGCATCAAATACTTATACAAACTTTGAGAATAGCATTTCTGGTGAATCAAGACCCCACAATATTTTTTTAGGGTTAGTATGCAAGCTATTGACAATCTTTCAACATTGGTATTTTGTAGGCTTCATCCAAAACCGATCTGGGATCAACCTCACCCTTTTTTGCATTCCTGATTGCCTTGACACAATTGTCCACAAGGTCCTAAGCATATTGTCCTGCGTCCACACTGGATTTACTCCACCCTCCAACACCATCTGTGACACCAATGGTGTGTTTTTCTACACAGATGAAGTAGGCATCATCCCCTTGGGACTTTGACTTTTCCACCTTTGGTATGTAGAAAGCTCCACATACCATCTTCAACCCTCTTTCCCTTGATCTTAATGAAAATAGAGAAAGTAAATATAAGTAAATATTTTGATAATTGTAACCTCAATGGGATAAGGTACGTTACTATATTCTAAACAGAAGCAGGTTTTGTTTGAAACAAATTTAACAGCCCCTTTAGATTGAGGGGTTAGATAAAAAGGAGAAGAAAAGAAAGGATTCAGGTTTCTTGCCAAATCACTCTTTTGCATTGAGTACTTTGGTGAGAAATTGAGAGAAAAGTCCAAAAATGATACCTTTCGATTGGCTTGTTATCCTTTCTCAACATCACAAAAAAATGCTGAGATATGATGAAAAAAGTTCTCCTTTCTTATCACACCCTTTCGCATAATATTAAAGAGGCCGTAAAAGTTTGAGTTTTGTTAGCAGTGCTACAAACACAATGACGCATTTGCGTCAAGACCCATCAAATGCATCCGAGTTTCACATGTGGAACCTACACAAATCGAACGGCTATGAACTTATATGTGTCCAAATCTGTGCAAAACACACGTGTCCAAAGTATGTTTATATTTTTTTATATTTCCACATTCTTGAATGCACATAAACAAAAACCCAAAATTGAAAAGCTATAAAAGATTGAACTTCTCAATTAATTAAACTGTGTCGGATATACACAAAAAAATGCATGTGGGACCAACACTAACCGAACGGCTGTGTCCGGACATCATCAATATCCAAATTATCGTCCCTATTGTTGCAATAACCTTCCTGATTGTAGGATGACTGAGTCAATCGTTGGTCTTATTTGGAAGCGATAGGCATAAAACTTATGGGCTGAGACCATATTTGTTTTGCTAGAGTTCTCTTCAAACACTAAGTTAAAAACATAAAAAAGATAAGCAAGCGTAGGGAGATATTGATTGGAATAATAAGTTAATTTGTAAGTATTTTATCTTACCCAAAGATTCAGCATTTAGTAATTCTTCCACTGTTGAACAATTATGTGGAATAACTAGTCTTTGTTGACCCTTGTTTGGAGGCCGGTTACTACGGTTAACACGTTCAATGCCCCGATGCCAGCCGGGCTCTCCAAAAGGAAATAGCATCGGATATTGTAAGGAATCGTAATATCTGCAGTAATATTTGATCCTTTCACTGTGGCCATCATGTTTTTGCACCAATATATTGCGTTCTCTTAAATCTAAAGTATCTTCATTGTCTTTCCAAGTCATTGCAACTTGAGATACTTGAAGTTTGATTCATCGAGTAGGATCCACAAAAGATTTACCTGCCCACATGATAACTTGAGTGATTCAGTCAAAGAAGATAACAGATAAAGGTAATCTAATTTCTCTCTTTTTCCTGGTTTAATTCTTACCTAATATGCAATTCTTGATCAAAAAATCATAAAGTACTTCCATGCATCAGTTTTCATCTCCCACACGACACTTTCATTTTGTGAGACCTTGGTCCCATTTCTTCTCCCTATTTTCATTTGAGGATGTTTCCAAATTTGGGTGATCACCTTGAAAAGATAAGGCACAAAACTTGATGGTTAGTTTTCCTACACTATCCCTTACAAATGCTTATCGATAACAGTGAAAGAGAGATAGGGCCACATGGAATCAATTTAGCCAACAGAGTTCTAGTCGTTAATTTTCAAGAATTGGGATCGGTCAAGATTCGGGTAAATGGCCCCGAACAACCAACTATTAAAAAAAACGTCATAATGTCCTAAAAACACATGATGAGCTCTTTGACATCACTGCTCAAATAACTTTCCCTCGAGCCCATGCCTGGACCATAACTCTAAAGTTCCTCGCCCAACTAACAATGTAATGGATGACACATTTTTGCATAGATCAGCTGTCAGTAACAATGAACTTCTTTGAATCAACCTTAAACTGACACCATTTACACAAGT
This sequence comes from Rhododendron ovatum, assembly GCA_019656835.1. Lineage (NCBI taxonomy): Eukaryota > Viridiplantae > Streptophyta > Magnoliopsida > Ericales > Ericaceae > Rhododendron > Rhododendron ovatum. The sequence goes on along the minus strand of CM033791.1, from coordinate 16,147,496 downwards.
ACTGAAATACAAAGAACCCGAAAATGACATGCTCGGATTAGGCACAAAAAATTCCGTTGTACATCTAGTCATCCTTAGCAACAGATCAGTGCTCTGTTTCGATTACGGACTTTTTAAGGACTATCAACATAGAAGAAAATGTAAAATATGCGCGGCTCGGTAGCTCAAAAATAAATAATGTCTACCCCGGCCCTCTCTAACAGTTCATTATCATCTAATGTCGATGGGTTCCTGCATTAGAAATAGTAATTTGCACAAAGTGATTGGTCTCATATTCAAATGAGTAACCTCTTGCTTTGTAATTGAAGTCTCAATACTGAATTTGATTGAAGATTTGAAGTCCTATTGAGAATCTGTCAAACTCCTTTCTACAATTCCCTTAATTAAAAGGATATGTTCGAATTTCTTACATTTACTGATGTTAAATAAGCAAAACAATTCATCAGTAGGAACCACTTACATGCTCCTCTATGAGGCAATTTATCAAAAGGGTGGTGGCCACTACGACAGAGGCATCTACTCCTATAGTATTGAACCAAGGCAAGTATTGCCACGAAGGAGAGAGACGAGGATTACTAATTGAACTGTGACTCCCAAATCGAATATGGTGAACAAAAGTAATCTGTTTATTCTCTAAGTTGCACGGCTTCTCATAGGGGCAAGTAATTTCGGGACGTATGGGGTTATAAAAACCAACGATAAATCAAGAACCCAATTGAAAAATCAAAACATACCAATTCAGGGAGGGAGATATCGGAGTAAGCCGACTCGGAGGCGATCGGCAACGTCTGGGGCAGCGTAGAAGCGGGTGACGAGACGACATCCAGAAGTGGTTGCCGAACGAAAGAATAAATTCAATTAACCCAGGACAAAATCGTTAACAGACATGAAGAATGTATCGTACCTATTGGGGAAAAAGACGATCAGAGAAATTCATGAATCTCGTCCAGTTACAATGGCTGGATTTTGATTGTGAGATCAAGCAAATTGCAAAGAACACAATGAGAGGAAAAGAACCCTAACATTGGCAAGAAGCTGCAGAGAATTTCGACATAAATCGTAGTATATAACATTGAAGGACGGCAACAGTCGCTACAACAGTGCTAGCCGCTACAACAGTGCTTTGATGAGGTAGGATCACTGTTACAACAGTACTACCTTGCCGACAAAGAAACAAGAAATATGGATGATGGCTGAAAAAAAAAAAAAGGCAGAGTACAATTGGAAAAGTCTAAAATATCCCAATATTGTAGAATACCTAAACAACCCACACCTCAACACATGGAAGAAGAAATTGGAAGGCAAAACTTGAAGGGGCAAATTCGTAATTTCACATTATGTCTTGGCTTATCCTATATTCTTTTATTACAAGTGTATTGATTACCTCAAGTCTAGTGTTAGTATGATTTTTAAATCCAAATAATAGAGAAATTCGCTATCAAGTTTACCTTTTCTATTATTAAAAAAATATATACTTTTTCTTATTTATTACCCCAAGTCCAGTGTTAGTGTGATTTTTCAATTCAAAAATATTGAGAATTTTCTGAATTATTAAACTTTGAAGTCAAAATATCACCATCACCCACCAGTAAGGGTGTAAACCGAGCTTCAGCGAGCTCGAGTTCGGCTCGTTTACTAAATGAGTCACAAACTCGAGCTCGAGCCCTTAACGAGTTGAGCTTAGTCATTTACTAAACGAACCTTTTTAATTGAGTCGAGACTCCCTTAACGAGCCGAGTTTTTGTCGAATGAGCTGAAAACTCAAGCTCGGCTCGTTTACTAAACGAGCCGAGCCTTAACGAACCGAACTGAGCCTGGCTTGCGAGCTGCTCAGTTCATTTACAACCCTATCCACCACAACAGAAAAGAAAAGGTAAAATCATAGAGTTTACGTTGAAGTCCAATCCAAACACGGAGTAATTTTATTAAACATTGAATCAGAAGAACACAACATTATGTTCAGTTTGGGATTTGATGGAGGTTTTTAAGAGTAATGAGTGGAGAGAGATAAATAAAAAATATATTGGAGACCATCCGCAGGGGTTTGGAGACCCCAAACGAACAAGCCAGAAGTTTTTTTTAGATCAACCTATTTACGCAAGGGTCCATCTATTCACAACCCGTTGGACTGTGAATAAACGAAGAAAAAGAAAGGAGAAACGGACTCTAATGCACTTTTTACACTTTTCAATATACTTTCATACATTTTTGGCAAATTTCTATATATTTTTAAACCTTAATACTAAGAGCATCCTCATTGTAATAAACAAATGGGTGTGGATAACCAAATTTAACAACAATACTAAAAAAAAACCCACATTGTAATAAGTAAAGTTACAAGTGTTTTAACAAATAACCAAATTCTACTCATTCCATAATCAAACTTAATAACTTTTACCAATAATCAAACTCAAAACTCAAAAACTCAAAAACACCCTACATTAGAATCGTCTCATCGAGACGAATAATTTAGTGTGGTCGGATGCGAGATTGGAACTCGTTTGCGATTGGACAAATGTGCATTGTGTATTGTGGATTTTTTTTGGTTAAGGATGCAAAAATAACCAATGTGGATGTAGAGATTGTTAAGTTTGATTTTGAACTAAATGGATAATTAAATGCTGACGTGACTCATTTTGATTATTACCATTGCGGATGCTAAGAGTCCATTAGGCTATTAACAGACATTATATTTTAACAAATGCCTGAACTCGCGGATAAAAAAAAAATGCCTTAACTCTAAACAAATCTTTTAGAAAAATTACCAAACTGCCCCCAAAGTTTTTGCAAATTAATTGCCCCCTAGTGTTTGGAATTTGTTTGACGTCATCGAATCTTAAATGCAATGGACCATATTGTTCTTTTATAGCTTCTAAAAGACTGCAGATGTGTAAAAATAGTCTTTCAAGGCTTAAAAAAAAGATAAGTTGGTCTATTATGAAATAAGGGATATTTGTAATTTCCCAAATGTGGGGTACACCTATTTTGTGACATACCAGGTACCCTTCAGTTTTTTCGGTAGCTAAATTCTAGTACTAGTAGATGCTTTTATGAGCTAAACTGGGTCTGGAATCTAGATCTACTAGAAGCTTATCTTTAGTCAAAACAACGAACAGGAAAAATGCAATGTTCAAAAGTTAGCGGCAGAGTGGGTAAGTGCATTACTCCAAATGCTTACCAAATTTATCTTGTCCTTATATTTTTTTTAGAGAAAAAAAGTTTTGCAAATTTATAAACATTTTAATGCACTCCCTTAAATATAGGTTTTATGAAACAGGTTATTTGGTATGGATTTTGAGGGGAGGGAGGATTTTGGAATAATGACATAAGATAGATAAAAAGACAGGAGAAATATTAAAAACCGTGCATAGAGAGAGATAAAGAAAGATTTTAGGACCACAAGAGAACAAATTCCCAACAGCAACAAAAACAAAGAAACCTCTTTCCCAACTTCTCTGTTTTATTAACTAATGCATATTATAGTCAGATGCCCATTTTTTAATAGTCAATCCTACTTGGTGGAATACGTTTTTACCAGAAATGATACCCACATTTATTTTCACAAAACTATCCAAAAACGCAGTTAATTTCTTAGGTAATTACTCTCGGAATTTAAAGTGATATTGACCCCGAAATGGATATTATTGGGTTGAGTAATTGGCATTTTTTTTTATAAAGTTATTTGCACAAAAGCTGGAAGTGCTCTTGCTGGGAAAAACAAATCGAAAATCAGCTTTCAAAAGCACCTTAAATCGGCCTAGCTTCTCCAAATCAAATTTTACAACCTTTTCTACTTCTAAGAATCTCTAGAATTTCAAAATATGGTTGATAAAAATCTTGCCAAACAACACCAACTGTTTCACTATTTAGTACTCATAGCAAAAAATAAAAATTGCGAGATACTGTAGCATTTTATGTGATTGTGGATCCCATTTATCTCAATAAAATATATATTTCGAAATCACATCAAATGATGTCCAATACACCAAAAATTTTGACAAATTTAATTTTCTAGATGAACTTTATAGAATAAACGATTTCGATAATTGATGTGTGTCTGTAAAAAGCTCACAAAAGAACATAATGAGTCCAAATCATAGACCGAAAATATCTCATCCCAACATGCATATAAGTATACTTTATACATATATATATATATGTGTGTGTGTGTTATAAACAAAGTGGGTTTAAGGTTTCGTGCGCAATCATTCTATTTAAAAACTAATATATTATATAGTACTTATATGTGTCTACTATTATATTGGAAGGGATCTCTTCTCTCCGTCTTATGAGCCGTTGGGTCCGTTTTTCTAGGTGTTTTTCAATTTTTAGTATGAATATTTAAATGGCCATTTTTTAAAGTTGGTCGCAGTCATTCTAGGTGCTTTTTAATCATGTTAAAAACAACGTTGTTGATCGAATACCAATTGATATGATTCCTATTTTCAAAGGAAAAAAAGAAACTAGAACAAGGAATCCAATTATCTCAACATAAATGCCTGCAATTTTTGGTGCGACAAATATTCTGAACAAGTTTTAATAATAAAAGGGTAATTTGATACTCCAGGAGGAAAGAGTAAGGCTTTGTTTGAAAAATATGAAAATGATGGAAAAGGGAAAGGAAAAGGGAAAGAAAGTTTAAAGATTTTCTCTTCCCTGTTTTGTTGGAGAGGAAAGGGGGAAACAAAATGGCAAAATAGAGTTTTAAGAAAAGTAAAATTTCCCCCCTCATTTTCTTCTATTTTCCTTTTTAATTATTTTCTCTCATTTTTTCTTTTCTTCCTCAAGTTCCAAACATAGCCTAAATTTTCTTGGACACTTCTTTTTCTAGGTCCCTAGAATTGAGTAAATTAGATTTAACGTATAATAATAAATAAAAAACTCAGACCTTTCGTATGCATGTCCTTTTTTTTTAGAGCAGAAGGAAGATTATGAGGAGGAGTGAATAAGCAAGAAAACTCCAGCTCCTTCGGCTTCGCCATCAAACTAGAAGCAAAACCCATCTCCACGTCAAAATTTCTTTCGACTTCTCTCACACTCCCATTATGGGTACTTCATACGGTACATACATTCTAGAGTTGGGTTTCAATTTTGTTCCTTTCAGTTCTGAACATTACCCTTTTAATTTGCTTCATCTTTGAAGTCATAATTAGATTCTTGTTTATATTCGACGATATATATCTTGGCCTATGTTTTTGTTCGATTCTGGTGTTTGTTTAAGAACAAAATTTCATTGGGTAATTGAATTCCATTCCTGTTCAACTAGAAAGATGGGGGGAGGGGGGATGGAAAATCTATGTTAAATTACACCATTGTGGTACCTCTGCGTTCGAATTGAGCCTCTATCGTTGCTTCATTCTAGAATGAGTTTGGTCAATCAGTCCATGTTTAAGGGGAAAAGGGTATTAGTTTAATCATGAAACAGAACAATGATTGATCCTTTCCTTAGTGTTGTAACTCACTTGTTATTTTTGATGAACTTTTAGAAAGTGATAACAAGCAAATGAGATGGTTGTGGAATCTCTCTCTTTTCGTGTTCAAAGTTTTTGTGATTCTGTTTTTTTGGACATTCAGTTTATCGCTGGGCATATCGATACTCGTTGGTATAATTGCATCTGAAAACTGCAGGGGAAATGATTCCACATTTCTTTGATTGTAACTATGAAGTATGATGAATTTCTAGCCAAAAGCGGCCTTGAAAAAGTATCTTCAAGCTTTATTACTTCAAAGATCTAATATCTTTTTGTTGTCGAATTCAGAAACTCTTTCAGGGATATACAAGACAATTATAGTGGTGTTGTTGATTGGATTGTAGCCTGGACATTTCAGGTCATTGTCCCTCCGCAGCCTAATATCTGTGGGTCCCCAAACGGTCCACCCATCACAGCAACCAGAATTAAGCTTAGGCATGGAAGGCATTTGGCTTATGCGGAACATGGTGTCCCCAAAGAAATGGCCAAATATAAGTTTGTCTTCTTCCACGGATTTGGCTTTGGTAGAAATGATGGATCATTTGTAACACCTGTAGTTTCAAGCACCGTAGTTGATGTTCTTGTTGATTGTTTTGTGAAGTTTTTTTCGAATGATTTCGACTTGGTGTTGGGATTCTTTCAGGAAATAACTGAAGAACTAGGAGTCTATCTTGTGTCTTTTGATAGACCAGGATATGGGGAAAGTGATCGAGATCCAAAGTGAACCCTGAAAAGTACGGCTTTTGATGTAGAAGAGCTAGCTGATCAGTTGGCACTTGGATCCAAATTTTATGTGTTGGGTTTCTCCATGGGAGGACAAGTAGTATGGGCTTGCCTGAAGTATATCTCCCACCGGTAATATTTTTAAAAATTTACTGCTTAATTTCGATTCCTGCTAAGGGAAATTTGAATTACAATAATCATGGGAAAATACTGTCAACAGACACAGACCCATGGTTAGTTGTTAATATTATCTAAAATGATTTGTAATTTGTATGGTGTCTAGACATAGAAAAAATGATTGAAGCAGATAGAGGACATCTAGGCTGTGTTTGGGTCAAGGATTTGTGGAAAGATTTGTCAAGAGGACAATGTTAAGGAACCAAAGAGATCAATTTATCACTTGTTTCAATTTTCTTGTTATTTACTTTACCTTTATCTTTCTGTTGATAAATCCCTTCAAGATTCTAGATCCAAACAAGTTACAAGCCTAATATAAAAATTAGCTGCTAGTGTCAAGTTGGCTTGCACAAAAGGATTATTACTATGCAGTTGGTTGATTGTTGGTTGACCATGATTCATTGTAGTTCTCAAATTTATATTGTGGTATGAAGCATACCCACTTCCCTCGTTTGGGAGTTCTTCGGAGTTCTTATCGTAATCGGTTAACATGTCCCCAATTATGTCATTCCTTTCGGACCTGATTGTTTGTTTGATTTGTGGTCATTGGTCACCATTAAATATCTGTTACATATGAAATTCTAAACAACATGTGACTATGATACCTTGGGAAATGTGGTATTACTATCTCCACTATTATCACAATGAGAATACATTTCATGTAGCATTACATATCATTTCCATGTTATGCCAGTTAAGGAAACGGGTCCTTTGGGAGTAGAGATGCGACGTCTTTAAGGTTGAACTTGCAGCATTTAGATGAATCTTGACGAGGGGCTAATATGTAGATTCTTGTTTAGACCTCGTAGACAGTTTGGACTTTCACAGGAGGCTTTTGCAGTGTTTAGCTTCGCATGTATGCCTTTGGGTGTTCCATAATAGTTACTTACATCCAAAACAAATCTGAAGAGGAAAAGTTGAAGCAAAACAAGAATAGACATTGCGAATCACTAGTCACAACCCCAATCTTATTGCAATTTTTTTTAACATTAACTATCTTAAATTGATTGACTGTGAATTTTACTATTGTTTGGCTATCAATTGTTTGTGAGTTGGGCAGGCTAGCAGGAGCAACACTAGTTGCTCCAGTGGTGAACTATTGGTTGCCTGGTTTTCCCAACAATCTAGCTAAAGAAGCCTATTATGAATAACTTCCTCAAGACCAATGGGTAGTTGGGGTTGCTCACTACACCCCTTGGCTTACTTACTGGTGGAACACTCAGAAATGGTTCCCTGCCTCTAGTGTTATTGCTCAAAAGCCTAAATTATCTCCCCCAGACATGAAAATTCTGACCGATGTTTGCTCGGCAAGAAAGGCCAAAGGTACTAACTTTCCTCTCCTTTTATAATTTGGAGGGAGGTCTCAAACCTCGTGCGCTAGCATCCTTTCATGCTTGTGCTATGTTTTAATTACAGTCAAGAAAATGTGTATGGCATAATCAATTATACAGAATTTGGTATTAAAGTACTTTTTCTTTTGTCCTTCTCTTCACAAACGTAAAATTGAAAACACGTTTACAACCATTTTTGGTCCAACCCCTAACCTCCTTTAGGGCACCCCATCTCTTCTCTTCTTCTTCTTTTGTGTTTTCTGTAACTATCATTGTTGCCAAATGCTTGTAGGTGTCAATATTTGGATTTCACAGCTATATAGCAAGCGCAAGACAACATAGTAACTTTTGTGGAGAAATTGAGATTGCTACTTTGGACTTTGGAAACATCATAGCTAAGGAGAAGCTAAAATTGATTATTGTTCCTATCCAGTTCGAACTATCTATGGGTGTTAGGTATAAAAAAAAAAAAAAAGGTTCTTGATCCCTTAACTTAGTTACTTTATTTTCTATTTTTCTTTTTATTATTGAATATATATATTTGTTAACATAAAATATAACTGAAAGACATAAGCGTTGTCAATGCATGATACACAATACATCTACTTTTGTTTGCCAAGGAATTCAGTGAAGTTTACCAATCAACAAGGATTCGTTTTGGCTAGAGCGCTATAATTGCTATTTTCTGTTTAATGTGTTCTTAATGAAATATTTTTGTAGTTATTTATAGTTTATTAGTTAATAATGAATGTGTTATCTATCTGTTATTAACTAGGAAAATGTAATGCAACAAGGGGTATACGAGTCGCTCCTAAGGGACATGGTGGTTGGATTTGGGAGCTGGGAATTTGATCCTATGGATCTCACAAACCCTTTTCTAGAGAATGAAGGTTCTGTACACTTGTGGCATGGCAATGAAGATGGGCTTGTTTCAGTTACACTGCAACGTTACATTGCGGGAAGGATTCCATGGATTCACTACCATGAAATGGTAGATGCTGGGCACTTCTTCCCTTATGTAGATGGAATGCGAGAGGCAATCTTCAAAACACTCTTACTTGGGGAGAAATAGCCCATTGCAGAATAATTCCCCGTATATCTCAAAAATTTCGGCATTGTTGCCCTGAAAGTGAAAATTTTGGATACAATACATGAGGTGAAACCTACATATACATGGGACCAACTTCATGTGAGAGAGTGTTACAAATAACTATTGCGTTGAAATTTTTTTCACCTGAACGTTGAAGGATCCATTTATACTGATAGAAAGGGAGACACAAGCACCAGTGGAAGAGAAGAAGTTGTCTTGGGATTGGTAAAGATAATTGAATGGTGGTTGTAGTTGGTTCACGACTTTGAATTAGAAACTTGGTTACATCATTTGTCGTTTCAATTTCCAGATTCCCGGCCAACCTAAATTAATAGCTTTGTTTTCTATAACTCGGTATGCGGCTTAATAAATTGACTAGTTTGAAAGATAAATTCCCTCAATCCACCACGAAGAGACCCAATTAAAGTTGGAATAAAGTTTCATATAAATTAGCTCAACACAAGAATTGACAATTGGTAGGCATTTGCATGGGCGGACCTATTGTGGCAAGCGGGGTTAGGTGACCCCACTGAGTGGTAAAATTTTCCAAGGTTATTTATACTGTTTTGGGTATTTTAGATATATTTACCCCAAAGATCCCATACTTTGTGTGGTTCTTGCCATCAACTTGCTTGATGGCCACCTCCTCACTGCAGACAAATGGAAAAGGCTGAAGGTGGAAAAGGCTGAAGGGCTAAGTGATTCGTCGTACAAACTGACCGAGACATCCTAAATTAACCCAAAAAATTCCAAATGGACAAACTCAACGTTTCGTATTCGTCTCCTTATTTGACTAGTAGATTAGAGGTGAAAAGGGAGTGGCGTGAATAAACTCGAAAATTTCAGCTTCTTTCAGGTCCGCCCAAACTAGAAGCAGAACCCATCCCCACATCAAAACTTCTTTATAAATTCATTCTCTCTCTCTCTCTATGTGTAAAGACCCATATTTTAGGGCCGTATTTTTTTTTAGAAATATTAAAATTATCGAATAATGGCATCGTTACTTGATTGGGATTAATGTGATGTCATTATTTGTGAAAGGGAACAAGTGTTATTAGTGTGTGTGCATGTATACAAGTGTGGGTGAATAGCGTGGAATAATTTTTCCGCTTTCTTTTTTTCTATGTCAGCTGACACACACATCATCTCTATCTCTCTCTCTCTCTAACTCTCATCCGGCTCACTCTCTTTTTTGACAACATCCGGCTCTGTCTCGGCTCTCACCTCTCCCTCAACTTCTCTCCCCGATTTCATCTTCTTAGAGCAAGATTCCGGACAAAGTCCGAGAATTAAAGTTGTTCTACGCAGCGAGGGCTTTCCTAATATCCAAGAAAAATCATGATAGGACCTCATGGGAGCTCGGTTGACTTGGTCAAAGGATCGGGTTTTGCTCAAAACCCATGAGGTAGGGATTTCTTACTCTTGTTATGCGTTTATACAGTGTTTATGTACCTAGATCGTATCTTGCTTCGTTGTTTAAGCTTGTTCCTTCCATTTCTGAAAATCAGCAGAACAGGGCCTGCGTTTTTGGGATTTTACGCCTTCTTAAGCTCAGGATTGAATTTTGGTTCCTTCATATGAAATAGGGTAGACTTAGAGTCCGTTCTAATGCCACTGGAATCACCCAAAACCGTTGAGAATTGAATTACTGGTGGATTTTAGAAATCTGGTCATGAATCTGTCTCGTTTTCTGAGTTCGTGCCCAACTTTGAACGGCCATAACTTCCTCGTCCGATGTTCATTTCATGCAAACTTTATACCGAATCGAAGGTCTTGAAGTCAACTTTCCATGCCACTGGAATTGCCTTAAAAGTCTTAGTACACAGAAAGTTATGATCATTTGAGTGGAGGTGTGTCGGTCTGCCAATGTCTACAGGCTATTCTAAGTTGTATTCGTTCCGTGTTATGACTCCCTATATGATTAGAACATGTTTAAGTCACTCTCGAGTATGACTACTTGTGTCATAATGAGACTCGTATCCTCGTGCCTTGTCTTGTTGAGTTCCCTAGGTTCTTTTGGCACTCGTTTTATAAGATTCTCGTTTGGAGCCTAGCCGGTGATGTGTCATGGAATCGTTATGGGTTCGGTACGTGGCATTGGACGTTGTGATAGATTTAGAGGAATAACGTAGATTTAAAATATTTATCAATGTACAATGGGGTATGCTTATGAGTTTGCAATATATGGTTGATGATGTATGAACGAATGTGACCTTGGAAAAATGTTGTCTTTTTGGATACGGATTGGTATTGCCATGTGATTGATTAAATGGCTTTGGATTCAATTGAATGATTTGATATTTGTGAAATGGAAACGTGAAATGATGTGGATGACAAATGGACACTAAGAGAATTTTCAGGGTTCTTAAATGAGTAAATGCCTGGCTGGAGCTAAATGCTCATATTGTATACTTTCAGGGCTCTTAAATGAGTAAATGTCTGGCTGGAGCTAAATGCTTATATCGTATACTTTCAGGGCTCTTAAATGAGTAAATGCCTGTTAGGAGCTAAAATGCTCATATCACTTGTCTTCAGGGCTCGTTATCGAGTAAGTGCTTGGCAGGAGCTTCGGCTCAGACTTTTAATGACACGTAATTGGTTTAAGAAGTTAATGTGAGGATTTTGATTTTGGTTAAAGGATTTTGATGAAAACCCTCCAGTATTCAGCCCGAATCAGCGGAGCTCGGCCTACAATGGTCTTGAGTTTTCATTGAATTATTATGAAATCAAAAGGAAATTTTATAATGAAGGGATTTGATGATGATAAATGCGGACATGAGAAAGATTATAGTATCGTATGAAGAATGATAAGATGATTTTGAATTGGTTATAGTCTAATGTGGATTGACGTGAGTTTATTAACGTATCTAGTCAGAGAGGAAAACGGTCAGTGATATTTATGTGAAGTCTAGAATCTTTTGACTATAGTGTGCGGCTCGTTGGTAAACGTTCGTACTTTGAGCGTATCTGTCAATATTCACTCATTCATAGTGCATGATAGCTTGAGTATAGATTTTTACTGGGCTAGTGTAGCGCAACCTATTATTTTCAGGTAAAAAAAAAAAAACAAGGAAGTTGGCTTGACGTGCATCTCGTGCTTGTAGATCATGGGTTTCAAAGGTGTAAAGGGGCGATTTTATGCGTTTACCTTGAAAGATGTATTTTGAAGGATGATCTTTGTAAACTGTAATATTAATTTGGTAATTTGTATAACTTGGGACCTTGAGCCTGAATTGTAATATTTGTTTTTAATTTGAGAACTGGGGAAAGAAATGTTATTTGGGTATTACCTGTACTTCAGCGAGGATTTTATTTATCACAAATGGTTATTATTTATGTTGAAAAATGAGGGCGTGACACACACACACACACACACACTCTCTCTCTCTCTCTCTCTCTCTCTCTCTCTCTCTCTCTCTCTCCCTCCAGGTACATCAAAACTTCTTTTAGATGGGTTTTCATTTTTGTTCCTGCCAGTTATTAGCAGAACCCCATTAATTTGTTTCATCTTTGAAGTCATAATTAGATTCTTGTTTATATTCTACTGTATATATCTTGAGCTACGTTTTTGTTCAATTCTGGTAAACTGATAATGGGTGATTGAATTCCATTTCTGTTCAACTAGAAAGGGGGAAAAGTAGAAAAAGTCAAGGATGGAAAATCTAAGCATTTAAATTGAGCCTCTATTGTTGCTTCATTCTAGAATGAGTATGGTCAATCAAGTCCATGTTTATGGGGAAAAGGGTATTAGTTTAATCATGAAACAGAACAATGATTCATGTCCTTTCTTGGATGCTGTAACTCACTTATATTATTTGTGATGAACTTTTAGAAAACGATAACAAGCAATTGAGATGACTGTGGAACCTCTCTTTTCATGTTCAAAGCTTTTGTGATTATGTTCTGGATGCTGATTTTGGTGCTCCACTTTTGTACGCAGGCGCTCCACTTTTAATATGAAGTTAACTCCACTTTTAACGTAAAGTTATCTTCACATTAAGAGTGCTCGCCTGCGTACAAAAGTCGAGCATGAAAATCAATTTCCTTATGTTTTTTCGACATACAGTTTATCACTGGGCATGTTGATACTCACTGAGAAAATTTGAGGAAACTGATTACACATTTGTTCAATTGCAACTATGAAGTATGTCGAATATCAAGCCAAAAGCGGCCTTATAAAATTATCTTCAAGCTTTATTAACTCAAAGATCTAATATTTTGTTGTTGAATTCAGATATTCTTAAAATGTTATCGTCCCTCCACCGCCTAATATTTGGGGTGGTGTTGATTGGGTTTCTAGCCTGGGCATTTCAGGCAATCGTCCCTCCGCCGCCTAATATTTGTGGGGCCCCAAACGGTCCGCCCATCACAGCAACCAGAATTAAGCTTAGAGATGGAAGGCATTTGGCTTATGCAGAACACGGTGTCCCCAAAGAAATGGCCAAATATAAGTTTGTCTTCTTTCATGGATTTGGCTTTGGTAGAAATGATGGATCATTTGCAACCCCGGTACTTTCAAGCACCGTAGTTGGAAGTCATTTATGTTCTTGTTGATTGTTTTGTGAAGTTTTTTCGAATGATTACGACTTGGTGTTGGGATTCTTTCAGGAAATAATTGAAGAACTAGGGCTCTATCTCGTGTCTTTTGATAGACCAGGATATGGGGAAAGTGATCCAGATCCAAAGCGAACCCTGAAAAGTACAGCTTATGATGTAGAAGAGCTAGCTGATCAGTTGGGACTTGGATCGAAATTTTACGTGATTGGTAATTCCATGGGAGGACAAGTAGTATGGGCTTGCCTGAAGTTTATCTCCCATCGGTAATTTGTCGACAAACATAGTATTAATTTCTATTCACGCCAGGAAAATTTGAACGTAAATAATCATGGGAAAATACTGTGAACAAACACATGGTCAGTTGTTAGTATTATCTGAAATGATCTGGAATTCGCATGGTGTCTAGTTGTGGAAAAAGTGATTGAAGCAGATAGAGGACGTCTAGGCTGTGTTCCGGTCAAGGATTTGTGGAAAGATTTATCAACGGAAAATGATAAGGAGCCAAAAAAATGAATTGATCACTCTTTGCGATCATCTTCTTGTTGTTTACTTTACCTTTAGCTTCGTCTTTCCCTTGATAAATCCCTTCGAAATTCTAGATCCAAACACAAGCCTAATATAAAAATTAGTTGCTAGTGTCAAGTTGGCTTGCAGAGGAAGGATTAAAACTATGCAGTTGGTTGATTGTTGGTTGACCATGATACTATCGTAATTCTTGAAATTTATATGTGGTATGAAGCATCCCCACTTCCCTCCTTTGAGGAGTTCTTTCGGACTTCTTATGGTAATCAGTTATGATGTCCCCGGTTAGAACATTCCTTTTAGGTCTGTTTGTTTGCTTGATTTACGGTCAACATTAATTATCTGTAGGATATGAAATTCTAAAAAAACATGTCATCTATGATATCTTGGGGAATATGGTATTACGATTTCCACCATTATTACAATGAGAATACATATCATTAGGATTACGTATCATTTCACTGTTATGCCAGTTAAGGAAACAGGCCCTTTGGGAGTAGAGATGATGTCTTCAAGGTTGGATTTGTACCATTTATATGAATCTTGACGAGGGGGCTAATACATAGATTCTTTTTGGACCTCGTAGACGATTTGGACTTTCACAGGAGGTTTTTGCAGGGTTTTAGCTTTGCTTGCTTCGCGTGTATGCCTTTGGGTGTTCGGTTCCATAATTTCCAGTTACTTAAATCGAAAACAAATCTGAAGAGGATACGTTGAAGCAAAACAATAATAGACATTGCGAATAACTAGTCACAAGACTCACAACCCTAATCTTACTGCAATTTTTGTTACTAATGTTTATTTTGAGTTCTAAAGATCTCAAGTTGATTGGCTGTGACTTGTATTATAGTTTGGACATCAATTGTATGTCATTTTGGCAGGCTAGCAGGAGCAATACTAGTTGCTCCAGTGGTGAACTACTGGTTGCCTGGTTTTCCCAACAATCTAGCTAAGGAAGCCTATTATGAACAACTTCCTCAAGACCAATGGGCAGTTGGAGTTGCTCACTACACCCCTTGGCTCACTTACTGGTGGAACACTCAGAAATGGTTCCCTGCCTCTAGTGTTATAGCTGAAAAGCCTAAATTATCTTCCCCAGATGTGAAAATTCTGGCCGCGTTGCTTGCTCGGCATGAAAGGACCCCAAAGGTACTAACTTTCCTCTTCCTTCATAATTTGGGGGGAGGTCTCGAACCTCATGTGCTAGCGTCCTTTCATGCTTGTGCTAGGTTATGATTACAGTCAAGAAAATGTGAATAGAAGAATCAATTAAACAGAATTTGGCATTGGAGTACTTTTGGTCCAACCCCTAACCTCCTTTAGGGCACCCCATCTTCTTCTCTTTTTTTTGTGTGTGTTTTTTCTGTAACTACCATCGCTGCCAAACGCCTGTTGGTGTCAATATTTGGATTTCACAACTATATAGCAAGTGCAAGACAGCAGAGCAACTATTGTGGAACAATTGAGATTGCTACCTTGGACTTTGGAATTATCATAGCTAAGGAGATTTTCTGTGTGGTGTGTTCTTTATGAAATGTTTTTGTAGTTATTTATATTTTATTAGTTAATAATGACTGAGTTACCTATCTGTTATTAACCAGGAAGACGTAACACAACAAGGGGTATACGAGTCCATCCTAAGGGACATGATGGTTGGATTTGGGAGCTGGGAATTTGATCCTATGGATATTGTGAACCCTTTTCTGGACGATGAAGGTTCCGTACACTTGTGGCATGGCAATGAAGATGGGCTTGTTCCGGTTACACTGCAACGTTACATTGCCGGGAGGCTTCCGTGGATTCACTACCATGAAGTGCCAGATGCTGGGCACTTCTTACCTTATGCAGATGGAATGAGAGAGACTATCTTCAAAACACTCTTACTTGGGGAGAAATAGCCCATTGTAGAACAATTCCCCTGTCTATCTCAAAAATTTCAGCACCGTCGCCCTGAACGTGAAAATTTTGGATGCAACGGTTATTTGTGAGCATTACAAATAACTGTTGCATTGAAAATTTTCCGCACCGAAGGATTCAAGGATCCATTTAGTATATGGGCATTATTGTTATGTATTAACTGTTTGACAAGTCATAATTCATGTCTTGATGGTTGGCATTGGGAGTGAGGATTAGCTTATGAAACGCTTGGTAAGACACAATTTTCAAATGCTTGTGTCATACTTATAGAAAGGGAGACATGACAGGCACCAGTGGAAAGAGAGAATTTGTTGTCTTGGGATTGGTAAAGAAAATTGCATGGTGGTTGTAGTTGGTTCACGACTTTGAATTACTAGTAGAAACTCGATTACAATTTTTCGTTTAGTTTCTATATATAATCCGGCCCAACCTAAATTAATTCCTACTAGCTTTGTTTTCTGTAACTCGGTATGCGGCTTAATAAATTGACTAATCTGAAAGACAAATTCCATCGATCCGCTACGAAGAGATTCAATTAAAGTTGGAATAAAGTTTCATATATACTAGCTCAACACAAGAATTGACAACTGATATTTATGCGTAAATAATATCGGTAGAGATTTGATTTTGTTTCAAGCGTTAAAGGCACCATGGTGTGTGTACATGGGTTTTTTAAACCATATATAACGCTCCATATAGGTCATTCATCATTGACCTAAATAGCTTGTTGAAGCCTACCAACATGACTTACGCTGTGAGATTGATATCACATTTTAATTAGTGAGGGGCCGTTGGGGTCTATGATGAAACTGATTAGATAAATGAAAATTTATTCCGTTTAGCTTGGCAAGGAAAAAAATATTAGATGCTTCTCAGGTACCGTGATTGGAGGTCCCAACCTCCATCTCAATCACACAATCTTGTGGGACTCAGGATTTTAAGTGTATAGATTTAGAAATGGATGTATAGAGGTAGAGGGTGTTAGAGGACTACTTGATGGTGTCTTTCTATAGGGCTCTGGATGCCTGGCTTGAGACAAAACTGTGGGGTTTACCACCTGCATCCACTCCTGATAGACTCCCATAAACCAAGTTGATGGAAGTACGTTAATTACATGATTGGATCATATTTTGGAGGTGAGCAAAATAACCATTGAACTGCTAATCCAGTCTGAACCAATCCAAATTGGTCCATTCGGTTCAAATTTCAATAGTGTGGTTTGGTCCTGGTTTATAATAGCATGATATGAAAAACCAAGTCAAATGGTTTTGACATAATACATTTTTCAAAACATATTTTGACAGAACGCATTCTACAGTTGGCTCCCATACGCCCAAAATGCAAAACCCACAATTGAAAATATATAAATGCGGCGGCCAAATAGGCCCTTAGTTTATTCAAGTTTTGTTCATGTTGCCGTTTTTTTTCCTCGACTAACACGATTTTCTTTACTAAACATATTGCCTTAGAGCATTCATAGTGGAATAACCAAAAATCAATAATCAAAAGTTGTCACATCATCTTTTGGTTATGCAATGAAGGGGTTATTAAGGTTAGCAATATAGATATCCACAATGATATAATCAAAATTGAATAGCCAAAAGTTGCTACATCACCTTTTCAACTTATAAAAATCTAAAAATTATGATATAGAAAATAATTTTTTTAAAAATAGGTTTCAAACTAATAAAAACAGGTTATTAGAACAAAAGAAAATAGTTTTTTGAAAGCTTTGATTTAAAAAAAAAGTTTCCAGGAAGAAGTTAAAAAAAAAAGTTTTCGAATAAAAAAAATAGTTTTTGAAATTTTTTAAAAGAACAATTTTTGAAAAAAAAGTTTTAATAAAAAAACAATTTTGAAAAGAACAATTTTTGCTAGAAAAAAAAACAATTTTTGCAAAAAAATACTCCGTTAAAATTTTTTTTTAAAAGTATTTTTCTTGGAAACATGTTGAAAATGGAAGAGAGATAAGGTTTTTGTGTAATGATTGTGTATTTGATTGAAAAAATGTGGGGGCAACTAAATTTGGTTATTGGCAAAAAGTTGCTAGTTTTGATTAATGGCAAAATTTGATGAGTTGCTAAGAGATTGCTAAGTTTGATTATTCCAATGTAAATTCTTTTTTGAGCAAATGTTGCTAACCTTAGCAACCTTTTGGTTTTGATTATACCACTGTGATGCTCTTAGAGCATATCCCCAGTGGAATAAGCACAGGTGAATAATCAAAATATGTCACATCAAATTTTAATTATCCATTTAGAGATTGCTAAAGTTAGCAATGTCAAACTCACATTGGTTATTTTTTGCTCATAATCAAAACCAATGGGACCATTGCTTCCTTTCTTGAGTTTTCTCCAAACTTTTTCCCTTCATTTTACGTAAATTTTTTGAAAAACTAGTTTATGTTAAAAATAGTTTTTATAAAAAAAATATTTTTCTTGAAAAAAAATAGTTTATTAAATAGTTTTTGGAAGAAAAAAAATAGTATAAGTTAAAAATAGTTTATGAAAAAAAAAGTGTAAAAAAACAGTTTTGTGTAAATACAATTTTTTTAAAAATTATTTTTAAAAAAATTTGAAGAAACAATTTTTATAAAAAAATTCATATAAAGACAGGTTTTTTTTTTAAGTAAAAGTTTCTAAAAAGAATAGTCAGAATAGTTTTTTATAATTATTTTGAAAACATTGTTGAGAGAGAGAGAATATTTTCGTATAATAATGGGTGTACTTGATTGAGAAAATGTGGGGATTACTAAATTTGGTTATTGGCAAAATGTTGTTAATTTTAATTATTCAAAAGTCAAAATTTGATAAGTTGCTAAGAAGTTATTAAGTTTGGTTATTTCAATGTGAGCATTTTTTTTAGTACATTGCTAACTTTACCTTTTGTTTTGATTATTTCACTGTGGATGCTCAGTGGAATAATCAAAAGTTGCCACATCATCTTTTGGTTATCCATTTAAGGGGTTGCCAATGTTAGCAATATAAAGATCCACAATGGTACAATCAAAATTGAATAACCAAAACTTGACATATCACATTTTTAACTTATAAAAATTTAGAAATTGTGACATAGAAAAATTTTTTTTAAAAATAGCTTTCAAACTAATAAAAATAGGTTATTAGAAAAAGAGAAAATAGTTTTTTAAAATTTTGATTAAAAAAAAAGTTTTCGGGAAAAAGTTTTAAAAAAAACAATTTTTAAATAAAAAAGTTTTGTTTTTCAAAAGAACAGTTTTTGAAAAAAAAAGTTTTAATAAAAAAACTGTTTTGAAATAAATCTGTTTAAAAAAAATTTGGGAAAAACAGTTTTAATAAAAAAAAGTGTAAAAAAACTATTTTTGCAAAAAAATAAAAACTGTTTTTAAAAGTATTTTTGTTAAAAACATGTTGAAAATGAAAGAAAGAAGATTTTTGTGTAATAATGTTGCACTTAATTGAAGAAATGTAAAGACAATTAAATTTAATTATTCGCAAACGCATAATCTACGGTCAACCCAGTGGGTTCACGGTGGTGAGTCTCACGCGCCATAATAACTGATCTGTCTAAACGTCAATCAATGCATTTGTCAGTCTTTATGACGAAGTGCTTTTGGTTTTGGCGGAGATGACAATACTGACCCTTATAACTTTTTTCAACATGGTGTCACCTGCTACTTCAACCCTTTAGGAAAAATTATTCCGTGCTCATACCTTCAGTGAAAAATTATTCCGTGCTCATAAGATCTGCTACCTCAACCTTTTTTTTTTACAAGAATTTCAACCCTTTGGTATCTACACTTTTCAATAGGTTTTTTCCCGCTCTAAAATCACGCAAATATCATCAGATTGTAAAAATTAAGAATCAGGATCCTCTTCAGTCCAATAATTTTGGATCGATGATTTGGATTGGATGACACAGTCCAAATCGGGACCATCCATTGGTAGAATCAATTGTTCAACTTTGCTTATCAATTCTTATTGGTAAAAATTACTCTTTCCGTCCCACTTTGTTGCGCTTGTTTCCTTTTTGGGACGTCCCAAAAAGGAAACAATCTATATAATATTATAAAGGGCAAATTTCACTTACCTCCCCTGAGGTTTCTGACAATTGCAGACACCTCCCCTCACGTTTCTGAAATTGCACTTACCTCCCCTGTCAGTCTTTTTGGCTAACTTCTGTTAACAGAAAGTGTGAATTTCCATTTTTACCCCTTTATTTACCTCCCCTGAGGTTTATAATAATATTACATACCTCCCCCAAAAAAAATAGTTTTTTTTTTGTAATTGCTTTGACTTCTATTTTTTGTATAGCTCCATATTAAAATAATTATATTTTGCAACCCTATACCGCCTTTTTTTACGCCCCAAAAAAAATAGGTTAACATTTTTAGCCAAAAATTCCTTTTTCTCCCATCGAATTTTTTTCCTTGAACTTTTGGAATTTCTAAGCCACATATTCATTGAATAATGAACCTTCAAACACTTTACATTAACATTGATAAAAAAACTTCATTATGAAAATGAACTCAAAAAAATTATGCTAATTTTTTTTTTTTTTTGCATATTGGCTAAAACAAACAATGCTTTATAGATGAAGGACTTTACTATCAAGTTTTTGAAATTACACTTATCAATTAAGTTATGTATATTAGTTCAACGTATTTTTTAAAATTCAGGGTGTTTTGGGTTACTTTACGCACATCATAATTAATTTGGGTTACAACACTTTAGTTCAATGTACCTATTTTTTTTGGGGTGTAAAAAAAGGCGGTATAGGGTTGCAAAATATAATTATTTTAATATGGAGCTATATATTTGAGATCTTTTAATTCTTTGCCAAAAAAAATGTGAAATATCATAAAAAAGTAAATGGACTCTAATTCTTTTGTGTTTATGCCTCGTATGTATGTGGCTTATTAACAATTCAGAATTTTTTTGAAGCTTTAAAAAAAATTATACATGCATGTTTAATACTAAATGTCGATATGTATTTAATTTAACATACAAATGTATTTATGGATATGTAGCATAGAAGATAACATTATCACTATTTTTTTCAATATTGATTTAGTATAGAGGAGTAATTAATTATTTATAACATGTATTCACTAGCTAAACATTAAATTTGCGTATAAGAAAAAATATTCAGGACAAGAATTTCAATTAACATATATATATATATATATATATATATATAATATGTCATGATATTTATAAGTAAATACAAATAAAGATATGGATATTTATAAGTAAATGCAAAATTGTTGACTCAAGGGTAAAATGGGTAGTATCATAGATGTAATGGATGATGTAAGCAATTTCCGTCATACTTAGTGACGGTCAACTAACGGATGGGGGAATCTGCAGCCGACAACTAAAGCAGAGGGGAGGTAAGTGCAATTTTAGAAACTTGAGGGGAGGTATCTGTAATTGTCAGAAACCTCAGGGGAGGTAAGTGAAATTTTCTCTATTATAAATTGTGAAATATAGACAATTTTTTGAAACGTCTCAAAAAAGAAACAGACGAAACAAAGTGCGATGGGAGGAGTAACTCTTTCCGGTAATTAGAGTTTAGAAATACATCCACACCATTAACTGCACCAAATGAACGGTACCAAGTAGAACTGTTTTTTAGGACTCGAGAGGATCCATTTTCAAAAAATAAACAATATAAAGTACATAATCTATTGTGTTAAAAAGTCAATACTCTCGTCATTCCAAAATTAAAGTCAATAAAGCATTCAAATTTTGGATAAAAAAGAAAAGCACTTTTGTGCATATTTTATTGAGTTGTTGTACTTGAGTATTAATAATATAAAGAAAGCTACATTATTATTTTATTTTAAGTTTTTTTTTTGCATTTTTTAATCTTGCGTTAATATTTTTGTGAAATGTTAGTTCAGCGCAATGAGAGAAATGTAAAAGTTAAAATAGTAAATCAAGTTTTTTTTTTTTTAAAGTTCAACAATTTTAGAAAAAAAATCAAATGACCTTACGAGAAATCAACTCAATTCGATATGTATAGGTGTTTAATTTTCAAAATTTTCATTTGTGTCTTAGAATCTGAATAAAAAATAGAAGATTGGATCGATCATTTACACATATTAAATTGAGCTGATTTCTCACGAGCCACAGTATTATTTTAAAATAATTAAACAGATCGAATTATTCGTGCGGGACCTAGAATGAGCTTCGCCTTCCCTTTGGTAGCCGTTGGCTACTCGCCGTCTGTACCTATATAGTACGAGTAGCTGGGGGTGTTTGTGAAAAAAAAAGACGTTTGCTTAAGGTTAAAATAGTCATTTGATGAAGATACCCTGCAAACATTGGGAAAGGACGACTGAGAGAAGGTACAATTTTACACACGTCCACTTTTTTATTGAATACTGCCCGATTGTATTTTCCCCATGCGGATAATAGCCGGACCCAAATATTCCTAGTTTTTTTCTGTTTGTTTCCAAATGCTCTGTCTAGAACGGGAGCAATTTCTGTGATGTCATGTGCATTAATGCACAACATGTGTGTGTGCACCCATTATAGGATTCATCCTGGGTCATATTATTTGATATAAACTATTTATTTTGTTTGCCTTGTCAAGTCGATAGTCCCCATAGAAATTCAGCTTAATTAGACTATGATATCTATGTTTTTAGAATGTATATTTGTCTTGGGAAAAATACAGTTATAATTGATTTTGTTTGACAAAAAGAGTTGGATTCTTGTCAATTGGGCTAATCCAACTGTAGCGTGCAATTGAACTATATGCAGGCTCGTGTAGTTCTAGTTTGATGATCTAAACAGTTCACTTTGTAGAACTCCAATCTTGTAAAAGTCATATTTATCGGATATCAAACTGTAACGATCCTAATTTTAGCCTTAATTTTTATTTTTACAATTAGAGAAATTTTATTCTAAATAAAAAAATCACTTATTTAAATTATATGGTTTTGTGACTAAATAAGATGTAACTAGAAACCCTAACTATTAAATTCCTAGCCAATAAAAATCCTAAACTACATTACTTCCTAACCATCACCTCCCACATCACTCCATCACCCCCATATTTAACCATTTTTGGCCTTCTCTTTTCTCTAGCCAACAACAATCCAACAACTCTTCTAGAAACCTTCCTTACAGCATCGTAATATTGCAGTCCCATAATAAAAGTTGGGCAACGAAACAATCCAAACAACACCCATTTAGAACTTCACATAGAATTGTTTCAAAAGCTGGAAAATTGGCAATATTGATCCAGGTTCATAAATTCTTCCCTGTACCAAAGCAGATGATACAAAAACCTCGACAAGATAAAAACGGAAAGAGTTTTCCCTTGACACTTGCCTTCCAAGGGAGATAGGCTACATTAGGGCTCCATTTGTTTGAACGTAAATTATTTTTCGGTCAAATATTTTTTCTATTTTTCGGTGTTTGGTTGTGTAAAAAATGAGAAAAATATTTTACATGTAAAACATTTTTCATCAATTGGATGAAAATAACTTACCCTTAAATTTTCCGTAAGTTATTTTCCGAAATGAACCCGCTGCCTTCTACTGCAATTCTCACTGCTCAATTTTCTCGATTATCAGTCCTGACCAACGTTCAATTCCAATAATCTCATATTTCTCCACTGTTTAAACTCCTCATCTCCCTCTCTACACTATTTTGTTGATTTTTGAAAATATTTTCAAGTGCCAACCAAACACCGAAAAATAAAAGTTTGAAGTTTGTTTTCTGAAAAACATTTTACATTGAAACAAACGGAGCCTAGGTTTAACCGAAAAAAAAAAAAACCTCCTTTTATTTTAGAGCAGAAGGAAGATTATGAGGAGGAGTGGAGTGAATAAGCAAGAAAACTCCAGCCCCTTCAGCTCCACCCTCAAACTAGAAGCAGAACCCATCTCCACATCAAAATTTCTTTCGACTTCTCTCACTCTCCCATTATGGGTACTTCATATGGTACGTACATTCTAGAGTTGGGTTTCTGTGGTGGCCTCGGTTACCGTCTCGGTAGCCGAGCCAACTGGTTTGAGGGGCAGAATGGCAACTAGGGAAAAGCTAAAAGGCCCTATGTGCTGTTCGATTTATCACTCGGTAATAGGACTTCTGTGCTTGCTTCGGTAATTATCAACAGTTCGGAGCGTATCTGTTTCAGTGTTCCCGAAGCTGCCTAAGAGAAGTTACGCCGGATGCAGCCCATGAGGATTGTGCGACAAGCGTAATGGATCAGATCTGGCCATGTGCACCATAACCGCATTCCCCATTCGTCACATATGACGTCACTCGAGACAGTTACCCGAGCGTATCCTCCACGTGCTAGATTGGAGGCCAAATACACCTAGATCTAAAAATACAATGGGATACTCACTTGGAGAGATATGTCATTCTATCCTAACTTTAGACCTACATTCTTCCCCTGAGATCTAATTTGATCGTCGGAGGGTCACTGGGCTACTCCAGCCCTTGTGACTTGTTGCAGGTCCAGTAGTAACCTAACCTGAACTACGGTCAAGGTCCCGTCAAATTCGAACCCGACAGTTTCAATTTTGTTCCTTTCAGTTCTGAACATTACCCTTTTAATTTGCCTCATCTTCGAAGTCATAATTAGATTCTTGTTTATATTCTACGATATATATCTCGGCCTATGTGTTTGTTCGATTCTGGTGTTTGTTTGAGAACAAAATTTCATTGGGTAATTGAATTTCATTCCTGTTCAACTAGAAAGATGGGGGGGATTGGAAAATCTATGTTAAATTACACCATTGTGGTACCTTGCATTAGAATTGAGCCTCTTTCATTGCTTCATTCTAGAATGAGTTTGGTCAATCAGTCCATGTTTAAGTGGAAAAGGGTATTAGTTTAATCATGAAATAGAACAATGATTGATCCTTCCTTAGTGTTGTAACTCACTTGTTATTTGTGATGAATTTTTAGAAAGTGATAACAAGCAAATGAGATGGTTGTGGAATCTCTCTTTTCATGTTCAAAGCTTTTGTGATTCTGTTTTTTCGGACATTCAGTTTATCGCTGGGCATGTTGATACTCGCTGGTATAATTGCATCTGAAAACTGCGGGGAAATGATTCCACATTTCTTCGATTGTAACTATGAAGTATGATGAATTTCTAGCCAAAAGCGGCCTTGAAAAAGTATCCTCAAGCTTTATTACTTCAAAGATCTAATACCTATTTGTTGTCGAATTCAGAAACTCTTTCAGGGATATACAAGACAATTATAGCGGTGTTGTTGATTGGATTTGTAGCCTGGGCATTTCAGGCCATTGTCCCTTCGCGGCCTAATATCTGTGGGTCCCCAAACGGTCCACCCATCACAGCAACCAGAATTAAGCTTAGGGATGGAAGGCATTTGGCTTATGCGGAACATGGTGTCCCCAAAGAAATGGCCAAATATAAGTTTGTCTTCTTTCACGGATTTGGCTTTGGTAGAAATGATAGATCATTTGTAACCCCGGTAGTTTCAAGCACCATAGTTGATGTTCTTGTTGATTGTTTTGTGAAGTTTTTTTCGAATGATTTCGACTTAGTGTTGGGATTCTTTTAGTTAATAACTGAAGAATGAGGGTTCTATCTTGTGTCTTTTGATAGACCAGGATATGGGGAAAGTGATCGAGATCCAAAGCGAACCTTGAAAAGTACGGCTTTTGATGTCGAAGAGCTAGCTGATCAGTTGGGACATAGATCCAAATTTTATGTGTTGGGTTTCTCCATGGGAGGGCAAGTAGTATGGGCTTGCCTGAAGTATATCTCTCACCAGTAATATTTTTAAAAATTTACTACTTAATTTCGATTCACGCCAGGGAAAATTTGAATTACAATAATCATGGAAAATACTGTCAACAGACACAGACCCATGGTCAGTTGTTAATATTATCTGAAATGATTTGGAACTCGTATGGTGTCTAGACATAGAAAAAATGATTGAAACGGGTAGAGGACATCTAGGCTGTGTTTGGGTCAAGGATTTGAGGAAAGATTTTAATCAAGAGGACAATGTTAAGGAACCAAAGAGATCAATTTATCACTTGTTTCAATTTTCTTGATATTTACTTTACCTTTATCTTTTTGTTGATAAATCCCTTCAAGATTCTTGATTCAAACAAGCCTAATATAAAAATTAGCTGCTAGTGTCAAGTTGGCTTGCACAGAAAGGATTATTACTATGCAGTTGGTTGATTGTTGGTTGTCCATGATTCATTGCAGTTCTCAAATTTATATGGTGGTATGAAGCATATCCACTTCCCTCATTTGAGGAGTTCTTCAGAGTTCTTATGGTAATCGGTTAAGATGTCCCCAATTAGGTCCTTCCTTTTGGGCCTGTTTGTTTGCTTGATTTGGGTTCATTGGTCTCCATTAAATATCTGTTAGTTATGAAATTCTAAACAACATGTGATCTATGATACCTTGGGAAATGTGGTATTACTTCTCCACTATTATCACAATGAGAATACATTTCATGTAGGATTATGTATCATTTCCATGTTATGCCAGTTAAGGAAACATGTCCTTTAGGAGTAGAGATGTGATGTCTTTAGGTTGAACTTGCAACATTTAGATGAATCTTGGCGAGGGGCGCACATGTAGATTCTTTTTCAGACCTTGTAGACAGTTTGGACTTTCACAAGAGGCTTTTGCAGTGTTTTAGCTTCGCATGTATGCCTTTGGGTGTTCCATAATAGTTACTTATGTCCAAAACAAATCTGAAGAGGAAAAGTTGAAGCAAAACAAGAATAGACATTGCGAATCACTAGTCACAACCCTAATCTTACTGCACTTTTTTTAACATTAACTATCTTAAGTTGATTGACTGTGAATTTTATTATTTTTTGGCTATCAATTGTTTGTGATTTTGGCAGGCTAGCAGGAGCAACACTAGTTGCTCCAGTGATGAACTACTGGTTGCCTGGTTTTCCCAACAATCTAGCTAAAAAAGCCTATTATGAACAACTTCCTCAAGACCAATGGATAGTTAGGGTTGCTCACTACACCCCTTGGCTTACTTACTGGTGGAACACGCAGAAATGGTTCCCTGCCTCTCGTGTTATTGCTCAAAAGCCTAAATTATCTCCCCCAGACGTGAAAATTCCGACCACGATGTTTGCTCGGCAAGAAAGGCCAAAGGCACTAACTTTCCTGTCCTTTTATAATTTGGAGGGAGGTCTCAAACCTCGTGTGCTAGCATCCTTTCATGCTTGTGCTAGGTTATAATTACATTGAAGAAAATATGTATGGTGGAATCAATTATACAGAATCTGACATTAAAGTACTTTTTCTTTTGTCCTTGTCTTCACAAACGTCAAATTGAAAACACGTTTACAACTGCTTTTGGTCCAACCCCTAACCTCCTTTAGGGCACCCCATCTCTTCTTCTTTTGTGTTTTCTGTAACTATCATTGCTGCTAAATGCTTTTAGGTGTCAATATTTGGATTTCACAGCTATATAGCAAGTGCAAGACAACAGAGTAACTTTTGTGGAGCAATTGAGATTGCTATTTTGGACTTTGGAAACATCATAGCTCAGGAGAAGCTAAAATTGATTATTGTTCCTATCCAGTTCGAACTATCTATGGGTATTAGGTATCAAAAAAAAAACAACAAAACAAATAGGTTCTTGATCCCTTAACTTTAGTACTTTATTTTCTATTTTTCTTGATCCCTTAATTATTTTTCTTTTGATTTTCTATATTTTTGTGAACAGAAAATATAACCAAAAGACATAAGCGTTGTCAAGTGCATGATACACAATATATGTACTTTTGTTAGCCGAGGAATTCAGTGAAGTTTACCAATCAACAAGGATTCGTTTTGGCTAGAGCGCCCAAATCTGCTATTTTCTGTTTAGTGTGTTCTTAATGAAATATTTTTGTAGTTATTTATAGTTTACTAGTTAATAATGAATGTGTTACCTATCCATTATTAACCAGGAAAATGTAACGCAACTAGGGGTATACGAGTCGCTCCTAAGGGACATGATGGTTGGATTTGGGAGCTGGAAATTTTATCCTATGGATCTCGCAAACCCTTTTCTGGACAATGAAGGTTCCGTACACTTGTGGCATGGCAATGAAGATGGGCTTGTTCTGGTTACACTACAACGTTACATTGCAGGAAGGGTTCCATGGATTCACTACCATGAAGTGCCAGATGCTGGGCAGTTCTTCCCTTATGCAGATGGAATGAGAGAGCAATCTTCAAAACACTCTTACTTGGGGAGAAATAGCCCATTGCAGAACAATTCCCCCGTCTATCTCAAAAATTTCGGCATTGTTGCCCTGAACGTGAAAATTTTGGATACAACGGTTATTTGTAACGCTCCTCTCACATAAGGTGGAACCTACATATACATGGGACCAAATAACTATTGCGTTGAAATTTTTTTGCCAGAACATTCAAGGATCCATTTATACTGATAGAAATGGGGACACAAGCACCAGTGGAAGAGAAGTTGTCTTGGGATTGGTAAAGAAAATTGAGCGGTGATTGTAGTTGGTTCACGACTTTGAATTAGAAACTTGGTTACATCATTTGTCGTTTCAGTTTCCAGATTCCCAGCCAACCTAAATTAATTGCTTTGTTTTCTATAACTCAGTATGCGATTTGATAAATTGACTAATCTGAAAGATAAATTCCATCAATCCACTACGAAGAGATCCAATTAAAGTTGGAATAAAGTTTCATATAAACTAGCTAAACACAAGAATTGACAATTGATAGGCATATGCATGGGTGGACCTACATTGTGGCAAGCGGGGTTAGCTGACCCCATTCAGTGGTAAAATTTCCCAAGGTTATGTATACTGTTTTGGGTATTTTACCTATATTTGCCCCAAAGATTCCATACTTTGTGTGGTTCTTGCCACCAACTTGCTTGATGGCCACCTCCTCACCGCGGATGTGTGGAAAAGGCTACAAGGCTGAGTGATTAGTCGCACAAATTGACTGAGACATCATAAATTAACCAAAAATATCCAAATTGACAAACTCAACATTTCGTATTCGTTTCCTTATTTGACTAGTAGATTAGAGGTGAAAAGAGAGTGGCGTGAATAAGCTCGAAAATTTCAGCTTCTTTTAGGTCCGCCCAAACTAGAAGTAGAACCCATCCCCACTTCAAAACTTCTCTCTCTCTCTCTCTCTCTCTCTCTCTCTCTCTCTCTAGGTACATCAAAACTTCTTTCAGATGGGTTCTCATTTTGTTCCTTCCAGTTATTAACAGAACCCCGTTAATTTGTTTCATCTTTGAAGTCATAATTAGATTCTAGTTTTTATCCTACTATACTATATATATCTTGAGCTTTGTTTTTGTTCAATTCTGGTAAAATGATAATGAGTGATTGAATTCCATTTCTGTTCAACTAGAAAGGGGGGAAAGTAGAAAAAGTTAAGGATGGAAAATCTAAGCATTTGAATTGAGCCTCTATTGTTGCTTCATTCTAGAATGAGTATGGTCAATCAAGTCCATGTTTATGGGGAAAATGGTATTAGTTTAATTGTAGAGACCCAAATTTTTGGTCCGTAACTTTTTTTTTTAGGAATATTTTAATTATCAAGTAGAGGTGTAAATTGAGGAAATACAAATAGTATCATGATTATAAGATTTGGGGATCAATGTGATATAATTGCAAGTGCAGGGTGAAAGTGTGATAAGTATATATGTATATGTATATGTATATCGACGTACAGGGGAAAACTCCATTTACCATTTTCACTTTTTTTTCTCTCTCTATTCTCTCGGCAGTCTCTCTCTCTCTCGTGTTCTCCTCCGAAAAACTCTCTTCTCTTTGATTTCAACACCTTAGAGCGTGATACCGGATGAAATCCAAGAATTAAAGTTGCTATTCGGAGCATGGGCTTTCCGAATATCCAAGAAAAATCATGATCGGACCTCGTGGGAGTTCGGTTGACTTGGTCAAAGGGTCGGTTTTGCTCAAAACCCATGAGGTAGGGATTTTTTGCTCTTTTATGCATTTATACGGTGTTTATGTACCTAGATCGTATCTTGCTTCGTTGTTTAAGCTTGTTCCTTCCATTTCCGAAAATCAGCAGAACAGGGCCTGCGTTTTTGGGGTTTTACGCCTTCTTAAGCTCAGATTTGAATTTTGGTTCCTTCGTATGAATAGAGTAGACTTAGAGCCCGTTCTAATGCCGCTGGAATCATACGAAACCGTTGAGAATTGAATTGATGGTGATTTTTAGAAAACTGGTCTGCAGTCTGTCTCGTGTTCTGGATTTCAGCCCACTTCGAATGGCCATAACTTCCTCGTCCAATGTCCGTTTCATGCAAATTTATATCGATTCGAAGGTCTTGAAGTCAGCTTTCATTTGCCACTAGAATCGTCTTAAAACTCTTAGTACACAGAAAGTTATGATCGTTTGAGTGGAGGTGTGTCAATCTGTCATGCTGCTGACAGATTCATATTGCTTCAGTAAATGCCTATTTAACCATCCTTGGAGTGCAGATTTGACAAGGCTTCCTTCGTTCAATCACGCAACTTTTGGATTTGAATCACTCAAAAATATTAAGAAATCGATTTATAGTGATTTTTAGAAGATTGAACTGAAATCTGAAAATCTGGGCAGCTTACAGGCTGCGTTTTTCATTGCTTGTCATGGTTAAACGACGCTATGGGTTATGGGTCCTTATGGGTTTTAAAGATTGGTAAGTTGGTGATATTTTGGCGTTGGAATCATTGAAAAATATTGAGTATGCAATTTTTAATGATGTTGTATAATCGTTTTAACTCAATAATGGGTGTGAGATTGATTATGGATGGATTGTGCATAATGAAGGATGTTTATGGACCTATGATTCGAGTGTTATGGCTACGTGTGATATCGAACTTTGTATGTATCGTGGTGTGGCATGTCATAGCATATGGACAATGGATGGAGTCGTATCCAACTTCGGATGTCGACGAAGGTTACGGGGCCTAACACTGCCCGAAATGTGGAGTCGCATCCACTTCGGGGGATGTCGATGAGGGTTACGGAACCCAACACTGCCCGGAATTCAAGTCAATATGGACGGAGCCCGGTTCACCTTCTTGGTGGGACCTTGGCGAGGGTTACAGGTCCCAACATTGCCCGGTGCATTGCTTTACATCACATATCACGCATTGTTGATTGGTTGAGCTAGACTTATGACCTGTGTTGCTTGAGAAATGAAAAGAGAGAGATAAAGTTGTTAATCTAATGTTCGGCTTGTCATTTGACTTTGAACTGTATCTTGGATTACTATCCTTCCTCATGTAGCCTCTTGTTCGGTACAAATCAAGGAACTAGTTCTTGTTGCATGGAGTGGCTAATACTTGAGAAATAAAAGACAAATCAATTATGTTCAAAAAGAAAATCTAGTGATATGTTCGTGTTGTTCTGCTGATAGATATACTCATTGTCATTAGCATCTTGGGGTTCGTTGTACATATATAATGTTGCTCACGTACCACTGTTGGTGCATGATCATCACATATTCGTATAGATCGAGGCAGAATGGAGTAATTGGGTAGCGATGGACAAATGACGGTTGAGGACAAGTTGTGGTCTAATTGGAATAATTCGAGTCGATTTTTGCTTCTAGTTTGACGTGTGAGCTATTAGGGTTATCTTTATGAAATCATGATTCCCTGTTTGTAGTATGCTCGTTCGTGGTGGAAGACCCATGTTTCTTTGTAGATCTCGTTGTATTCACTCACTCTAGGTGCATGATTCATCGCATTTTCATATAGCTTGTGTATAGATTTTCCTGCTGGGCTAGTGTAGCTTACCCTATCATTTTCAGGTATGATTCAAGGATGTTGGCATGAAGTGCTTGTTGTGCATTTGTGACCAAACCTTTAAAAGGTATTCAAGAAGGATTTCATAGCACAAGATCTGGAAGAGCATTTTTAGGAAAGATATTATTTGTAAATTGTAATAATATTTCCGTAGGATACTGGTATTTTGATGACTTGGGGCCTTCGAGTTGGAAATGTAATATTTGAATTTTATTTGAGAATAGTGAACAGAAAGGTCTTTTGGGGTATTATTTATATTACAACGAGGATTTTATTTATTAAAAGTGTTTATTATTTATGTTGAAAATCGAGGGCGTGACATTAATCATGAAACAGCACAATGATTCATGTCCTTTCTTGGATGCTGTAACTCACTTATATTATTTGTGATGAATTTTTAGAAAACGATAACAAGCAAATGAGATGACTGTGGAACCTCTCTTTTCGTGTTCAAAGTTTTTGTGATTATGTTTTGGATGTTGATTTTGGTGCTCCACTTTTGTACGTAGGCGCTCCACCTTTAACATGAAGTTTACTCCTAGGGCCCCTGCGTACAAAAGTAGAGCATGAAAATCAATTTCCTTATGTTTTTCGACATACAGTTTATCACTGGGCATGCTAATACTCACTGAGAAAATTTTGGGGAAACTGAGTACACATTTGTCCAATTGCAACTATGAAGTGTGTCGAATTTCAAGCCAAAACTGGCCTTATAAAATTATCTTTAAGATTTATTCATTCAAAGATCTAATATTTTGTTGTTAAATTCAAATATTGTTTCAGGAATGTTATCGTCCTCCGCCGCCTAACATTTGGGGTAGTGTTGATCGGGTTTCTAGCCTGGGCATTTCAGGCGATCGTCCCTCCGCCACCTAATATTTGTGGGGCCCCAAACGGTCCGCCCATCACAGCAACCAGAATTAAGCTTAGAGATGGAAGGCATTTGGCTTATGCAGAACACGGTGTCCCCAAAGAAATGGCCAAATATAAGTTTGTCTTCTTTCATGGATTTGGCTTTGGTAGAAATGATGGATCATTTGCAACCCCGGTACTTTCAAGCACTGTAATTGGAAGTCATTTATGTTCTTGTTGATTGTTTTGTGAAGTTTTTGCGAATGATTTTGACTTCTTGTTGGGATTCTTTCAGGAAATAACTGAAGAACTAGGGCTCTATCTTGTGTCTTTTGACAGACCGGGATATGGAGAAAGTGATCCAGATCCAAAGCGAACCCCGAAAAGTATAGCTTTTGATGTAGAAGAGCTAGCTGATCAATTGGGGCTTGGATCCAAATTTTATGTGATTGGTAATTCCATGGGAGGACAAGTAGTATGGGCTTGCCTGAAGTTTATCTCCCATCGGTAATTTGTCGACAAATTTAGTATTAATTTCTATTCGCGCCAGGGGAATTTGAACTTAAATAATCACTGGAAAAATACTGTGAACACATGGTCAGTTATTAGTATTATCTGAAATGATTTGGAACTCGTATGGTGTCTAGTTATAGAAAAAGTGATTGAAGCAGATAGAGGACGTCTAGATTGTGTTCCGGTCAAGGATTTGTGGAAAGATTTATCAAGGGGAAAATGATAAGGAACCCATGAAATGAATTGATCGCTCTTTGCGATGATCTTCTTGTTGTTTACTTTACTTTTACCTTTGTCTTTCCTTTCATAAATCCCTTCAAAATTCTAGATCCAAACGCAAGCCTAATATAAAAATTAGCTGCTATTGTCAAGCTGGCTTGCGGAGGAAGGATTAAAACTATGCAGTTGGTTGATCGTTGGTTGACCATGATACTATCATAATTCTCAAATTTATATTGTGGTATGAGGCATACCTACTTCCCTCCTTTGAGGAGTTCTTCGTACTTCAGTTAGATAATTCCTTTTAGGCCTGTTGGTTTACTTGATTTACAGTCAACATTAATCATCTGTAGGATATGAAATTCTAAAAAACACGTGATCTATGATATCCTTGGGAATTTGGTATTACAATTTCCACTATTACTACAATGAATACATATCATTTAGGATTACGTATCATTCCACTGTTACCAGTTAAGGAAACAGGCCCTTTGGGAGTAGATGTGACGTCTTCAAGGTTGGATTTGTACCATTTAGATGAATCTTGACGAGGGGCTAATACATAGATTCTTTTTCAGACCTCGTAGACAATTGGAGGAGGTTTTTGCAGTGTTTTAGCTTTGCATGCTTCGCGTGCATGTATGCCTTTGGGTGTTCGGTTCCGTAATACTCCAGTTACTTACATCCAAAACAAATCTGAAGAGGATACATTGAAGCAAAACAATAATAGGCATTGCTAATAACTAGTCACTAGTCACCACCCTAATCTTACTACAATTTTGTTACTAATGTTTCTTTTGAGTTCTAAAGATCTCAAGTAGTTCGGCCATCAATTGTTTGTCATTTTGGCAGGCTAGCAGGAGCAATACTAGTTGCTCCAGTGGTGAACTACTGGTTGCCTGGTTTTCCCAACAATCTAGCTAAAGAAGCCTATTATGAACAACTTCCTCAAGACCAATGGGCAGTTGGGGTTGCTCACTACACTCCTTGGCTTACTTACTGGTGGAACACTCAGAAATGGTTCCCTGCCTCTAGTGTTATTGCTCGGCATGAAAGGACACCAAAGTACTAACTTTCCTCTTCCTTCATAATTTGGAGGGAGGTCTCGAACCTCGTGTGCTAGCGTCCTTTCATGCTTGTGCTAGGTTATGATTGCAGTCAAGAAAATGTGAATAGCAGAATCAATTATACAGAATTTGGCATTAAAGTACTTTTTCTTTTGTCCTTGTCTTCACAAACATCAAATTGAAAACACGTTTACAACCGCTTTTGGTCCAACCCCTAACCTCCTTTTGGGCACCCATATCTTCTTCTTCTTCTTGTGTTTTCTGTAACTAGCATTGCTGCCAAACGCCTGTTGGTGTCAATATTTGGATTTCACAACTATATAGCAAGTACAAGACAACGGAGCAACTTTTGTGGAGCAATTGAGATTGCTAGTTTGGACTTTGGAAACATCATAGCTAAGGAGATTTTCTGTTTAGTGATTTCTTAATGAAATGTTTTTATAGTTATTTATAGTTTATGATGAATGCGTTACCTATCCGTTATTAACCAGGAAGACGTAACACAACAAGGGGTATACGAGTCGCTCCTAAGGGACATGATGGTTGGATTTGGGAGCTGGGAATTTGATCCTATGGATCTCGCGAACCCTTTTCTGGACAATGAAGGTTCCGTACACTTGTGGCATGGCAATGAAGATGAGCTTGTTCCCGTTACACTGCAACGTTACATTGCAGGAAGGCTTCCATGGATTCACTACCATGAAGTGCCAGATGTTGGGCACTTCTTGCCTTATGCAGATGGAATGAGAGAGGCTATCTTCAAAACACTCTTACTTGGGGAGAAATAGCCCATTGCAGAATAATTCCGCTGTCTATCTCAAAAATTTCAGCACTCTTGCCCTAAACGTGAAAATTTTGGATGCAACGGTTATTTGTGAGCGTTACAAATAACTATTGCATTGAAATTTTTTCGCACTGAAGGATTCAAGGATCCATTTACTAGAAGGGCATTATTGTTATGTATTTACTGTTTGACAAGTCATAATTCATGTCTTGATGGTTGGCATTGGGAGTGCGGATTAGCTTATGAAACGCTTGGTAAGACACAATTTTCAAATGCTTGTGTCATACTTATAGAAAGGGAGACATGACAGGCACCAGTGGAAAGAGAGAATTTGTTGTCTTGGGATTGGTAAAGAAAATTGCATGGTGGTTGTAGTTGGTTCACGACTTTAAATTACTAGTAGAAACTCGATTACAATTTGTCGTTTCAGTTTCTATATGTATTCCGGGTCAACCTAAATTAATATTTCTACTAGCTTTGTTTTCTATAACTTGGTATGCGGCTTAATAAATTGACTAATCTGAAAGACAAGTTCCATCGATCCACTACGAAGAGACCCAATTAAAGTCGGAATAAAGTTTCATATATACTAGCCCAACATGAGAATTGACAACTGATATTTATGCGCAAATAATGTAGGTAGAGATTTGATTTTCTTTTAAGCGTTAAAGGCACCACTGTGTGTGTACGCGGGTTTTTCTATACCATCTATAACGCTACACGGGTTTTTCTATACCATGTATAACGCTCCATATAGATCATTCATCATTGACCTAAATAGCTTGTTGAAGCCTACCAATATGACTTACGCTGTGAGATTGATATCACATTTTATTTAGTGAGGGACCGTTGGGGCCCACGATGAAAGTGATTAGATAAATGAAAATTTATTATGTTTAGCTCGTCAAGGAAAATAATATTAGAAGCTTCTCAGGTACTGTGATTGGATGTCCCAACCTCCATCTCAATCACACAATCTTGAGGGACTTAGGATTTTAAGTGTATGGATTAAGAAATGGATGTATAGAGGTAGAGGGTGTTAGAGGACCACTTGATGGTGTCTTTCTATAGGGCTCTGGATGCCTGGCTTGAGACGAAACTGTGGGGCCACCTGCATCCACTCCTAATACTCCCACAAATCAAGTTGATGGAAGTACGTTAATTACATGATTGAATCATATTTTGGAGGTGAGCAAAATAACCATTGAACTGCTAATCCAGTCTGAACCGATCCAAACTAGTCCATTTGGTTCAAATTTCAATGGTGTGGTTTGGTATTGGTTTATAATAGTATGATATGAAAAACCGGGTTAAATGGTT